>CM062804.1:565056453-566283120 GCA_031772625.1 Pinus tabuliformis | reverse complement strand
CTTTGTTAGTAAACTCACTAAGACAATAGCGACAAACTTGTCCACCCAGATAGGAACGAGTTTCACTGTCACTAGGCTCGCTAAAACATAGTGACAGGGTTGCCTGAAGGGCAAATTATAGAACAAGCATATGTTATCCTCCTCAAGCTTGACAAAAATAAAGAGGTACTAGTTAGCAATGACTGGGGAAAAAGGGAAGAAAACTTGAAAAAATTTATTGGTAGCAGGTTGCTCTTGAACATGACACTTTCACTCCATCACCATGATTGAGTCGGGTTGGGTTATTCCGTTCACCAGTCATATCACCATTGGTCCTCCATACCATCCATCTTTTGGGGTTAACGTTACTAATCCATCTCAATGTCGCCGATATGTTCAAGAGAAGTCATTCAGAGAATTTACCATCTAGTTAATGCCTCATCCACTGCAACACCTTCGCCCTCCATTTTGCATAACCACCATTCCTAAACCTTGTATCATCAGATTGTTTTCACCTCCAAAAAATCATTTGCTTCGTTTTGTGTCGTATATGTGGGATACATTAAAGCCCTCCTACGATGGTTCACTTCTTGTCGACATCAGCTCATTATCCAAGAAGTTGACTTAGAAATAACCCTTTCATTACTTTGAAGCTTGCATGCCTCAATGGCAAGTTTCTCACTTTCGGCGACAGGTTTACATCAATGGCCTTTGACCAAAAGATTTTGCGTGGTGTTCAACATCGGATCATATATTAACACCACGTGAATTGTACTATAGTGCCTTGAGGGTCATTATCATTATCGGTGATTCCTCTCATGCCTGTTAACAGCTTACATTATTGGCTGGTAATCAGGCGATGTCTTTCCATGTTTGACTTCAGGACATCTTTTCACATGGATCGACTTGTACATCGGCGAAGATTGAACGAATTGGAGAACCTCGGATCTAGTTTCATCCATCCGGGCTGTGATATATTCAGGAATATAAAGACATCAAATGTACACAGAAGCTGCACAAATGATCATCCAAGCTAGGGATGATGATTCTACATATAAAGAGTCACTAGTCTGCAACTGTAGATGATTATCTGTCCTATGTACATGAAAATGAATTTATAAAGCTGAGCATGGGAATGCCCGCCTCAGCTAGATCATGAAAATAATATGATGATGATGTATTGTATTGTATCTTATACAAGTCACCTTCCAGTTCAAATACCTCGGATCCTCATGATAAAGCATTTCACCCAACATCAAAAGATTTACGACTTCATGCTTTAGGGGGCAACTATTATAGACATATTTGGGCACTGCAACCCCAATCTTATATGTCGATAAACCAAGGGCTCTTTAACCCCTAAAAGTGTTGTTTCATACCCTAAAGGATCATGGTCAACTGATTACATCATTCCCCAAAAGTTCCACCTGAAAAACCACTCAGAACTGGCCAAAATTGGACCATACTGACTGCTCCACTGTCAGGGTACGATGCATACTGACTCCTGCACTAGCTAGGTGCGATGCATACTGAAGAAACCTTCTATGGGGTACAATGAGCGAGAATGGACAAATGTCCGAGACAGTTTGCTAAGTGGATGCTCATGGAATCTTCTAGAAACTTCTCCTATGACACTTGCCTTTCTAAATTCGCCCAGGGATGAGTAAGAGATCCAAGAAATCTCCAAGTGGAACCAAGAAAAACAAATGGAATGACACTAATCAAAAACCTAGAGATGAGTCACACCCTTGCAGACATTTATAAATGGATCCCTCATCTGAGAGATCTAAGAGGCTGGAATTTTGTAATTTGTAAGGAAGTGCTGATAGTTTGTCTTTTTGAAAAGAGCATTGTACTGTTGGGTGATTTTGCTTTTCATGAGGTGAAGAGGGCTTTGATGCTAGGAGGATGATGCTAGATCAGACAATTGGGTTGTAATTCTCCCTTATATTTTAATAAAGTTCTTTGAGTTTTCCTCCATACAATCGTGTATTTGTGAATCTTGTTATTTGTGAATCTTGTTATTTGTGAATGCTATTGTATGTTCAATGTATTTATGATTCTGCATTGTTTATGATATAATAGATTGAGATGCTTTGATGGTGTTTTGTTACTTTGTTTCTACAAGTATTCTCTAAGCGGGACAAGTAGGAGAGGAGTTGCAAGCTCTATCAAGCAGGAGAGAAATCAAGCAAGGAGTCAAGCGGAATATCTAGGTTGGTCCCTTTGCCTCTCTCTTATCTATCATACATAGAGGAAATCACAAATTGGTTTGATTGTTTGTTTCTAGGATAGTTGCCAATCCTAGTGGGACTAGCAGATCGAAAAGATGGTAGTTTTCCTGAAAACAATACTAAACCTATGACTATACAGATGATGAGCAAAAGTTAAAATTGTTTCCATCTACCCTCAAGGATGTAGCATTGCATTGGTTCATGGGTTTACCTAGAGATAGCATCACAACTTGGGCTCAAATGCAGTAGGCAAAAACAAATATAGGGACTACTGTAGGTCAAAGGATACTAAAGAAGAGATTTTCACAATGACCATGGGCCAAGATGAATCTTTAGAAGACTATGAAGAAATATTCCAGCTTAGTTACAAAAGGGCTAGGTGCACACTTGATCCTGAGTGACTAAAGCTAGTCCTGCTTGGAGGAGTAAGGGATGATCTTCTGGATACCTTACATTTGTTAGCAGGAGGAGATATCTACCAATTACCCTATGAGGATATCAAGGTTATCTTTAAAAACCATTCTAGGGCAGCCAGGAAAAAGGGTAGGAGTAGTCAACCTATGGCCAATACATCATCTTCCAACTCATCCATCAAGGGTGAAATTGGAAATATGCTGGAAGATTTCAAAAGTGAGATGCTGCAAACCCTTGCCTTGCAATTGGATACCATGAACATCAAAAGGAAGTGAGAGGAAGCAGAGAGAGCCTTGGCATCTTTTGTCCTAGATGCACTAGGAGGCATCCTAGGAATGAATGTCCATTGAACTGCATTGAGATTTGCTTGATCTATGAAGAAAACCACTCCACAGACAAATTCCCTTTTTTACCCAAGCTCAAAGTTGTATATCAAGGAGCTGAAGGGGTCACTGAGTAGCTTTGCTACATCAACCAAAGAAGACCTCCTGGGCCTAGACCATACAAGCAGGGTATGCAAGGGTCATCCCATGCATATTACAACCCCAACCAAACCACAACTTTACCTTCTTGGGGACCCCTTTCTCATCCTTCCTGGTCTACACCCCCTACTTGGTCCTATCCATCTCAATATCATTCCTAGCCAGCCAACCAGTCATTTCAACCTTATGTTCCACCACCAACTCAGTGGAATAGCCCACACCAAGGGTGGAGGCCCCAATACAACAATGCTCCAGCTCTATTGCCTCCACCACCTACCCAACCACAACTCCTACACTCTGCTCCACCCAAGCAACCCCAGATGCCTACCCGGGCCAAATTCAGAAAGTATACAATGGAGAGACATCATACCCAGCTTACGCTGTAGAGATCCATGAGATCAACCTAAGATCTGGGAGAATTCTCCCCGATAACCAACCTCCCTCTCCAAATAAGGAGGTTGAGGAAGAAAGAGAGGAAAGAAAACTTAAAGTAAATCCAGCCTTTCCTGAGAGATTAGGCCAACCACTCCAGCCTACCCAGAAGAACTTAAACTTATGTGATAATTTAAAAATATATGCGTAAAGATCCCCCTTCTCCACGCAATAAAAGATGTTCCCATTTACAATAAGTTGATTAAGGAGAAGTGCTTCAAGCATCCAGGAAGAAGAAAAAGGGATGCCCCTACCATTAATGTCATTGGGCAGCTGTCTGACTTAATGTTGGGGTAGGTAATATGTCTGAAATATTTGGACCCTGGAAACCCTGTAGTAGATGTGCACATCAATGGCACTATCATCCCACACACTTTGATTGATCTTGGGGCTGCCATTAATGTGATGACCAAGGAAACCATGCTCAAGCTCAACCTCCAAGGGGCATTGAGGAAGACCAAAACAGTTCTGTAACTTGCAAACCGCTCCATAGTCACCCCTGAGGGAATTGTGGAGGATGTGATGGTATCCATTGACTCATAGGAGTACCTTGCAGATTTCCTAGTTCTCCAGCCTAAGGCTAAGCTTACTGGTTACCCTCTCATCCTTGAGAAGCCATGGTTCGCCACATTTGATGCTTACATTAGCTGTAGAGCTAGGAATATGACCAACAAGAATGGGCATATGTCCAAGAAGTTAGACCTATACCATCCTGCTCAACCTTCTCTAGAGAATGATTTACCTTTATGGTTAGAGGAGGAGGAAGAATATGAGGTTTATTCAGCCCAACTTTATGCTTTGGAAGTAACCATAGGAGGAGGATAGCAAGATGAGGATGACTTAATTGAAAACCTACTCCAAAGTCCAACTCCTAGTTTGTTACCAATAGAAGAAGAAGTAAGGGAAACCCAAAACAATCATCCAATTGACTTATGCTTGGCCAATTCCAAGCCACTCCATGTCAAAACTATGGAATTTGGACCAGAAAAAACTTTGAAAATTAATCCATCTCTTTTTGCTCTTGAAGAGGAAAAGCTATGCAACATGTTGAGAGAAAACCTAGAAGCCTTCGCTTGGAGTTACAAGGAAATGAAGGGAGTACACCCCTCAGTGTGTACTCACCACATATACATCAAAGAAGGTTGCAAGCCAGTCTGGAAACCATAAAGGAGGATGAATCTAGCTCTTAAAGATATAGTCAAAGAAGAACTGCAAAAACTGTTAGATGCAAGATTCATTTACCCTATCTCTGACAGTGAGTGGGTCTCTCCTTTAGTGTTAGTTCCCAAGAAAAATGGTAAGTGGAGGATTTGTGTCGATTACAGGAAGTTGAACAAAGCCACAAAGAAATATCATTTTCCCCTACCCTTCATTGACCAAGTGCTAGATGGCCTGGCTGGGAAGAAGTTCTTTTCTTTCCTAGATGGATTTAGTGGGTACAACCAAATCCAAATCTGCCCAGAAGACTAGGATATGACCACATTCACCTATCCTTGGGGTACTTTTTCTTATAGGGTCCTTCATTTTGGCCTATGCAATGCTCCTGCCACTTTCTAGAGAGCAGTCTTGAGTAGATGGATTTAGTGGGTACAACCAAATCCAAATCTGCCCAGAAGACTAGGATAAGACCACATTCACCTATCCTTGGGGTACTTTTTCCTATAGGGTCCTTCCTTTTGGCCTATGCAATGCTCCTGCCACTTTATAGAGAGCAGTCTTGAGTATTTTTGTTGAATTAGTATATGATGCAGTGGAAATTTATATGGATGATTTTATAGCTTATGGTTGTGATTTTCAAGAAGCCTTGACTAACCTAGGCAAAGTATTGCACAAATGCATTGAAATGAACCTATTTCTTAGTCCAAAAAATGTGAATTCTTAATGAATGAAGGGACCGTGCTAGGTCATTCAATATCTCAGCAAGGACTGTAGGTGGACCTAAACAAAATAACAATCATCCAAAGTGTTCCACCTCCACAAAAGTAGAGGGATGTTAGGAGTTTCTTGGGGTTAGCTGGATACTACTGAAGGTTCATAAAGGACTTCAGCAAGTTGGGCTCTCCTTTATTTGGGTTGTTGGCCAAATATTCTAAGCTTATATGGTCAAAGAGCTGTCAAGAGGCCTTAGACATTTTAAAGGGTAAGTTAATCACTGCACCAATTCTTCGAGGCCCAAACTGGGCCCTCCTTTTCATATTCATGTTGATGCCTCACACAAAGCCATGGGAGTAGCCTTAGGTCAAGTAGAGGAGAAATTGCCCTATGCCATCTATTTTATCAGTAAGAACCTGTCAAAGGATGAGCTAAATTATAATGTGACTAAAAAGGAACTCCTGGCTGTTGTGCATTCATTAAACAAATTTAGGCATTACATTACAAGCTATCAAACATTTGTGCATACTGACCATGCTGCAATCAAATATTTAATGAACAAACCAGATGTGAATGCTAGAATTATAATATGCTTGCTTTGTTTACAACAGTTTGATCTAACTATTGTTGATAAGCCTGGTAAGGAAAATGTTGTTGCAGACTTTCTATCTAGGATGAATCTGCTTGCAGGTGAGGAAGGAATGGTGGATGACTAGCAACCAGATGAGAATTTGTTTTCTATTTCAGTTCTCTCCCCATGGTTTGCTGATATAGCAAACTATTTGGTATCAGAATAGTTCCCACCAAAATTCCCCTCCAAAGAAAAGAGCAAGATAGTCAGGAAAAGCGCCCCCTTCACATCCTTTTGACCTGTCATGATGGGCCTTGTGGAGGTCACTTTATAGCAAAGAGGACAACATTCAAAGTGTTACAAGCAGGCTATTATTGGCCCACTTTTCATTAGGATGTGCAGAAGTACATTAGACAGTGTGATCGGTGATAGAGGATGGGAAAGCCTACTTCAAGAGATGAAATGCCCCTAAAACCTCAAGTGACTTTTGAGCCATTTGACAAGTGGGGCATGGACTTCATTGGGCCTATCAACCCTCCTTCAAATAAAAAACAATACGTTATTGTATGCACTGATTATTTGACTAAGTGAGCTAAAACCAAGGCAATTAAGGCAACAACAGAAGAGAAGGTGGCTGAGTTCCTAAGGGAGAATGTATTCTACAAATTTGGGTACCCTAGAGAGCTAGTCACAGACCAAGGCAACCAGTTTACCTCCAACATGATTGAATAACTACTCAGCCATCACAAAATCAAGCATAGGGCCTCCACTCCTTATCATCCACAAGCTAATGGGAAAATGAAGGTGACCAACAGGGCACTAGAGAGCATCTTACCCAAGGTAGTGAGCAGCAGTAGGAAGGATTGGATAGATAGACTAGTTGAGGCCACCTGGGACTATAATACAACATGGAAGACCACCACTAGATTTACACCCTATGAGCTGGTCTATGGGAAAAAGGTTTTGTTGTCCATTGAGTTTGAATATAACACATTAAGGGTGGCAACCCAACTAGATTTGGATCTCAATCATGCATAGAAGGAAAGATTGTTCCATTTGAATGGCTTGGATGAATACAAAATGCAGGCCCTCCTACATACAAAGATAGTTCAGCTTCAAAGGAAGATATGGCATGATAGACATATTAAAGAGAAGCAATTTCAAGAGGGAGATTGGGCATTGTTATATGATTCTAGGTATAAAGACTTCAAGGGCAAGCTAAGGACAAGATGGCTCAGACCTTATGTGGTGTAAAGATGCCATAATAATGGTTCAGTGCAAATCATAACTATAGATGAAGAAGCCATTCCATTGCTTGTTAATGGACACCGATTGAAAATGTACAAGACGCCTTTATTAAAGCAAGAGTTCATTGACAATATCAATAAGACAGTGATGATGGTGGAGTAAGTTCCAGCTCCTCCCTCATTAGGTCACTGAAAAAGAAAAAAAAAAAGAAAAAAACGAATAAGGATTCTGGTGAAAACCTTCATGAGGTACCTGAGTCCCATCTTTGGGTTCAAAACCTCGTGAGGCAGCCCAATGATGAAAAAAAAGAATAAGAAGATCCCTGGGTGAAAACGTTCCTTGAGGTGCCCAGGGAAAACATCTAGGGTGAAAACCTCTCTGAGGTAGTCTAGATGTTTAAAAAAAAAAAAACAAACATAAAAAAGACATAATTGTTATTTACAAGTGGGCGAGAAAGACAATCAAGGAGAAAAGAGAAGATCCAAAGGGAACCCTGTGTCACATATATTCATCTCCTCCACTCCTTACCATGCATCTCTCCATCAATTCCATTGTTTTTTCTCCATTTCATTGCTTCTATTTAGGTGAAGACTGTGTTTTCTACAGGATCCCCTGAAAACCTACAGGAAGCAATCTGAGGGTGAATGGTGGGTTGGTTAGGTCCTGTAGCAACCTATCCCATAGAGTATCAATCATCGGCTATAGGTCTTCACTAGGATGATCTAGGAGCTCCAGATAGCAGACAATAGAAAACAGAGGAGGAAGAAGAATGACCATGTAGCAAATAAACAATGCAGCACCTCTGATCTTCGACAACTGCAACATGTCATTGAGACCACGGGTAAGTATCCCGCTCACTCACTCATATTCATCATTTGATCAAAAGTTGTAATAGTCGTGAGGTAGTTGGTTTATAAGTGAAAAGGTGCCCAGTTAACTTGGTCACCTTCACTTAGTCATCACATACAAAACCGACTATCCTCTCACACATGGCTGTAGTCAACTCAAAGACAGAGGAGGAGTAGGACAAGAAGTGGTTAACTACGGATCTATGAGGTGGGAGCTGATTATGAGGAACCTCAACTCGAAAAGCCATAAAGGGAAACAAAACATCATTTTCATGCATTCGTACATTCCACCTCCTCGAAACTCCCTCACGTAAGTCACTCTCATAACTCCGGCCACCCACCGGAAGCAAGGATCCATTGTTTTGCAAGAGAATTTCTACAAGAGCATGCACAAGAATTCCTACAGGAACAGTATACATGAGCGGTATACAAGATACACAGAGGCAGTCTATAGGATAGGTAGAAGAGGGGTTCAAAAGGGAATATCATAATAATTATCCACTGCCACCATTCTAAAGAGGTAGGATCTGAAAATACATCCCCATTTACAAGCAAATGAACTAGAAATGCTCTAAAATCTACTGGATATAACAACTGTGGGAGGTGAATGACATACACAGGAAACTTTGTTTTCTCTTGAATTTAAAAATCTTGTGTCAAACCTCTCATTTCCTCCTCAAGCCTCACAAGCAAGGTGACAGGAGGGTTTACTAGGAGAGAACCCACAAATACCATGAGGATACAACAACACCCCCAAGTGCTTGAAATCTTTATAAGACACCAATGGATGGGGTTTTCCAGAAAATTCATAGGGTACGATGATGAGGTGGCTCAAGAATTTTCTCATTCCCTCACTCCACACAACATAATCCATACCACTGTCATAGTTAGAGGGCTTACTATAGATCTCACCTCATAATTCATCAGTAGGGTCACCACACTTCCCCTAGGAATTCCATGGAGAAAAGAAGAAAAAGTAGACAGTTAGGTGGCAAAAAGGAAATTCTTTTTAGAAGGTGAAGAAACCACAGAGGATAAAAGTGGAGTAAGGAGGAATAGTCTGCCATACCCATGGAGTGACGTAGGTTACCAACTCATCAAATATATCTCATGTGAGGGTAGATACAGTGTTTTTTATGGCTACCATTTTAGGATGCTTGAAGAACTAACATTTTGGGTAGAAACCCCAGTGCACCAAAGACTCAACATACCCTGTTTCTTGATGCAATCACTCATAGACTCCAACAACAAAGTAAAGGAAGGGAATTCCAAACAATTGGCTCATCATGGGTTGATTAGGATCCTCATTGAGGATGCCCTCCAAAACCTCAAGATTCCTATAACATGGTCAGTATTCAGAGACTTACCAGTAGAGGATGACATCAAAACCCTCACCTATGATGTTAGTCCTTCTGTCAGTGAGGAGGAGGAAAAAAAAGAAGAAGAAGATACAGAGCTAGATGGTGATGAGATGGATGAAGAATAAACTAATATAGGGGAACATGATGAAGCAAAAAAGAAGGAGGATGACGCTGAAAAAAAGGAGGAAACGAAGGAAGAAACTGATGGAGATAAGAAAGAACAGCAAGAGGAAGAAGATCAAAAAAACAAAGAGGAAGAAGGCATTGAAACAGAAGGGGAAGAACACAAGGAGGAGTCACCTAGGGTGTTTCCAGAGGCCCCTGAGATGGAGGCAACAATTTCCTTCACTGCTCTCAGCACTCCCATCAAGAAAAAAGGGAAAAGAAGGAGGCAAGCCCCTCTATATTTCTGAACAAGAAAGAGAAAAAGAATCAAACAAGGGAAGCCACAAATATCAAAAAAAATCCCTATTGAGATTGAAGGTTCCACTACACCAAGGGACAGAGAAGCAATAATGAGAGATCAACTTGAGATGGAAAATGCATGGCTGAGAGTACAGCTGTAGGAAAGTGAAAACCAACTAGCATGTATGTCTAGCCTCTTCTTGGAGGCCATCCAGTGTAGGATGCCAACTAAATCCTATGCTCTTTACCTCAGAGAATAATGGCTGCAATTTCAGATTAAAACACTAGCACAAAGGGGGACCATGCCATTTTAGGAATACAGGCAATTTATTGATCTTGGTGACCAAAGTACACTAGAGGATAGGGCCAAAATGGCTGATTTTTACTTACACAACATGGCCCTCACAGACATGAATGTTTGGGATCCTAATGTCGAGCTAGGAGATCTACAATTAATTTCTTTCGCATCATGGATGAACCATGAGGAGTCAAGGGCTGCAGAGATGAAAAGAATATTGGCCAGAGAGAAAAATGAACCTCTTTTCATCAGAGCTGAACAATGAAATCCCATGGCCCTAATCAGCACCCATAATCTAATTTCAAATGAACCTTAGCTGGCACCTAGATATCTTGCTACCCAAGAGAAAGCAATTTCACATTTTGAGGATATGTTTAGGCTACTAGGAGAAGATAGTATACATGTTTGCTTAAGGAGATGGAACACACTACCACACATCTTGAAGATCAGAGAATATCACTCCCCTCAAAGGTTGAGAGAGGCACTCAATAGGACACCAATGTATAAGCAATCAATGCAAAGGTTGAAGGTCAATTGGATAGGCCTAAAACTCAATCCACCACTACTCCTAGGGATGCTAGAAGGGAGAAAAGAAGAAGAGGAAAAGAGGTAGTGGGAAGAAGTAGAAAGGAAATCAGGCTTCTACGAACAAGAATAAGAGACCACAATAGAAGCATGGGATGTCAGAGAGGCTACCAGAGCCATGAAGGACATGGACATTAACTAAGTTGCTTAGAGGATGAGCAACACTTTCAGTAGGGGGGTGATGATGAGCCTCATCATTGGGTAATTATATGGGCCTTAATTCACCTCCTAGCTTAGTCAAGCCAACTATTCTCACAACTTATTGCATACTTTTGATTATATTTTGTTTATGAGATGAGTTAGAGTTGGATATTTTGCTTTGTGGTCTAATGTGCATTTAACGCAGGATTAAAGGATAAAAGCAAGGAATTTTGGCAAAGACCTTGGTCAAAACTCGAATGGGACAAGGGAGAGGAATTATAGGAGGTAAATCCTCCTCATTTACTACCCCTCCATTCAAATATACCTCCATCAACTTGGATTGAAAACAGCCAAATCATGAGGACTAGAAGGCAGCTGAGCAAGTGAAAGTCAAAGCACCAGTTTATCTCAAGTTTGGGAGTCAAGCCTCCCTAAGATTAAGGAAGTCGTTGGAGACTTCAGTCGTATATGTAGAGAGGCCTAGGACCTCAGTAGGATTCAGACTTTTGATTGTAAAACTCTACTTTATTTTCGAGCTACAAGACTTGTGACAATTGTTGATGTAATCCATTGTATGGATAATAAGAATGATTTTTGTTTTGAGACAGCACTAAGTTAACTTAGAGGGCTAAAGCTCTTGGGTTAGGACCCAACCCTAGCAGCTAAGGCTCCTCTTTATTGTACATGTATGTTAGTGTAGATTCATGGTTTAATCGTTCATTTGCTTAAGTAGCTGCATTTCCATTATAGCAAGGTATCGCATAGATTCATGGTTTAATCGTTCATTTGCTTAAGTAGCTGCATTTCCATTACAGTAGCGTAGCGCATAGATTCATGGTTTAATCGTTCATTTTCTTTAGTAGCTGCATTTCCATTATAGCAGTGTAGCGTAGATTGGTTGTGTTTTAGTTTGCTTCCATTTGCGCCTTTTTCTTCAGTTAGCAGGTTAGCAAGAATTATACTTGTAGATTTCCTTTCACAACAACCCTGACCAACCACCGTCAACCACGTGTCTCATAGCTTGTTTGTATTCATTTCAACATTTGACTTTATGCACTCCAAATCTCCATCATTGATTTGTCTAGCTTGATCCAATGGCTATCGCGTTGTCTCAATACTTTATGCGTTCCAAATATCCACCGTCGATCTGTCTAGCTTGATCCAACGACTATCACGTCATCTCAATTCTTTTTGCGCTCTAAATATCCACCATCAATCTGTCTAGCTTGATGCAATGGCTATCACGCAATCTCGCGTGGATTCTTACACGGCCAATATCTGCCCGAGAGAACGCGAGAAAAGTGGCTTTCTCGTGCTTCGTCACCCAGTTAGGCTAATCGCGTAAAATTTTGGAATTCCTCTTACAGCTTTGAGGGTGCGTGAGAAACTGTTTATTGCCTACGGAAACCCATTCCATCATTCCACACGTTTTTTACCCTTTTGTCACCACGTGACTTGATGTGATCTACCCATCTATTCACTTAACCTTTGCGATAAGATCTCCGCCATTCATCTCCTGTTAACCCTATTTGTCCATCTATTCACTTAACCTCTATGATAATATCTCCGCCATTCATCTCCCGTTAACCCTATTCGTCCATCTATTCACTTAACCTCTGCGATATGATCTCTGCCATTCATCTCCCGCTAACCATGTTCGTCCATCTATTCACATAACCTCCATGATAAGATCTCTGCCACTCATCTTTCATTAGTCTTGTTCGTCCATCTATTCATGTAATCTCCTATGATAAGATCTCTGCCACTCATCTTCCATTTTTACTATTCGCTAATAGATCTAATGGTTCCAATGCCTTGCTGCTTTCTTACAACCTCCTTTCACTGATTTTGATCTTCGCTTCCTCTTCTGCTTGACTCCTTGCATGCTTGATTTTACCAAAACACCGAAAACGCGAAAACAGACTTAGTTTAGTTTCCTTGCTTACACATTAGTTTGGTTTGATGCTCTTTACCTCTGTAACTTAGATAGCAGCATTAGGTTAGTGTTGATTTAGAAATTCTTCTTATTTTAGCCATTTAAATGGTTAATTAGGATATGGTGGGATTTAGCATTACATGTTGTTTTCTTCATTACTGTAGTAGAGTAGCTCTATTAGAATAGATTTTCTCTTCTTCCATCAAAGAATCAAGCTTCTTCTGACTCTATAGATGTCTGGCTTGGAACCCTTAGGGTCTCTCGCCAGATGAACAAGTGACAACTAGTAGGACCTTCACTTCTACTTGTGCATATAGCACTGTCATTTGCAAGTTTGTACGAACCCCGGGTTGATAAGTAAAGCTGGTAGTCGAGGAGTTGCAGCATCCTTGCTGCAATACTGGCGCTCATCATCTTCCATAGGCCCAATGATGCCTACCACGAGAATTTTGTCTAGCTCTAAGTGGACCTTCTCCTTATACTTCGGATTGAGACAGTAAGGTCTTTGCTTAACCGGCTTCGCATCGGGCTTCAACGTGATCTTCATAACACCTAGGTCCCTGATTATCCCCTTCAGATCCATAAACTTGGTAGGGAACAAATCCTGGTATTCACAGAAAAATTCAGCAACCTTATCCACCATCGCGTCATCCCAGTAATCTCCAATCTTCATGAATTCAGGCTCTACCTCCATACCAATATTTACTTGTATCATTTTCAGTGGCGCAATTATATTAGGATTCTCAATCTGTGGTCCCTCAACCTCACAGTGACCTTCTGTTTTAGGGATGTTAATCTTTCGTAGATCCTAATCTTCTTCTTCAGCTGTTACATTATAGAATTCTAGTGCATGACTCAGCTGAGTAGCCCAATCAAGTTGAATCAGGTCCAAAGGATCCCGCAGTGTCCTAAAGATCGCTGCTTTTACTTCTTGTAGTGCCTCATCGATAAAGTCAAACTCGCCTTCAAGGCTAAATGTCATTATAAATATTTTTCGTAGAATATCCCATTCACCTATACCATGGTGGGGCTCTATTTCTACATACTAGTTCATCAGGATGACATCCAAGGTGTGACAGAGCAAGTGCACCCATTCAGGTTGGGGCTTTTCTCCATAAGCCTGAGCCCATTTGGTTAAGTGCACGCATGGATCATCCTACCCATCATACTTGTCTGTCATTCATACCTTTGGCTTCTCAAAGCATGTTCTCATCATCCTCCTACATTCTCACCAATCATCAAAGATTCCCTTGTGCGTACCCCACCATCTTGCGGGTGTAGCAAGCAGTGCCCATTCCAATGCCTGGAAGCATTGTTTTTCTGGTACCTCCTTCTCAAATGCATCCAAAAATATATCTACATCATTCAGACCATCATAAGTGGATAGATTTCTTACCTATGATGACACACAATGTAGCGAACGGGTCATCATGTTATAGCTTAGCATGGTTACTTAATGTAACCGATTCTGCCAGCTCTCTAATTCTTCATTAGAGTCTGAGGTGCAAGAAATCTCACGATCCCATGTAATTTGTCCATCTGCGGTGGGATTGACCCAATATTGGTCTCACGCTGTTATCTTATTGATACATTCCAGATCATCATCGCTCTCATAGTCGCGGACTGGTTCAATATAGCATGATCCTTCAGCAGGATCTAAGGGTACTATTACATGGAGTGATTTCTTCTCAAATATCATCTTTTGCTTCTTTAAGTTGATTATCCTGTTCATATTAGTAGCCCACTCAATTCCAAGGAGCGAAAGGTAGGGGTTGATGTCATCCATAATTTCTATTACATCAAAGTCAACCAGCGTGCTCGCACCTTCAATATCTATAGTCACCTCTTATAGTCACCCCATGGGGATGATCTTCTGCTGATTCACCATCCTTAGCTAAATCAGAGACCACTGCAGCACGAGTCTCCCCATCCGTTCCCAAGTCTGCTTCAGTAGGACGTTCGCATTTGACCCCAAGTCCAAAATAACTTGATCCATTTCATACTCTCCTATCTGCATGGTCAGTCTCATCTCCCGTCCCATCCTTCTTTCATGCTTACCAATTGTAGAGCTATAAAAAGGGTCTCTTTCACCTCTAATTAGCTCACGTTAATATGTCAATCTGGGAACGTTTTGTTATTTCAAAGAGTGTCTCAGTCTGAGGCTATCATTTTTCAGAGTAATGCTAGTAGTACAGTGTTCATAAATAAAAGAGTAAATGGATGATTGTCTACAGCTTAACTACTTCAAAATATTAAATCACACATTTAGAATAATAAGCGACTTATTAGTCAAGGGTTCGGTAGCAATAACCCATCCCTTTGGAAACTGATGGAAAAGGAAATCAAAGAACAGATCATGGATCTCGGAGCTGGACAGTAGATGCTAATGCACACTACAGCCTGAGATCGTTCTTCATGCCAACACCAAGAAATGGAACGGCAGATAAGAAATGGAACAACAATTAAGAAATCGAACAGCAAGTCTGAAATGGAACAGCAGCTAAGAAATAGAACAGCAACTAAGTCTCACAAGCAGTAACATCTTAGTCTATCAGATCAAATGCATTAATCATAATCTACAGGAATCAAATGACAATATTTCACTCTTAAGGGCGGATTGAATAACACACACCAATGGAACAACACTGATTACTGATAAATTATGGAACAACGCTTGAAAACCATATACGCACACAGCACACTTAAATAGTAATCTGATCCAAGTATCGATCTCAGTTAGAAAGAATACGACTGCATTCAAAATAGAATAACATTGTTCATAAATCCAACAATTGCAAAGAACATAACTTCCAAGATGAATTCCGTAATGTTAATGAACAAGTGCACAGCACAAAGGCTCTGTAATGGAACAGTAACAGTATTCTGTAAAGACTAGCAGTATTATATCAACTCCTAAAAGAACAGTAATATGATGCAGAGTCAATACAATAGTTCTATCTGTAGAAACCTTAATAAATTAAACATAATAGAGCATGTGATGTAAACTTATAAAACACATCATATTACCAAATGACGTCGATAAGCAAACCACGCACACACCAAACGTAATGGTACAAGAGCAAGTGTCCTCCAGGGCCGGGCCCTTAGCCTCTAGGGGTACACCGCTTGAAGTTATTCCAGACTCAGAGATGAAATAGTAACCAAGTTTGTATTAATGCATAGAGCAGAATTACAATAAACCAGTTCTTAACGAGACTCGATGATCAAAGTTTTGATTTTAAAAGAAATTACATAAAAGCATAATCGTATCTAACTCTCTCCCGAGCTAACAATGCTGCCCCTTTTATAAGGGTGACGGTGGAGATATCTAAGTGCAGAAATAGATAAAACAGCGATCCCTCAGGATCAAGGATCCTGAGGGATTTGCCGAACCGTTAGTCCTCAGTCATTTCTTTTCTTTCCTGTGCCGAGTTGATATCTCCACTTCCTTTCCCATGATGATTCGCTTTGATTTTCTTTGCCTTGTTTGTATTCGGTCTCCCGTCAAAGGGACAGCGGTTAACCCGTCCTTGTCCTTTCCTTTGGAACAACAACTTCTCGTTTTTCCTCCTTCCTGCATAAGGAAATGACAATTGTCAGCGTTTTTGTCTTGCATATTAATCTCACATGTTTTATTATAATTCTTTATCATTTTCCTAGTTCATGATGCAAAAGGTTTGTAAGTTCTAATGAAAATATACTGAAATAATCATCAAAAGCATACCCTCTTTAGTACTCCACACACCCCCTTGCTTACCCTGTTTCATGCCCTCATGAAAACATTGTAGTTGACATGTAAGGCAGTGAGAGAATAGGCTGGAGATGGAATCTCATGTGGAGGCCTACAGCCATGATGCGTAACTAGGTATTCAAAGAAATGGCCTGTCTGACCCTCAGGCATCTCATATAGGGCTTGGTATCCGGGTGCAGGGTGCCAAATAATTGGACTCCGGAACCTATATCCTAACCAAGATGGCCCTGCCCTCAAAACGATTTCGCCATAGAGGTGCAAGTGGTTGGTAGCTAATTTAAAATTCTCATACTTAAATGGTTCCCTGAGCTGGATATTCGGATTAGAGATTTGATACCGAAATTTAGCTGCATCAATGGCAGGGTCTTTGATAGAGAAAAAGTATTCTAATCCCTGTCGAATGAGTGCCTCATGCATGGGTCCTAATGCTTCAATTACACCTGGAGTCTTCATGAGGTTTCTATGTGCTCTCCACAACTGTACTGGATTCCTAGGCTCAGCCCTTACCCACAAGTCTAATCCGTTTTCTTGCCTTTGGAAAGCATTATAGGCTTTAAGCCATTTAATTTGATTAACCCCAAATGAAATAAATGCATGCAATTGGATATCCCAACAAAAAGGACAGGGTTCAGCTCGGTCTCCTGGTCTAATACAAGGTTATGTAAATAGAACTCACACAGTAGTCTCTGGACTTTTACCCCGTAGTGCTTACAACAGTCTATAAAATCATTGACGGTGTTAATTTGTATGGGAGCACCTGCTTTAACAGCCTTTATTTTTAATTGCAAATACCCTTCCAGTAAAAACAAGGCATAATTCTTAGCAGGGGCTCTACATGCTAGGACGTCATTGTATAAAGAACACAAGGTATCCATCTGCTTGATAACTATATCTAACCTACGAGTTACCTTCGCGACTTTCTCTTGTTCCCTTCGCCACCCTTCAAAGGCCTAGCTTTCAGATAGATTGACATTCCTAAGCTGCTGTTGTAGCTCTTCATACTTTTCTCAAGGGACCGTTTGCTCTCTAAGCTTTTCTGCTTCTTGTTGATCTTGCTTCAAACCCTTTTGTAGGGTTACCGTTTTTGGATCTCTTTTCCATGCGGCAGTGGATGCCGGGATTTTTACCTGAACTTTACTATTGCGTTGCTTTGAGTTCATAACCCTTATCACTCCCAAAAGTGGTGTCTCCGTCTGAATTTCCTTATCACGGGTCAACATCTCGTCCATTTCTATCTTAACGTGGATATCAGTCCATTGCTGTTCGTTTTCAATTGGAACAATAGTCTGTTTCTCAGCATCATTTGGAACAGCAGCCTGGTTTTCGACAGGGTTTTGAACAGCAAGATGGATTCTGGTCCTTTGCACCTTTGCCTTGAGGGTTTTTGCTGGGGTGGTCACATTTTTCTTTCCCGAAGTCCTTTTTACCCTTTGCCTTGCTTTTAGAATCCTAATCTGCTGGTGGAGCTAGACTAATATATTCAGTAATCTCTGTTGTTCCTTTCGTAATTCTTTAATTTCCAAAATTTCCTTAGAAGGAACAATAGGCTGTTCACTATGGCCTGTACTGTGACTAATTCCTGGATTTTCTCTCTGGGGTGTTTCTTCACTGTTCTGCTCTGGCTGTTTCAGGGCAAGAACCCTAACTAGTTCTGTTATTTCTTGGGCGACTTCTCTTTCTGCCCCTGTTTCCTCCGGAATTTCTTCTGGTGTCTTCTGGTTAGGAACAGATTGTTCCTGTTCAGTATCTCCTATCATCTTTTCATCATGAATAGGCAGATTCTCTTCTTCTGCCTCCTTTGCATGTGATTCTTCAGGGGCATTTTCCTCCTGGGGTTTCTTTTCAGCATGAAGGTCTGATGGACTGGAAGGTTGGCCATATTCACCCATATTGGCCAAAACTTCGACCAATTCATCTTCTCCCACTGGGTCCTACAATGGGCTACCTTCCTGCTGTTCCGCTTCCTCCTCCTGCTCGGATTGCTCGTCTTCTTCTTCTTTGTCTCCTTCTTCTTCAGTTTCTTCTTCTTTTTCTCCTTCTTCTTCAGATTGCTCGGCTTCTTCGTCATCGTCCTCCCCTTCTGGCCGTGGGGGTTGCTCATCTTCTATTTCTACTGACTGGCTGGTGTTTTCTTGGGGCTTCTCCAGCCTCCCTCGTAGTCATGCTAGCCAGACTAATTTTCTGCATTTTTTTGGCCGCTAAGGTGTACCGGTGGCATGTTTACACTTTGTCGATTCCCTGCGTTTTTCTGGACACTCGGGTGTACTGGTGGCATGTTTACGTTTTGGGGATGGTGTGGTCAATCCCCCATTTATCATGGCGATTAGCTCTTCCCAACTGCTCTGCTGTTAGGTGAGGCTATGGCTAACTATTAACCGAATCAACCCATGATGACTAACAACTAACTCTACATGCTGTGCCTTTTTTATGCTCCGTGCAACGTCATGAAGTAACGAATTCAAAAATGCAGGTAAATTTACAGAGCATTTTTCTTTAGTATAGCTAAGATTTTGAGATGTCGTGGTCTTACCACGTCTTTTCTGCCTTCACAAGTGATGTAGCTTCGAATGGTCTTTGCCAATTCCGCCCCAACTCTCCTAATGCTGTTGGCAGAACTCCCTTTCCTCTAATTGCCAGGCTCTGGCCTTCGTCCTGGAAGATTTCTATAATCTTCTGCAATCTCTCCTTTTTTAACGTCCATACAGGTCCAGTGGCTGGTAGTCCCGAGACTTCTACGATTATGTCATCAATGACTGCTATGTGTCTCCTCCTCACTGTGGAGTAATCCTCTTGCAAGTTCTGCAAGAATTCAATTGCCACAGTCTCGTTAGATTCCTGCAAGCGGTTGAGATAAGTCAGCCACCCTGCTCTTGCCAGGGTTTCTCGAACATCAGCAGAGACTGTTAACACCTGCGATTCTCTTCAAATCGATCTTCCTCCCATGGTTTCGCTGTAAACTCTCAATGGAACGACAGCTTTTCGTGCTGTTGAAACATAGAGAGGCTGACAGACGCAAGACTCATTCAAAATCTAATGCTACAGAGTATGCAATAGAAATGGCTTATGAACAGCAAGTCATGCAAAAAAAATAAAAAAATAAATAAATAGTATGCCGTTGAGCCGTGCTATACCCTAGTACACAACTTCCCGAATAGTGGGCTGACACATAATCCAGGGAATGATGAGGTTCACCTCCCCCCCGTAATGTGATAGGTTGTCTCAGTCGTCAAATAAAGGAGTAGCACCCGCTCTGAAGCAGTGTCATAAAGGAACAGTGTATGGCAATATGCCATGTTTACAAAAGCAGCGAATTATTGAAATCGAGGCGTAAAGTTGGATCGCTTAATATGTAAGACACTGTTGTGATATGATGCGAGACTGGGAGGATAGGACATCTGCCGTACATTCCAACTCTCATGCGGTCATTGTCAACTGCTCTGCCATGATTGGTTGTAATATATTTACATGTGTTGTATTGTTCGGGAAATAATATATGATTGATTACTAAGGTATAAGAAACAGAAGGGTGCTAATAACTTACCTATTGGTGTAAATAATTTGACTTCAATACCATTAACAGTGCTCTGCTACTAACAGGTGTCCATAACCTTGGCAGAGTTGTTTATTTCACCCATGGAACCATGATCCTTTGTGTATGCTTAGGAAATGTTGTGTGATGTCAATATGTAGGCCATTATGCTGGCTTGGTAACCAGTTAGCCATAATGCCATTCATGAGGAAGGAGCGAAAGGTGGGCAGGCCGGCTTGTGATGAGACCTCCTGTTCCAAGGATTCTTTATTTGATATACCTTTTGGACCATATCCCTGGTGTGGTGGCCATAGTGGGAATGCCACTTCACTTTCTCCCTCATGATCATGGTAGGCTGGCTCTTGGTTAGACCCCCTATCCTGCATTTGACAACTTTATCAGTTTGCTCTTTTTATTTCTTTTTCATAAAGTACTTTCCCTTATTTATACACAAAGGGTGGTTCAACACTCCTTAAGAGTAGGAATGGTGGAAGAAGTCTTAACATCTCAATAGGAAGATATAAACCCTTTGCTCTTATTCCTAAATAATAATCAAAGAGGACTAAAAGGGATCAACATGATAAAGATAACCAATCAGAGTAGAATTAGTAGAACAATGATAGCAAAAGATGATAAATAAGCGTGTCCTTCCTTCTGTCCTCTTACCAATTCAGAGCAATTTCTTATAAAGATAGTGATTTATGATTGACTGATTTCAGTATGTTGTGATTTTGTATCCATTGCATAAGTGCATAGCTGTATTCTAAAAGACTTGAAAGAACAGGAGCAATAAGCATCCTCAATTTAGAACAGCAAAAGGAACAAGCTGCTTCACAGGGAGAGAAAAAGCATGCAAGTGGTGTTCCTTTTGGAAAAAGGGACAACAAAAGATCACAAATGTTGTTCCTTTGGAAAAGGAACAGCAGAAAAAACAAATGTTGTTCCTTTGAAAAAGGAACAACAAAGATGGAAAACACTATTCCTTTGGAAAAGGAACAACAGAACACACAGATGTCATTCCTTTGGAAAAGGAACAGCAGAAATCGAAAACGTTGTTCCTTTGGAAAAGTAAGAGCAAAAGATACCAATGCCGTTCCTTTGAAAAAGGAACAGCAGAAATCAAAAATGTTGTTCCTTTGGAAAAGGAACAGCAAAACACACAGAAATGTCGTTCCTTTGAAAAGGAACATCAGAAATCGAAAACGTTGTTCCTTTGGAAAAGGAATAGCAGAACATACCAATGCCGTTCCTTTGAAAAAGGAACAGCAGAAATCGAAAATGTTGTTCCTTTGGAAAAGGAATAGCAGAAGATATCACTGTCGTTCCTTTGAAAAAGGAACAACAGAAATCGAAAATGTTGTTCCTTTGGAAAAGGAACAGCAAGACAGGCAAATGCCGTTCCTTTCGAAAAAGAACAACAGAAATCGAAAATGTTGTTCCTTTTGGAAAGGAACAGCAGAACAAAAAAATAAAGAAAAAGAACCAAATTACAACAAAATGACGGCTGATCCAAAGGGGTTTGCTCTTTTGAAAAAGGAACAGCCAGAAGAAAATGGTGGTCTTTTGAAAAAAAGGAACAGCAAAAATAATAACAGCAAAACTTTGATTCAAAAATATGTACAAAAATGATTCAAGAAAAGAGATTATGTACAAACTGTAAAAAGAAATAAATTCTTAATGAATTACAGGTGAGAAAGACTTGGTGTAGCTGCTGGCAGAAGGACTCCCGAGTGAGTGGTTTGCGATAGAGACGAACTTGGTGGCCATTTTCCTTGAAGGCATATCCATAACCATCAATAGTGATTAGAGTAAGGGTCCCATTGTCATGTACCTTCTAGATTTCGTATGGTCCTAACCAACGAGTCTGGAGTTTCCCAGGGAAGTCCTGAAACTTGGAGTCATACAAAAGAGCCCAGTCTCCTTCGTGGAAGACTTTATTTTTAATGAGAGCATCATGCCATTTAGCTCGCTGCTGTTGGATCAGGGCAGTGTTTTGAAGTGCAGAGAGCCTAATTTCGTCCAGCTCATTGATCTGCTGTAATCAATTAATCTGTGCCTCGGTTAGATCTAAGCCAACTTCCTGTGTTGTTCGTAATGTTTGGATTTCGAATTCTATGGGGAAAATGGGTTGTTTTCCAAACACTAATTGATAAGGTGAGTAACCAGTGGTGCTTCTCCATGTTGTTCTGTAAGCCCACAGTGCTTCAGGTAGTCTGGCAGCCCAATCACGTCTATGTGACGCAATGGTTTTCGTTAGGATTAATTCTATTATCTTATTGCTGCTTTCTACCTGACCATTTGCCTGCGGGTGGTATGGAGTAGTGATTTTATGCTGGACATGATAGTTGTTGAGTGTTGTAGCTATTCTGTTCCCAGCAAACTGTGGTCCACCGTCTGTAATTATTTCTCTTGGAAGGCCATAATGTACAAATAGATGGAACAGGAACTGTATGACAGAGTCTTCTGTAGCTCTTGGCAATGCCTCTGCTTCAACCCACTTGGTGACATATTTTGTTGCCACCAAAATATATGTTTTCTCGTTTGATGATGGTTTAATTGGTCCAACGAAATTAAGAGCCCATCGCTTGAATGGTTATATGACTAGCTATGGTTTCAGAGGCATCTCATCAAACTGACTAGGGCGTCCTGCTCTCTGGAAACTATCACAGGCTTGGACAAATTTCTTTGCATCTTTGAAAATCGTGGGCCAATAATACCCTGTCTGCAGCAGTTTATGTCCAGTTCTGCGATCGACGAAATGTCCACCACATGGTCCGTCATGGCAGGCTTTTAAAATCTCAAAGATTTCATCTTCTCGAATGCATCTCCTGATATGCATGTCTGCCCCTGTATGGAATAAATAGCCCCCAATCCAAGAAAATTGAGCACTCCGCTGAACAATCTGTTTCCGCTCATTAGGGGTTAGATGCTTCTGTAATTTACCCATTGCTAGGTAATTGGCAACATCAGCATACCAGGGTGTTTGAATAGCCACAGCAAACAGATGCTCGTCCGGAAATTGGTCTTCAACTGCTGCTGCATCGATTGGCTTTGGCATTCTTGAGAGAAAATCGGCTACAGGATTTTCTTTGCTAGGTCGATGCTTGATTGTAATATCAAATTCCTACAATAAAATCAGCCATCTAGTTATTCTGTCGTTTATGATAGGCTTGTTTGTTAAATATTTTATGGCGGAATGATCTGTGTACAAGATAATAGGATATGCAGTAATGTAATGTCTAAATTTATTGACAGCATGTATTACAGCTAGAAATTCTTTTTCAGTAACAGTGTAGTTTAATTCAGCAGGGGATAAATTTTTGCTGATGTAATAAATTGCATATGGTTTTTTATCCTCTTCCTGCCCAAGGACTGCTCCAATGGCTGTATCTGAGGCATCAGATGATATCTGAAATGGAAAATCCCAATTTGGTCCTCGAAGGACTGGGGCTGTGGACACAAGCTTCTTCAGATCCTTGAAAGCACGTTCACATTTTTCTATCCAAAGAAAATCAACGTTACTAGTTAGTGCATACAGAGGTGCAACAATGTGCGAATAATGTTCTATAAATCTCCTATAATAACCAGAAAATCCAAGAAAACTGCATACCTCCATTTGAGTGGTAGGAGTGGGAATAAGCAAAATTATTTGGATTTTGGCTGGGTCTACCTAAATGCCAGCTGCTGAAATATAATGTCCTAGGTTAAGTCCTTCAGTCATCATCATATAGCATTTTTCGCGGCTTAAACAAAGCCTGGTAGCAATGCAGCATTGTAGGACTTTTTCTAGGGTATCCAATGCTGGATCAAAATCATCTCCGTATGGTGTAAAGTCATCCATGTATACTTCAAGTCCTTCATTTATTAAATCTACAAAAATGCTAAGAATAGCCCTTTGGAATGTGGCAGGAGCATTGCATAAGCCAAAAGGTAGAACTCGGTAGGCAAATGTTCCCCAAGGATAAGTAAAAGTAGTTTTGTCTTAGTCTTCAGGGCAATCTGAATCTGATTGTATCCACTGAAGCCATCCAGGAAAGAAAAGAATTTCTTTCCTACCAAAGTGTCTAATACTTGGTCGATGAATGGGAGAGGGAAGTGGTCTTTTGTGTTGCTTTATTTAGCTCTCTGTAGTCCACACAGATTCTCCATTTCCCATTCTTTTTTGGTACCACCACAAGCGGAGAGACCCATTTACTATCAGAGATAGGATAGATGAAATTGACATCTAAAAGTTTTTGAAGTGCGGCTTTTACCACATCTTTTAGATGAGGATTAAGTCTCCTTTGAGGTTGACGAATAGGTCTCGCATCTTTTTCTATATAATTGTGGTGCGTACATAATTGGGGGTCAATTCCTTTCATATCAGGGTAGTCTCATGCAAATGCTTCTTTATATTTCCTTAACAAATGGATGAGCTTCATTTCTTGTTCGGGTGTGAGGTTGGCATTAATATTTAAGGTTTTTCCCGGTTCAATTTCCACAATTTTACTATTTGCAACAGAAATAACAGGTATTGTTTGATCATGTGTATCTTTCAGAGGATCTTCTTCTAATTCATTATCAAATGGTACTTCTATCATATGACACTGTGTGCAGGATCTAGATTCAGTTTGACTAATGAAATTATTAATGGCATCATCTTCTGTTTGGTCTTTGAAATCAAGTGCCTCTTGTATAGTTAATGGAGATCTAATGTTATCGGTAAGGTATGATACAGGGTGCTTATTAGTTTTGATTATTGTGACACTTGGCTACGCTGGAGGATATAGAACTAAGTTCTTGATATTTGGTCCCCTGGTTATGGTCATATTTCCTTGCCGGCAGCCAATATAAGCATCAGCAGTGGCAAGCCAAGGTCTACCTAAAATCAATGGATGTCCATCAAGTCGGGTTTTGGGATTTATTATCAGAAAATCAGTTGGATATTCCCATGAATCAACAGAGACCATGACATCATGTAGTGTGCCCTCCGGCCTAACCACAGATCGGTCAGCCAATTCTAGCAAGGTAGAGGTGGGTTCTACAGATGTAATGCGTAGCTTTTGGCAAGTAGTGGTTGTTAAGATATTGATTGCAGCTCCTAGATCAACTAAGGCATTAGACAGGGTCTGACCATAAATTTGGAGAGTTACAATTGGATTTCCTGGGTCTTCATATTTAATGGGTGTTTCTTTTCCTGATAGTAAGTCAGATAGAGTGCCAACTACTTGGACTCTTGGATTATTTGTTATATTCCTCCTTGGTTTCTTTATGCACAATTCTTTGATAGTTTTTGCATATATCGGGATGTCTTGAATAGCTTGGAGGAATGGAATTTTTATGTACAAATTTTGTAATTCTCACAGAATGTCAAAATTAGGATATTGTATAGGTCGAGGTATGATTAATTGTTCTGGGAATGGGGGAGAGGATGTGGTTGCTTGATTATGAGTTTTTTGTTTGCTCACATCTTCTTCTTGTGACAGATGTTCTTTGGGTAATTGATTTTCAACCTGAACTGTCTTATCTCCCTCGGTTTCAATAATACGCCTAGATCTTAATAGAAGATCATTACACTCCCTCAGATCGGCTCATATCTGTTACACTAAAAAATGTCACCATGACTATTTACAGTTAGTATGGCTCTATCAACAGTCATGCTACCCTCTTAGGCAAGTCTTATGCCTCTGCTCTCCATGTCAAACTCCAAAAAGAGAGAAAGTCTTTACAAATGTATTTATCTCTGGGTACGCAGGTTCTCTCAACCTTACCTGCGGGTACGCACCCAATGATCACAAAAGCTGCGTCTTTGGACGCTCTGTATGTAAAGGGGCAGGTGCGTCCCCCTGTAAAGGTCAAAATGCGCAAGTTTCATCTTTAAAAAGTTACTTGTGGTCATTTCTAGAGCATTCTAGAAGGTTGTTCGACGTGTATTGAGCGCCTCCAGATGGTTCATGTACCCCTACCAAAGATGAACTTATCCCATCAATAAGGGAGCTATCCCATCCAAAGAGGGGATTATCCCATTGATGGTGGACCTGATTAACTTCCTCTTGAGCACTATAAATACAGGCATTGGGCCAGAAGGAGGGGAGGTTGGAAGCTATACATTTCTATGGGTAGATGCTGCTGGAATTAGGACTCCCATTTAGAAGCTTGTGAGGAGAGATTGCCATCTTTGCTTGTTCTATTTGGAAGTGGGTGAGCTTTGTCAAAGTAAAGGAGAACTCTTGATGGACCCCGGGAGGGACTTGCACAACACCAAGGCTCAGGTTGTATTTGTTCCTTTTGTTACCTATTAATGCAAATGAGTCCATTCTTCTCAATAACTTGTTATTTATGAGTTGTTTCATGTACTCCTTGGTCTATGTGTTAAATATGTTTTATTCTATGAGATTATCAAGTGCTATTTAATCATTTGATTGTTAGTGTATGCAGGTTTCAAAGTGAAGGAGGAGCTCATCCGGATCAGCGGAGCTGGACTGCTACAACAGCGTTGGGTTACAGGTAGGATCTAAACACTTGATTTCCCATATAGTAAATGCATGTTTAGAGAAGGATTGCTCTTGTTTGTCTTGTTTGTCACTAGAGAGTCTTAGGCTCCTAGGGAGGTTGGTTGTGTCCGCACAATCGACTCTTTCCGCCTGACAAATTGGCGACTCCGCTGGGGAATCCATTGATGTGAAAGTTTTTTCCTTTGTATGAACTTTGCTCTGAGAAAATTGGTTTATTTTTCTGGTTTTTGGCTCTGTGACTTTGTTTTTGGGCGGGTTAGCTTAGGGTTAGATTCATTTTAGTTTTTCTTGAATTTTCCAGTAGGACGCACCCTCTGAGTATTGGACAGTGCGTCCCTGGACGCACTGTCGCTGTGTGCACAGAGCGGGCCCGCACCTGTCTTAACGGGTTGCCTGCGTCCCCTGCTAAAATTTGAGAAAATTCCATTTTTTGCATTTTTTCTCTTAGATTTTGCTTTTTCTTAGTTTTTACTGCCTAGATCCATTAGTCTCTTGTCAAAGATCTTCACCTGAACTTGTTTCGATAGCATTGAGTGTTTTAGTGGATTTCATAGAAGTTTAAGCCCTAGGGTTTGATTTTTGAGTAGGTCTTGTAGTGACTTTGGCGGTAGAAGTTGTCAAGCCTTAGATCTCTCTGGTTTTGTCAGCATTCTTAGAAGTCAGACCTGTCATAAAGTCTACCTGTGAGAGCAACTTACCTTTGATTGGTCTCTTCGGCAAATTTCGAAGTGCTTGTTGATTAAGTCTTGAATTCCATTTTACAAAAAGAACAAAAAGATTTGAGTTTTGTTTTGACTAGTCTTTTGATTCTGCATTAGCTGGTCCTTGATTTGATTTTGGTCAAGTAAAACAACCTAGAATCATCTTTGTAGGCTTTTGCCTCGTTAGGTTTGCTTAGAGTAAATTTCTTTTGATTTTCTTGTGAGTCAAGTTTTCATAGATTTTATAGCTTTTAAGATTGATTTTTGTTAAAATAGATTTATATGCTTTATTAGATAAAGAAAAATACAAAAACATCTCCTTTGAAAAGTTTTGTTTCAAGTAGCTTTGAAGAGTTTTGAAAGAAAAAGAGTTTTTCGTGCACGTAAGGAGTGGTCATGTTTGTATGCTTGGAAAGATAAAGAGAATTGTTTCTTTGATTGTCTTTACTAAGAAAGTTGTTTTCTATAAAATTTGCATCTTTCAACTCTCTTAGTTAAGAATTTCATTGAAAAAGGAAAATAGCGTAAATCATCTTAGGTGCATCTTTGTAGTGGTTTGAGTCGAGTCTACACACCATTGGTTTCACTTCCGCTACCTTTTGTCTTTAAGAAAAACCATAAAATTAACGCTTAAAGTAAAAACAACGTAGTAACTTTTATTTACTAGGGCTCTGAAACACCAATTTAGATCAGGCTAGTGTCTTGGAGTAGGTGAGTAATTAACTCTCCAAGACAACAAAACCAAACAAGTAGCTTATCTTGTGATAGAATAAATCCAATTGTCTCATTTGTACTCTGGGAAAGCTCCTCTTAAAGGAGAAGCACGAGCTCGTGTCCGAACCAGTGAGGGGATCAATCCCCCCTCGTTGGGAACGACACCAGACACGCACGTATTACAAACGGTAAACCTCGGATTAACCATTGTCGAGGAGCCAGGGGTCACTTGTCGGTAAACCTTGGATTATTGTCAAGGAACTGGCAAGGGGATTGAGCCTTATACTCTGCCCTTGCGTGCTGTCAGAGTGTAGACTGTTCCCCCAGGTGCATTTGTTGCGGTTGGTAACCTTAGTGACCATTATCTTTAGGATTCTACCGAGGTGACGGTGGAGGGAAGATCCCACTGTACCTGGAGCAGACGTCGGCTAGACTCACTTGGATTTTCCGGGGGGTTCACTTCACTCGAGACGGTTAAAGTGGAGGAACTTGTGCCGGTCTATTCATTAAGCAGGTTGCCGGGGTAACTGTTCCACCCGCCACTTTTGTACTGAATCCAGCGATGTTGGGCTTCATCACCAACTAGCGCTTTCGGTCTGGAAGGCTACTGTTTGTGCTTGGTTTGACACCCTAGATTCTTTAGGCGTGTGATTCAAATTTGTTTGGTTCTTTAGAGACTTTAGGTGGTTTGATTTGAGATTTTACTTTGTTTTCGTGTGTAGTAGTTAAAAGTTTTTAGCTGTGGCGGAATTACCGAGACAGTCCCGTAGACTTCGGGGCCAGTCTCCTGAAGTTGTTTCTGTGGCCGAATTGTTGAGAAGATCCCGTAGACTTAGGGGATCACCTCCTCGAGACGACCCCGGTAATCTAGAAGGTTTAAAGGTCCTTGTAACTCCTCCTAGTGGCAGTAGAGTAGGTTCACCTGAAGAAGGAGAATCTTCCTTGGTAGTCCATTCAGATTACCAAGGCTTAGAGACAGGTTATAATCCCGAAGCTGTTACAGTTTCTGAACTTGTTGGTAGTTTTTCGTCTGCTAGTGATACAGGTGAAGAACCTGAAATATCTGAACCTGTTACTCCGACTTCTAGTGTTCCAGATTCACCGAGAATAGAAAGATTTATCACCGAAAATCTTCCTACTGGTTTGATTGCTATCGAAGAACTTGCTCCAGAGGAAGAAATAGGCGTCTCTAACCTTGAAGATCAACTTACTATTGATCTAAGAGAGCGTGAATCCATCTTTTACAGTCCTCCTAGAAGTACTACTTGGTACCTTTCGTTAACCAATTATTTAGACAACTCAGGGGTAGGTTTTTCTACACCTCGTACTCCTTTTCCACCTGGAGGTATTTATACTCCTGTAAATATGTCTGGTCAGTCGTCCGTGTTTACTCAAAGTCCTGAATCTTTCTTACACGGCGGTCCTTCTGTTCCCACCGGGTATCAATCACTTTCTGGTACCTTTGCGGGGGCATCTCCTCAACCCGTTGATCATGGGTTATTAGCTGGAAACAGTGGTAATATACCATTGGGTGTAGGAGACATTTACATGATGTCAGGTTCAGTTCCCGTTTCCCAACCTCAAGGTGGCCAATTACCGCCTGGGGGGCAGCCTCAATTAATGCCTGGGGGGCAACCTCAAGGTACACAAATCGTGTCTGGGGGGCAACCTCAAGGTCAGTATGCACCTATGGTGCAATACATGGCTCAAGATCAACCCCAGCCTCAATATGTACCCCAGGGTCAACCTCAGTATCAATATCAACCTCAAGGATGGCAACCTCAAGGATGGCAACCCCAAGGGTATCAACCCCAAGGGTACCAACCTCAAGGGTACCAACCTCAAGGTCAAGGTCAACCCCAGTATCCATATTTACCTCAAGGTTATCAACCTCAAGGTCAATACTCGAGTCAAGGTTATCAACCGCCTCAAGGTCAGTCATATGTTCCAAGTATGGGAACTGCACCTTACAATTATCAATCCTATCCTCAATCTGGTTATGGATCTCAGTATCCTCAACCTGTTACGGGTCAATACCCCGGAATGTTAGTGTGGGATCCATCACAGGGTCAACAGGTGTTGCAGCCAAGTATGCAGTTGGTACCTCAAGCTGGACAACCCATAGTTTCTGGTCCACCCCAGCAACCGCAACCTGTCCAGTCAAATGTTCAAACTTTTGTAACTTCGGTAGTTACTCAGCCGCCAATTGCACCTAGTACTCCATCTCAAACGGCTACTGCAACTACCGCCACATCTACCATACTTCCTTCTGGAGTATCGACGGCTCCAGTTTCTACTGTCTCTGTAACCACTCCTCAGACATCTTTACCGTTGTCTGGATCTACGATTCAAACCACGGTCCAGATGCCTACAGGTCAGCCTGGTATAAGTACGGTTGTCACTACTCAACCTCAATTTGTTCACCAACCGTACCAGGGACAGTATCAACCTGGGCAAGCTGTCCAACAGCCAGTTTACCAGTATCAACCGTATCCTGGGTACACTTATCAACAACCTCAACAACCCCAGTATGGTCCGGTTAATCCTGGTTTTCCAGGAGGATATAATATCCCAAATGTGACTCCTGTTCCTAGTTATCCTGGATATCCTCCTCCTGGGACTGGTCTTGTGACCCAGAGTTTTAGAGATCCTAACCGGCAGTTACCGTTTATCGCAACTTTGGATTTACCAGACTTGACGCGCCTGACGAACGATCCAATTCAATATCTTCAGTTCTGGCCGCCAATGCCAAATAAGTTGCCCAGTGATATACCCAAGTTTGAAGGTAAGTCTGGAGAGGATCCGTCCAATCATGTGATGACTTACCACCTCTGGTGTGCTTCAAATTCTATCTCGGATGATTCGATCCGTTTACGTCTTTTCCAGCGTACACTCATTGGTCTCGCAGCCAAGTGGTACATTGAGTTACCACGTGCCTCTTTTTACAATTTTAGCCAGTTAGCTACCTCGTTCCTAACTCACTTTCAGTTGACGGTCAGATACGATAACGGCACGGAGATATTAACTTCACTAAAACAATCGACGTCCACGTATATTTCTGATCACATTCATGAGTGGAGGCGTCGAAGAAGGTTAGTGAAAGTTTTTATCCCGGACCAAATCTTAGCTGAATGGTTTGTTAAATCATTATTACCGAAGATTACTGAAGATGTAGCTAAGGCCAGAGTAGTTACTGAGGAGCAAGTCATTGCTCAGGCGCAATACCTTGACTTAGTTTACACTCAGTCGGGTACGTTACACGAGAAGATTCCGGATCTTCCAAAATCGAATCAAATCGCTACTGCTCCTTCGGGATCTCATGCCGCTGATGGTATGATTGGTATCGTGAATACAAAGAGCAAGAAGAAGTCTTCCAAGGCTTCAACTACTCCTATAATCACTTTGCCCGATTCCCCGACAGGAGAGTCTTCTCCTGAACTTACCGCCGATATTCACGCTGTAGAGTCATCTACGGCCAAATCAAAAAACGGTGCAAAGAAGAAAGGAAAGAAGAAGGCTAAAGCAGACAAGGCTCCGAAGGAGAAAACGGAAAAGTTGGAAACCAATGACGAAAAGCGCAAACCTCGATATCCTTGTCTTATTTGTGAAGAGGATCATTTTACGAGAGATTGCCCTCATCGGGCCGAGGTTGTGAAAATAGTCAAAGGTTCTCCCACTCCTGCTGTGTTAAAAAATCCATTTCCGGAGCAGGAGAATAAGATGATAGGTTCTTCCTCGAATGCCAGTGAAGAACCCATTTTGATGATGTCTCATGTGAGGATTGCTACTCAATCGCAAGATTATGGTAGTAAGGCTCCTGTTGATGGTAAGGAAGCAGAATCTTCTCACTCTAACCCATCAACCTCAGCTCCTGGTTCCGATCCACTACAGATCGAGAAACCTAACCCTGATCTAGTAATCAAACCGCCCGCCAAGGGTGTACTTCGAAGGTCTGCCTTCAATCCACATGCGAGAGCAGCCCAGAATTACAACATTGTTGAGGACTTAGCTGTTTCACCCTCAGAAATGTCGGCTTTAGAAGTGCTGCAATCATGCCCAGCACAGCGAAAATTACTTTTGTCGGCTATCGGAGCTGTTGATGTTCAGGACCCGAACCTGATAATCTTCGATCTAGAAAATAGTACACCGCGTCTCCCCCATCAAATGGCTTTCCAGATTCCAATGATAGTCAAAAACAGGCCTATTCATCGGACTGTGATTGATGAGGGAGCTTCTACGTGTATTATGTTGATTCAATGTTGGAGATCGCTTGGTTCTCCTTCGTTGAACCAATCCCCCACCATCCTTAAGGCCTTTGATGGCCGTGGGTTCCGTCCATTTGGTATTCTACAGGAATTGCCTATAGGGGTAGAAGGTAAAACTGTTAGTCTGGATGTGGAAGTGGTTGATGCCCCTCTAGACTACAACCTTCTTTTGGGTCGAAGTTGGTCATATGCTATGACAGCGGTCGTTTCATCGGTCTTCAGAGTAATTAAGTTTCCATATAATGGTAAGATCGTGACTATTGATCAGCTGACATACTTTTCATCCGACCCAGCCTCTTCAGAGAGTATCCAGCATGTCGGTAAGACGACAATCCCTTATAGGGACGTTGGCGTAGGTTTAGTTAAAGATTCCGGTTTACTGGGAACTTTTCCTCTCCCTCCAATCAACGCAGACCCTTCATTTGCATCAATTCATATGATTACATCATAAAACATTATTTACGATGATCCTTGGATTGTCCCATCTGAATCTGAGATAGACTCATTCGGTGATGCTATGCCTTTGAGTCCATATGAAATTTCTTATGAAGCTGTCATGTCTTTTACCGACTCGCGTTCAACCCAAGTCGACCAAATGAATGTGGTCAGTGAAGAATCACTTTTCACCTCAACCTTAGAACGGATAACATTTCCCGAAGTCGTGTCATCTGACGAGCAACTTCGCGAAATCCTAAGTGTAGATGATCTACCATGGGAAGATCTCCATCACAGATCTTTGTTTTTACCTAAGGATGATGCTTTTGAAAATGATTTTTCATCTATCTTTACCGCTGAATATGTCAAAGACGCTCAGTATCCAACGAAACATTCTGATTCAGAGTTGAATTTAGGGAATATTTCTCGTACTACCATTGATATTTCAGTGAAGCCCGGAATTGAGGAGAACATTCATATAGGCGCCGCATGTACAGAAGATGAAATCCAAACTCACAAGGCCCTATTCCAAGAATTCCGCGATGTGTTTGCCTGGTCTTACGAGGAAATGTCGGGAATCGATCCTGCCATTGTTGTTCATGAAATAAAGACCTACCCGGATGCTAAACCCGTCGGGCAACGGTTGCGTCAGATTCACCCTCGAAAAGCGGCTGCGATTAAAGCAGAAGTCGAAAAGCTGTTGAAAGCAGGTTTCATTTATCCGATCCCGTTAACGGATTGGGTATCGAATATTGTTCCGGTCAACAAGAAACAAGGAACAATAAGAATCTGTATCGATTATAGGGATATAAATCGAGCTTGTCCAAAAGACAACTATCCTACGCCTTATATCGATCAAATTATTGATGATTGTGCCGGAAGTGAAATGTAATCCTATCCTCAATCCGGTTATGGATCTCAGTATCCTCAACCTGTTACGGGTCAATACCCCGGAATGTTAGTGTGGGATCCATCACAGGGTCAATAGGTGTTGCAGCCAAGTATGCAGTTGGTACCTAAAGTTGGACAACCCGTAGTTTCTGGTCCACCCCAGCAACCGCAACCTGTCCAGTCAAATGTTCAAACTTCTGTAACTTCGGTAGTTACTCAGCCGCCAATTGCACCTAGTACTCCATCTCAAACAGCTGCTGCAACTACCGCCACATCTACCATACTTACTTCTGGAGTATCGACGGCTCCGGTTTCTACTGTCTCTGTAACCACTCCTCAGACATCTTTACCGTTGTCTGGATCTACGATTCAAACCAGGGTCCAGATGCCTACAGGTCAGCCTGGTACAAGTACGGTTGTCACTACTCAACCTCAATTTGTTCACCAACCGTACCAGGGACAGTACCAACCTGGGCAAGCTGTCCAACAGCCAGTTTACCAGTATCAACCGTATCCTGGGTACACTTATCAACAACCTCAACAACCCCAGTACGGTCCGGTTAATCCTGGTTTTCCAGGAGGATATAATATCCCAAATGCGACTCCTGTTCCTAGTTATCCTGGATATCCTCCTCCTGGGACTGGTCTTGTGACCCAGAGTTTTAGAGATCCTAACCGGAAGTTACCGTTTATCGCAACTTTGGATTTACCAGACTTGACGCGCCTAACGAATGATCCAATTCAATATCTTCAGTTCTGGCCGCCAGTGCCAAATAAGTTGCCCAGTGATATACCCAAGTTCGAAGGTAAGTCTGGAGAGGATCCGTCCAATCATGTGATGACTTACCACCTCTGGTGTGCTTCAAATTCTATCTCGGATGATTCGATCCGCTTACGTCTTTTCCAGCGTACACTCATTGGTCTCGCGGCCAAGTGGTACATTGAGTTACCACGGGCCTCTTTTTACAATTTTAGCCAGTTAGCTACCTCGTTCCTAACTCACTTTCAGTTGCCAGTCAGATACGATAACGGCACGGAGTTATTAACTTCACTAAAACAATCGACGTCCACATATATTTCTGATCACATTCATGAGTGGAGACGTCGAAGAAGGCTAGTGAAAGTTTTTATCCCGGACCAAATCTTAGCTGAATGGTTTGTTAAATCATTATTACCGAAGATTACTGAAGATGTAGCTAAGGCCGGAGTAGTTACTGAGGAGCAAGTCATTGCTCAAGCACAATACCTTGACTTAGTTTACACTCAGTCGGGTACGTTACACGAGAAGATTCCGGATCTTCCAAAGTCGAATCAAATCGTTGCTGCTCCTTCGGGATCTCATGCCGCTGATGGTATGATTGGTATCGTGAACACAAAGAGCAAGAAGAAGTCTTCCAAGGCTTCAACTACTCCTATAATCACTTTGCCTGATTCCCCGACAGGAGAGCCTTCTCCTGAACTTACCGCCGATATTCACGCTGTAGAGTCATCTACGGCCAAATCAAAAAATAGTGGAAAGAAGAAAGGAAAGAAGAAGGCTAAAGAAGAGAAGGCTCCGAAGGAGAAAACGGAAAAGTTGGAAACCAATGACGAAAAACGCAAACCTCGATATCCTTGTCTTATTTGTGAAGAGGATCATTTTACGAGAGATTGCCCTCATCGGGCCGAGGTTGTGAAAATAGTCAAAGGTTCTCCCTCTCCTGCTGTGTTAAAAAATCCATTTCCGGAGCAGGAGAATAAGATGATAGGTTCTTCCTCGAATGCCAGTGAAGAACCCATTTTGATGATGTCTCATGCTAGGATTGCGACTCGATCGCAAGATTATGGTAGTAATAATCCTGTTGATGGTAAGGAAGCCGAATCTTCTAACTCTAACCCATCAACCTCAGCTCCTGGTTCCGATCCACTACAGATCGAGAAACCTAACCCGGACTTAGTAATTAAACCGCCCGCCAAGGGTGTACTTCGAAGGTCTGCCTTCAATCCACATGCGAGAGCGGCCCAGAATTACAACATTGTTGAGGACTTAGCTGTTTCACCCTCAGCAATGTCGGCTTTAGAAGTGCTGCAATCATGCCCAGCACAACGAAAATTACTTTTGTCGGCTATCGGAGCTGTTGATGTTCAGGACCCGAACCTGATAATCTTCGATCTAGAAAATAGTACACCGCGTCTCCCCCATCAAATGGCTTTCCAAATTCCAGTGATAGTCAAAAACAGGCCTATTCATCGGACTGTGATTGATGAGGGAGCTTCTACGTGTATTATGTCGATTCAATGTTGGAGATCTCTTGGTTCTCCTTCGTTGAACCAATCCCCCACCATCCTTAAGGCCTTTGATGGCCGTGGGTTCCGTCCGTTTGGTATTCTACAGGAATTACCTATAGGGGTAGAAGGTAAAACCGTTAGTCTGGATGTGGAGGTGGTTGATGCCCCTCTAGACTACAACCTTCTTTTGGGTCGAAGTTGGTCATATGCTATGACAGCGGTCGTTTCATCGGTCTTCAGAGTAATTAAGTTTCCATATAACGGTAAGATCGTGACTATTGATCAGCTGACATACTTTTCATCCGACCCAGCCTCTTCAGAGAGTATCCAGCATGTCGGTAAGACGACAATCCCTTATAGGGACGTTGGCGTAGGTTTAGTTAAAGATTCCGGTTTACTGGGAACTTTTCCTCTCCCTCCAATCAACGCAGACCCTTCATTTGCATCAATTCATATGATTACATCAGAAAACATTATTTACGATGATCCTTGGATTGTCCCATCTGAATCTGAGATAGACTCATTCGGTGATGCTATGCCTTTGAGTCCATATGAAATTTCTTATGAAGCTGTCATGTCTTTTACCGACTCGCGTTCAACCCAAGTCGACCAAATGAATGTGGTCAGTGAAGAATCACTTTTCACCTCAACCTTAGAACGGATAACATTTCCCGAAGTCGTGTCATCTGACGAGCAACTTCGCGAAATCCTAAGTGTAGACGATCTACCATGGGAAGATCTCCATCACAGATCTTTGTTTTTACCTAAGGATGATGCTTTTGAAAATGATTTTTCATCTATCTTTACCGCTGAATATGTCAAAGACGCTCAGTATCCAACGAAACATTCTGATTCAGAGTTGAATTTAGGGAATATTTCTCGTACTATTCCCATTGATATTTCAGTGAAGCCCGGAATTGAGGAGAACATTCATATAGGCGCCGCATGTACAGAAGATGAAATCCAAACTTACAAGGCCCTATTCCAAGAATTCCGCGATGTGTTTGCCTGGTCTTACGAGGAAATGTCGGGAATCGATCCTGCCATTGTTGTTCATGAAATAAAGACCTACCCGGATGCTAAACCCGTCTGGCAACGGTTGCGTCAGATTCACCCTCGAAAAGCGGCTGCGATTAAAGTAGAAGTCGAAAAGCTGTTGAAAGCAGGTTTCATTTATCCGATCCCGTTAACGGATTGGGTATCGAATATTGTTCCGGTCAACAAGAAACAAGGAACAATAAGAATCTGTATCGATTATAGGGATATAAATCGAGCTTGTCCAAAAGACAACTATCCTACGCCTTATATCGATCAAATTATTGATGATTGTGCCGGAAGTGAAATGTTTTCCTTTATGGATGGTTTTTCGGGCTATAATCAAATCAATATTCTACCTGCCGACCAACCAAAAACGGCATTCATTTGTCCATGGGGGACATTTTCTTATTGCAAATTATCTTTTGGGCTTAAGAATGTCGGGGCCACTTTTCAACGGGCGATGTCTTATGCATTTCATGACATCAAGCACATTGTGCAACCGTATCTCGATGATTTGCCTGCTCATTCTTTAAATCGAGCTGATCACCTTGTCCACTTACGAGCAATCTTTATGAGGTGTAGGCATTATCGAATTCGGTTGAATCCCCACAAGTGTGTTTTCTGTATAGAAATAGGTCGATTGCTGGGATTTTTTGTTTCAAAAGCCGGCATTCGCGTCGATCCCTCGAAGGTCGAAGCTATCATCAAATTGCCTCCTCCTTCGAGTTTGCGCCAACTCCAAAGTTTGCAAGGGAAAGCGAACTTTTTACGCCGATTCATTCCAAACTACGCCGAGGTCACTAAAGGTTTTACACGGTTGATGCACTTAAACACGCGTTGACCCATGCACCGTTGTTGCATCCTCCCAACTACAACCAGGACTACTTCTTATACCTCGCAGCTTCGCATTCCACCATTGGAATGGTGTTAGTTCAAGAAGATGAATTCGGAGCGGAACATGTGATATATTATCTTAGTAGGACCTTAAATCCCACCGAGCTAAAAAATTCGCATGTGGAGAAATTGGCCCTGGCAGCCGTTCAAGCTGTCCAGCGTTTTCGTCACTACATTCTTCTCCGTAAAACTACAGTTATTTCGGATTGCAACCCTATGATTTATATTTTGACAAAACAACTGCTAGGGGGCAAGTACTCTAAATGGATCGTTATCCTGCAAGAGTTCGACTTGGAGTTTGAGAAGTCCAAGTCTAAGAAATCCTTAGTTTTTGCGGAATTGATGTGTGATTTCCCGCGTGCTGACACAGAAACTGTGGCAGAGGAGTCCATTGCGGACGAATCTTTGTTTCTTATCAGTACTGTAGATCCGTGGTATGGGGATATAATCATCTATCTCCAAACCCAAACCTTTCGGCCTGAAGCTTCAAAGTCGGAACGTCGAAAAATTCGGTTTCAATCCCAGCAATACAAGATTATTGGAGATACACTTTATCGCCGGGGGGCAGACTTAGTTTTTCGACGTTGTTTAACTCACGAAGAGGCTGAGCGGGTTTTGAATGATTGTCACTCTGGAGCATGTGGCGGTCATATGTCTGGGTATGCCACAGCTCAGAAGGTGTTGCGCGCTGGCTACTTCTGGCCCTCCATGTTCAAAGATTGTATCATTGCAGTCCGGAAGTGTCACAACTGTCAAGTGTTTGATCGCAAGATGCGTGCACCACCTGCTCCTCTCCACCCTATAATTGTCGTTGGTCCATTCGCCAAATGGGGTATCGATTTTATTACTTGTAACCCTCACTCGGCCGGGGGGCATGCGTATATCATCCTCGCGGTTGATTATTTTACTAAATGGGCCGAGGCGATGCCTACATTCGACGCAAGCGGCAAAACAGCTGCAGTTTTCGTATTCAATCATATTATAACTAGGTTTGGTGTCCCACAAGCAATCATTACTGACCATGGGAGCCATTTTCGAAACATCATGATGACTGAGCTTACAAGCCAGCTTGGTTTGCGCCACGATAGCTCTACTCCTTATTATCCGCAAGCCAACGGTTTGGTTGAGTCTATCAACAAAGTTCTAGTTATCATGATCCGACGAACCATTGGTATTCATCGGTCGAATTGGCACAACATGTTATTTTCGGCGCTATGGGCATACCGAACCTCAGTGAAAACTTCAACAGGGTTCACTCCTTTCCAGCTAGTTTATGGCTTGGAAGCTGTGTTACCCATTGAATGCGAAATCCCATCACTTCAAATGGCTGTTGAATTACTTCCAGCTACTTTCGAAGAGGAGAAATGTTTATTGTACTTAGCTAAATTAGATGAGACTCGACGTGACACTACATTGGCAATCGAGACTCACGCGAAGCGAATGAAAGCTCAGTATGATAGAAATGTAACCCCTCGAAGTTTTTCGGAGGGAGACCTAGTGCTATTATATGATCAAGCTAACGATAAGCTAGGTGCTGGAAAATTCGTTCCTATGTGGCATGGACCCTACATTGTAAAGTGAAAGCTAGCAAAAGGGGCTTATGAGCTGGTAGATTTTGATGGGGACTCTTTGGGTAAACCCAGAAATGGACTTTACCTAAAGAGGTATTATGCTTAAATGGTGGGTATGGAGAATTTTTAGTTAGGTTAGATTTTCTTTCTAGCTAGCGTGTTTGTTAGTTTAGTCAGTGTGCTTAGCTTAGAGAGTGTGTTTTTCGTCGTTATTCTGGCTTATCTTGGTTTTACTCTTGATATTGCAGATGTCGACGCCTCTCCAAACATACATTGGATTTGCTGATGGTGCTTGTCGTAGTACACGGAATATCTCTTCCGCAGCTTGGGTTATCTATTCGCCCTCTGACGAGTTAGTTTCTATGCATAGGGTAAGCCTCGGTCAAACAACGAACAACATTGCAGAATACAGTGCAGTGGTTGAATTATTATCCGAATCTATTTCATTTGGAATTCGACGTTTGATAGTGAGGTTAGATTCTGAACTTGTTGTATTACAGCTTAATAGAGTATATGCCATTAGAAATTCTGTGTTATTAAGGTTGTTTTTGAGAGTGCGTCTCTTGGAACGTGAATTTGATTACATTGAATATCTGCATATTCCGAGATCTTTAAATACATTAGCAGATGCAATTGCTTCTCGAATGTTGGACAGACATTTACGATAATCATGCAAGTAAATTTAAAAACATTTCATCACATATGTTAAACAAGATAAGCCGGTAATAGTGATATATATATAGATAGGAGTGTGTCAAAAAATATACATTGTCTTCGATCATAGGTTGAAAAACACCTTATGATCGGAAAAATGATAAGTACAAAAAGTCAAAAATGTCACATGTGTCTACAAAGTGACTAGCCAATCACTGGTGGTGCTCCCTATACGACACCACTGCACGGGCTACCTTACACAAAAATCTCCTAAACGGTCCAGGGACTGCGACTACATAGCGCTGAAGTCTGATAGGAATATCATCTATGGTAGTCTCAGGTATATCCACCGTCAGACGCTCTAGATCCTGCTCCAACTCAACTAGTGACTCTGCAGCCGCGTCCTGTGGGGCCGGTACCGGTGCAACTGGATGTCTCCTCTCAAAAGGCCGGAGGTTGGCTGGGCGCTGTGGACCAACATCTGCATTTTGAAAATTTTTACTGTCATTTTTGAGACGATATATATAAAAAACAAAAAAATACATAATTTGAAAACTTGTGAAAAATAAAGTACCTCTGTCATCCCATTGTTCTCCCTGTGGAAGAACCATGTCCGGATCACCTCGAAAATCTACTCCGGCATACGGAAAGTCCTGGATCGAAAAAACCTGGTCCTCTAACCAGTGAAAATAACTATCAGAGAATCAAACAATCGTCGTGCCCTCGTCAGGATGCCGGGCCATCACCGTAACCCATCGTATCAGCTTTGGCTCCCGAGGACCCAAGTTTTCAACAGTGAGTTGCTGAGGGATCAGCATCGGAACTCTCTCTAAGGCAAAGCTCACAACTAGAGGCCCATATCCAAAGGTCTTCAGTTGTCCGTTCTTTGCCCGAGTCAGTTGGCTCTTCATATTAGCCGACACAGCTTCACACCAGATGAAAATGGTGCCTTGGAAACAGTCAATCGCCATCCGCATTTGGGACCCGGTGGCAATATGTAAAGCGGCTGCACCGCAAATTCTGGTAACCGTGAAAGCGATAACTTTGAGTTCATGCAGAGAGATGTGTTTGATTTCTACGCCTTTCGCATGGTGTGCATTGGGTGTGCACCAATCTGCCCGGAGACTAGCAAGGGATTGGCCACCCGGCCTTGTCCCGGCTAGATTGAGTTGCTCGCCTCTATTTGGCAAGCCAGTGAGAAAGTATATGTCAGAGGGCCCTATCTCCAGCTGGTGCCCTCCGATGTAAAAGCATTGCTCATGAATGTTCCATCTCTCAACCAGCCATTCCAAGAATCTCACCTGAGCCCTCATGCCAGGTATGGCCTAGTATTTATATAGTCCGCATGTTTTTAGGGCATCAATGGAAGGTTGATGTTCAATTGCGGCTAAATCAACGTCCTCGTGCTCTCTTTCTCTCCAATCCAACATGGTGAGTGCCCTACACACCAAGAAACAAAGATTAGAATTGATTTGGGAAATTTTAAATGGTTGTTTGTGGAGTTTGGGGTTTCAAATTCCGCCTTTCGCGGGGGACGCACCCCGCGTTTAGGACACAGAGCGTCGGGACGCAGCTGGCCTGAAGGTGGGCTGCGTCCCCCGACCTTTTTCCTGTACAGGAAAAAGTCGGGGGACGCAAGTCACCCTAAGGGCACCTGCGTACCTCGCAGAGCGAATTTTGAAACCCAAAACCCCCCAAAAATCAAAACTAAAACCTAAAACAAAATTTTAATCGGATGAAATTGAAGAGGAGGATGTTGTGAAATACCTGGAAGAGACGGCGTTCGATTCTGACGGTCGGATTCTCCGCAGCGACCACGGGAAGTTTCTTGCCAAAAGCCCTTTTTTCAACCTCAACAGTAAAATGGTAAAAATGACATGGTAAAAAGTCTTTTTATAGGTTTTTTGGATGAATGAATGCTAGGTTTGTTCATTTTTCACCATAGAAGGATATTTTTCAATGTATTTTTGCCTATCTTAAACAGGTATGAGTAATGTGTCGTTTTTGTGCAGGACAAAGGGATTTAGAGGGAAAATTGTCATTTTTCACGAACCAAAATATCAGAGTCATCTTTTAAGCCCTTTTCTGACTCCTAAAATATGAAAAGATTGCCGAGCGTTTCTTTTACACAAAGACGGTCCCCTTATAGCTCTTTTCTGACGGTAAAATCAGGAAAAGATTGCCGGGTTTTTGTCGTTTCAAACTCGATACGGAAATAAAACGACGTGTCCTTGATCGCTTTTTACTTTTCAGGTCAGTGGCACTAATTATGAAAGTACTCCTTGGTCGCAAGATCAAGCGGTTCCCCCAGGTATTATTTTATACTTTTTCGGGCTTGAGGGACACAAATCTACGAAAAAGTTCAACTTGGAGTCTTCTTAAGTTTTTCAGACTCTCTAAAATTGAAAAATGCCGAGTTTCTCCTATACTGGGCTCGTTAAACATTTCACAGTAAAGGACCTGTTCAATTACAAACAGGAACGAACCACTCCTTCCTAGGGTTCGAATCAAAACTAGGTTGGACTCATCTGAAGGATGAGCTTATAATCAAGCATATGTTATCCTCCTCAAGCTTGTTAAAAAATAAAGAGGTACTTGCCAGAAATGGTGGGGGAAAAGAGAGAAGAATGAGCCTATTTGTTATCTTTTGTCTCAGAAGAAACTTTATTACCACTCTTGGACACGACACTTTGCATTCACCTGGGTTGGGAAATCCTTTACCTCACAGTTGGTCAAACCACATTGAAAGTCTTCAGCCGGGTTCCGGGGATTAACTTTGAGTCGTTTATCACCGAGCCATCTGTCGTGTCGTTATGTGTTCAAGAGGTCTGCAAGCAAAAACTTTCATCTGCAAAATACTTGTCATCCATTTGACCATCCCTGAGTCAGTCCTTACAGCAACATTTCTTCAACTTGAACAATGATTTCGTGTTGTGGGCTTGCCTGCAATGGGTCGCTTTCTATCGACATCAGCATATTATCTAGAGAGATGACTTAGAAATCGTCAGTACCTTGAAGTCTGCATGCATCAATGGCAGGTTTCTCGCCTTTGACGTCAGTTTACATCATTGACTTTCGATCGAAGGATTCCGTGAAATGTTCGACATCAACTCATTCATTCACATCTCATGGATTGTAGTGGGTACTTTGAGAACCATTGACATTACTGGTGGTCTCTATCACACTTGTTAACAGTTTTCATCATCGACTGGTAATCAAGTGGTTTCTACCATGTTCGACATCAACTCATTTATTCGCATGGCTAGAATCGTACCAATTCGGGAAGTAGAAATGAAGACCCTGGATCTAGTTTCCACCATCCAGGCTGCGAGGAGTTTTGTATTCATTATCTAAGTAGACTAATCATAAACAGATGGCTGCGCCCATACTGTGTCTACAAAAGTCTATGATTATGATGTACTGCAAGATCATTCCTGTATCAGAGTAGTTAGTCTGTTAGTTAAAGTTTTGATCTGAGTATGGGAATGCCTACCTCAGTGATGATATAATCTTATACATGTATTTTGTGTTGAAAATTGCAGGTTCTGACCAGGCTCTCCACGAGATAATCCTTGAAATGATAAAGCGCTTCACCCTTCCTAGATAATACAAAACCCTAATCTATTACAGGCTTTGCACTTTAGGGGGCAATCTGTTACACTAAAAAATGTCACCATGACTATTTACAGTTAGTATGGCTCTATCAACAGTCATGCTACCCTCTTAGGCAAGTCTTATGCCTCTGCTCTCCATGTCAAACTCCAAAAAGAGAGAAAGTCTTTACAAATGTATTTATCTCTGGGTACGCAGGTTCTCTCAACCTTACCTGCGGGTACGCACCCAATGTTCACAAAAGCTGCGTCTTTGGACACTCTGTATGTAAAGGGGCAGGTGCGTCCCCCTGTAAAGGTCAAAATGCGCAAGTTTCATCTTTAAAAAGTTACTTGTGGTCATTTCTAGAGCATTCTAGAAGGTTGTTCGACGTGTATTGAGCGCCTCCAGATGGTTCATGTACCCCTACCAAAGATGAACTTATCCCATCAATAAGGGAGCTATCCCATCCAAAGAGGGGATTATCCCATTGATGGTGGACCTGATTAACTTCCTCTTGAGCACTATAAATACAGGCATTGGGCCAGAAGGAGGGGAGGTTGGAAGCTATACATTTCTATGGGTAGATGCTGCTGGAATTAGGACTCCCATTTAGAAGCTTGTGAGGAGAGATTGCCATCTTTGCTTGTTCTATTTGGAAGTGGGTGAGCTTTGTCAAAGTAAAGGAGAACTCTTGATGGACCCCGGGAGGGACTTGCACAACACCAAGGCTCAGGTTGTATTTGTTCCTTTTGTTACCTATTAATGCAAATGAGTCCATTCTTCTCAATAACTTGTTATTTATGAGTTGTTTCATGTACTCCTTGGTCTATGTGTTAAATATGTTTTATTCTATGAGATTATCAAGTGCTATTTAATCGTTTGATTGTTAGTGTATGCAGGTTTCAAAGTGAAGGAGGAGCTCATCCGGATCAGCGGAGCTGGACTGCTACAACAGCGTTGGGTTACAGGTAGGATCTAAACACTTGATTTCCCATATAGTAAATGCATGTTTAGAGAAGGATTGCTCTTGTTTGTCTTGTTTGTCACTAGAGAGTCTTAGGCTCCTAGGGAGGTTGGTTGTGTCCGCACAATCGACTCTTTCCTCCTGACAATATCTCTGGTGTTTCTATGATTTGGATAGATTGGAACGGTCTGTTATTTGGATTAGGGTTGGGTTGGGCTGGGAGTTGCGGTCTCAGATTAGACTGGGGATTTTGTTGTAAGGCTGGCAGTGTAGGTTGAGGGAGCGGAATAGTTCCTACTGGCTGATGCATCGGTCTCTACTAGTTTGTCTGCCAGGCTGAAATTTGTGAAGTAGGGGGAATCCATTGTGGTGGGTATGAGTTACTTTGCCAATATGGTGGAGTATAAGGAAGATTCGGCCAACGAGATTAGCTTGCCTGATTCAGCCACAGGTTTGAGGAAGGAAATGACTGTGGTGACCAGTTTGGAAATAGGGATTGGGATTGACTTTGCCGCATATTATATTGTTGAGCATTATACTGCGGAGGCTGAAAAGAAGAAGTTGGGTCTAGAAACATACCAGATTGTCTCAGCTACCACTGACGGCGCTGGTTGAGAAAATACACCCATTCTGGCTCTTCTTCTGCTTCCTTATATACTTCTTTTAATCTGAGAAGTGGGGAACAGCTTTCTGTAAGGTGATCTTTTGTGTAGATGGTGCATGTTTGGACTGCATCCAGTGGACAGTCCTTATGGCTATGTTTTTTCTTGCATCAGGGACAGAAGATTGCCAAATTCTGTTCTGCCTCCATTTGCTTCGGTTTGGCCTGCATAATGTCAAGTTGTGTAGTGAGTGTCCCTAGTATATCAGTTTTAAAATTTTCCAATAAATTTCCAATTTCTACATGCGTTACTCCTTTTGTCGAAGTTTTATTATCTCTTACAAACCGATCATGTTCTGCCGGTTGTACTCTTGTACTGCCTCTCGAGCTCCTGATACATAAATCAATAATGTTAGCAAAATTTTCTTGATAAATATCTCCTTTTCCCATAATGTTTAATGTTTCAATCCATTGTTCCTTCATGCCCCTTATTAATGTTGTTTTTAACACATTATCAGGTAAAGGTAGTGATGCATAAGGAGATCATTGTAGATTATACTAGAAACATTCCACATACTCCTCTAATGTTTCGTTTGGTCTAGCTATCATCTGGAATATTTCGTCCTTCAGTTCTCTAGACCTGCAATAGTCCTGATATTTCTTTAGAAAAGATTCTTTCATTTGATCCCAGTTATTTATAACCCCGCCACCTAATCCCATAAACCATCTTAAAGCAGCCCCTTTTAATGTAGAGGGAAATAGTTTCAGTTTCTGGGGGTCGGTGGTGTAATCATATCCCCTGCATAGTACATCAAATTCAAATAAAAATGCATCTGGGTCTTCTGATGTAAGACCGTGGAATGTAGGGATATGTTGAAGAGGAATTTCTTTCATAGGCGCATTTGCTGCAGAATCCACTATGGGGTATTGTAATGTAGAGGTTTGGGTGTTTGACTGGTTTTGAGCCATTGGGTCGAATATATGCCAATAACCTTCTGGGATATCTAGGAGGGTATTCCTAGGTTGAGAGGGAATGGCTTTAACAGGGATAGTTTTAATAGCACTTCCTCTATCTGGGATAATGAGAGTGCCTAATGTCTGAGGAGATTGAGTTTCTTCAACAATGATTTTTGCAGCACTTCCCTTGTCTGGGTTGTTCAATGGCTGAGTTGTCTCGAGAGGAGATCTTGGTTCCTCGGTTTCCCCTGTCTCTCCTCCTCCTTCGCAAATATTACTGAAATTCCCTTCCTGCAATAGTTCTGGAGTAGAATTTTCAATTTCTTGAAAGTCCTGCTCTTCAGTTTGACTATGCACCTCAGCAAAGGCTATAGATGGTGATCCTGTGGCCTGAAGGGAGCTAGTAGGCTGTTTAGAAATGACTTTCCTGGGTCCTACTGAGGGATGAGATTCTGCTTTCTTGTAGATTTCGTCTATGAAGGTTGTTCAGCCAAGGGTCACCGGCCCCTTAGCTTTTTCTGGCTTGGGTAGAGGTTTGGAATTTTTTTCTGGCTTTTTCTGCTTAGTCATGCACTACTAAAATTTACTCAAAAAAACAACAGCAAATCTATAGGAAAGCGGGCAGAGGAGCAGGGCTTTTACATGCTCCACACATAGGTTCTTACCTTCTGTTTTTAAAACCCAATTCTTCCCTAGCAGGTTGGTACACTACTCTGAAAGAAAAGAACAAATGGCTACACTCTTTCCCCGGCAACGACGCCAAAATGTAGAGCTATAAAAAGGGTATCTTTCACCTCTAATTACCTCACATTAATATGTCAATCCAGGAACGTTTTGTTATTTCAAAGAGTGTCTCAATCTGAGGCTATCATTTGTCAGAGTAATGCTAGTAGTACAGTGTTCAGAAATACAAGAGTAAATGGATGATTGTCTACAGCTTAACTACTTCAAAAGATTAAATCACACATTCAGAAGACTAAGTGACTTATCAGTCAAGGGTTCGGTAGCAATAACCCATCCCTTTGGAAACTGATGGAAAAGGAAATCAAAGAACAGATCGTGGATCTGGGAGTTGGATAGTAGATGCCAATGCTCACTACAGCCTGAGATCGTTATTCACGCCAACACCAAGAAATGGAACAGCAGATAAGAAATGGAACAACAAGTCTGAAATGGAATAACAGCTAAGAAATAGAACAACAACTAAGTCTCACAAGCAGTAACATCTTAGTCTATCAGATCCAATGCATTAACCATAATCTACAGGAATCAAACAACAATCTTTCACTCTTAAGGGCGGATTGAATAACACACACCAATGGAACAGCACTGATTACTGATAAATTATGGAACAGCGATTGAAAACCATATACGCACACAACACACTTAAATAGTAATCTAATCCAAGTATCGATCTCAGCTAGAAAGAATACGACTGCATTCAAAATAGAACAACATTGTTCATAAATCCAACAATCGCAAAGAACATAACTTCCAAGATGAATTTCGTAATGTTAATGAACAAGTGCACAGTACAAAGGCTCTGTAATGGAAGGTATTTTTTAAAGACTAGTAGTATTATATCAACTCCTAAAAGAACAGTAATATGATGCAGAGTCAATACAATAGTTCTGTCTGTAGAAACCTTAATAAATTAACATAACAGAGCATGTGATGTAAACTTATAAAACACATCAGATTACCAAATGACGTCGATAAGCAAACCACGCATACACCAAATGTAATGGTACAAGAGCAAGTGTCCTCCAGGGCCGGGCCCTTAGCCTCCAGGGATACACCTCTTGAAGTTATTCCAGACTTAGAGATGAAATAGTAACCAAGTTTGTATTAATGCATAGAGCAGAATTAGAATAAACCAGTTCTTAATGAGACTCGATGATCAAAGTTTTGATCTTAAAAGAAATTACATAAAAGCATAACCGTATCTAACTCTCTCCCGAGCTAACAGTGTGGCCCCTTTTATAAGGGTGACGGCGGAGATATCTAAGTGCAGAAATAGATAAAATAGCGATCCCTCAGGATCAAGGATCTTGAGGGATTCGCCGAACCGTTAGTCCTCAGTCATTTCTTTTCTTTCCTGCGCCAAGCTGATATCTCCACTTCCTTTCCCGAGCTGATTCACTTTGATTTGCTTTGCCTTGTTTGCATTCAGTCTCCCGTCAAAGGGATAGTGGTTAACCCGTCCTTGTCCTTTCCTTTGGGATAGCAACTTCTCGTTTTTCCTCCTTCCTGCATAAGGAAATGACAATTGTCAGTGTTTTTATCTTGCATATTAATCTCACATGTTTTATTATAATTCTTTATCATTTTCCTAGTTCATGATGCAAAAGGTGTGTAAGTTCTAATGAAAAGATACTGAAATAATCATCAAAAACATACCTTCTTTAGTACTCCACACCAATCTTTTTACTACGCACGACTCATCCAGAGTTTTTTCAGCGCATCTATTTATGAGCTCCTGTAACCCCTTCACAGCCTTGCTATCGCATAATAACTACATGTAGGTCTCCAGGAAGGTTGTAAGCATAGAAGGGTCCATCTCCTGATCAGGCTTATCCTTGCACCTTGAGGTGGAGGCTTCAGCGAAGCTCTTCCTCGCTTCCATGAATGTCTCACATGCACGCTCCAAATCGGATTCAACCTCCTTTGCCAAAGCTTTGAGAACCCATGTATTGTCTTCACATCATTTCCCCTTGTCATCTCCTGTTGTGATTCCACTTCGGAGCACTATACTCACGTTCAGATCCTCTTCACGCAGCTCAAACCTCATCATCTACATGTTTTGAGTCAGCTGAGGTGGTAGCACCCCTTTGTCACGTATCCTTGCTATCAGTGTAGGACATTCTTCTATTTCATGATCAAACAGAATGCAATATTTGCACGACGGAAGTGTTAGGTTAGTGCAATCACGGGTGTAGTGTCCTGGTCCTCCGCAATTGTAACAGATCAGTTATCCCCAACCTCTGCCAGGTCCTCCTCCGCCTCGGCCTCGTCCATGCCCCTGAAAACCTGTTCACAGCATCCCCGCGTTCTGGTCAGGGGGTTCTATTTCTACCTGAACCCTATAGGTCAAAGTTCTATCAATCATTAATTCATAGCTTCTACAATTACGCTCATCATTCCCTATCAACCTACATAAGCTGCAGAGTAGTTTTTGCGATGTCTGTACAAACTTCTGCAGCAAATAATAGTTATCCGTGGCATGTTTTCTTGCAACCTGACATATAGTGCACCATAATGCAGGCCCCGTGTTCAATCCTGCTTGAGCTTCCGTCCTCAAAGGCATCGGTCCCCCTCCTGCAATGTAGTTCGCAAAGACCGTGCAATGGTCTTTTTCATGCCCTTGACCCTTGCATTTCAGGCACCATACCTCTTCACGCACCTCTAGTCAAACTGTTAGGTCCTGCTTCAAACTTTGCATCTCAAGGAAAAGATTTTTCAACTGCGCATGGATTTGTTGAACCCCTAGATTTGGATCTTTCATCGGTGTTTCATGCAGTCTCATTGCAATCTCCAAGGCCTCTGCCTGAGTCATTATCTTCTGTTGCAACAACACAACCCTTATGTGTGGTAGGAGCAAAGCCACAAACCACTCGCAATGATGTCCATCTGTTAAGTTCATATTAGCTTCACGGATTTTTAACTTCAATCTCTGATCTAATTCTGAAATTATCTCGCTTGGCTACATCGCGATTTCCTTGAACCCCACAATCGACTATGCTTCTGATTTATGCCTATTGAATTCTTTATTCAGTGTTGTTTGGATGTCCGCTACTCCAACATTTGGGTTATCATTAGAGTACTTGATGTACCAGGTTAGCGCGCGATCTTGCAGAGAACTAACCAATGTTTCCTTCTTCATGTGATCATCTGTAATGCCCTGAGCTTCCCATACAACTTTCACGACGAACCAGAACTGGTCCGGGTCCTCATTTCCCAAGCCTTTGAACAAAGGCAACTTCACTGAATTTTCCATACTGAACTGCAGTGGAGGTGGAGGTGGTATGGGTGAAGTCGCAGGTGATGGTGGTGAAGTTGGAGGTGGTGTGGGTGGAGGTGGCAGTCGCGGGAATCCTTGTCTTATTAACTGAATAGCACTTTGTGGAGAAGCCTGCACTACTCCTCTCTTCATCACCTCGTGGAGGTGAAATCAATGGACTATGTTCAAGACCCTTTCTTCCTTTGTTCCTGTAAGTTTTTTCGCTTCGTGTGGCTCCAAACATCAAGGTACTTGCATAACCCATTTTTCACACAATAACATTCTAATCTAGGTATTCAAAGATTTCAAGTACTTACCTCGTGGACCTTTAAAAGAGTGCCACTTCACCTCGCTATAGCTACTGAGGTATCGACCACAAATTCAGTCATGAATCCTCCTATGATGCAATCAATCCAATGATCAAGAGAGTGGGTGATCTTATCCTCTGATGCTTGCAACTGCTGTACTAGATCCGGGGTCCAAACAATAGGACCGTCAAATTTCCACCTTCCTTGGCTATCTTCTAGCTTCGCGATCCACTCGTATAGCTCAACCAAAAAGGAACATAAGAAGATCTCATTGATCTCTGTATATAGGTACCTATCTAGCCACTGTTCCTTTGTCAGTCGTGGGTTTTTGTTCTCTTGCACTGTGAATTCGTGGATCTTCCTATCCAACCAGTCTCTGATCTCTTTCATAGTTGGATTCTAGTGATACGACATCACACATCTCTTATTTAGATTCTAGTACCAGCAACGGAACCCTTTATTGGCTTGTTGGGGCCTGACCTAGGTTCAGTGTTAGTTATCCAAACAAATCCCTACACTACTGGCCCTTTCGGCATTAGCCCACAGAGCACGGACCGAAGTCTCACCTGAAGCAGTATGAGGGGATGGTGGAACTAAGTTTCCGTACCCTGAGATGGTTGTGATGTCGGTTTATTCCTTCTATTCCTGCTTTCACACAGGTCATTTAGTTCTAGGGCTTGTCAAGCTAGCTGCCCTTTATTCTGTCCTTCAATGCCTCCGTAAAAAGGTATGATTGACTTTCGCGCAGCCCTAACCTGTGGCTCAAGTACTTTCGCTCTGCTAGGGTAGCGTATCGTGCAAATTCCCAAACTAGTTTAAGTGTCTTACTTATCTTATTAAATAGTCACAGTTAGCACCACGTAAATAGATGTTCTTACTTGCGTTCACTTAACCAACATAATTACATACATTCACGCATCATATAAGCAATATAAATGAAATTAATACATAACATGTCAAGATGCATTAACAGGAAACAAAGACATAAAATTCGTGGAATTCCTCTCTTTATTGATATATTCAGATGATTAAAGACTCTATCCACCCTATGCACATAGCTACAGGGGTCCGTGCACTCAGCTGTGGACTTTCACCCTAGGCCTCTGTGCACTCAGCTGCAAAGCCTCTACCTACGCTATGACCTAAAACTTATACTTCTTACTTCAGAGCTATGATTATCTGACTCTGACTCATGACTCTTAACTACTTAGGGCTTACTTACTTAGCTCTTTTTATAGAATCCCATGGTCTGCAGACCATGGGTAGATCTTTTACAGCCGACTTTACTTTACAAAAATAAGGATGAACAACCCTTTATGACTCATGACACCTTCGCACTCCTCGACCAAAAAATGTAGAGACTTTACAATTTTATTACAAAATTCAACCCAATACATGGGCTTTTAGCCCCAGAACTATCCTTGGGGGATCTCGTTCCCAACACTACATCTGGTATCCTATACAGCTTACTTCCCAAGGTAACAATAAGAGTGCAAGGCCTTGACACATATACAACATGTCACTTCTACTAGTATGGTTGGCCTAATAATACATCACAAACATCATGGGGAGCAATGTCACATAATACCTCATCCAAGGGCTTGATGTTGTATAGAAGGTGACACTGCTGGCCAATGCGAAGATCCCATCCTTGGTGAAGCCACCCAATGGTTTATGGTTGTGGGTGTGTTGTGATCGATAAGCCTAGCCGCTTCATAACCTCTACTGAAATGAGGTTCTTTTGGCTCCCGCTGTCAACAATGAGTTGTAGCAAGGTGTTGGCTTATATGGCCCTGACCTAGGTTCGGAAGAGTTATTTAGCCAAACAAATCCCACAGCTACTGGCCCTTTCAGCAACAACCTGCAGAGCGCGGACTGAGGTCTCACTCGAGGTAGCAGGGGAGGGTGCTGGAACCAAGTTTTCACACCCTTGGGATGTCTTGATGTGGTCTGCCAATTTCGCGCACCATTCTATGGCTTCGCGCCACTTTGCTCTGCACAAGTCCAGACCCAGAACACTCCTTAATACTTATTAATGCAATTTTATAGATTAAATCTACCTTTTATGGTTTTTAAGCAAACATTTAACATAATTAACTAGTTTGTGCACTTAGAAAAGATACAAATTCGCATCAATTTATACCATAAGCATACGCACATAGATCAAATAGTTGTATTAACCATAAATTAGCCAGATCCGTAATAATTCATATTTAACACAGAATTTCATAATCAACTTATCTTTATTCAATTCCTTCACCAATATATCCAGATCCACCCTATGCACTCAGCTGAAGGGGCCCACGCACATAGTTGCGGACTCTTCTAGGCCTCTGCGCACACAGCTGCAGAGCCTTTATCTTTCTACCAACCTCCTTGACTTGGACTCATAGACACTTCAGAATTTTCTTCTCAAAAACCCATTACAATTCAGATCCAAAAGTACATACCAAAAAACTACTTTATACCCATAGAGCCTCATTCTATTTATGCATTCCTATGGTCCGCGAACCATGGACAAGCCGACTTACTTCCTATTATTCTATATTGTTTCTTAGGCATACAACCCTTTGACTCGATCTATTACGCTACGCGCTCCACATATTTCAGAGTCTTTACCATATTTTTATCCTAATTTATAGGCTCTAAGCCCCAAAACTGTTACGCGGGACCTCCGCTACCCAACACGAGGAACCATTTACCCACATCTAGGAGTGGAAGAGGCGCTCCTCCTCCTCTGGATCTTCGGGTTCCTCCTTCTGGATCTTCATGGGGGTAACGATGGCATTGGGCTCCGCATCGATAATCTACTTCCCTTTTTCATTCCCCTTATCGGGTTCTGAATCAGAGTTAAAACATAATCTTATTCAGAAGCCTTCAGCTTGGCCATCATTGACTTCTTGGTTCGACACTCACTTTTGTTATGTGTGAAGATGATCTAAAATTGATTTCTAGTAAATTCTATGCTAGTATCATTTCCAGATATAAACTTTTCTTTTCTTTGGTTTGCTTGTCAATAAAGAGTTTATCCATGAGCATGTGATTGTTAATTCATCTAACTTAGTGAAATTTAGTGTTTTGCATGAAATTAAAAGAATGAATTTAAATGGCTGAACAATAGCATATAAAAACACAACAGCACAAATAATAGAGCTCAATACACAAATTTTTGTTGAAGGAGTTCACGCCTCCTGGGCTACAACTCCTTGGTCCTGCTTCGTAGTGTGGACCTTTGTATTAGCTTCAATAGTGCTAAAATTTCTGTTACATGCATCCAATGATCTTGGTACCTATTCCAATGAGTTTAAAACATTCAAAACTATTAGAAATGACTTTTTTTTACTCAATTTGGTTACTAGATGCTCTCGGAATGGCCTCCAACACCTAGTGGCCCTAGGCTTAAAAAATCTTCAAGTGAACACAAACACCTATATATGACCTCTTCTGCCTATAAAACCTACTCCAATGAGTTTAAAACATTCAAATCTATTATAAATGACTATTCTTTTACTCAATTTGGTTACCAGCTGCTCTGGTAATGGCCCCCAACACCTGGTGGCCCTTGGCTTCAAAAATCGTCAAGTGACCAAAACCACCTATAGATGACCTCTTCTGCCTCTGAAACCTACTCCAATGAATTCCCAGCATGCCAATTAACCAAAAATGACTATTCATTTTCGAAATTTGGTTGAGAATTAAGTTATGGCTCAAACAGTTTTTCCTAGAAAACCTCCTCTAAATTTGGAGAACTGCCAGTTAAGTCTACCAAGTTTGGTGGCGGTTCTGAATTTAGTGGCTCCGCCATAAATTCCGCCAACTTAATCAAAGATTAATTAAATGATAAACTGATTAGTGGTACACTAATCCTGCTTAACAGTTGGCCCCTAGCTCCTGGTTTGGGTGCTTGGTCACATGGGGTGGGGGTTGGCCCCGGGGGCTTATTTTTTTACCAAACTTGCAGAAGCTCTAACATTTGCATATAATGTTGGTTTTTCAAACCATTTACAGCATTGGAAATATGGAGATGAACTCTATCCATTTATTCAAGTCTAAAGCAATTCTGAGTACTTTCATTTTTTAGCTAAAATATTGACCCCTGATCATTCCTCCCTACTAGAAGCCTTTTGGACCCCAAAAGCTCTCTTGATCACTGATTATGTTGATCATGGGACTGTTACCTCATCCTTCCAGTCTTTATCCATTGAAATTTTCCTAATTTCATCATTTGGAGCTTTTCATAAAATGTCAAATTTTTCTTGATTCCGACAACCATCTATTGTTGTCTTTGACACCGTCATGCTACAATATTTCTGAATTTGCAGAACAACAATCTAATTTTGTAGAAAAGATATTGTTCCTACCTTGGTCAATAATCAAAGGAAACTTGGAATCTTTCTCACCTTGCACTTTGTCTCTATGGCAATTTTTAGTTGCTTTTTCCTTGTACTTGAGTCGACTCTTGCCCAAGTTTCCTCTCCATTGTAATGTGCCTTTTGGAAACCGGCAATGAACATTTTTGAAACCCATGCCTTCTTTGCCAAGCTTATTTGTCCTCTTCTCTTTGACCTTTGCAACTTCTTGCACCGACACCTTGTTTTCAACACTGCTTAACGCCAATGTTCGTTGTTGCAAATGTTTTTCACCTTCTTTCAAAGGCAACCTATTATCTTTCTGAAACAAATCATTACAAATATAAGCATCTTTATGAAAAGTATGATTCAAAACATCTCTTTGTTTGATCATTAACAATGTCAAGTTATGAATTGCATTCACTAGCCTCTTCATTTGCCCTGCACTAGCTAAAGAAATGTTCAGTTTCTTGCGATGAGCTCTCACAATATACTTCACCCCATCTTTAAGCAAATGATATTTGTGCTCATAGCGATGAAACACCGCTTTCTTGTCATACAAATATGGACTTCCCAAGATAATTCCAAAAATTTCAAGTGGAACCACAAAGTTTGCAGTAATAGCAAATATAAAAATGCATTTCCTTTAAACCTGTAAATTGACATCCTTAACTATCCAACCCAAAGGGTATGGTTTACGATGTGGTACGGTTTCAATTTTAATCTCTTTAACTAAGTCTTCTGAAATCAGATTTGCTTGTGATCCACTATCCAAGAGTGCATCAATCTTGGTATGATTTGAGATTACTCTGATAGTGAACAACTCTTCCCTTTTGTCTTCATTTGGAGTGTTGTTGTGACTATTTGAGGAACTAGTAGTTTCAACATGTTGACCTTTCAAACCCATAGCTGCAATTTTTGTCTTATCTCCTAAATCTTACCCTAAGTCTTTTTCAGCTATAGCAACATTTTTTCCCTTCTCTTTAGCTTTCAATCTATCTGGTTTTAATTTTGGATGAAGTTTCCAACAATGGTCTTCAATGTGGCCAGTCTTTGAATAGTTTTTGCATGTGAGTTTTTCCTTCTCTTTTTTGATACTTGCATTCTTATTTCCCTTCCATTTTCCTCCCTTCTCTTTTCCCTTACCCTCACTTTCACCTTTATCCTATATGTTTTGTTTTCCCCTTTCCTCAAGATGTGTGGCTTGCACACATACTTCATCTAAGTTGCTTGGGTTAAACATAAGGATAGTATGCTACAAATAGGAATGTAAACCTCCAATATATTTCAAGAGTGTGTCTTGTGAATTCAAGTTTACTCCTAATAACAACGCCTTTTTCCTAAACTCCTGTGTATAATATTGGACTATTTGGCCTTTAATCTACCTAAAATTTTGCCAACTCATGATGGCTTTTGCATATAGGCTAAAGGATAAAACTCTCTTTTAATTGCAGAAACAAATTCAACCCAAGAAATGGATATCTTACCATGGATTCGCATTTCCTCTTGAGTCCTTGCTTCCCACAAAACTAGTGCAGCTCCTTCTAGCCTTAGTGAAGCAAACTGGATCTTTTTGTCCTCCTCTTGAAGGTTCTAAATTCTGTAGTATACCTCCAACTGTCGAATCCAATTGTCTAAATTTTCTACATTCACTTCTCCATTATACATGGGAAGTTCGAATTTTGTGTCTAATTTTAGTAATGGAGTTTTTCCTTTTGGGGTTTTGGAATGAGTATGGGCAGTGGTGGTAGTGGAAGATGATGATGTTCGAGATGGTGAAGATGATGAGGATGGTGGAGATGGAGGTGGCTTTCGACCATTCCCTTTGGAATCCTTCTTTTCATCTTTTTTGTCCTCTGAGCTTCCTTCTCCATGTGGAGGTTTAGAACTCTCTCCAACCATTTTGGTGTTCCTCTCTTCATAGAGGACTTTAACCATCTCAGTCAAAGTATAGAAAGATTTCTTGAATTCTTCCTCTTTTGAAGAGGGACCTTCATGCTCTCTTTCTCCAGACATAATGGCTATGGATTCAGGCTCAGAAATTTGTACTGATTGTACCTCTTCAATCACTTCAGCCTCTTGTGCAATCTGTGCCTCTTCAATCTCAACTGATTAAGATGGAACTTGAGGAGATTCAAGTGTTGCCTTGAGTGGTCCTTTGGGTGAGGATGATCCTTTCTCAGCCTTCTTCCTTCTTGTCCTAATCTCAGGACTAGCTATCAGTAGCTTCCCTTCTCCTCTCTGCAACTTTAACCTTGTAAGCATCACAATTTTGCAACAATTAAACCCTTAAAGCAAATCAAGCAAGCAACCTTGTGCTCCGATACCAACTTGATCTAAAATTGATTGCTAGTTAATGTTGTGCTAGTATCATTTCCAGATATAATTTTTTCTTTGCTTTGGTTTGCTTATCCATAAAGAGCTTATCCATGAGCATGTGACTGTTAATTCATCTAACTTGGTAAAATTTAGTTTTTTGCATGAACTTAAAAGAATGAATTTAAATGGATGAACAACAACATATAAAAAAGCAACAAGCACAAATAATAGAGCTCAATACATAAATTTTTGTTGAAGGAGTTCACCCCTCCTGGGCTACATCTCCTTGGTCTAGCTTCATAGTGTGAGCCTTTGTATTAGCTTCAATAGTGCTCAAATTTCTATTACATGCATCAAATTATCTTGGTACCTATTCCAGTGAGTTTAAAACATTCAAATCTATCAGAAATTACTAATTGTTTACTCAATTTGGTTACAAGTTGCTCTAGGAGTGGCCTCCAACACCTAGTGGCCCTCGGCTTCACAAAACTTCAAGTGAGAAAAAAAACGTATAGATGAACTCTTTTGCCTCCCGAAACTTGCTCCAATGAGTTTAAAACATTCAAATCTATTATAAATGACTATTTTTTTACTCAATTTGGTTATCAGCTGCTCTGGTAATGGCCTCCAACACTTGGTGCCCCTAGGCTTCAAAATTCTTCAAGTGACCAAAAACACTTGTAAATGACCGCTTCTGCCTCTAAACCCTACTCCAATGAATTCCAATTAGCCAAAAATGACTATTCATTTTCGAAATTTGGTTGAGAATTGAGTAATTTATGGCTCAAACATTTTTTCCTAGAAAACCTCCTACAAATCTAGAGAATCGCTGGTTAAGTCCGCCAAGTTTGGTGGCGGTTCTAGATTTAGTGGCTTCGCCATAACTTCCACCAATTTAATTATGGATTAATTAAATGATAAAATGATTAGCGGCACACTAATCTCACTTAACAGTTGGCCCCTACCTCCTGGTTTGGGCGCTTGGTCACATGGGGTGGGAGCTAGTCCCGGGGGCTTATTTTTTTACCAAACTTACAGAAGCTCTAAATTTTGCATACAATGTCAGTATTTCAAATTGTTTGTGGTGTTGGAAAGTTGTAGATGAGCTCTATCCATTTGTTTAGGTCCAAAGAAATTCTGATCATTTTTAATATTTTAACTAAAATACTGATCCCTGATCAGAAGCTCTTATGTAACTCACACCACTTTACCGTGTCCTTCTTCGACTTCACGGTGTTGTTATATTCTTGTAGCTTTGGTAGGTTATCTAGGGCTGTCCCGCCTTCGATTTGTCCTTTTTTCTATGGTTTGGGGTCACCTTTCCCTTGCTTCGGATTCACAGATCCAAAGTCTTGCTTCTTCTGTTTAAGCTTTTGTTCGATCTTGACAACGTATCGGTATGTCGTGTAGAGTGAGGAGATGTCCAGGAACTCCATCTAATCCTAGATGTAACTATGTAGGCAGTTGAGGTACTTGAGTACCAAATTTTTCTCAGAATCCTTGATACCCAACTTCGTGCGAAGGGTATGAAAAACATTGGTAAACTACGACACGCATTTGTCCCTTCCCTGTTGTAGCATGGTCCACTTTATGTATTTATCCTCATAGCTCCTGATAGGGTAGTACTGATCCTTGATGGCATCCCATAATAAATTACAAACGGGTGCGGCTGAAAAAGGTGAGGGTGTACTTTCATCCTTCTGCTCACAATGGGTTTCCCACCAGTCCTTGACATGGCGGATGACTTTGAGAAGAGAAAAATTGATCTTTTCTCGGCTGGAAAAATCATGAATAGAAAAATATCCTTCTAGCATATTTAACCATTTATCTATAGAGTCTACATGTATTTGGCCCTCAAATATGGGAATGTTAAAGCTTAATTGTACCTTAAAAGGAGTGGCGCCTCCAGAGTGGCTGTTGGATGTGGATGTGCCACCAATGGGAAACTGTTGAAGGATCTAGGAAAATTTATTCGTCATCATGTTCCTTTGTTTCTCAAGGGCCTCCTAGAGAAATATTTTGGTAGGATATCTTGCTCCCTCTTCTCTATTTTATTCCCCGATGGGAGGTCGTCAAGATTTGCGAGGTTAGTCTTGCAAAGGTTCGGCCAGTGCAAGCCCTAACTCCTTATATCCCGACCTCGTTAGGGACATGCAAAGAAAAATAGAGAAAGGGCAAACTGCTCTGATACCACTAATATGAATTTAAACAAGAACACAAAAAATTATAGATATATTCATAAATATAGAGATGCAGCAGAAATAACACTTCATTTCATTAATATCAAATATTGAAATGTGCTTACAAACAGAATGGAAATAAGACTAGCTCAAGTGATGGTAGCTTATCTCTGAGAAGAGATGTGGCGACTAGATGCCTATGAAATATGTTATAGTAAGGATGAAAGGCCTATTTATTATTTAGAAATAATGGAAAACCATAAACATCAAAAAACCTAACCCTCGGAGATGAAGTGCCAAACTATGGGCCCTGTTTGGGTAAATTGGTGCATCAACTTCCCGGGGTCGTAACTTTGGAATACGATCTCCATTTGATGTACACAATACCTCATTAGAAATATCTATCCAAGGAATACAAGGTTCGAGTGACCAACATTGATCCATTACTCATGATTGCCCCTATTTTGCCAAAAAATGTCATTTAGGGCCTCAAAATGGCTTCGGAAGTTCAGGACCCGAAAAACTGCCAAAAATAGTAAATTGTGCTACAAATAAGGAAAGTGAAAGCTGAAAGAAACAATGGTGGGGGACCAAGTGGAATAGAAGGTGGCCACCAATATCCACCTGGATCATCAAAAGGGTGTGAAATTGGACGCCAAAAATTATGTTAAAAACAATGCAAAATTTGATGTAGCTAATGATACAAAATATGGTACAATATGGGATGCGAAAAAGGGAGGCAAATCAAATGCAAAATTGGACGTAAAAAATGGTTTAAAAAACAAGAAAAGATGGGCACAAAAATGGATGCAAAATTTGATGCCAAATCAAATTCAACATATGGTGCAAAGATAGGCACTAAAGCAGGTGCAAAACAAGATGAAAAAATAGGTGCAAAACTAGAAGCAAAAACTAGTGCAAGACAATATGAAAAACTTGGTTTAGGACTAGATGCAAAAAACAGTATAAAATTGATGCAATAGAAGGTGCTAAATTGGATGCAAAATAAAGTGTAACTTGACGCAAATGATGGCATAAAAATGGAAGCAAATAATGGCACAAATAGGAAGCAAAAAATGCTGAAAAATAGATGTGAAAAATGGCACAAAATTGGAAGTAAATCCTATCATAAAATTAGATGCAAATCTTGGTGCAGAATTTGACACAAAAAATGATGCATAATCTGGTTTCAAAAAGGTTACAAAATATAGCATGAAAAATGATGAAAAATTAGGCGAAAAAAGGGACGCTTTAAAAATCTATATTTAGTGCTAGGTTGCTCATCCCAATTGTAAAAAAAAAAAGCATTAAAATCTGGTGCTAAATTTGACGCAAATTTCCCGTTTTGTTGTAGTGCACACACACACACACACACACACACACATGGTGCAATCTCACTCATTTAACACTCAATGCTTAACTCCTTGCATGATGCAATGCGACCAAATCTCAAACCTGGATCTTGGCCCTTCAATTCTTATGCAATCCTTTTTATCTGTCAAGACATACCAACTTTCCCATTGGTTTCAGCAACTATTCACACCATTCCCATGTTGTTGTGGACCCACAAGCCAAGTCATCTTGGGAACACTCACCCTGAAATTAATCTCTCACTTCTCTAATTTCTTCATCTAGGGTTCATCCCTGTTGAGCTTATGTGGTACTCAACAGGCCCACCCCACCTATGTGGCCCAATTCTTATCTCCACACCATGCATTGAGATCCACATCACCCTGATGCTTAGTCATCCAAACTCTTCCATAATCGACTCACAAGGTCTACATCCAGGTGACATAATTTAGGAGGGAAATTGCCCCATTGACCGCAACATCACTTCTTTGTTTATGCATACCCTAACTCTCTTCTTTAAATACCACACAATGTTCCTCCATGTGATTGTTCAATCTTCTTACTTTATAGGGTGTTGGATCCAACTTACCCATGCCTCTGTCACGTCACCATCCCTCCACGTTGTCCTAGTCCTCATCATCTCAGAGCTCTCATCGCATGCTCTTAATTTGAACTTTTGGGAATGGGACCGTCAGGACACATCACCCTGATGTTTTCCTTATGGAGCATTTAACATCGATTCAACTACATTTAACCTCCTCGTCCACATCACCTGCTCCACTGCATCATCCCATGACTCCTCCTCAAGTGATCCTCCATGAACCTCCAGGGATGTAGCCTCCTCTCTTGGTTACACATTATGGTCGTATGGACTAACGAATTTCCCCTCGAGCCAACTTATATACGACATAATAGATTCTACCATGGTCATGAGACAAGGTTATGAGGGCTAAGGGTTGAGCTATGATTAATGAGAAGGGATGCAATTAAATTTTTATCATGCACATTAGCTCACACTATGTTAAGGTGAATTTGACTGCATATAAGGAAAAAGTGAATCATCCCTGTGCACACATTTGTGTATAGTTGGTCGATGCCACGATGGTTCTACCCAAGGCTTAGGCCATGTATGTCATATATATATAAGCTCTTGGATCCAGTGATTTCATAAAGTAATTATCCCACTTTGAATTGTTAGCACAATTGGGTTGAGGGAGGCACCTTTCTTCCATGTATTGGCATATTGAAATGAGGTCGATATATTATTCACATAGTGCTATCCCACACCAACACACAATTTACTTCACAAGTGCTACCAACACTCACATGGGTGTGTTAAAATTGTGCTGACAGAACATGCATATATTGTTAGGTCCCTATAATACTAGTGATTCCCCCATTACTTTTGTCATTGTATCCCTTATTGTTATTATTGTGCCCCTATTGTCCCCATATTGTTATTAGTGTGCCCTATAGAAACCCACTATTGTTATTGTTGTGCCCTTATGTTATTACTATTAAGTTGGCTTGATTATATTGTGACCCCTTAGACTCCTATATATAGAAGGGAGGTTTAGTCATTTGTATCATCCAAGAATTATTCATTTTTGTAATGTAAAGGAGGTTTCCCCCTTGAAGAGGCTGAATTCTAAGGCGTTGATCTATATTTTTTTATCTTTTTGTCAGCTGGTTTCCTAACATTTGGTATTAGAGCTTTGGATTCTATGGTTTCGCTGACCCAAACAGGTCACCATGGAATTTTCGCTATAAATTTTTGTCTGTGACATTTTAGAAGCTAAAAAAACAACCCATTTGAGCCAAACTCATTCTGAACTTCGGGTCCAAATTTCAGAGCTTGTCTCGCTATATTTTCTAAGATATGATCTGAGGAATTTAGGGTTTTTGCAGACTCCCGAATTACAATCCAAACAAGTGACCTGGGGAAAATTATCATAACCTTTGTTCTGAGTATGAGATAGAAATTTCGTCAAAATTTTCAGAAAGAGGACAGCCTATAGTTTTCTTTATATCAGTTTCAGGTACTAAGGCCGAACAGTGGTGCGTGGCACTTCGTACAAGTTCGCTCTACTGAACTAGTCTACAATCAAGTCACTGTGGGAGATTTGGCATAACTCTTCCTTGGAGAATCCAATCTTGATCAAACTTGCGGGGTTAGAAAGAGGACTCAAAGGGCTACTGAAGGACGTGATTTTAGATATTTGAGATCCAAAATTATAGAGATCCAACAGATTCAATATCGAGATCTTACAAAGTGAAAAAAAAGTGTCTAGTTTTTTTAAAATTTTGCATAAGATTGGTTTGAAAAATTAGTTTGAAGGAATTCAAAGGGAATAGTGAAGAATTACTACCATTAATGTATGCCCTGAAGAAAGAAAATGGAAACACCTAGTAAGAAACCTGAAAGCTCTAGCATGACTCGTGAAGAAGAGGAAGAAATGCAACATGATATATCAAAATTACAAGACCAAGTACAACAAATTTCACTCTCACAAAAGGTAACTGAAGCCTAGATGAATGGCGTGGAAGCTAATATGAATGGCATGAAAGTTAATATGGATGGCATGGATGCTAAGATGAATGGAATGGACACTAATATGGAAGAATTGAAGATAAATTTGAATAAGTTGTTACAAGAAATGGTTACTAATGGTGAAAGGGTAGTAAAGGAAACTCATGATGAGAACAAAAGAAATTTTAATCATGATTTCATAGACTCTAATGTTGGATTGAAGACCCACCATGTTCCAAAAATCGATATGAGGAAGTTTGATGGCAAGGATCCTAGAACATGGATACTATAGATGGAGCAATTTTTTGATCTCCATAATGTGAAAAACACACAAAAGGTACGTATTGCAACTTTATATTTGGAACCAAATCAGTTTGTATGGTATCAATGGATTTTCTCTCGTAAACAAGTTGTCACTTAGGAAATTTTTATGGAATAAATGATATCACATTATGAGGATACAAAAAACAACACCTTTTTTAGCCAGTTGATAAATCTCAAACAAAAGGGTTCAATGATGGAGCACATTGAGGACGTCCAAAAATTGAACATAAGGGTAAAAGATATTCCAGAGGAGCATAGGATTGATGTGTTCATAGGGAATTTAAAGGATAATATCCAACATGAGGTTCGCCTTTGGGAACCCGATTCATTGGAGAAGGCATTCAGGTTAGCAAGAAAAATAGAAATCAAAATTATGGCAACTAGGAAGCCTACCACTCACAACTATAAAGATGGAAGTGTTGTTGCCCCTAGCCTTCGACAACCTACAAGGTTGACACCACAACAATTGGAAGAAGAAAGAGAAAAAGGGCTTTGTTACAGTTGTGATAGCAAATACACTAAAGGTCATAAGTGTGCTAAGAAGAAATTATTATACATAGATTGTGAAGAGGAGGAAGAAAGGGAACAAGAAATGTCAAAAGAAGAGGATATACTCCAGGGAAAAACCATAGATAAAGAAGAAATGAATCCAACCATAGCTTGTAATCCATTGGCTGGAATTACCACTCCTCAAATGATCAAGATAGAAGGACATATCAAGAGAAAAAGGTAATAGTGTTGATTGATTTGGGAAGTACCCATAATTTTATTCATTGTAAGATAGCCAAGGAATTGAATTGCTTCCTATATCCAGCACCAGAGTGTCAAGTGATGGTTGCAGGTGGAGGAACCATAAATTGCTCTGGAAAGTGCCATAATATCATGCTATCCATGGGAGAATATGTATTGAATAGACCAATGCTTTCCATTCCAATGGGTGGTGTTGATGTTGTACTAAGAGTCCAATGGATACAATCCTTAGGTACAATAGCTTTTAATTTTCAAGAACTTTTCATGAAATTTTGTGCGAAAGGAAAGGAAGTTGAATTAAGGGGTATTGCAGGGAAACCAGGAAATATAATCAGCTCTAATGGTATGACAAAGCTTCTAAAGAAGGAACAATGAGGCATAATTGCACAATTATGTTCACTAGAGGTTCCCACATCGAAATCATCTATTTCTCTAGATCTCCAAAAAGTCTTGGACAATCATTCCAAGGTATTTGAGACTCCCAAAGGCATCCCACCTATTCGTGATCATGGTCATGCTATTCATTTGATTCAAGGAAGTGTTCCTCCAAATATGAGGCCGTATAGATATCCCTATGCCCAAAAGAGTGAAATTAAACGTATGGTTGCAGAAATGCTAGAGGCTCGTATAATTCAACCTAGTCAAAGTTCTTTCTTTGCTCCAGTAGTTTTGGTGCACAAGAAGGATGGATCATGGCACATGTTTAGGGATTATAGGGAGCTCAACATGCTCACTATTAAAGATAAATTTCCCATTCCTGTCATTGATGAATTATTGTATGAATTGCATGGATCAATTTACTTCACCAAATTGGATCTTCGTTCAGGATATCATCAAATTAGAATGAAGACTGAAGACATTTTGAAAAAAAACATTTAGAACTCATGAGGGCCATTATGGATTTTTGGTCATGCCTTTTTGCCTTACCAATGCACCTTCTACATTTCAAGGTTTGGTGAATTACATTTTCAAACCCTTCCTTAGAAAATTTGTGTTAATATTTTTTGATGATATACTAATCTACAACAAGTCCTGGAAGGATCATGTTGAACATGTTGACAGGGTGCTCAAACTATTGAAGGAGAAATAATTATATGCAAAAAGCTCCAAATGTATCTTTGGAGTACAAGAGGTGCAATATCTTAGTCATATTGTATCTCATGAAGGTGTTAAGGTAGACCCTAGCAAAATTAAATCCATTAAGGAATGGAAAATCCCCACAACCATAAAACATCTGCAAGGATTTCTTGGGTTGACAAGGTATTATCACAATTTTGTTAAGAATTATGGGATAATAGCAAAACCTCTAACAACATTATTGAAGAAAGATGCATTTTCATGGATTCTAGAAGCAGAAAAGGCCTTCGAACATCTTAAAGAGGCAATGTGCCAAGCACCGGTCTTAGCTACGCCAGACTTCAAAAAAACCTTTATTATGGAATGTGATGCTTCAAGAAATGGAATTGGTGCTATTTTAATGCAAGATGAAAGACCCATTTCTTTCAAAAGTCGTCCAATCAAAGGAAAGTATTTACACAAAGCTATTTATGAGAAGGAAATGTTGGCAATACTACATGCACTTAAGAAATGGTGACCCTACCTAATGGGAAGACACTTCAAGGTAAAAACAGATCATGATAGTCTTAAATACTTTTTAGAACAAAGATTATCCTCTGAAGAGCAACAAAAATGGGTCACAAAGATGTTGGGTTATGACTTTGTAATCATCTACAAAAAAGGGAAGCAAAATGTTGTGGCGGATGCACCCTCAATAAAGGATGAGGATGTGTAAGCATTGTTGTGCGTCATTTCTATTATCCAACCAGATTGGATAAATGAAGCAAGGGATGAATGGAAGAATGACAAAGAAGTGTGGGCACTCATTCAAAAGATACAACAAGATCCCAGTACATCTGATACATTTAGCTGGAAAAAGGATTCGTTATGGTACAAATATCACTTATACCTATGTAAGAGTTCCCAACTCAAACAAAATATTCTTATGGAATTGCACACTTCTCCCTTTGGAGGGCACTCAGGATTTTTAAAAACTTACCACAGGGTTAAGAAGGAATTTTCTTGGGATGGCCTTAAATCAGATATTCAAATGTTTATGGCGAAATGTTTGGTTTGCCAACAAAATAAAGTTGAAACAATTAAGACCCTAGGTCTATTACAACCTTTATCCATTCCAAGCCAATGTTGGGAGGAGGTTTTAATGGATTTTATCACAAGTTTACCCAAGTCCGAAGGAAAGAGTGTCATCATGGTGGTAGTTGAAAGACTTACCAAGTATGCACACTTTTGTGCATTATTGCATCCATTTAAAGCCAATACAGTTTCTACTGCATTTATGGAAAAAATTAAAAAGCTACATGGAAACCCAAAGATTATTGTAAGTGACAGAGATCCCATTTTCATTGGAAATTTTTGGACAAAATTATTTTCTTATCTCGATACTCAGTTAGCTCATATCTCATCTTATCATCCTCAATCTAATGGGCAAACTGAGATACTAAAAAAATGTTTGGAAGGGTATATTCATTGCTTTGTATCTGATAAATAGACACAATGGGTCAAATGGTTGCCTCTATCTGAATGGTGGTATAACACTTCCTTCCATACTGCAGAAAAAATGACCCCATTTATGGCACTTTATGGATATCATCCACCATTCATCACATCATATTTAAGAGAAAATTCTATGGCTCAAGCAGTGGAACATCACATCGAGCATCAACAACAAGTTCTCGAACTCTTAAAGGATAACCTCATGTTGGTGCATAATAGAATTAAACAATAGGCAGATCAACATCGCAACGAAAGAAGTTTTGATGTAGGTGACTAGGTATTCCTACGGCTACAACCATATAAACAAATGTCCCTTAAGCAAGCTAAGAAGGATAATAAATTATGACCAAAGTATTATGGTCCATACAAGGTGTTGCAAAATATTGGTACTATGGCACACAAATTGGAGCTTCCTGCAGCTTCCTGAGTGCACCCAGTTTTCCATGTTTCATGTTTAAAGAAGGTTATAGGTGACAAGCTCCGGGTTCAAAAAATATTTCTAGAACTTGACGAGGAAGGAAAAATCATATTGGAACTAGAAGTGGTCATAGAAACAAGAACTCGACAGCTACAAAATCGATCAATTTTGGAGTATCTCATCAAGTGGAAGAACTTAGCCACTGAAGTTTCCACATGGGAGGATGAGAATTTTATACTGAAGCATCCAAAACTACTCAAGCGTTGAGGAAAACTCTTTTCGAAAGGAGAGGGGCATGTTAGGTCCCTATAATACTAGTGATTCCCCCATTGCTATTGTCATTGTATCCCTTATTGTTATTAGTGTGCCCCATAGAAACCCACTATTGTTATTGTTGTGCCCTTACGTTATTAGTGTTAGGTACGGTTGATTATATTGTGACCCCTTAGACTCCTATATATAGAAGGGAGGTTTAGTCATTTATATCATCCAAGAATTGTTCATTTGTGTAATGTAAAGGCGGTTGCCTCCTCGAAGAGGCTGAATTCTAAGGCATTGATCTATCTTTTCTATCTTTTTGTGAGCTGTTTCCTAACATATACATACATACATACATACATATATACATATATATCATATATATATATATATATATATATATATATATATATATATCTAGGCTATCCTTCCTAAGCTAATTAGAAATATTGAACCAAGACTTAATGGAGAATTATTTTTGCAACATATTAAATAGGACAGGAACTTGTCCATTCAAATCCAATGAGTTCCTTAATCCATTAACGACTCATATCTATTCAGAGACCTAAAAGCCTTTTAGTAGCAACTAGAAAACAAGCTCATGGAGAAAACAAGGCACCACACAATTCCCACAACTTCTACAGGAAATCAATATTCTATAGTTAAATAGGAATCTCATTCCCAATTAGATTTATAGGCCCAAGCCACACATTGTTCCAACACTTTGAAAAAACAAATTAATTAACCATGTGAACACTAGATTACAGACTATGCTTCATACATCATTAAAACTAGTTCAAATTTGAAATGCAAACATATTTTCATTGTGACTAAAGAGTATAAGAGACACTTATCTTATAGAGTGCAAAAGTGTTCCAAATGAGAGTGGGACTTCAACTCTCAACCCAACCATATAAACACTACATCCACTATTACTTGTAGCTATCACCCTCGAGCTAGATTCGAAATATTGAGGTGGATTGCTTTTTGAGGGAATATTTTATCAAATCCATAGTTGTGACGGGATTCAACTAGGCCACACTACCATCATCCACTAGAGGAAAGCATTTACTCTCTCAATGATGCTTATGACTAACAAGATTTTATGAGGGTTCTTCATCTGGATTTAATTCTCTTGAGCACTCAGCAACATAGCTGGAGATTCTCCTTCCCTTCCTCTTATACAACAATTATAAATGCCACTTTATCTAGCACTTCTATAGCTTCTACATGCCGGGAGATTCACTTCCTTTATGTATTCTTGTGTATGTATTCCATAGATCAAGAGAGCATATGTATCCATGAGTGAATAATCATTCGGTCATCCTCTCCTTTTTCCAATGATTAACTTCCCCTCACTTCCCACAATTTGCACAACAATCACCCTTGTGGATAGTGAAACCCATGCTTCCTTAATGTTTTGTCCTATTCTTGCTTGTAATCAGAGCCAAAGGAAACTTTCCCCTATCCTTTTTTTCCAGTTAATTTATGGCACGGTCAGCCCACTCAACCAATCATGATTGATATTTAAAATATCAATTCTCTTAAGCGATATCTTACATCAAATAATGGAATCTATGTCCCTCTCCCAGCCATTTAAAATAATTACAATTATTTACAAGAGAGAAATATTAATCAGGGGATGCTATAGTCCCTTCCCTATTGTGACGAAAACTGTCTTTAGTGTTCAATAACCATATATGACAAAACATTTTTTTAGACCAAGCCTCACTGATTATGGAGCTTTATATGCACAACTCGTTTCAAATTTTACAACACATCCTATATGCACAATGGCTTATTGACCACGTGATAATAATTAATTTATAAATTTATCCATCTTCTAATTTCCTTTTTGAATTCTTTTGATTCTTTAGAGGTGTCCAACTTCGATTGTTCTCTTCCTCTTGAGTGGTCCCTATCTCCAATGTCCATTGCTACTATCTTGAGCTCTTTGTTCCCTCAAAAAACAATTATTGGCTCATTTTTTTTGGGAACACCCCTAATGTGATTCTGATTCCAATGAGTTATGCTCATGATGAAAAAGTATTTTATTTTCTATCCTTCTCTTCTATGCTTCCAAGTCCCTCAGGAAATCCAATTTCCTGCTTCCATGTAGTCACTCACCTTCCAAGTTCAGACATCCTGTTCTTTGCTTCTTAGTACCTTAGGTGATCCAACCTTTGGCAAGGCTTCCTCACATCAGAAAGAGCTCAAGCCAAGGCATATCCTTTCCTCAAAACTATCATACCAATCTTAGCATGATTCATGGTAATCAATGGGCACCATTTAGTGCTAGTGTCCCACAATGGCCCTGTTCCTAAAATATTTGACTTCAACATATTGTTTTCATTCCACCTTGCGGCCAACATCATTCACCACAACTGGGAAATCCCATATCCATTCCTACATCATAGGTACACATATTTCATGAGACTCATCATAAAGAATGTGTAATAATTTTAAATCATACCTCATTAGAAATTTATTCATGAGGTGAACTTGGATTTATTGTTTTACTTTGGTTCCTATCACAACAAAACCAGGTTAGCTTATAACCCAAACCATCATAAATCAAAACAAATAATTTATATTCATTATTTAAAAGTTCAAAAATCAATGAAACATTAATACTTATCTTACTTTTCTCTTTATCTCTTGCTTTACACACACTAGATCGGTTTCCCATCCCAGAAAACATCCAATAGCCTTTTCTTTTCATGTACAGACACTAGATTGGTTTCCCATCCCAAAAAGCACCTAGTGGTGGATATATATATATATAGTCATTACCCAACGAATATGGGCACTACCAATCTTGGTAGTCTTTTTTCATCAGGAATATAAGTGTATTCCACACATTCGTATGCTAAGGAAACCAACATTCTATGAAATATACCTATCATGAACACATTACAGACAAGGGCCCAGACAATCCCATACTTTTATGTCCCAAAACATTACACAACACATGCATGTAGACTCAGTGTACAATGACACACACACACACAAAATGAACATGTATTTACAACACAACACATAGCACAGTATGATATGTACACAATAATATTGATAGATCTAGAGACCACATTGTCTTTATCCATAGACAACCATAAAAACTTCCTTTGTTGCCTTTCTTCACATGCCACATATCATATTACTTTCTTTTTGTTGATGTACTCTTCACCATTCCCTGTTCATAACATAACACGACACAATCTATGAATCATATTCTCATGATATTGAAACCATAGATAATTCATGAATACGTTTTCCCACTTGATTCCTCATTAACCAAGAATATTGCTTGCCATCCATATTTAAATAAAATTAATATAAACCATCATTCGTCCATAAGAAGGAATCTTGAAAAAACTTGTTAGTTACAATGGCATATATATGTGTGTGTGTGTATCACTTTTGGTTTGATCATGAGCATATCACATATTTATATATGTGTGGATTAAGTTAAGGTAATAGAACTTCCCCTATGCCATTCTAATGGCTACCATGTCACTATCCATTATTTCTCATGGACTAACGAACCACTTGGCCTTCATAGCATTTTCCACTCAATTGTGGACACAGTATACATCTTGATATCTATGTAATAAGGTTAAGTTTGAGAAAATACACTTTGTTTAAACAAGACATGCATCACCCAAAGTAATTCCTTCACTAGAATTCCTCTTGTTGCCTAATTCACAATGTTGTTGTTTTCAATTACGCCTTTGCATAGGAAATGTTATAGCCTCTCTTACTCTCATCCTAGTGCTTTATTTATGCACAAGGCCTTTCTTCCCTTGTATTCTTAAATGATCCCCCTTATCTATTTTACTAGAGGTATGTGGCATTACTTCCACAACCAACAAGCTTTCTCAGCCCCAATCATGGCATCCTATGAATTGTTAAAAGGAATGCCACATCAACCAATACAAAAAGTGTAGTCAATAACAAAAGAAATAATAGTTTCCACAAAATAGCATGGCCATGTGTGAATGGAAAATAACAATAAAGTCAATCCATGGAAGTGATAAATTAAAGTCACAACCCACAAACATTAAAATAAAACAGTCCCCAAAATCATTTTTTTAATCCCCATGTTTCCAACGTTCATGACACTTCCAACCATCATACAAGTGTGCATATGTGTAAATATGCATATCTATATCCACATACCAAAATTAATTCAAGTCTTCTTTACAAGCCTCACAACAACCTTGAATTCTTACATTCTGCAAAAGTTCACAGGGGATCTTTTCAACACACAGACACACACACACACACGCATGTCAATGAGCTTGAGAGAATGCCCCCTCCTCCTTCTTCACATCATGCAGCATTCATTCATGTCCCTATGGATTGTAGGTGCTATTTTCTTTCTTCTTCTTCCTGCAAGGACAATCCTTACTCAATTTCTCTTCTCCACAACACCAACAACAAAAATATATTCTTCTCCTTTTTAGCCTCAGGAGGCCTCTTCCTACCAAATTTTTTTTCCTTTCTAAGGATTCACATTGATATGTCATTTCTCGCAACTGTTTTCATAGGTCAACATTCCACTCGACCAATTCTTTCTATTTCTAGGTGAGATTTCTAAGTTCTGCCCTGCAGATCTTTAGCTCATCTTCCAAGTCCTTGAGCTCAACCTCCAAATTCTTGAAGGTTCTTTTCCTTTGGAGGGATGTCCCTCTTTTTTGTTCCCAATGGACGTGGTCCATATCCTACTACACCATGTCGTGATACATGTTTCCTTTCATTGCCCCAAAGTCTTTCTATGTTCTACCACATACACTCAATTGTTAGTGCATTAATAGATATAAAAAAATATACCAGTTGCCTTGCCCTATTGTACCAAGCACGCTTCCTACCACTGCACACATGCCTCAATTTATGTACTAGTCACATGTCTCAAAATCCAAGACATAAATGTCTCAACATAATTTTTTAAAACTAAAATCTCTACATGCACATGCACATATCAACTCATTAAATTTACACATTATGTGTACCAATACCATAACAACAATTCAAATTTGGTATTTATATCAAGGCTAGAAATTATACCATTTAGCACATTAGCATTAATTACTATTAGCCTCTTTACCGAGACTCATGTTATTACCTGTTAAAATCAACCTTCAAAATTTAAAAATAATGCCATCCCTCATTGGCTTCATTTAGTCTCTTTATTGAGACTATCACCACTAATCAAGAAGTCGTATTTTTCCACAAATAGCCAAAGTAACATGTATATTCACCCTCTCTTTTCAAGGCTAACAAAAACGATGCATCTCATAAAATTGATTGTAATATGTAGTAGTATCATCGACATCTTCAACCATGCCTTCATTATCCAAGCCACATTCTTCAATGGCATGTCCACTATGCTAGAAGAATACCACATATAGAAAAAATAAGAATTTATTGAAAAGGATGATGAAACACAAAGGACTCCTAATAATTCAAGATAAACTCTAATATTACAATCTCTTTCTCTTGCAGAGCTACAAATCCTTCATCTACAAGGTCTACACAATAACCTTGCTCTTGAACTCATTTAGTTAAAGTATTGTACATTGATTTTCTATATCATAGTCAGAAAACAACCTTTATAGTCCTCAACAAACCATTTTCATATGTCACACCCATTCCTTGAATAAGGCAATGACCATGAAAATAAGCATTCAAAAACTACAATCATCATAAAGAAAAAGTCAACCTCCACTAAGATTCTTTTCCATATAAAAATTAGGTAATGAGACTCCCCCATCATAATTAATGTATTCATATACATATAGTTACATTCAATTAGAAAAAGGTCATATTATCTAGGCTACGACAACACAAATATTCCCCCCACATACCTCATATCAAAGGGATATTCACATGCATAAACATTCCAAGTAGGTGGGATCAAATCACTTAACCAATGGTGATGGTATGCCACAATTAACCATACTCACCTCCATGCAGGAAGTTCTACAAAATTAAAGAAAATTATAGATCTCCAAGGTCAAAACCATTGGTTTTCCATACCTTCAAGATGTAAACTAGCAAGAACGTTCAATTACTACACTAAAAATTGAGATCCATTCACTTCGAGAGGTCCAAGTGTTGAACCTGGAAGCTATGATACCACTATTTAACACACCCCCTCATAACCCCACCCCACAACATATATTAAAAGGTGGTGGTTATTAATTTGACCTGAGATCACAGGTATCATTATCGAAATGGGGTCTAAAAAGTTCGATCCTTTCCAACTTAATCAAAACCTTGAATAGATAACATAATTGTGTTCACCTCATCGATACGATTCCAATTTTTTTCCCAATGAGGCTCTAGGACTTTGAATTATGGTTTCTTTAAGACTTATTATATCAAAAGTATCATTTCTCCTTTCCATCCATGTGGCACCTATGTAGTCCCAACATGGTTTCCACGTGGCATGCCTTGTTACCTTACTCTTTGTTTTAATATGCATATATTCTCGATTAACTTTTAAGTTAGACCATGCAACCACCAGAGAACCACTACAACCAAGAATTCTTTTGTAAATACCCTAGATTCAAAATATGTCCAAATGGAAGTTAAACTCCAAAGGAAGTGGGCAGTGGCAAGTCCCAAACTACGTGGCTGAGGTTGTAAGATATAATCCAACGAGGAGGCTCATCGTTAACATGATCACAGGAAATAACATTTCATTAATGGCCACTGCGACCATATCACACACACACACAGATGGCACGACCCCACTTGTTTATCCCTCGGTGCTTAACGCTTTCTATGACACAATGCAACCAAACCTAAAACCTGGTTCCTAGCCCTTCAATTCTTGCGTGATCCTTTTTATCTTTTAGGACATACCATCTTTCTTGTTGGTTTGAGTGACTAATAAAACCAATCCCACGTCGTTGTGAACCCATAGATCAAGTCACCCTAGGAACACTCACCCCAAAAAGTAATCTATCACCTCTCTAATTGCTTCATCGAGAGTTCATCCCTTCCAAGCTTATGTGGCACTCTACATTCCCCCCTCCCGCCCCCCCCCCCAACGCACAACTTATGTGGCCCAATTATGATCTCCATGCCACACTCAAATCCACATCACCCAAGTGTTAAGTCATCCTGACTCTTCCATAATTTATGCACAAGGTCTACCTATGCGTGATATAATATGGGATGGGAATTTTCCCTTTGATTGCAACATCACTTCTCTATTTATGTGGACCCTGCCTCTGCTCTTTCAACAATGCAAAATGTTCCTCTATGTAATCATTCGATCTTATTTCTATCCATAGCACTAGCTCCAACTCACCACAACCTCTTCCATGTCACTAGACCTCCATGCTATCCCTATCCTTGTCATCCCAGAGCTATTATCGCGCGCTCATTTGAACTTCTAGGGATGAGACCTCCAAGACATGTCACCCCAACTTTTTCCTTATGGAGCATTTAACACAGAATCAAATCGCCCACCCTCATCCACATTGCTTACTCTGTCATTTCATCTTAGGAATTCTCCTCAAGTAATCCTCCATGAACCTTTAGGGATGTAGCCTCCACTCCTGGTTACGCGTTATGGTCATATGGAATAATGAATTGGCCATCGAAACAACCTCCATACAACACAATAGATCCCACCATGTTCATGAGATAAGGCTACAAGGGCTAAGGGTTGAGATATGATTAATGAGAATGGCTGCAGTTAAAGCTTCAACCTGCGCTTTAGCTCACACTGCGTTAAGGTGAATTTGGATACATATAAGGAAAAAGGGAATCATCCTTATGCGCAAATATGTGTATATTTGGTTAACGCCACAGTGGTTCTACGCAAGGATTAGGCATACATATCTATAAAGGAATTATCCCATTTTAAATTAATACCACAGTTGGGTTGGGGGAGGTGCCTTTCTTCCATATATTGGCATATTGGAATCAGGCTAGTATATTATTGTCACAGTGCTCCCACACCAACACACAATTTACTTCACAAGTGCTACTAACACTCACATGGGTGTGTTAAAACTGTGTTTTCAACACACACACACACACATCTCTCTCTCTCTCTCTCTCTCTCTCTCTCTCTCTCTATATATATATATATATATATATATATAAGCTATCCTTCCTGAGCTTAGAAATAATATACTAGGACTTAATGGAAACTTATTTTGCAATGACAACATTTTAAATAGGACAAGGACTTGTCCATTCAAATTCAATGAGATCCTTAAGCCATTAATGACTTATAGCCATTCAGAGATCTATACACCTTTTAATAGCGACTACAAAACAAGCTCATGGGAGCACTTAGGGCACCACACAATTCCCACAACTTCTACAAGAAATCAACATTCCATAGTTAAACATGAATCTCATTCCCAATTAGATTTATAGGCCCAAACCACACACTGTTCCAACGCTTTAAAAATAGTCTCAACAACAAATTTATCAAGCATGTGAACAATAGATTATAAAGCATGTTTCATACATCATTAGCACTAGTTAAAATTAGAAATGCAAACATATTTTTGTTGTGACTAAACAAAATAGGAGACACTTATTTTATATAGTGAAAAAGTGTTGCAAATGAGAGTGGGAATTCAACTCTCCACCCAATGATAGACAAGCTACAACAACTATTACCTGTAGCTATCACCTCTAAGCCAGATTCCAAATATTGAGGTTGAGTGATTTCCAAGGGAAGGTTTTAAAAAATGCACAACTAAGACAGGATGCCACCAGGCCACATTGTCCTCATCCACTAGAGGCAAGCCTGTGCTCTCTCATTGATGCTTACGCTTTACAAGTCTTTAAAAGGGTTATTTAGTTGGATTTAACTCTCTCTGGCACTCAACAATGCAACTCAAGATTTTCCTTCCCTGTCTCTTCTACAAAAATTCTAAATTCCACTTTCTTTGCCACTTCTACATGCTAGGATATTCATTTCTTCTAGATATGCATCTGCGTGTGTTCCATAGATAAATAGAGCACATGTATCCATGGGTGAATAATCATTCAGTCCTCCTCTCCCCTTTTCAATGACTAACTTCCCCTTTCTTCCCACGATTTGCACACCAATCCCCTTCATGGACAATGCAACCTATGTTGCCTTAATGTTTTTTCCTATTCTTGCTTTTCATGGGATCCAAAGGACACCTTCCCTTGTCTTTTTTTTCTGTTACTTAATTTATGGCACAATCAACCCACTCATCCAACCAAGAGTAATATTTAAAACAACAATTCCCTCAAGTAATATCCTACCTCAAGCAATGGCATTTGTGTTCCTCTCTCAACCATTTAAAATAATTACAACTATTTACAAGAGAGAAATATCAACTAGGGGATGTCATAAATAATTTGCAAGATAAAAAAAAAAAAACTAAAAAATGTTTATCGTAATTGAGAAAAAAAATACCAAAATTTATAGGCATGGTAAAAGATGTACATTGTAGGCATAAGACCTCACATGTAAAAAAATGACCTGGGACAAATAATAAGTAGACTGCAAGTGTCATAATCTGTTGAATATTTCAAGAAATTATGCATGAAATATAATTTAGATACATATGTTGTATCATAAAGTGGCCAACAAGAATGATTTTTTAATTAAAAATATGAGTGTACTGCCAGCTATTTCTTCAAATTTATGTGAAAATTCAAACCAGAAATAACTTTAGAGGCATAAGATGTTATCTATCCATACAATGGAAACCAAGTTCCATGAAAGAAGCAAAACAAGAATACTAATTTGTAGCTTGGATGCCTCTGATAAGATTGTTACAAGCAATACTTTGCAAAATATGCACTATTTAGCACTAGAAAACTAAACATAACTTCTAACAGTACAACAAGATACAGGAAGAATAAACAACCTTGTAAAGAGAAAGTAATAAATGTTGAAATTAGCCCTTCCTTGTCACTCAAGATATTTTTGTTGTCAATGAAACAATTAGGCCCTTTAACTCATAAATGGGAAAATATAATAAGAAAGAATGAAAACTCAAAAGTTAAGCATATTGCTCTTCACTTTTTTTAGATCATTCCTTCAAAGGCCACTTGCTCCTTCTGTAACCTCTTGTAAGTAGTTACAAGGTAACTACCCAATAATATTTTAATTTTATACTTTACCTTTTTTTCTTTAGTTTTAGGAGAAGAGGATTGATTCAACGAAATAAAATAACAATTTTGAAATTATTTGTGAGTATTTGGGATTCCACCAGGCTCATATCCATCATAAAACATAGAAAACAATCTTGTGACACCCATAACTATGAAATATAAATGTTGTCATAGTGGCATAACAATATTAATGGTTATTATCAACAATAATATCAAAATTATTTATTCTTCAAGTATGTATGTATGTATTGCAACATAAGCATAACATAAAACACTCATCATAGATATGAGTCAATCATCCTTTTGTCTCCCTCATATTTATGTGCAAAAAGAGCCATATAATCAACATGATATTGCTACCATAATGTATGTTTAAACTAGAGTCTTTGAAAAATATGTAAAATTAAAGTCAAATAAAGCATACTCAAGATAGCATAGGGTCTCTATGAGAACCAAAGGTTTGTGATTTCTCATCATTCTTGTCTCCTCCATGTATCTTAGGATGCAATTCAAGGAAATACATTTCTCTTATTCCTCCATTGTTGGTTCTAAGGGTGTTAATGTGAGAATGATTAGAGGTAGATTCAATGGATGAAGGAATAGGTAAGTTAGTCATATGGAGCATCCCACTTTCTATTTGTGTATGCGAAATCAACTATTGTTGTGTACGAGAATGCAAGGCATGTGATAAAGCAAAAGGAATATGGGGTACTACAATGAATGGTGGAAGCTGGAAGACTAATGAACAATATCATAAGTTGGTATAACAAGGCTAGGTTCCCATCCATAATGAAGTTAGGGATGTTGCTGAGGAAGTGGACAAGGTTCAGGAATCTTCATGATTATTGGATGTGACTGAGGAGAATTGTGTGATACACGTGGGGTAGGAGGAGGTCCTCCTAGGTACAAGTGATTGATTTGAGTCAGCTAAGTAAATTCATCATAATTTGCATGAAAATGAATAGAAAACCCAATTATCTTCTTTATTGTTTTCACGCCAAGTCACATTACATGTTCTTCCCTCTCCCCTTTTATTTCCTTAGAAACCTCTATTGAAGAAACTCATCTATCCATAAATAATAGGTTCACTCATGACAACATCCACCTCATTTACATGATAACTAAATAAATCAAATAATCACCAACATAGTTCTTATCTAACACAACATTATGGATACTTGAAATAACATATAATTATCAGGACGGGTAAGGAAGAAAAATAAGTCTTGTTCATGCAATATGGGTCTAAGATATTGATTTTTGAGTAAATAATATAATTTTGAAAGGATTAAATTTTACAACACGAAAGCTTAACAAATGTATGTAATTCAAGTGTCATTTGCAACTAGCTAAGGTTCAATATCCATAGTAACAATAATGATCGGGTTTCTTGAACAAATATATTATTCTAATCAAACAAAATTTAGATTTCACAAGGTACCAACCTAACGGAAATTTTCTCTTTGGAGTTTTAAAAAAAAATGAGTATGTATAAACATGATACAAATGGCATGAGATGGAGTGGGTGTGCATTGTCCACGTTCGAGAGACAAAAAAATAAAGTTAAGAAAGATGTAACGTGGCTAAGAAAAATTTGGAATGAGACATTTCTATATACATTTTGAACACTTTATGACTAGTAGCCTATGGCGAAATCAATTTAAAGGCACATAATAATTATTCAAGATGATGAAATAAGGAAATGTCCTCAAAATGTTTTTTTTTCCAACTTGTGCACTTTTTTTTTAAATCTAGACATTGCTACAAAGTAGGTTTGACTAGGATGATTGTAACGCTTATTTTTTTTGTTTTATATTTTTCAAAATTTAACTAGCTAATTTACATAGGAGCAGGGTAACAAGTAGGGTCAAGTGAAAAAATGTCTTGCAAGGCTAACTTCTTGCTAATTTGAATTTATTTTATTCAAGAAAAACCCTTGTACAAAGGACACTTTAGCACATGCAAAGTGAAATGCAGTATAAAAGAACCACAAAATTGTCGAAGTGGACCATAAGGACCTGTTAGGATTTTAAATTGATTTTTTTTAACATAATATCATGTCACATGACTATGGAAAGATAAACCATACTATATATGAACTTTAAAACCCGTTTGTATTTTCATTTCAACCCATTAGTTTATATGACCATAACTAGCTAGAAAAAAATGGTGCACAATATGCCTGAATAATGGTGAAATAACTCATACATTGACGTTGTGATGAAGAGACATAAAATGAAACAAGGGCGAACGTCATCCCAGGCCAAATATATGGATTTTACAGTGAGATACTTAGCAGGTAAAAAAAAATAATTGCATACAACAAGGGTAGCATGGGTGCTAAATAGTCAAGTTGATACCCTATAGCTAGCTCAAGTTCGTCATTAAAACAAGCAGATAAAATTTGTGCCTTCACCCACAATGTATACCAATTAAAAGAAAGAAAACCATAATGAGAAATATCCCATTAAAATCATAATTTTTTTCTCAAAAGAATCATAAGGAAAGAAGGGTTAATCAAGGTGGTTTTAGATTGTTACAGGGAAGGGACATGGAGGAAAAACAAAGAAAATGTGAGGGGATTAACACATCATGAGATGCAGACAGAGAACGTAGATTGAGGTTTGAAACACATCGACCAATAATCCTTCATGTGATTTTTCGAAAGATCTTAATCATTTAAGCCATTCAACCATTTACTTTAAAAATTAAACATTTTCCTCATTGAAGCATATATTGAGCATTCCTACACTAAGGACTCTGATAATGCCAACTGAAGAGAGAAACCAATATCCCCAGGTGCATCAACAAACTTATCTAGTGTATTCCTCTATGAGGTCAAGGTTTGAATCAAGTCAAGAGGAAGAGTAGTCAATTGTAGCAACAACTAGCAAAGTAAATGAATGTGGAGTGGGTTGGTAGCCTACATTCAAGGTTGGCCACCCACAGAACATCGGGCATACATCCCAATGCATTCCTTGGGATGTGCCACATTCATTTCACAAAATCCTTTTAATTCGAACCTTATTTCAAATTTCAAATCATATTCAAGGCTTGCATTCCCTCATGTATCATGACCCAATATTTTATGAATGCACAAATCCAATTCTTACATATGCACCACATTTATAATGTAACCCACATCTCAAAGCCTTGTCAAACCATATAAAACATTTTCCATTTAATTAACTATACCAACCATGAATCATATCAATAGGAACCAACATCATATAAAATTTCATTGCCATTTTATGTTCATGCCCAAGACTTTGTTTAAATATGCATGCCATGTGTACATTTATAAATTAATTGGGTCTTATGTTGGCCTTGTCCCTTTACCTTAAACATATGCATCTATAAAATCATTAGTTTGTCAACATCTTTCCCTATCATAAAATTCACAACAGGGTACTTTAACAAATATTGTACCATTTTTCAAGATCATTAATAAGGACTAGACCATAGCATCATGTGTTTGAGATATCAAAATATATCAAGTATATGCTCATAGTCAAAAGAGTGGTGGAATTAATGATTTCTGGTGTAAAATAAATGGAATATCTACAGATAAAATTGATGATATAGCTAACAAGGAAATGAGTATATCAGAGTTAAATTTCAACCTTGCCATTTTATGTTATCATTCTCATAAAATAAGCACATGACACCAAATACAACAACCATATAACATAAAATATGATATGAGATACAACTATACCCTTATTTCTCTTGAGGACCCTACCTACTAATGAATTATGTTTCTTTTTATTTTCCTTTTATAATATCATATTTTCTTGAAGAGAGCTCAAAAGTCTTTAATGGAAAAGGTCCTTCCTCATATGAATGTGATCTCTATAGCGATATAATGTCATGATGAATATATGCTTTAAGTTGTACATAGAGTAATGGTTGGGTCATCCTTGATATCCTTTTGAACTCTTCTTTGTTTCGGTCATGACATGCCTCGAGTGAGATTCCTTATCCCTTGGGGCAGGATGAAAATGATGGTGTTGTCGTAGACTATAGTAGTCCCTTATCGGCCCCTTGTGCCTGAACCCAGGGTCTTTCCTTGATGACATTTTTGGGCCAATAAATGGTTCCATCACTGGGGCCTGAAATCATAAGAACTGGTTTGGAATATGGTGTCAAGGATATTTAAGAAAGAGATTCAATATTGATGGGATAACAGAGTAGATCGGTTTATATCATAGCATGCTACTTGTCGAAGCCAACCTATTGCTAAAGTGAGCAAAGAGATTTTGTACTCAGAGGCTGCGAGTGATCAGTATGACATCCTCTGGTGTATGTTTCCATAAGATTTGTATAACTGGTTGAGGAGGCTAAAAGCAAAGAGTCAGCTAGAAGGAGTTACGCTAGCTCGTGGTGTCTGGGTTCTCGCAGACCTCGCAACACTTCGACACTTGGATAGTGAGCTGACGAGGGAAGTAAAATTTTGGGTACAAACTACCGTAGAAGGGTACATAGTCAAATTTGCTGCAAAAAATTGTTAGTCCTTTTCAAAGGCGGACACAGTGTTCAGATCAGGGTTAAGAGGGAAACTAATGAATGAAGTGCCTTTCTGGATGAAGATCTTGATGGTGGAAGAAGGATTGTTACCTTTACCTGGAGCAACTATGGTAGTGTAAAACCTTAGTACTAGGGGAAGGGCCTAAGGGGAGAATGCTACTGTTTGGGGAATGTAGATGCTGCTGAAGGAATGGACATAGAAGGATTGTGGAGAACTAGAGATATTAGGGCACAAAGGAGGCATTACTAGCAGAGAAGTCGTATGAAAGAGTGGTACAAATGCTGAAGAAAAGACATTTGGGACCCCACCAAGAAGAAGTGATGTCAGGGAACCTGAAAAAAGGAAAAAGTATGGAGAAAGATGCAGAACAAGAAATGGATGTTGACTAGATAGATAGGAGCTAGGAGAATGACAGGGACTCTCCCTTACAAGTTGTGGGGAAGATGCCAAAAGGAATCTCTCATAGAAACTATGAGGAAGAGACAGAAGGTGAGATGTGTAATGCAATGAGAAGATTTTTTGCCGAAGATGATATGCCAGCTAGAGTTCAGCAGCAGAATCCCCAAACCTCAGGTAGTGTTCGCCCCAACCTTCCCCTGGTGCTTTAAAAAAACCCTAACAAAATTGTTGCCAAGTTGATTAAAGTAATACAAGTACATAGTGTGCATGAAAAATACAAAGCGAGTTGTAATACATCTAATAGCAGTGTTAGTAATCTGGGGTTACAAGGATCTCAACAACCTGGAAACCAAGTATTTGTGCTCCTAGTACACACCCGAATCAACATGGCAGGGTCCTTTACCAGATATCCTAAGTTCGTTGGTAGAGGGAATGAAGGAGTAGAACAACAGTGGTATCTCTGTGAAGCTATATGACAAGCACGCTAAACACCAAATAATGTAAAGTCAATTGAGTTCCAGACCACATTAAGAGAAAGAGCTTTAAGATGGTTTATAAAATGGGCAGAACAGAACTAGAATCCTTTTGTCGATGATATTAAGAGAGGCTTCGTTCAAGAGTTTAAGGTGCCACAAAAAGATCAGCAAGGACTATCCGTACTTTGGGAGATCAAACAGAAATAAGGAGAGATTGCTTGGGAATTGATGCAAAAGTTTAAGGATGTTATTGGCAAGCTATCCTTGCCCATAGATCCCAATCACCAGAGGGATTGGTTCATCAAAGTTCTCCTACGCCTTACAAGAACACCATTGTTGCAACAAAAGATTGGAACCCTCCAAGATGCTTTGGAGAAAGCATTGTGCATAGAAGCCATGTCAGGATACCCACATGAGTATCGATGAGGGATGGGATCAAAAGACCCATTGATCATGGGCCTCCAAAACCAAATCACTAGTCTAACAGAGAAATTAAAGGACCTACAACGAATTCGACTAGTAAGACCCAATGTATGGTGTATTCACTACCTAGTGGAAGGATATGTGGCGACCGAATGCCCGAGGCTAAGAGGCAAAAATAGTTCAAGGGGAATTTTAGGATCATCAGGGACCCCACCAACAACATGAGTTGCGGCAGTGGGATCGCAAGGAGCTTTACCAGGCCGAAACACACAAGACTACTGTGAAGTTTGTAGGAACTATGGACATTTTCCACGGGTATGTCCAATACTATAAAATTATTCCAACGTACCTAAAAATAGTTCCTATGAATTTTGTGCATCCACAATGCACCACATTGACCAATGTAGAGAATTAGATGCCTTAGCAGAGCGACTAGATAGATCCACCTTTAGAATCAATGGATCGTGGGGGATGAGGAGGAGGTATGAGAGGAGAAAGAACAGGGGGAAGAGGACCTATAAGGTTTTGCAATTGTGATTAGGAGGGACATGTCCATAGAGTTTGTCCACTCCGAAGAAGGCCTTGGTGCTCATAATGCAGGGTCAATGCACATACCACCGAAGATTGTCCTGAGCTGATTGAAAAATGGGAAAAAAGAATGAGGCAGAGAGGGACTAATTTGATCAATGCAGAACCACGAACCACTGAATCACTTCCAGTAACTAATATAAATATAGTTACTAGAGGGGGTAAGAAGATAGGGGATGATTAGGATATGGTAGACTAGCCTTCAATTGTTCAGGTAGCATCACCAAAGCGGTCATAAAACCACCCAACAAAAGCAATACTATCAAGAAGCGACCAAGTTATTTGATGGGTTAGGAGAGATAAAAGGAGACAAGAAATATGACTCACACATAGTAGGTAACACCCGACCAATCAAAGAATGGTTTAGGATATTTTTGCAGATTGTTGATAATGAAAAAATGTTAAAGGAGTTGTGAAGGATTCTGAAAGTAGTATTGCCAGAGGATGAAGAAAATTGGGAAAACATATTGGAAAACCTACTGGAAAGACAGTCGAGAAGGGTACGACGAAACAAGAAGAGAATCGATAGAGAATTATGGATTGGTTCTCAAGTCACAGGATTCTAGATTAAGGATACAATGTTAGATCTAGGGTCAGATGTAAATATTCTACCCAAAAAGACATGGGAAGCATTGGGGAAGGTGCAACTTAAATATTCACCAATACAACTGCGAATGGCGAATTAGTATTTCATCTTTCCCATTGTAAGGTTGGAATATGTAGAAGTGGATGTAGCATGCATAGAAACTATCAAAAGATCTGGATGCATTCTTGTTTGAATTTGATGTACTATGTAGAGGATATGACTATACCACTGATCCCCAAAAACTGAAATTATTTCCCTCTACATTAAAAGGGGCTGCTTTAAGATGGTTTATGGGATTGGGTGGTGGTGTTATAAATAACTGAGATCAAATGAAAGATGCTTTTCTAAAAAAATATCAGGACTATTGCAAGTCTAGAGAGTTAAAAGATGAAATATTTCAGATGGTAGCTAGACCAAATGAAACACTAGAAGAGTATGTTGAACGTTTTCAGTATAATCTTCAAAGATCTCCTTATGCATCATTACCCTTACCTGATAATGTATTAAAAACAACATTAATTAGAGGAATGAAGGAACAATGGATTGAAACACTAAATATTATGGGAAAAGGGGATAGTTATCAAGAAAATTTTGTTAACATTATTGACTTATGTATCAGGAGTTCGAGAGGCAGCACAAGACTAAAACCAGCGGAACATGACAGGTTTACAAGAGACAACAAGATCTCTGCAGAAGGAGTAACTCATGCAAAAATTGGAAATTTATTAGAAAATTTTAAAACTAACATATTGGGGACTCTGACAACGCAACTTGATATTATGCAGGCCAAGCACAAGCAAGCAGAGGCAGAACATAATTTGGCAATCTTTTGTCCTAGATGCAAAAAGAAACACAACCACAAAGAGTGTCCATTAGATGCGGTTCAAGTTTGCGCCATCTGTACAAAAGACCATTCTACAGAGAGCTGTCCCTCACTTCCTGGATTGAAAGCAGTATACAAGGAAGCGGAAGAAGAGCCAGAACCAGTGTACCTACTCAATCAACGTTGTCAATGGCAGCCGCGACAATTAGGTATGTTCCCCAATCCAGCTTCTTCTTTTCAGCCTCCACAATATCATGCTCAGTAATATAATACAATGTGGCAAAGTCAACCTCCCCTCTCAAATTGGTCACAGCAACCATTTCCTTCATCATCACCATGGCCGAATCAAGCAAGTCAACCCAATTGGCCAAATTTTCCCTATGCCCCACCATATTGGCAAAACAATGTATACCCAGCACAATGGTCCCCTCCTACTTCACAGAGTCAAGCTTGGCAGACAAACTGGCAAAGACCGATGAATCAACCAGTAGGAACCATTCCGCTCCCTCAACCTACACTACCAGCATTACAACAAAACCCCCAGTCTAACTTAAGACCGCAACTCCCGGCCTAGCCCAACCCTAATCCAAATAATAGACTGGTTCAATCTATCCAAATAATTGAAACACCAGAACCAGAAACCTATCTAAAGGAGTGTAATGACCTTCAATTAAGATCTGGGCGCATTATAGAAACAGAGGGAGATAAAACCGCTCAAGTTGAAAATCAGTTACCTATAGAACAACCACCACAAGAAGAGGATGTGATCAGACAAAAAACTCATGATCAAGCAACCACATCTTCTCCCCCATTCCCAGAATGATTAATTATACCTCGACCTATACAACATCCTGATTTTGACATTCTGGGAGAACTTAAAAATCTGTACATAAAAATCCTACTCCTCCAAGCCATCCAAGACATCCCAATATATACCAAGACCATCAAAGAGCTATGTATAAATAGACCAAGGAGAAGAATAACAAATAACCCAATAGTCCAAGTAGTTGGCACCTTATCCGATCTATTATCAGGAAAAGAAACACCCGTTAAATATGAAGACCCAGGAAATCCAATAGTAACAGTACAAATCAATGAACAAACCTTTTCAAATGCCTTAGTCAATCTAGGAGCTACAATCAATATCCTAACAACCACCACTTGTCAAAAACTGGGCATTACATCAGTAGAACTGACTTTCACTTTATTAGAACTGGTTGATCCATCCGTGGTTAGGCCAGAAGGCACACTGCATGATGTCATGGTATCTGTTGATTACTGGGAATATTCTGCCGAATTTCTGATAATAAACCCCAAAAACCGACTTGATGGACATCCATTGATTTTAAGCAGACCTTGGCTTGCAACCGCTGACGCTTATATTGGCTGCCGGCAAGGTAGTATGATCATAACTAGAGGCACTAATATCAAGAATCTAGCTTTATACCCTCCAGCCCAGCCAAGTGTCACAATAATAACAACTAACAAACATCCTGTATCATACCTCACCAAAAATATTAGATCCCCATTAACCATAGAAGATGCCCTCGATTTCAACCAAAGGAACAACACTTGCATTTTTGCTGTTCCTTTTCTAAAGGAACAACATTTTCGCTTTCTGCTGTTCCTTTTCTGAATGAACAACACTTACGTTTTTGCTGTTCCTTTTTCTGAAGGAACAACATTTTCGTTCTTGTTGTTCCTTTTTCCGAAGGAATGGCACTTTCATTTCTTTTGTTCGTTTTTCCAAAGGAACAACACTTTCGTTTTTGTTGTTCCTTTTTCGAAGGAATGACACTTTTGTTTTCTGCTGTTCCTTTTTCCGAAGGAACAACACTTTCGTTTTTGCTGTTCCTTTTTCAAAGGAACTACACTTTTGTTTTTGCTGTTCCTTTTTCCAAAGGAAAAGCACTTGCATTTTTTGTTTTTCCTTTTCTGAAGGAACAACACTTGCGTTCTCTATTGTTCCTTTCCGAAGGAACAACACCTTCATTTTGTTGTTGTTCCTTTTTGAAAGGACAATATTTTCGCATTTCTTTTACTTGCGCTTGTTTTCTTTGCTGTTCCAATTAAGGGACAGCTGCTGTTCCTCTCAATACACAACAGTTTCGAGTATTTTTCTTCCTTTTTCTTGTGATTTTGTGCACAATACTTGCTTTATCTTTTTCTTCTTTGTGTGTTTTATCATTTAGACCATTTTTAAAGCACAGCTATACACCTATAGAATGAATACAAAACTAGAGGATACTGGAATCAACAAATTACATAAAATCACTATCTTTACAAGAAATTGCTTTGAATTGATAAAGAAAAGAGGAAAGGACACAACTGTTGATCACTTTGCTGTCATTATTCTACTAATACTGATATGATTTATTATATTTATCATGATGGTTCTTTTCTAAATCCCCATAGTCCTCTTTGATCATTATTAAGGAATAAGAACAAGGGGTATATTTTTCTATTGAGATGTTAAGACTTCTTCCACCATTCCTACTCTTAAGGAGTGTTGAACCACCCTTTGTGTATAAATAGGAAAACTACTTTATAAAGAGAAAAATGTTTATATGATTTGCTAACATGGTTTGTCAAATGAAGGATAGGGGGTCTCATCAAGAGCCAGCCTACCGTGATCATAAGGAAGAAAGTGAAGTGGCATTCCCACTATGGCCACCACACCAGGGATATGATCCAAGAGGCACATCAGAAAAAAAATAAAGAGTCGTTGGAACAAGAGGTCTCATCATGAGCCGACCTGCCCACCTTTCACTCCTTCCTGGTGAATGGAATTATGATTTATCTAGTTATCAAGCCAACATAATGGCCTCCATTTTGACATTGTACAACACTTTCCTAAGCATACACAAAGGATCATGGTTCCATGGGTGAAATAAACAACTCTGTCAAGGTTATGGACACCTGTGGGCAACAGAGCTCTATTGATGGTATTGAAGTCACATTCCTTATACACCAATAGCAATTATAAAACCCTTCTTCTTCTTATATCTTTGTAATCAGTCAAAATGAGATTATGTACATAATCCCTCTGAACCTTTAATACATGAAAATCTATTACAATCAATTATGATGGAAAAAGTTGATAATGACCGCATCAGACTTTTTGTGCATGTCAGCTGTCCTATCCTCCCAATCTTGCATCATATCATGACATTCTCTTATTTATTAAGCGATTCTATTATACACCTCAATTTTGGCAATCTGCTCGTTCTTGTAAACATGACATCTCGGTATGCGTTGTTCCTTTATGACTCTGTACCATGGCAGTTCAGCACGCTGCTCCCTCATTTGACAGCCGAGGATGGCCTATCACATTGTGGGGGGGAGCAGGTGACCTCATAATTTTCTGGCATATGTGTCAGACTATTATTTGAAGAATTCTCACTCGGGAATAGAAAGGCTTAACAGTATATTGTTTTATAATTTGCATGGCTTGTTGTTCCAAATCTATCTCCGTGTTATGCTCTGCAACAATTAGAAGTAATTCGAAATTTGAACAAGCTTGCTGTTTCGTCATTTTCTTTGTGTTTCCTAACAGCTTGAACAACCTGCTATTCCATTGCCATCTCTATATTTTTTTACAGTGTGCTAAGCATGGGAGGAAGACCAATTCGTAGAGAACCACAGGTATCTACAGTCTCTGATGCTGCATGAGAAATCCTAACAAGGGCAGGATGGATAGTTTATCTCAATCATCTACAACAATCCAATGAGGCCGTAGCAATTGAATTTTTGCAGAACCTGCAAGAACATCACTCCACGATAAGAGGGAGACAGATAGCAGTCACCGACGATGTAATTGCAGAGGTCTCAGGACTGCCAGCCGCTGGACCTGTGTGGACTCTGAAGAAGGAGAGATTGCCAAACGTCATAAAAATCTTCCAAGATGAAGGCCAGAACCTGACTGTAAGAGGAAAGGGAGTTGTACCAGCAACATTGGGAGAGCTATGGGCAGAATTGGCAAGAATAATCTGGAGTTACATCACCTATGAAGGCAGGAAAGTCATGGTAAGACCACTCCACCTTAAACTTTTAGCCATATTAAATAAAAAATGCACTGTGAATTTTCCTGCATTTTTAAATTCTTTATTAAACGATGTTGCCCGAAGCATGAAGAAATATCGCCACATAGAATCGGTAGTAAGTCACCATAGGTTGATATGACTGATATTTAGCTACAGTCTTGCTCAGCAACAGAGCAGTTGGGAAGAACTGATCGCCAACCCCAAAACAAAAACATGCTGCTAGTACATCGAATAGACTACTGAAACGAAGGAAATCCATTAGATTGGTGTGGATCAGAGGGAGGCTGGAAAATTCCCAAGGGAATACTAGTCAACCAGTGGAAATAGATGATTCAAGGGATGAGCAACCCCCACAATTGGAAGGAGAGGAGAACAAAAAAGAATTGGAGGAAAACAATGAAGGAGAAATAGAGGAAGAGATTGGGCAGTCTGGGCAAGCGGAGGAAGAAAAAGAGCAATGTGAAGAAATCCCATTGCAAAATCCATTGCAAGAGGATGAATTGGCCCAAATTCTGGCCAATATGGGTGAATATGCTTAACCTCTCAGCCCACTAAACCTCCACACTCAAGAAGAACCAAGGGAGCATTCTGCTCATGACAAAAAAGCATCCGAGGGACTGTGCGATGAGGAAGAAGGACCGCAAGAGCACTCTGTTCATGATAAGAGTGCATCCGAAGAATTGTGTGATGAGGAAGAAGAAGAAGAGAATCACTCCACCCATGATGAAAGTATATCCGGAGAGAAAAGTGATGAAGATAAAGAAGAGGAACAATCTGTTCCTAGTCTGACTACACCGAAAGAATTTCATGAAGGAGAAGGGGTAGAAGAAGAAGTTACCCAGGAAATAACAGAACAAGCTAGGGTTTCTACTCTTGAACAACCTGATTAGAACAATGAGGAAGCACCCCAAGAAGAAAACCAGGAAATTAGTCAAGGTGAAAGTCCAGGCCCAAGTAAACGAACAACTGTTCCTTCCAAGAAAACAGAAGAAATTAAAAGATTACGAAAAGAATAGCAAAGACTGCTTAACGTGATAGCACGAATTCGACAACAAATCAGGGTTTTGAAAATGGGGAAGAAAGCAAAAAGGACCTCGGTGGTAAAGCATGCAACCACTCCGGTGAAACCCCTTAAGAAAAAGATTAGGAGGACTCAAGTCTAGCCTGCCATTCAAAACCAAAAGGAACAACATTCGGTTGTCACCCATGTCGAAGTACAAACATATAATATATCGGCCTGTGACAAAGAAGTTCAGACAAAGGCACAATCCTCTAAGGAAATTCGAATCATGAATACGGGACGATGTAATAAGAAGATTCAAGTAAACCTCCAGCTTACAACTACTATGTGGGATAGTGATCCGAGGACAGTAACTCTGTGAAAGGATTTGGCGCAAGCTGAGCAAGCAGTAGAGAAACTTATAGAACAGACTGTCTCTCGAGAAAAGTATGAGAAATTACAACAGCAACTGAGGAACGTCAACTTATCTGAAAGCCAGGCCTTTGAAGGATGGCGAAAGGAAGAAGAAAGGGTCAAAAAGGTAACTCATAAACTAGATGTAGTCATCAAACAAATGGATACCTTATGCTCTTTATATATTGACATCCTAGTGTGTAGAGCACCTGCTATGAACTATGCCTTGTTTTTAATGGAAAGATATTTGCAATTGAAAATTAAAGTTGTCAAAGCAGGAGCCCCTATAGAAATAAACACTATGGATGATTTCATAAATTGTTGTAAGCACTATGGGGTGAAGATTCAGAGATTATTATGTGAATTCTATTTGCACAACCTTGTGTTAGATCAAGAAACAGAGTAGAATCCTAGCCCTTTCATTGGGGATGTCTAATTGCAGGCATTCATTTCTTTTGGTGTTAATCAAATAAAATGGCTTAAAGCCTACAATGCCTTTCAAGGACAAGAAAATAGATTAGACTTATGGGTGTGAGCTGAGCCTAGAGACCCATTACAGTTGTGGAATAAATAGAGGAACCTAATGAGGACTTCGGGCGTGATTGAGGCATTAGGACCTATTCATACAACAATCAATCAGCAAGGGATAGAATACTTCTTTACCATCAAGGACCTTGCCATTGCAGCTGCCAAATTCCGATACCAGACTTCTAATCTGAACATCCAACTCAGGGAACCGTTTAACTTTAAGCTAGTTGCTGATCGCTTGGGTCTCTATGGTGACCTTATTTTAAGAGAAGGCTCATCTTGGTTAGGCTGTAGGTTTCGAAGTCCGGTTATTTGGCACCCTACACCAAGATAACAAGCCTTGTACGAAATGCCTGAGGGTCAGACAGGACATCTTTTTGAGCACCTAGCTAGGCATCATGGCTGTAAAACACCTCATGAGATCCCGTCTCCAGCCTACTCCCTCACTACCTTGCATGTCAACTACAATGTTTTCATGAGGGCATGAAAAAGGGTAAGCAGGAGGGTGTGTTGAGCACTGGAGAAGGTATGTTATTATCATTTATTTTGTCATCTTTTCTTTAAAACTCATAATCTATTTACATCATGAACTAGGTAGATAATAAGAAATTATGATAAAATCTAGAAGATTTGTATGTAACGTGAAATAACTAATAATTCTCCTTTCCTTATGCAGAAAAATGAGAAAATGGAAGATTTTTGTCCCAAGGGAAAAGGCAAGACAAAGTTAACTGCTATCCCTTTTACTGGGAACCGCATGCAAACAAGGCGATCCAAATTGGAGTGTATCAGCCAGGAAAAGGAAAAGGAGATACCAAATCGGTGCAAGAGAACAAGAGGATAACTGAGAACTAATAGTTTGGCAAATCCCTTAGGATCCTTTGATCCTGAGGGATCGCTATCTTAACGATTTTTTGTATCGTTGATATCTCCGCTTGGCTGTTATAAGAAGGGGCAACACTGCTAGCTCGGGGACGAACTATTGTTGTTTTTATGAAATTCTCCTTTGTATTTGAAACTTTGATCATCAACTCTCTTTAAAGAGTGATTCATTGTAACTCTATTTTGATGCTTTAATATATAAATCTGGTTGTCGTTCCATCTTTGATTTTGGAGTAATCTCAAGCAGTGTGTCCCTAGAGGCTAAGGGCCCAGCCCTAGTGAAACACTTGCTCCTGTACCATTATTTCCAATTCATGTCTGGTTTGATTTTCTTTATTAGCGTTGTTCAGTAATCTGATGTGTCTTGTTGTTTTACATAAGGGTTTTGTTATACTTTGTTTATACTTGACTAAGTAATGTTGTTCTTTGTAACATGAATGTTGTGTTGTTCATTCTGACTTTATATCACATTGTTGTTCCTTTAACCATTGATATAACATTGTGGTTCCTTACAGATTGCCATTGCTATTCGATTACAGAGTAACCATGTTGTACATGCATAAATCAGTATTATTGTATTTATCTATGGTTCACATTTGAACGTGATTGTTGTTAATTTGGGATTGCTATTGCATCGTGATCACAATTGTTGTTCCTTTATAACTGTGATTTATACTCATTGTATCAAAGCTCAGATTACTATTCCTTTCAATATTAAGCATGCCGTGTGTAATATTCGACCTGGTTTGTTGTACATTTATATTTGATTCAAGTTGTTGTTCTATATTTCATTTCTGTTAGTTTGCCGTTCTATTTCCATTTTCTGTCCAATTCATCTTTAGAGTAAAAATTGTTACTTAATTCCTGTAGGATATAACTACTATTGCATTCATTTCTGTAGGTTAAGGTTTTGTTGTTCAACCCTGTTCATAAGAGTAGTTGTTGTTCCATTTCCTGTCAATTGAATTGTCATTGCTTTGGTGTGTTGAACGATCTGAGACTATAGTGAACATTGACATATGTTGTCTAGTTCCCAGATTGATGATCTTTTCCTTGATTGCCTTTTAATTGCATCAGTTTACAGAGGGAGGAGTTACCATTACTATACCCTTGACTGATAAATTGTTATAGTTTTTGAATGCATGATTTGAATTTTTAAGTTTCTTTTTGTCAGTAGATCTTATCCCAAGCATCTGTTTACTCTTGTATTTAGAGCATTATACTACTAGCATTACTTTGACAAATGACTGCCTCAAACTGAGTACACTCTTTGAGATAACAAATTGTTCCTAGATTGACAGTTAATGTAGGGTAAATAGAGGTGAAAAAGACCCTTTTTACTGCTCGACAACAAAGTCCCACTATTAGATATTGCGTTACATGCCACCCCAGCAAGGTGGTTGAAAGTACATCACAACACTTTGCATGAATGGAAGACTATCAAGCGAGCCATGAGAGAGAGATTTAGACAAGAATGAGACTAGCTGCATGACAAGGTGAAGTATAGAGGAAAATGAGATCCCCAAAATTTTTTTAGAGGAATGCACAAAGAAATGGGAAAAAGAGAAAGTACCGAAGGAACTCTGGGTTGATTTATCTATACATACCTTAGGTACAATCCCACAAGAACAGTATATACGGGAGGAATTTGTAGACATACAATAGACTAGGATATCATGACTAGCCAACTCAACTGCAGTTTATCGTTCAAAGATAGTGATCGACGCATGACTTAAACCTTGTACGCCATTAAAAGGATCTTATTTACTCCAGGGCAGCTATGGGAAGGTTGCATTAATGAGAGATTCCTACCATATTTTTATGAAGCAGGGTATCCGGAGTATATGTCTTATAGCAAAGTAAATGTTGATCTAGAGGAGGATGATCTAGAAGGGCTTAGACATTGATATTTCAAGAAATGGAAGGTGAACGGGATATTCAAGAAAGCCATTCAGGAGACACTGCACACTTTCTCCCAATGAAACTACAGAAACATGACATCGACTCAGAGAATAAACCTAAGATGGAATCCATCAAAGATTATTGGGACGAGAAAAAAACTAGGGAGATTTTTGATCTGTTGCGTGAATACGAGGACTTATTTCCATCCTCTGTGGCTGAATTAAAAGGGATAAAAGGGGACATCGAAGAGATGAAGATTGTACTGAAACAAGATGCATGTATATTGAAACACAGACCATACAGGTTAAATCCAAGAGTGAAAGAGAAGGTCAAGAAAGAGATTGAAAAAATGTCAGAGGCCAGAGTTATATTCCCTGTGGATGAAGCGAAATGGATTAGGCCGATTGTAATATAGAATAGGAAATGTGCCATAGAAATCAGAGTATGTGTAGATTAAAGGAACCTAAACAATGCATGTGTACATGATCTATTCCCGACATCATTTAGCGATGAAGTTCTGGACAATGTTGGGGGAATGAGGCATATTCCTTCACCGATGGATTTTCAAGTTATCATCCAGTCTGTATAGCGGAAGAATATAAGAATAAAACAACATTCACAACAAAATGGGGGTCATATGCCTATCATGTAATGCCATTCGATCTGAAGAACGCGCCAACGGTTTTCTCACGAATTGTCATAGTTGCCTTTAGAGATTACATTCACAGGTTCTTAGAAGTATACATGGATGATGGTACGGTGTACAATTTTCTAAATAAACACACCAGTCTACTACGGGTCATGTTTGAAAGGTGCAAGCAATTACAAATCTCATTAAATCTCAAGAAATGCATATTTGCAGTTCCATTCGGAACATTACTTGGCCATATTGTTTGCAAAGCTAGGGTGTGTGTTGATCTCACAAAGGTTGCGGCAATTGTAAATATGTAGCCACCAAATAACGTAAAGAAACTATGATCATCACTAGGCCATACATGATATTACCGTCGATTTAATCGAAATTATGCCTCAATTATGGTTCCTATGGAGAAACTGTTGAAGAAGGAAGAATATTTCATGTGGACGAAAGCTTTTCAAGCGGCACTGAACAAATTGAAAGAAAAACTTGTAAGCACCCCTATTCTTGTATACCCAAACTGGAATAAGAAGTTTCACATGCATATTGATGCATAAGGAATAACATTAGGAGCAGTGCTGGTGCAACATAAAGAAAGAAACATGGATCACCCAATTTACTTTGCCAGTGGGAAACTGTCAACAATTGAGAAGAACTACACAACAACAGTTATCGAAGCACTGGCAATGGTTTACTCCCTAAAAAAATTCGGACACTATCTGCTGGGGGCACCATTCAAGTTCTTCACGGACCACTCAAATATCTACTGAACAAGCCAATGTTGGAGGGCAGAATCTGTCGGTGGTTACTATTGTTCCAAGAATTCACCTTCAAATTGGTCATAAAATTGGGAAGGTTAAATGTGGGGCTAGAACATCTATCAAGGTTAGAATCGGGAGAAAATGAAGGACCATTAGATGACCAACTGCCAGATGCTGACTTGTTCCGAATAGAAGCCATTCCAGACTACTTAGAGGAGATTGATGTGTTACTAACAACAGGATACTACCGAGAGGGATACACGTCAACGCAAAAGTGACACCTAATAGTGAGAGTAGTAGATTATCAGTTAATTACATGACACCTATACAAGTTGGGCTTCGATCAAGTTCTGCGACGCTGTCTCCTTCAACATGAAGGTAGGAAGTACGATGGGAGTGCCATGCTAGAGTTGCAGGAGGCCATGTCGGGGAAAAAGCTACCGCAAGGAAGATATTGCAAGCTGGGTTGTGGTGGCCTACCATCCACAAGGATGCTAAATAATATGCAAAGAGTTGCGATGTTTGTCTGAGGTTCGGGAAGCCATCACATTGGGATGAACTACCCTTAAATCCAGTTCACACAGTACAAATATTTGACAAATGGGTAGTGGATTTCATTGGCCCTATCACACCACAAGCACATCATTCCCATGCTAGATACATCATAACCGCTATAGAGTACCTTACTCTATGGGTAGAGGCAGCACCAGTCAAGGATTGTACAACTGATGTTGTAGCAAGATTCATATTTGAGTGCATTATATCCAGATTTTGATGTCCAAAAAGCTTAACCAGTGATCAAAGGACACATTTCATTAATTAAATTATTGGTTCTCTCCTGAAGAACTTCATGGTCCAGCATCACAAAAGTAGCCCGTACCACCCACATGCCAATGGAATGGTTGAAGCCTTTAATAAAATACTTGAGAAGGGTCTGAAAAAAATTGTGTCAGCAAATTGAGACGATTGGGATGAACGAGTACCAACAACATTATGGGCTTACAAAATGATAGTAAAGAGGACACACAAGCAAATGCCATTCCAACTGGTATACAGTAGAGAGGTAGTAGTACTAGTAGAATTCATTGTCCCGAGAATTTTTATCTCTCAGGCCACCAAAATGACAGATGATGCAACTTTAAAAGAGAGAATGGAACAACATATGGAGTTGGATGAATTGAGGTTTTTAGTGGAGTTCCACCAATCAGTTGAACAAAGGAGACAAAAGGCTTGGCATGACAAACACATCAAAAAGAAAACCTTCAAGATAGGGGATCATGCTCTACTATATGACAGTAAGTTTCAAAAGTTTCTAGGAAAAATTCAAATGCATTAGTTTGGGCCATTCATAGTTTCAGATATTAAATATTCTGGGGAGGTGAAGTTAGTGCAACTGGACGAAATACTGTTTCCTGGATGGGCAAACAACGCGTGCCTGAAGCCTTTCTACAAATCCACATTCATGCCATCAAATTGAAGGGGTCTCAGAAATGAGCTTGCAAGTAGTTTTTTGTCAATAATGCATAGTGAGTCTATAATAAGTGCATAGTGAGTCACATGAGTCAGTAGCATCCTCCTCTACAGTCCATGTCTTTTTCCTTTTTTAAAAAAATAAATAGCACATGTCAATCTGGTCTCAACAATCATATCATGTCACCACAACCCACTTGTGTTCGGGGGGGATAGTCACACGTTCCACGAGTCTTTTCCACCATACTACATCTCTTTTCTATAATAAGTAAGTAATAATACACCTGATAGATAGAGTTTCATAAAATATTTTCCCGTTGGGGAATAAATCAGCTAATAATTACACACCATTATGGAAACTTTATTAACCATGTGACCCACTTTGTCATTTCCTGTGCTACGTCATACCAGTCAGATCCAGGTCAAAAGATGATGACATACCACGATTAAGCAGCATAAGGAAAGTTTTCGTAGTAATTAGTTATCAAGTCCAATCAGAAACATTGTGTCAAGTTTGTCTACTTAATTTGCATGGCAATGCAGGGAGTTTTAGAATTTCAAATGCAGGTAACAGAAAAACTTCAAGTTCACTCTGAGAACCAGCAGTAGCAGAGAGGTAAAGACTCCAAACCTCCGATCATGGTTGTCTGCCAGAGGTGCACAAAGATGACAAAACCAATTATTTCAATCCCAAACGACCAACTAGACAAGCGAATTACAGTGGTAGAGAATCTTTATGGAAAGTATGACAAATCAACATTAGTGGATAGTGATCTCTCGGATTGTTTCTAATTTCCCTCGTTGAAGTGGGAAGTATACACAGAATATGTGCCAAAAGGAGATGTCACAATAACAACCAGGGTTAAATAAGATTTCAAAGGCCTCCAGCGATCGACACTGATAAATCTTAGGAACCTACCTATTTTCGGCACTCAATTGGCAGAAATGCAATGCAAAAAGCTCTTAGCCAACACAATAAATGGGGGACCACTATGGCTGGACAAAGAATATCCCATTCATGTTGATGACATCCATCGCTTGACAGGACTCTTTGCAGGAGGAAATGTAGTGGCTACAATGTTCCAAGGAGGAACAAATCGAGTGAAGAAAGAAGGAGATAAGGATTATTATGAGAAATAAAAGACCAAATGCGGGGGCAGAGGCAAGAAGATTGATCTTATCACCAAGGATGAAATAAGATTTACCTGCTACATAATAGCATGGAAAACAGTGAGGCATTTTTCCAAGAACGAATGTATGCTAGATGCAATTTCGGTTGCGGGACACTGCTACCAAGGGGAGGTGCTGAACTGGTCGGCCTTTGTACTGAATGAGCTCCTTGAAGCCTGTGAGGACATTTATAAAAGGAGGACGAATTTGACTACAGCAATGTGGAAATGACGACCACTAAGAGGAAGGGAAATGATACAAATTAGAGATGACCAGCCCATAGCACTCAGATATGACCCATGGAGAGCTTCAGGGGACCCCAAAAGAAAAGAAATCAATGAGGTGGCATTTGCCAAATGGTATGGGTTGATGCTGATCACAATTAAGACCACAGAAAGAATACCTAGACAACTGTTGGATGCATTTTCACAAGATATCTAGTTTGGGGTTACCCATGGGCATACATACATCAGGCTGAGATGCATCCACCCAGAAACATTTCAAATGAGGTAGCGAGGACTTGTTTAATTAGAAGCGACATTACATAGCAAGGTTGGCTCATGGTCGAGGGTTGCATGCGAGATCACCGAAGGGAAATACAAATATTTATTTGAAGGGATGATGCTACAACCACAAATAGAAGAAGCAACAGGGAGCAATAGGAAGTGACAAGTAGAGGATGACCTAGAGCCAATGGTTCTTCAGATGGAGTAGCAGATGTCTTCCCTTAAGCAAACAATTGTGAACTTCACTGAACCTTCAGGTGAGTCAACACAATCCATGGCTCTTTTAATCCGATAATAACCACTCCTCTAGCTATAGCAATTCCCAATGTTGGCCCCCGTGCACAATAAAGGCCAACAATCCCAAAGCCAAAGCAGGAAAGGGGAATTAAAAAACAGGTCCCCAAGAAGGCCAAGACAACCGCTGCAGTCCCAATTGTCGACCTCACTGGCGAGGCTGGTCAGTTCATATCCGCATCCCCAATCAGTGAAGAAAATACTCAAACCTCATCCACAGTCTCACGATGTTCGCAAGATCCATCCTTGCATATAACCTCCACCTCCACGACCTTGTCCGAAACAACCCCCCCAGTACGCGGGTAGCCACATAATAGATGGAAGTGTACTCTATCCAACAGTAATGCGAGGATCTTCAAGGCAATGGTGCTCACAAATCCTCGTTGGTATCTGTACTTCTAGGGTGAGGCCCACTACCAAGGGATGAGCCAATGGTTTCTACTCTACAGTTAGTGGTAACTGAGTAGTACCAGATTGCATTCCCTATAAATTTCCCGTTAATCCGAAACCCTAACATTATTCCACCTACGCCTTAGTTCACCCTATCTTCGCAACAATCAAACTCTCCCCCATCTCACTCAGACAAGTCCATTGCCAACGGCCTACCCATTCGAAGCAATTTTCTAGATCCAAATACAATGCAAGAAGAAACCTTGTAGCGTTGGCCATCGATGCAGTTGTTTGGATTCATCCAACAAGTTGCACAGAGAGCAGAGAAATTACATGATGACCTCATCAGTGAACATGAACAATAGAGAAGACAGTTGCAGGAGGTCACGGAAGAAAGAGATCAACTGAAACAAGAAAATAGTGATCTACAGGCCCAGGTAGATCAAGTTACAAATAAATTTTGGGCACTGTGGCCAACCATATCATATGTTGTCGTAGAAGCTCCCGAGGATATTAAATCCTACACGTTGGTTGATTGTTGCGACCACATCCAAGCATTGTGCTTGAGTCTAGCGTCCACGAATGTAGACACGAAGAAAAAATTGGAGACAGTTAGATCGACATTACTTGATCCAACTGAGATATATGTCAGGACAATAAATGAGAAGATCAACACAGACGTGGCTGCAAAAGAATCACTCACTGAAGTGCTGGATGATGGGTTTGCCCTAATGGATAAAGTACATGACTAGTTGGGCAACCCAGCCCTAAAGAATCAACCTCTCTACCCTCTGCAAGAACAACTTCAAGTTTTACTTGTCGCCAACAAAAGATGCACAGACTCCGTCTGATTGCAAAATATTGATGAAGAAATTGCCACCCTTGAGGCCCAAGTTGAACAGATAGAGGAGGAATCTACAAAAACAAAGAAGAAAATCAGAGACCTCAGACCTTCGGTCCACCTACATGTCCTTGCCCTAAAAGAAGTCTGCAACAACAATGAAGATCAGTGGAACAAACTACAAAGCAGCAGGCCGAGTTAGCTAACATCTAGCACAACAAAGGAATTCATCAAACAGGTTGACTCCATAGTAAGTGTGTGGCAAACAACAATGAACGAATATAATAATTTTAGGCAAGAAATGACAACAATTGTTCCTGAATTGGGGCCTTCATTTGGAGAAGGAGGCCAGTAGACTGCAGAAGAAGCAGATGAAACAATAGTCTCTCAGAGGGAAGAACAGGAGCAGTGGCATGAAGAAATACCCGCAGAAACAACAATAGGACCCACAACATTGGAGATAAATTGACTAGAGGATGACTCAAAGAAATGTGGTCGAGGCATGTTGGGGCCTTCATTTTAAATTTTGAAAGTTTTGAAGGTATGAAGAGGGAGAAACCAGTGGCGGGAGAAATGGTCAAGTTGCGGCAAAGACAACTGGGAAAGGGAGCAAGATCATGCAGTGGTGGGACAGTTGCGGCAAGGTGTCAGGAACAAGAAGAAATAGCCGAGCGAACAAGGAGGAGGACAAGAAGCAGCTGAGGGGATAGACAATCGAACGGAACTGAAAGTTTGAGCAGCGGAGAAATACATAAAATGAGGGAATAACATGAAGAAGAGGGTTGGTATCTAAGGGAGTCCAAAGCATAGAAGAACCTGATCAGAAGATGAAGCAGTGGTGGGAAGGCCAGAGCTGGGCTCAATCTAAAATCTGGAACATTTTGTTGTCACGGTATTTTATGTATTTTCTCACGTCTTTATGCTGAATGTGTGATGTAATGGATCTTCTGTTGAATTAATATGAATGAGTACTTGGACCAGTTGCATAGCATTGTCTCTGTGTAATGTTGTAATTTATGGGCCTGGTCAAAAGTTTTTAATGGCAAAGGTCCTTCCTCATATGAATGTGATCTCTATAGTGATATAACGTCATGATGAATGTATGCTTTACGTTGTACGTAGAGTAATGGTTGGGTCATCCTTTATATCCTTCTGAAGTCTTCTTTGTTTCGGTCACGACATGCCTCGGGTGAGACTCCTTATCCCTTGGGGTAGGGTGAAAATGCTGACATTGTCCTACACTACAACGGTCCCTTGTTGACCCCTTGTGCCTAAACCCAGGGTCTTTCCCTGATGACATTTTTGTGCCAACAATGAGTCAATAAGTGTTATCACCTAAAAAGTGATCTCCTAGCCATTTTCTGCTAGGTTCATCGCAATACACCATGTAGTATAGATTTTACACATTAAAACCACTTTCAACATAGGGAATAATTTAGTGAACCATTTTTCCTAAGTTATCTCCATCTATTCTTACCCATATAAAAATAGCCGAAAAAGTTATTTCAGTAATTTCATGTAATTTTCATATTTACCCATTTATACAAAATTAATTAATTTATTTTCACCCACTTTTACCCTTTCCATAGGAATAATTAAATAAGAAATTATTTATTTATTGTTCCTTAATCATTTAAACATTTTCCTTGGAAATAATTATTGAATCATTATTTAATAATTGTTTCTAATCCATTTTGACCATACCGCCTAGAAATAATTAATAAAGAATTTTCATTTAATAATTATTTCCCCCACTTTTCATAATTAACTCAATTAATCATTATTTTGTGAGTTAGTTAATTAAATAAATATTATTGACAATTTTTTTGATCTTTTCATCTCTCAAAATAAATACTCATAATAGTTAGGTTTTGATTTAGTCTACCAAATATATTTTTATTTGATTAGGTCAAGTCTAATCTAACATTTTATTATAAATAGAGAGGTTTTTCCTTCACCATTTACATATGATCATTTTCATTGTTGTAGAAAAATCTGACACAGCAAAAATGTCAAAGATTTAAAAAAAGAAATTCCAGCATGGAACCAAATTTGCAAAAAACAGATTTATGCTTGATATATTTTTAAAATCAAAGGACTTACTTCTGGGCTCCATTTAGTTTGGGAGGAGGGTTTATCAAATAGTTATATTTTTATAATTATGATAACAATGATCTTGAACCAAAATGGGTGAGTTCTTTACTTAAAATGTTTTTTTTGGCTCGAAGCCCCTGCTCAACATTATATACATATGTTGTTGAATGCCATCAAACATACTCTACCGAAGCTACCAAAGCCAACTCTAATACAAAGCACCAAGAAAGGAGCCCTTAAGAGCCTATATATCGCATGATGTGTTCGAAGAGTTGGTACCATGAAAAGAAATCTTCTCGGAGGGTGTCCCACTTTATCGAAATAGTGCACCATACTACTTCGACCTAATTTGTTTATTAGAGTTTATAAAATTTGCTCACTGGTTTCCGAGTGTATTCTACCGAGACTTTTATAGCATGGTAATGAAACAAAAACACAAATCGCTCAAGCAATTTATCCAGAGGATACTTCCAGATATGGTTTTGTAGGTTTTGTATTTTGATCGGCTAGATATGCAGAGTACAACTATGGATACCTTTCACTCTTGTTCACTATTATAGGAACTTTTGGGGGCATTTGTTTACTTTAATGTAACTGTAATTATCACCTTGTCGCCTTTGCTACACCCCATAGGCCAAAAGGTCCCCATATTAGCTATGAGATGTTTGTAGCTTAGCGCTCTCTAATGAGGTTTAACGATTTTTTTTCTCCAGCAGCTAGAGATATGCCAACAATGCGAAGATAGATTATTGAAAATCAAATAAGATCGACAACGATGGTTGGCAAGTCAACTTTCTGAGTTTTCAGCGTGATAAATGATTATTTCTTTATCGCTAAAGAAATCATTCTTTCATTCCCTTTGGATATAGTCTAGTATTAAAGAAAAACGTTAACCAGAAGGTGACAACTTCGCAGAAATTGGATGAAAACAACAAAGGGTTATCGGTACTTGAACATATGTTATTTCATGTGATATGATGATGAATGGGAGCGTTGCCTATGAAATACAAACATGTAACAACTCTGAATTTTGGAAGAGCACGTCCAAATAGTGATGGAAATTGGAGTCAGAGCCAAATTTTATTTTCTTTAATCTTTATGGAAGACAAGGGCCGTGACCACGTTACTAATGTTCATTATACTCAGTATTGTACTTAACAACAATGCACACCCAAAACACTTGAACATAACATCATCCTTCAGCGTTTTAGGTTTGTTGCAAACCATGCAATATACATTTTTAGGCTAGTGCAATGTAGCATGTATTTAATCACTAAACTGTTATGATGAACAAATTATGCAAGAACTGTAGACTTAATAGGAGTGAGACTTCTACATACCTTGTCATCTTCTAATCCATCTTGTTTCATTATCTTGAATGGTACACTTTTGGTTAAGACAACTTGGGATAGTTTGGCAAAAGTTCAGAATTAAATAGTGTTCCTAGTTTCTGTAATCCATAAACGGATTACCATTGCCTCATTTCACTCTTTATAAACTGATTATTTTGTTTTTATTTATTTTGAAATTTAAATAATTTTAATCGAGATAATATACAAAATTCAAAAATATATAGATCTTTAATTTCTGATTTTATTTTAAAATATTTTTTATATTTAAAACATTTAAAAATTAAATATTTAAAACTTATTTTTATAAAATTCCTCTCAACGTAAATATATATAAAAATCAATTATTTTTTAGTCAACTCCAAATTTTCTTTCCTTATATCTCAATTTTTTAAACTATTAAAGGAAACACTAAAATTTTACTTTTTAAACTATTAAAGGAAACACTAAAATTTTGAAATCTGGGCAAATTTCAGCTCACCATTAGTTTCCGTTTTACCTCCTATCCTGTCTCCCTTGACATCTATTTTGTGTAAATTTTAAAATAAGTTTCAGTCACCATTAGTTTCCATTTTACATTATACATTAGTTTGCATTTTACCTGCTCCATTGACATCAATTTCTATTTTATATTTAGTCTCCATTTTACTTGACATCTATTGACATCTATTTTGTGTTTAGGAATAATTAGATTTACCCTTCAGCAAATTAATAAATCTTATCATAAACTATAAACTATGATTTTTTGTTTATCTAATTAAAAAGATTAGACTTGGCTCTTTACATGAATAATAAGTTCTTTCAAAATTCGCTAGATTTTGATTGCACCATTAAATCCCAAATTATTACCTTACAAGCCAGAAATAGTAAGCAATACAAATGTGCAAAAAGTAAGCCCAGAAATAATATGAGCCTGATTAGGAATGCACACTCTCATATCAAGCAGCTAATATGAACCGGATCGAATTTGTATCGAACTATTCGAAATAAGAATCGAACTCACTGATGGATTTGATGCATTCCTCTCAATCCTGAACAAAACAAAGTTACATATGGTCTAGTCTAGATGCAAATAATTGAAATATCGAAACTGAACAAAACAAAGTTACATATATATGGTCTACTCTAGATCCATAATATTGAAAGATCGAAAATGAACGCTAAAGTTTCAATGTCGATCGCCCAAGGGCAAGGAGAATATATTCAAACATCCCTATATGTATTTTATTTCTGCTCTTCTTGTCGCAACATCATTTCAGTTTGAATCATATTGTTTTGTTAAAAATGGCCACGCTAATAGAAATAGAAAGACTAGTATTATCGCCAGAAAATTGGGGCAGGATGTTAGAGTTTATATTTCTTACAGTTATCCAACGGATCTACGACAAATAACAATGGTTCTCTAGACCAACCGAATCTCGATAGCATAAGTTGCATGGAACTTATGCACATAAGTGATCCCCTAAGAAGTATCGTCAAACGGCCCATAAAAAAAAAAATCAACGGTCGAAGTTTGTTACGAACACACCCTCTTCGACTTCTAGAAGCCATTGAGAGTGGTGGTTTTGTGAAACCATACGGTCATTTGCTGATCATGCGTAGGTGACAACAGTTTGGACCCAGCACATCTCCAACATTCGTTGTCCCTCTGCCTCCCATGTGGGCCATTATAACTTAAAAGCATGTGACATCGTCTTCGTCTTCAATATACTATGCCATGTTGACCAGCTACCCATGGTCCATGTTTACAACTTGTTGTATGAGTTTACACACAAGCTTTGGAGTTTAGAAAAACCCAAAGGCAAATTGTATTGCATATATATGATGATGTGGGTATCGCTAGGAAAAGTATATATATATATATATATATATATTGAATATATATATATTTTTTTTTTAAGAGAAAAGGAAGTAACAGTGGTAGATTTTTTTTGTAAATTCAAACTACAGATTGTAATATTCTAAAACAATTGAACTGAATTTATTCTATTCATCAATTAAAACAATAAACGATCGATGAAATCACGAAGCATATAAAAAAAATAATTTCATCACATATAGTACAATGATTTTCTAGGGAAAGCCATAGCTAAAAACTCATGCTATCTATATATTCCATTAATCAGAAAATATGAGAATATTACAATGCTTTTATCAAGTTCAAGCAACCTCTGCACTTCTAAGACAAGCTCAAGACAATACTTAGCCAATTTTGTTGCGTGCCAAACTCCTATTTCCTTGCGTTGTTCCCCTGGAAATTAGCCCATATTTAATTGGGAAATCCTACAATTATGAATTGCGCAATCTTCATAGGCTTTTCTCTAATTCCATGCACTACCTGTACAATTCAGATGATTATACAACTGATAGTACACTGTCCTAGAACTCCAATCTCAATCGGGTCTTTCTCTGATCTGACATGCATGAGTTAATTATTAGCGAATCTTAAGTTTACTTATCAGTGCTGGTGACACCCCACTACTACAGGTTACGCCCCAATACCGTAGGTTACACCCCACTTGATCCGATTTTAAACAGGAACACAACAAATTACAGAGATAACCATAAATACAGAGATATAACAGAAATAATACTTCATTTCATTAATGTAAAATACTGAAATATACTTACAAACAGAAATGGAAATAAACTAGCTCGGACGATGGTAGCTTATCTCTGAGTAGAGATGTGGCAGCTACATGCCTCTCAATTGTCTTACAATGAGGCTCGAAGGCTTATTTATTGTTGAGAAACAATGGAAAACCCTAAACATCAAAAACCCTAACCCTAGGAGATGAAGCACCAAACTATGAGATGAAGCGTCAAACTATGAGCCCCGTTTTGGGTAAATTGGTACATCAACTTCCCGGGGTCGTAACTTTGGCATACAATCTCTGTTTGACGCGCATAATACCTCATTAGAAAGATCTATCCAAGGACTACAACTTTGGGATGACCAACATGAGTCCAGGATTCCATGTTGCTCTCAATTTTCCCAGAAAACATTGTTTAGGGCCTCAAAATGGTTCTGGAAGTTCAGGACCCGAAAAATTGCCAAAAATAGTAAATTGTGCTACAAATAAGGAAACTGAAAGAAACAATGGTGGGGGTCCAAGTGGAATTGGCGGGTGGCCACTAATATCCACCTAGATCATTCCTCCCCCCCTTAGGAAGCAATGATCCACATTGCGTTGAGTTCCTCCATTAAATGAGGAAACTTCTGCTCAACTTGGTCCCTGGTGATCCATTTGCCCTGGTGAAGGAGTTGGACTGCTTTGACAACTCGATACAGTCGGATCTCTTGCTGGCGAGTGTGCTTGATCTGCGTGTCCATGATCTGATCAGTTGTAGCTTCTTCCATGCAATCTGGATTTAACTTTGTTGGTGTGAGCTATTTTGCAATGTCGAATGTGTCTAGTAATGATGGAAAGTATGGCCGAAGGCAGTCCACATTAAACACTGGGTGTAGGCCAAGGAATGGGGAAATGTTGTGCTCAAATGCATTGTCTCCCACAGTCTTGGTAATGGTGTAAGGACCATATCGGAGTGGTTTGAGTTTCCGATAGTCTCTGGTAAAGCATTCATTTTGCAAATGCAACCAGACTTTATCGGCCACCTGAAACTTGTGTGGCACCCGATGTTGATCATGTTGCTGCTTGTACTTGGCATTTGATTTCTCCAAAATTTCATGGACCTGTTGGTGGATATGTTGGATGTGCTCAATGAAGTTGTTTTCCTTATATGTTTCGGACTGGACATGAGCCAAATCTGCCTGAGTAACTACAAATGGCATGACCACATCAATGGGACATAGTGGCTAGAATCCCAAGCCCACCTGAAAAAGGTTGTGACCAGTGGAGTTGTGGAGAGCCCGATTATAGTTATGCTGAACATAAGGGAGGCCCTCATCCCATGTGCTTGGATGCTTTGAGTTTTACATGCGCAGAATGTGTACGATCATCATGTTGACAATCTCTGTCTGGCCATCAGTTTGGGAATGGAAGGCTATGGACTTAGTGAATTTGGTGTCTAGCATCGACCAGAGATTGGACCAAAATGTACTGAGGAACCTGCTGTCCTGATCTGAGATGATAGACTGTGGGATCCCAAAGTGTACCCACAATCGTTCAAAGAAGAGTTTAGCAGTGGCTTCTATTGTGATATTCTTCTTGCAGGCTGCCATAATGGCCATCTTTGAGAACCTTTCGATGATCACAAAAACATAGTCGTTTCCATGCTTAGTAGAAGGAAGGCCCAACATGTAATCCATGGAGATGGATTCCCAAGGTCGATTGGGGGTAGGCAACGGAATATAGAAGCCTTGCTTCTTGATGGTCGGTTTGGCAATGACGCAGGGAGTGCAGGATCTAATGTACTTCCCAACATCCTGTCGAAGATTCGGCCAATAGAAATACTTCTATAGTACTGCCACTGTTTTCTCGACCCTGAAATGCCCAGCAGCTTGACTGTATTGTGCTTCCCAAATCATATTGGCACGCTCACTTGAAGGAACAAAAAGGTAACCTAGGTGGCATAACAGGGCATCTTGGAGGTGAAAATCTAGAACATGTTGACCCTCTAAGAGTGTCTGGTATGTGTGGCCAAATTTTGGGTCGCTTTTGTAGAGAAGTGGCCAATCAAAAGTCTCGTGCCCACAAGAATTGATCACGATGGTTAACACCATGATCGGTGGTCGACTAAGGCAATCTGCAACATTATTGGTGTTGCCCTTCTTATACTTGATATTCAAATGGAACTGTTGCAGATATGTGGACCACTTCTGATGACGATCATTCTGCAACTTCCCTTGCATCTGTATGAACTGCAGGGGTTGGTGGTTTGTGTCGATGACCGTTTCCTTCCCCAAAATGTAATGCTTCCATTGTTGGCAGACCTGCATAATGGAATACATATCTTTGTCATAAGTGGGATACTTCTGGACTGTGTCTGAAAGTGTCTCACTGTGATATGGCACTAGATGCCCGTGTTGAGTAAGGATTGCCCCAATAACATAGTAAGAGGCATCTATCTCAATCTCAAATGGTTGTTGCAAGTTTGGTAATGCGAGCACTTGTGCCGAGCAGAGGCAATGTTTCAACTCTGTGAATGAATTTTGTTGAGATTCAGACCAAAATAATTTTTCTTTCACTCCTCCCTTGGTGACTTGACTCAAGGGCCAAGTGATATGAGAAAATCCCAACACAAACCTGTGGTAGAAGTTGGCAAGACCCAGAAAGATGTGGAGCTCTGTCAGAGTGGTTGGAAATGGCCAATCCCGAATGACTTGGATCTTGGCTAGATCCACATGAACCCCTTGTTCATCAATAATGTATCCCAAATACTGAACTTGGGTCATGCCAAAAATGCATTTCTCCAAATTGGCACATAACTTGTCTTGCCACAGTGTTTGGAGAACCTCTCGGATGTGGTGGAGGTGCTCTTCCCAACTCTGGTTGAAGATCAAGATGTTATCCAAGTATGCCACTACACATGAGTTGGTGAATGGCCACAAGATGTCATCCATAGCCTCATGAAGGTTGCAGGAGCATTTGTCAAGTTGAAAGGCATAACCAACCATTCGAAAAGGCCCTCCTTGGATTTGAAGGCAGTCTTCCACACATCAGAGGGTTCGATTGGTACCTGGTGATATCCTGACTTCAAATCGATCTTGCTAAAATATTTTCCCCCCTTCAGTTGGTCCAGAAGGTCATCAATCCGTGGGATCAGGTACCTATTCCGAACAGTGATCTTGTTCAGCGCCCGATAGTCAATATAGAGTCTCCAAGTCCCATCCTTCTTCTGTACCAACACGATCGAGCTCCCACAGGGTGATGAACTCGGTCGGATGTGACCTTTCTGCAGCAGCTCTTGAATCCGCCTCTTGATTTCATCGTTCTCCAGAATGGAGCGCCGATAGATTGGTCCATTGGGCAGTGGGGCAATTGGGGTCAAATCAATGGAGTGCTTGACCTGACAGTGCAGAGGAACCCCTGCAGGGGAGGTGAAGATGTCCTCATACTCCTCCATGACCTTGTCCATCTATAGTTGTCATACGGAGGTCGTGGCCACCGTCTTCTTCTTTCCTTGAGGGTGTATCATCAGGAAAACAAATTTCCTGGTTTTGGAAATGAGCTTATTGCATTGTTTTGTAGTAACCAAAGAGATGGTTGTAGGTGGTGCTACCTCCGGTATTTTGTACAACTTATTTACCAAAGTAACAATAACATCACAAGGCCTTGATTCATATATAGTATGTCGCTTCCACAAGTACGGTTGGCCTAATAATACATCACAAACATTAAGGGGAGCAATGTCACACAATACCTCATCCATGAAGGGCTTGATGTTGTATGGAAGGTGACACTGATGGCTCACGCGAAGATCCCGTCCTTGGTGAAGCCACCCAATGGTGTACGGTTGTGGATGTGTTATGGTCAGTAAGCACAACCACTTCTTGACCGCTACTGAAATGAGGTTCTTTTGGCTCCCGTTGTTGACAATAAATTGTAGCGAGGAGCCCTTTACCCACATCTAGGGGTGGAATAGGCACTCCTCCTCCTCTGGATCTTCGGGTTGGAACTCCTCCTCCTTCTGGATCTTCGTGGTGGAAACGGTGGCATTGGGCTCCGCATCAATAATCTGCTTCCCTTTTTCGTTCCCCTTATTAGGTTCTGACTCAGAGTTTGAACATGCATATGATTTTGAAGACTTTAGCTCGGCCATCAATGACTGCTTGGCCTGACACTCACATGTGTTGTGAGTGGAGCTCTTATGGAACTCACACCACTTTCTCGTGTCCTTCTTCGGCTTCATGGTGTTGTTCTTTTCTTGCGGCTTTAGTGGGTTGTCCTGGGCCACCCTGCATTGGCTTTGTCCTTTGTTCAGCAGTTTGGGGTACCTTTCCCTTGCTTCAGATTTGCAGATCCAAAGTCTCGCTTCTTCTGTTTAAACTTCTACTCGATCTTAACAGTGTATCGGTACGCCATGCCGAGCGAGGAGATGTTCAGGAACTCCATCTCATCCTAGATGTACGCAGCCATGGTATTTGAGTACCAAATGCAGCTCATAATCCTTGATACCCAAATTTGTGTGAAGGGTATGAAAAATATTGGTAAACTTTGGCACATCTTGGTCCCTTCCCTGCCACAGCGTGGTCCACTTTATGTATTTACCCTCATAGCTTCTGACAGGGTAGTACTACTCCTTGATGGCATTCCTGAATGAATTCCAAGTGGGTGCGGCTAAAAACAATGAGGCCGTACTTTCATCCTTCTGCTCATAGTAGATTTCCCACCAGTCCATGACATGGGGGGTGACTTTGAGAAGAGCGAAAGTAATCTTTTCTCGGTCGAAAAAATCATGAACAAAAAAATAACCTTCTAACAGATTTAACCATTTATCTACAACGTCTGCATCTATCTGACCATCAAATATGGGAATGTCAAAGTTAACTTGTACCTTAAAGTGTGTGGCACTTCCAGAGTAGCTGCTGGAAGTAGATGTGTCGCCCCTGGGTAGCCGCTGAAGGATTTGGGAAAAGTTGTTCATCATCGTGTTCCTTTGTCACTCGAGGGCCTCATCTAGCAAGATTTTGATAGGATCTCCTACCCCCTCATCTTTCTTTTCATCCTTCATGGGAGGTCGTCAGGATTTGCAAGGTTGGTCTTGCAAAGGTTCGACCAGTTCAAGCCCTAACTCTTTATATCCTGACCTTGTTGAGGACATGCAAAGAAAAACAATGAAAGAACAGAACACTCTGATACCACTAATCCAGATTTAAACAGGAACGCAACAAATTACAAAGATAACCATAAATACAAAGATATAGCAAAAATAATACTTAATTTCATTAATATAAAATACTGAAATATGCTTACAAATAGAAATGGAAATAAACTAGCTCGGGCGATGGTAGCTTATCTCTGAGGAGAGATTGTTGAAAATAGCAACAAGAAATGCTAAATATAGAAGTGATAAAAATAGCACTACTATAATAACATTTCGGGATACCTTTCTATTTTAGTTAGTCCCTAAACTAAAATAGAGAAGTAAAAATCGAATTTGATCTTAGCAGTTGTTTGTAAAATAATTAATTAATTCATCTTGAGTTAATTAGTTGTAGAAAATCAAACATGAAGTCTATGTGAGGACATACAACAGTTATCCCATTAATTGAGGAATTTATCCCTTAGTTAAATAGATAAGGATGAGTTGTAATTTGAGTTGTAATTGTAGTTAGAGAAGGTTATCAAACAAGAAAGGAAAAAGAAACTGAATACAACCACACAAGTAAAAACTCAATATTTACGTGGTAAAACCCTGACAGGGTGTCAAAGAAACATCCACGGGGAAAGGGATTGGAAATTCTATTCAATCAATAAAAGATTCTCCTTACAATAGTTTGGGCATTCATCAGTTTTATATATGAGCCTCCTCAGTTACATAATTACTGATTCGTTATGAAACTAACTTGTCAATAACTAATATAATTTATCCAAATTTACATTAATTAGTTGTCAATTACCAACAAACTCCACCTTGAAAACAATTTTCCTAATCCCTTGCCCATGCCCATTCATCATCTCTTTTGCAAGCCAAGAGAAGCTAAACACCATCGCAGCTTCTCTACTGTAACTGGCTTTGTGAATATGTTTGCACAATTCTCCCGTGTATGGACCTTTTGAAGAGCTACTTTTCCACCATCAATCACATGTCTCAGAAAATGATACCTTACATCAATGTGCTTGGTTTTGCTATGATAAGCAGGATTTGTAGCCAAGTGAATAACACTCTGACTGTCACAAAGTACATTCACTTTCTCCTACGTCCTTCCAATCTCATCAAGTAGACCCTTTAACCAGATTGCTTCTTTACTGGCATCTGAAGCAGCTATATATTCTGCTTCAGTAGTGGACAACACAACTATTTCTTGAAGCTTTGACATCCAACTAATTGCTCCACCTGCAAGAGTAAAGACATAACCTATAGTAGATCTTCTTTTGTTCAAATCACCTGCATAATCAGCATCTACATATCTATAGACTGATCCTTCACTACCATTAAAGATGATGCAATGGTCACTTGTGCCTCTTAGATATCGAAGCACCCATCTCACTGCTCACCAATGTTCTTCACCTGGATTCACTAAAACAAAACCCTGTGATTAGCGTCCCTTTTTTCTTCCTTTTTTGCATCTAGAGCCCATTTTTGGTGCTATTTGTGTCCACTTATAAAATATGATGCAAAAATTGATGCAAAGTTTGCACTGAGTTTTTCACCAAGTCTTACACCAACTTTAGCACCAGGGATTGCAATAGGTTTTGCATCAGGTTTTACACTAGGTTTTACGCCAAGTTTTATGCCAAGTTTTGTGCCATCCCTTTCACCATGTTTTGCATCAAGTTTGGCACCTAATTTTATTTCACCAACTTTTGTATCATTTATTGCATCCACTTTTTGCACCTACACTTGCATCAACTTTTTCATCATCTCTTGCATCCTCTTTTGTATCATTTTTTAAATTACATTTTGTATTCATTTTTACATCATTTTTTGCATCCCCTTTGCATCAAGATTTGCATCAAGTTTTGTGTCTCATATTGCATCTAATTTTGTTGCATCAACTTTTGCATCATATTTTTCATCCATTGTTGCACCCATGTTTACGTCCACTTTTGCATCCCTTTTTGCATCTTATTTTTCATCTTCATTTGCTTCTTTTTTTGCATCTATCATTACATCCACTTTTGTTGTGACACTATTTGTACCATGTTTTGTACTTACTGTTGTACCCACGTTTTCTTCCAATTTTGCATCCATCTTCGCATCCACTTTTGCATCAAAATATTGCATCTATTTTTGCATCCACTTTTGTGTTGGGTTTTGCATCTCATTTTGTATCATCTTTTGCATCTACTTCCATTGCATCCATATTTTTCATCCAATTTTGTTTATGCTATTGCACCCATGTTTGCATCCACTTTTTCATCCCTTATTGCATCTTGTCTTACATCCAAGTTTGCATATTTTTTTGTGTTTTTTATTACATCCACTTTCTCATCCACTTTTGTTGTGCCATATCTTGTGCCTATCATTGAAACCCACATTTTCTTCCAATTTTGCATCCACATTTGCATCCTCTTTTGTGTCCAAGTTTGCATCAAATAATTTTTCTGTTTTTTGCATCCCATTTTGCATCTACTTTTACATCCACTTCTGATGTGTCCAATTTTGAATCTAATTTTGTGTCCACTATTGCACCCATGTTTGGTCCATGTTTACATCCATTTTTTAATCCAATTTTGCCTCCTTTTTGCATCCAAGTTTGTGTCTTTTTTTTTGTTCATTGTTGTATCCACATTTATTTCACAACAATTCATGCTAAGTTTTATGCCTACTATTACACCCATGTTTTCTTCCACTTTTTCATCCATGTTTGCACCCTATTTTGTGTCCAAGTTTGCATCAACTATTGCATCTACTTTTTCATCCACTTTTGTGTCAATTTTTTTGTCTTGTTTTGCATCTACTTATTTTGTGTCCACTCTTCATCCAATTTTACATCTATTGTTGCCCCCATTTTTTTTTTACTTTTGCATCCATTTTCCAACACTCATATAATTTTTGCATTGATGATATTTCTTATGACATTAACAATTATGAACAACTGATGACAATGTCAATAATTATGATGATGATGATAATGAAGATGATGACGATGACATGAATTGTGATTATTATGATAATCAAAATGATGATAAAGATGATGGGGGTTATAATGAAAATGATGATGATGACAATGATGATGGCGATGCTAATGACCTTGGACAATCTTCCCAATTTTTAAATGTTGTCATGGTCATAATCATAATCATTATCTTTAGAGTCATCTTCCAAGTCATCATCATTTGATCATCATTATCATTATTTTCATCTTGGTCATCATCAACAACAATAATGGCATGAATGATGATTATGATGTTCATGACGAAGTTGACAACAATGATGATAGAAATTACATTAATTATGATGATGGGGATGATGAAAATTATAATGATGATGATAATGGTAGTGGTGATGATGATCATCGACCATCTCTAAAAAATAAAGTTGTAATTTCTCTTGCATATATCATGTGTCCTAACAACCCTTTTTGAGCACTCGTAATATTTTTTGGGTTGATGATATTTCTTACGACACCTATAATTATGAACAATTGACAACAACGTCCATAATCACGATGATGATGATGATGACATGAATGGTGATTATGATGATAATGAAATGATGAGATTGATGGTGATGATGATGATGATAATGAAGATGATGACACTCCCTCTAAACTAGGGAGATACTCATAATGAGACAAAAAAGTACTATCAAGTTGAAATATTAATATAAGAAGGGATTTGGATTGATGAGCATCAACAATGATTTAAATCATCATAGCCCACATTGTCAAAATAGAAAGGCCTTGACTAACAAGTTATAGATCTCCATTAGATCATAGCACAATGTTGGGAGGCATAAATTTGGACACCACTGCCTATTTAGGCACTTACCGCACTAGAATGTTCATTAGGCATGTCCTCACATGATCATTTCCTAATCCACTATCATAATATTTAACACCAGGAAAATTCGATCCTCATGACTATTCTTATATTGCATTAATGTACTTGACTTATGGCAGTTAGTCCTAGTCAAAGCACAAATTCTCAAAGAATAATGGTCCCATCTGTTTATCTAATCCACCATCCTCCCTATTGGTGTCTTTAGTAGGCTTATGATTGTTAGTCTCGGCCATAGTACATGACAAATGGATAATATAGTGTTAATTCTCACTCCCTCTCAACCACGGAGGACACATCCACAAGCATAAGCATTTCTCAAGAATACCCATCATTTTCATAGGGAATAACATCATTAATTTGTTTTCATTGCATGACACCTTTATGATTAAGAATTCATAGATTTGTGGCAAAATATTTCCCCTTTTTGTCATTTGTGATGAAAGAAAATCAAAAAGTGAAAGCCAAAATCATTAAATATACACTATAATGATTTATCTAAGTCTAAACTCTAAGGTTAAAGTGAAAATTTATGTAAATATTATATCTATGAGTTGTTCAAAACTTATGAAAACCTTATTCCCTAAGTCCTATATATAAGAAAAATCAAAATAAAGAAAAATAAGGCCCAATGAATGGTAACTCATGTGTTCACACCCTCTTTGGAAAACATATGAATATATACACTCCTAGTCACACTTGATCACATGTTTGTGATGGTTAAATCATGAAGTCCTCTTTTCCCCTTTCATTTTCACTTCATCCTTTAAGCACCTAATTGAGGATCTAGGGAATTTTTCTTGCCTAAGGGTTTCATGTCTACTCTTGGTTTACTTATGTCACACTACAGTCAATCATGCGACGGAGTGAAATACTTAAGTTTGTGGAGTTATTAGAACAGTGTGTTAAGTTACTCACCACACACACATGTATTACATGTCATTGATCCACATGTGTGGGTTGGAGACTCATTGCTTGAGAACTTTAATGGATACTACTTTAGGACCTTGATGGTATGTCTTACAAAATCTCTTGGTAAACATTGTGATTCATCCTTTCTGTTCCTTGAGACACTTGATAATATTGAAGTCACTCCCAATAATCCACGGAGATGGGGAGTATAAATTACTTGTGCTGGAAATAGAATTGAGAAATAGAGGTTTTCCATTTGCGATATTGGAGTCATAGAAATCAGATACATGGTAGTAGTCCTCGATGTCAATTAACTAAAATTATATTGTCATAATGCGAAAAGAGGTAAACATATTGGTAACCTTGATGTCCTGAACATTCCAAATAATAGCCATTCCACCCTAGTATATCTAATCATCAATCACTACTACTTGGAAATTCCTCCCCCATTTTCTAATTATATGAGGTATAACCTCACTTAATATTTTTATTTCTTATATCAACATTATTGATGGGTGATTTGCGTACCATTTTTGTTTTAGGAGTATTTGCTTTCCTTTGCTATTGAGGTCCCTCATGTTCCATAAGACTATTTTCATGGAGAATTTACACAGAAAGGAAGTATAATGTGACTAAAAAAAACATGTTCCAAGATTTAAGTTATTGGACAATGCCACTTCATGACTCCTATATTTCCTTAACCTGGGACTAAATGGTGAACTTGATAGCCTTAAGGGAAATTAACCAATGAAAATCTCAAAAAGAGGTGACTTTTGACTTTATCGCATACAAATTAATATACTAAAAAAATCATCCATAAAAATTTCATCAATCAATGAATCTTTAAAAAAATATCCAAAACAATTTCATCAAGCAGTGAGGCATTACATTATAAATTACAATCTATAAACCTTTGGGGAACTTTTTGCTAAACCAAGTATAAAATTGTAATAAAGTTGTAATTTCTCAAAGCATAACATATATCAAATATTCAATCATAAACCATGTAAGAGATCAAATAGCCTTACAATAAATATTATAACACATGCATATGGGTAAGAATTTTCTTTTTTATTAATGATAAAGAGTAGGAGATTTACAACCAAGTGCCTTGATGTTAGAGTCTCCTTGCAATGATCTTCAACCCAAGCCTTTGAAATGAAAAGAAATCCAATTGAAGTTTGAGCAGCGTTTAGCTAATTTGAGAGGTCTGAAATGGCAACCCAGCTCGCTTTGCAAGAATTGTACTTATAGGAAGGAGTGGAAGTTGAGAGACCCATTAAGGGAGGAGAGAAATCCACAATGAGTGGGATGGAACCACTATGGGAGGAAGGAGGCCCAGGATATGGGGATCTTGAGCTTAATCTCAACTAATTTTGATTAGATACCAACCACGAGGCTTCTAGAAAATGAATCTTTGTTTACTTCTTTATTGTTTACCTTAGTAAGAAGATCATCATAACCTTAACATAGGCAAAATTGCGATGAAATCGCTCTATATATATATATTGCAATCATGTCTCATAAGCAACTTGTAAACTGAGTGCCCATGATTCCTCCAAAATTAGTGTTTTTTAGATATTTAATCTAGGATTATTATACACCATTGAAAGGAATTTATTCCATTTTTCAAGGGGACTTATGATCATGGTTCATTGGATCGTGTAGGACCCGGATTTGGTATCATTTGCATAAGAGTGACAAATTGATGTGTATCAGTGGTGTATTTTTATTATTTCTTAGTTGACAAGTTGATGATGTCATTCATGCATAGGATAGATGTTTCTTGGTGTTAAAGGTAATGTACATATGTCCAGGAGGAGAATAATTATTATGAATGTAAGCCTAGATGAGACTTAGACCAATAAGCATGAGTTTTCTTATGGATCAGTTATACATGTATGAGTTTTGTTAGCAAGAGATCCCTCTTGACTGATTGAGGACAATATTGGGAGTGATTAATCACTCTCCTTTTAAGTAAATCTTCTCCATGACATAAAGGAAGTTTCTTAGATAATATTAGAGATACTTGAAGTTTTCAGCATATGAAGAAGAAATTGAAAGGCCTACATGATCAAAATGAGAGGGGGAGATTAGTTGCAGGGGGGGTACATTTTCCATTGATGTTTTGATTTGACTGGTAAAATGCTAGACTTGATCAAAAAATTGTTGGTTGAATAGTGTATCCCTTTTTCATTGATTTTAAAGGGGGAGAAGTAAACAAAGGGGGAGATAATTAAGAAAAATATTGCTTTCTTTTGCATTACTTTGATAACAATGTTTTTGATGTTTCCATCAATGCTAAAGCGGGGAAATGTTAGATGTGTTGTCATTGATGGGAAATGATGTCAAATGTTTTGTCATTGATGTCAAAGGAAATATCATGGATATTATTATAAAATTTTATTATTGTGGATTGAAAGGCATGTTAAAGGAGTGGAAAAGCTCAAATGTTTCCAAACAAATTGGTGAAGTAGTTTGGTGAACAATAGTGGAGAAGTAGATTGGTCAAGGAGAAGATACCTTAGATCCATTTTAAGTATACAATATCATATCATATGTTTTCAGGTGGCCTAGATGGATAGAGCACAAAAATATTTTTCCAACGTTATATTAAAGTATGAAAAACGCTTCCTAGATCAAAAGATATGACCAGTCAAAGTTCCTACACGAGACACGTAATCACATTAGATAGCTTCCCCGGAGTTTTCCAAGGGAGCGCATGTGATATCAATTGGCTTGAAATATATTTTTGTAATTAAATGTGCATAAGTGTGTCATTGGTTAAGTATGTTACTTTGGAAGACAATTGAACATTTTAATTATCAGTAATTTATTACTGATAATAACTTATTATAAATTTGTAATTATTATGTTTTATTTTTGTAAATAAAGAAAAATTGGGAAATTAAATGTTGAATACAAATTGTTGAAAGATAAGGATGCAAATTATTGTGGAATATTATTACCCATCAATAAGTCCTAGGCATATAATCTGACTGATTAGATTTAATTGAGGAATTATAATATTTGTTGATTAATTGTTTCCTAGAAGACAAGGAGTTGTCCTCAAGAGTGTGAAACAAAAGCTCATTAATGAGTTGATAACTACTTTCCACCTGTTGGTGAGGTGGAGGCAATTATTAACCACCAAAAGAGTGATAGATGGGCTGGAATAAAAAATCATTTTCTCCTTTATTTTGTCTCATTTTGAGAGTAAAAGAGACTAAAGAGAAAGAATAACTAGAATAAAGAAAAATAATTTGCATACCTAGTATGATTGGGGGGACATTGGTTGTTTATAGTGTCAAGGTTCGGAGGAGCTAAGTACTTGACTATTAATTTTCCTGGAAAACTATTTCAATTCAGTGTTTCTAACTCATGTATTTTATTTATCAAGAAAATAGAGTATGGTTATGTGTTATTTCTACGTTGCTTTGGTTGAGGTTGAAAATTTTATGATTTACTTATTTATATTGTACAATGTGAATTAAATAGTGTGTATGATATGGAAAAAAGGAAAAGACATTGTTATATTTTATTTATGATTTTTTGTAGAAGAATGAAGAGAAAAATAATATAGGATGTACTATAAATTATTACTTGATAGAGTAGAATTATGTTAGGCATGATAACCATAAAGAGAATTTATTCAAATGAAAAGGAAATATGGATACTAATGAAAATATAAGAATACATTAGACTATGTATAGATATCAAGAGAACTAATTTTCGTGTTAAATACAATTACCTACGTGTGTGTGTGTGTGTGTTCTGATTTTTATAAAATTACATGTGTACCTACATAGATATAAAGATATCTGACCAAGGATGGTCATTTATAGAATTAATCTTCCAAAAAGTATTAAAAGGAAATTATATTAGAAAGATTTGCATACAAAACATTATAACGTTAGCTATTCGAAATAAAAACTTAGGAAATTCTTGGAATTTTTCCATAATACTCATAGTAATAAAAACGAACTATAACAAGAAGTATTTTTATACTCATGAGAACTGAACCAAATATATATTTAAAAGAAAAAAAAAAATTGTTCATTAGAAACGAATAGTTTTACAAAAATGTTCATGGTTTGTTGTAGAAACCTCGGGCCCTAAGGGACTATAACCATTATAAGACATTAAAAGTTATATGTAAAAACATATTTCAAAAAAACAAATTTGAGTTTGTCTTCAAACAAAACAAATTCTCGTCCATGCAGAGTAGATACCAAGGGATGGGAGACCTTGATCTGGAAAATTAAATGAATAAGTAAAAAAATAGACCCTCTTCCAAATTGGAAAATTCTCAAAAAAATACGCTAAGAGCAAATTTGCACCAGTATATCTAAAAATCAAACACAAATAGAGTAAGTAACCAGTGATGGGTTTGCACAGGAAAACGAAGAACTGAAAGCAGAGAGTGAAGGAGTATAAGCAAAATTAACAGAGATTTAGAAATTAAGGCTCAACTATCCCTTTCGTGAATAGTGGAGCCAACTAATTAACCATTATACTTAAAATAAAATGAAAGAGTTATTTATAAAAGAGAAAACAAGTAAATGTTATATGGTGAATTTAAAAAAGGAGTAACAATATACATCGACCTAGAGTATAGGTGAACTAAAAACAAAAACAATCATTTATTAATTAAGGCTCAACTATCCCTTTCGTGAATAGTGGAGCCAACTAATTAACCATTATACTTAAAATAAAATGAAAGAGTTATTTATAAAAGAGAAAACAAGTAAATGTTATATGGTGAATTTAAAAAAGGAGTAACAATATACATCGACCTAGAGTATAGGTGAACTAAAAACAAAAACAATCATTTATTATGAAGAACGAAAAATGTCCATATAAAAAATAAAAACTATTACCAAAATAATCCTTGAAAATATTTTCTATTGCATACAAAAGATGAATCTTATATTCACTAACAAGGACCATATAAAACTTGGCTACCAATTAAAGTAACGTTCTCAAAATAATGGTACTCACAAATGCCAAAAGAATGTTGCTACATTTGAAAACATAGGGCTTGAAAAAGAAAAAGAGAAAACCCTAAATTATAATAACCTCCACAATGCTTAATTATAAGTCGAACGTCAAACAAAATCCATTTAGGGTGTGAAGAAAATCTTATAACAATGAATAGAAGAATTATGAAATAATGACGAGAAGCTTTAGGAAATAATGTATTTAACTCAATGAGTTACATAAGTCATTTCTTACGACCATTCAATTCCATATATAAACTCGAAACTAAAAGTAGAAGGCCGTAAGGGTATAAACCCTAGCATGGCGCTTGAAAACATAGAATGAAATAAAATGTCTTTGAGAATACCCATATAATAATCCTCTATTAAGAATTTCAAAATGAATTTGAAAATAAAACATAGTTAACAAAACAAAATAATATACTTTGTAATTAAGTACCCTAGAACTTTGAATCTGGTTTGCAATTAAAAAAACAAGAACCTTGGAATTCATAGGATTTCATTTATAAAAATTATTCGATAAAAAAATATAGAATAAGCATACAAAGGATCATTAAGAAATATTTATTATGAAGGGTATGAAAACAATTTTCAACTATAGCAATTAGGAAAAAATACACTACAAAAATGAAAAACTGTGAAATGGATTTATGCCTCCTACATCTCACAAATCGGAGACGGAGTTATAGTATTTGTGAAACTAGTAATAGGAGAATACTCACTTAAGTTAATGACATATGGGGGTTACAGAAAAAATATAACCTTTTAGCCAAATGTTATTTGAGCTCGAGTAAATATTATCTGGATTCACAAATTTTATGTAAGAGTTTTCAAAGGAAATCACTAAAGAGGACTTCTTACACAGAGAGAGTCCTCTGTAAACCTATGAGTATCAACAAAGGAAAATATTAAAACTTGCTTAAATACAATACTAATGTATAAACTGTAGGAAAATAATGTAAGTAACAAGGGAATACCAGAACAAAGGTATCAAATTCTATTTACCTTTATATGAAGTTGTTGCAAATTAGGAAAGAAATCCTTCCACACAACAGGTGAGGGTGTGAATCATTATCACATTTGTTAATTACAACTTCTTATATCAGTGAACTTGTGCGAGAACACCAAGAAAAAAAGTCTTAGAACCTTAATTATAAATTAATGGAAGCAGTGAAGGGAAACAAGTGAAATGAATGAATCTTAGTAAACACATGATAGTCGTTAAAAAAGATTCAATCTCGACCATAGAACTGGTAGGTAAAAAGTACACACAAGGATACTCTGGAAAAGTGGCACGTATATTGGTAGAACAATCTGGAGTGTTCCATAATTATTTTTGTATACTTTACCACAATGGTAACACACACACATAATACCACATTTAACAATGAAAGAGCGAGATGGCCCATTTATATAGCTTAATGTTACTCATTTGGAATAAGTAAAATCACGCATGTAATATTATCCATAATATTGTGAAAGTTGTCTGATTATAATCCAAGTTTGTTTCCATAGTCTCGTTAAAGGTTTATAATAATGGTAAAGAAGTTAGAAGGATATTACATGTAAACACCAATTAAAAAATGGTTATAGAACCTTATTTTATTGAAAATAGCCATGGAGTTTATACATTATCTTAGAAAAAGACTAGTATAATGAATTAGAAATTATATGGTGAATACTACCTGTAGCCTAGCAACTAGCCCTACCCGCGTATATTAAAATTCATATTGTGTTTCATGTATCTTTGTTAAAAAAGTATTTACATGAACCATCTCATGTAATTGATTGGAATGTTTTACACATGGAACCAAAGGGATAGTTCCTAGCAGAATCAATGCATATTTTAGACCGTATGGTAGTCATGCTCTAGAATAGAGATGTAGCGTCGCTGAAGGTTCAATGGAAACATTTCAATCTAGAAGAAGCAACTTGGGAGTTGGAGGATGTAAGAAGCATATACTTCTCTATTTTGATGAAAACTTGAATTTATTTCTAGGAGAACATTGATCAAACATTGGGACGGTGTTAAATTCAAGTGAGGGAGGATGTGATACCCCTTGGCTTGATATATATTTTTGTAATTATATGTGCATAAGTGTGTCTTTGGTTAAGTATGTTACTTTATAAGACAATTGAACATTTTAATTATCAGTAATTTATTACTAATAATAATTAATTGTAAATTTGTAATTATTATGTTTTACTTTTGTAAATAAAGAAAAACTGGGAATTTAATTGGTTAGTAGAAATAGATGAAAGAGATAAGGCTACAATTATTGTGAAATATTATTACCCATCAATCAGTGCTAGGCATCTAATATGAATAATTAGATTTAATTAAGGAATTATAATACTGGCCAATTATTTCTTTCCTAAAAGATAGGGAGTTTTCCTTAAGAGTGGGAAACATAAGCTCATTAATAAGATGACAACTACCTACCACCTATTAGTGAGGTGGGGGAAGTTATTAATCACCAAAAGAGTGGTAGATGGGTTGGAATAAAAAACCTTTTTCTCCTTTTTTACGTCTCATTCTAAGATTAGAAGAGATGTCGGGAAACAAGAAGTAGAATACAGAAAAAGAATTTGCAGGACTGGTATGCTCCGGGGGATATTGGCTATTTGCAGTGTCAAGGTTGGGAGGAGACAATTACTTTACTATTAAATTTCCAGGAAAAGTTGTTTCAAGTTGATATTTCTAACTTCACTTTGGTTGAATTTGAAAATTTTATGATTTACTTATTTATATTGTACAAAGTAAATTAAATAGTGTGTATGATTTGGCAAGAAGGAAAAGACACTATTATATTTTATATATGAACTTTTGTAGAGGAACAAAGAGAAAAGGAATATAGTCTATACTATAAATTATTACTTAATAGAATAGAATTTTGTTAGTCATGATAATCATAAATAGGATTTATTCAAATGGAAAGGAAATAAGAATGGTAATGAAAATATGGGAATACATTAGATTATGCACAGATAACCAGAGGACTACTTCTGGTGTTAAATAGAATTACTTATATATATATATATATATATATATATATATATATATATATATATTCAAAAAAATACATATGTACTTACATAGATATAATGATATATGACCAAGGATGGTAATTTATAGAATTTATCTTGCAATAAATATTAAAATAAACTTATATTAAGAAGATTTGTATAGAGAAAATTATAGCATTAGCTATTCGAAATAAAAACTCAGGGAATTCTTGGATTTTTTCCATAATAATAATATTAACAAAAACCAACTATAACAAGAAGTATTTATATACTCGTAAGAACTGAGCCAAATGTATATTTAAAAGAAAAGTAGAAAAATTTCTTTTCATTAGAAAGGAATAGTTTTACAAAAAGGCTCATGGCCTAATGGAGAAACCTTGGTACTGAAGGAACTATATGCCTTAAAAGACATTAAAGGTTGTATGTAAAAACATATTTCTAGGAAAAAAAAGAAAAAACTAAATCGAAGGTTGATCTTGAAACAGGAACAAATTCTCGTCCATGCGGAGTAGAGACCAAGGGTTGGAAGACCCTAACCTAGCAAATAAAATGAATAATTCGAAAAATATAACCTCGTCCAACTTGGAAAATTTTATGAAAAATATGTTATGAGCGAATTTGCACTAGTATTTTTAAAATCAAACTCAAATAAAGTAACCAGTGATTATATAGGAAAATGAAGAACTGAAAGGAAAGAGTAAAGGAGTTAAAGAAAAATTACCTAAGATTCATAAATTGAGGCTTAAGCATCCCCTTGTATAGTGGATACAACTAATTAGCCACTATACTTAAAAGAAAATGAAAGGGTTATGTATAACAAAGCAAAAAAATAAATGTTAATGGTGAATTTAAAATAAATAGAAACAACATACATTGACACAGAGTATAAGTGAGCTAAAAATGAAAATAATGGTTTATTATGAAGAACTAAAATGTCCATAGCAAAATTGAAAGCTATTACTAAAATAATCTGTGAGAATATTTTCTATTGTGTATGAAAGACAAATATAATGTTCGGTAACAAGGACCAGAGAAACTATGGCTACAAATTACATATGGTGCTCAAAAGAAAAATACTCATAAATGTCAAAATATCATTGCTACATTAAAAAATGCAGGGGTTGAAAATAAAAAGAGAAAACCCGATATTATAATAAGCTCCATAGTGCCGAATTATAAGGTGAATGTCAAACAAAAAGGAAACTAGGGTATGAAGAAAAGCTTATAACAATGAATAGAAGAATTATAAAAATAATGACGAGAACATTTAGGAAAAAAAGTAGTTAATTTGCTGGGTTACATAAGTGGCTTCTTACAACCATTCAATTCCATATATAAACTCAGAAAGAAAAAAGTAGAACCCTAACATGTCACTTGAAAAACATAGAATGAAATAAAATGTCTTTGAGAATACCCGTATATAATAATCTACTAATGATTGCAAAAGGAATTCACAAACAAGACATGGTTAACAAACTGAAAGAATTTGGTTTGTAATTAAAAACCAAAGAACCCTGAATCTGGGTTACAATTAAAAAAAAAGAACCCTAGAATTCACATGATTTCCTTTATAAAAAATATCCAATAAAAAATTCTAGAATAAGCATACAACAAATCATTACGAAAGTCTTATTATGGAGGGTTTGAAAACCCTTTTCACCTGTAACAATTAGGAACAAATACACTACAAAAAATGATAAACTCTGAAATGGATTTAGGTCGTCTACATCTCACAAATCCAAGACTGAGTTATAATATTTGTGAAACTAGAAATAGGAGAATACTCACCTATGTTGATGACATATGGGGGTTGTAGAAAAAATGTTACCCAATAGCTGAATGTTATTTGAGCCCTAGTAAGCATTAACTGGATCACATACATTTTCTATAAGAGTTTGAAAGGAGATCACTAAAGAGGACTTCAGCCAGAGAGAGAATCATCTATAGACATGTGAGTATTAACATAGGAAAACATTAAAACTTGTTTAAACATAGTACTAATGTATAAACTATAGGAAAATAATGCAAGTAACAAGGGAATACTAAAACGAGGATATCAATCCATTTACCTTTATAGGAAGTCGCTGCAAAGCAGGAAACAAACCCTTCCACACAATAAGTGAGGAATCATTATCACATTTGTTAATTACAACTTCTTATATCAATGAACTTGTGTGAGAACACCAAGAAAAATAACCTTAGAACCCTATTTGCAGAGCGACGGTAGTGGCCAAGGGAAAACCAGTAAAATGAATGAAGCTCAATAAATGCATGATAATAGTCACTAAAACTTCCAAAAACCCTAAATACTTTACCACCTTTTATTATAAAAGATTCAATCTCAAGCGTACAATTGGTAGGTCAAAAGTACACACAAGGATACTCTCAAAAAGTGGCACATATCTTAGTAGAATGATTTAGAGTGTTCAATAATTATTTGTGTAGACTTTACCACAACGGTGACACACACACATCCGACATAATACCACATTTAACAATGAAAGAGTGATATGGACCATTTATATTGCTTAATATTAGTGGTTTGGAATAAACAAAGTCACACATGTAATATTCTCCATAATATTGTGAAAGTGATATGATTATAATGCAAGTTTGTTTCCATAGTTTTGTTAAAGGTTTATAATAATGGAAACGAAATTAGGAAGGATATTACATGTAAACATCCATTATGAAAAGGTTATAGAGCCATATTTTATTTAAAATAGCAATGGAGTATATACATTAGTCTAGCAAATAACTAGAGTAATGAATTATAAATATGGTGAATTACAAAATTATATCGTGGATAGTTTTTGTGCATTAGTAAGAAATCAATAATGTATATGTGTCTTTTTTAAAAAAAAAGAAAAAAAAGATCAAACGTCAGAAGGAAAAAGACTCAACTATAGGATACCAGAGAAGTAAGGCATAATGCAGGTTATTTATAGTTTAGTTGCAGGTAAGGGAAAAATAAACAAGGAATATGGAATGTTCGGTTCCATCATAGATGTTCGGTTCCATCATAGATAGAGAGAAGAAATTATTAGGAAATAATGAATAATAAAGTGAGACAATATTATTTGATTATATCTTTTTGGTGTTTATTAGGGGCATTAAAGTGCAAGTACAAAATTCGGAAACTCTTATTTCCATCTCTATAATGCGCCTTGACATGCGCCTCGATAGCCCAATATAACACGACGTTTTTTTTTCTCTAGTCATCACCGCGCGCGTATTATATCTGGCTATCGAGAGCGCATGTCAAGGCGCATTAACTTTGCTATAAAGATGAAAATATAAATTTCCACAAAACTCTAAAGTGACATGGAACCAAGATAATGTGGTCAGAAGAAGAAGGTGGTGATTGGCAAAAGATAGCGAAATGGGGGACCCCACTTGACATATCATCCCGACGATATAATCCCGACAAGATCGAAAGGACATGTGAGTTTTATTCCCGAGGATGGAAGTAGTGGGAGGACGTGGTGGTAGAAGTATTGATTGGTGCACGTCATCATAGAGGAGGAACCGACTTGACACATAACCCTAACAATCCATCACTCTTGGGATCAAATGGAGCTTCCAAGTTTTATTGTCGTTGAGACAACATTGGGGAGATGGAAATGTTTCTGTCAGTTACCATCAAATTTCTCATCCAACCTTTAATATTTTAAGAAAGAAATACACAAAAGAACCAAGGCCCATGACCCCCTCGCCTCTATGCCCTCGATAACATGGACTAATAGGAGAAGAACACTTTGTGTGATCTTATTCGATGAAGGAGCCATGGTGTCTTGATGATGTACGCATTATGTGGACCAATTTGGATGTGACATGTGGCATGCATATTTGGAATTTTGAGGTTATCAAGTGTGCCTAAAATGGATGACACATGGCACGAGTCAGTGAGTGACAAATGGCAATGTGTAGACATAATGGTGGAAAGGTTAGCGATGGGGACACATCACCCAAGTGAGTCAACCACGATGGGATTTGAAGGTGTAGTAAGCTATTTATTCTGGGTGATAAAGTTCCAGGACACGGTGGTAAGGAAAATTCATATTGGTGATGTTTTAATTAATATGTGTTTATAGTAAGTGGTCCCACAAGGAAACGTAATACTGGTGTTTTCTCCCGAATAGGATATGAAGGTGCTCCATTGTGTTTCTCCAGGGAAATAAATTTGGTTGCTAAAGTGCTTGCTCTAGGACACGGTTATGTGCATAGTGTCATGTGACCAAGGACGCAGGCATAGTGCTATGAACAGGTCAACAAATTTGGTTGTTTTGTGCCATATTTGGTTGTTTATACATAACAAGAAGTTCACTAAAGTTGGTGATAGTGCACATGAACGATTTGGAAACAAAATTGGCAACATGGATAAACTTATAAACTTATTTGGAAGTTTGGCCAAATTTAACACTCAGCTAAAATTATAAAACTAGATAATATCATTGCTAAATATTGTAACGTACTAGAACTGTAATAACTTAGATATTGTGATCAGGACAATAGTTCAAAGACTAAAGACCATTAATACACATCAACACCAGTTAAGAAAAGAGGAATTAAAGTGAAAAATAATTTGAATTAAAGGATTTGTTGAGCTCAAGATAACTAAAGATAAATCCTGAAAATATCAGCTTGAATTCTTTATAGAAGAATCGAACAACCAATTTGGTTGTTGTTGGTGCAACATAACACATATTGTAGTATCCATAAGGTGTGAGTCATAGATAAGATTTGGTATCTCAATGGAGTTTTAGAATGAAAAGAATGCATTGGTGATATTGGTGATGATGGTTTTTTTGTTGTATGCGGCAGAGGTCAAAAATCAATGAATATTATTTGATGAAGGTGTTTTTATGGTGGTATAGGTGTTGAGATAGGTGATTGAGGTGTGTAAAAGGGAGGGGAAATCATGTTTGAAGCAAGAAAATGTTGTTAATTTGAGTTTGAAAATAGTATGAAATATGGATCAACATGGCTAGCAAGTTGGAGCATGCATTTCAGGGGTAATAACTTCTTTCAGTGGTAGTTAATAAATTTGGGATTAGTAGCTTCCTTTAGGTCGTAGCCTGAGAAACGTGCAAGTAGAAGCTTGCAAGGAAGTGATGTAATAGGAAGTTGTAGCTTGTCTCTACAAAATGAATAAAGAAGAATATTGACGCCTTTATATGTTGCATATGTGTATGATAATGATTACGTTTATGAGAGATTTTTTGGCGTAAATCACATGATATTTCATTTGTCGACGCGTTTCGAACCAACCAGTGTGGCTCATCGTCAGGACAAGTTGAAGAATTAGATGTAGCTTTGAATGTTAAATAGTCAGAGCAGAACATCCAACGGCTGCAATTCTTGACCAGGTAACGGCTATATTGACTAATGGCTAAATGTGACCGAGAAACGGTTAGTTGGACTGGACTAGGGGCATAACCTTTATTTAATTAAATAAGTTAATTCAATTTGATTATTAAATTGATAGTTACTTATATTCTTATTAAATTAAGCATTAAAGGGACATATGAATATAGAAGTTTTAACTATTTTATAAACTTTTAATTATAAATATATATTAAAATAAATTAATTTTAAATTACTAGTTAGCAATAAAAGTTACTAACTAAATATAAATATATAAATATTAGAGTGATTTAAGGGTTAGAAAGAATATTTTAAATAATTTAAATTTAATTAATTGTTTATTTTAGTGTTAAATTAGCATATTATCATAGATTGATTTCAAGATTATTTTTCTTTTATTAATTAATTGAATTAAATTAAATAATTTAATTTAATTTGATTATTACATTGATATTTAGTTATATTCTTATTAAATTAAAAGTTAAAGGGTCATATGAATATAGAAGTTTTTAACTATTTTATAAACTTTTAATTAAAAATATATATTAAAATAAATTAATTTTAAGTTAATAGTTAATTATAAAAGTTATTAACTAAATATAAATATATAAATATTAGAGTGATTTGAGGGTTAGAAAGAATATTTTAAATAATTTAAATTTAATTAATTGTTTATTTAAGTGTTAAATTAGCATATTATCATAGATTGATTTCAAGATTATTTTTCTTTTATTAATTAAGTTAAAATTATTAGTATATAACTAATAGCATAAACTAAATGCTATTAAAATACCTCAAACTATATCAACCACTCCTCAAAGAACCAAGGCCACAGGATACAGGAAAACAAGGGGAAATTTGCTAAAAAAGAAAACAAGAACAAGCTATAACCTAGGGGGGGAAGAAGGGAAGAAAACGACTAGGAAGAGAGGGTTGGGACCCAGCAACTACTAATCTTCCAGCCATCCTTTCTATTGAGATTGCTCAACCTTTTTTCAATCTCAAGGGCTTCCCTAAATTTCCGGTGATGGAATTGCGAAACTCTAGTAATAACACTAGCCTCCTCGATACAGACATGATGATTGGTTTTCTCCGCATGCTCTGCCAAAGCGGAAGACTTGGTTCTCCTATGCTTAAGGTCAACTGCATGTTCACTAATCCTTTGATTAATGGAGCGACCAGTCTCACCAATATAGGGGGTCCCACAGGAATAGGGAATAATATATACCCCTTTCATGTCCTTAGGGTCGATAGGATTCTTCACAGATCCGAGGGACTTACGAATGGTGTTAAGGGATCTAAAAGACGAGGGGACATTATGCTTCTTAAGAATCCTCGCAATCCTATCAATGGTTCCCTGAAAAATGGAAGATGGACACCTGGAATCCGGTCTTTTCGTTCTCTTTTAGTTAACGAATTCTTGGCCGCTTTGAGGAAAGCCTTCTGTCCCATGTATCTACTATAACCATTCTCCACAAAGACATTAAGGAGATGGGATTTTTCCTCCTCGAAGGTCTTTTCATCAGAGATCCTTATGGCATGAGTAGCAAGGGTGTTGAGAACCCCAAACTTCTGAGCCAGGAAATGGTGGAAACTAGCATGAAGATACTGTTCCGTATGTGTCTTCTTACGAAACACTCAGTGGGAGAGGGAACCATCACTATTCTTAGAGATAAGAATATCAAGGAAAGGGAGGCAACCATCGACTTCTTATTCCTTAGTGAACTTGATGGCTGAGGATTGACTGTTGAGATGATCGAAGAAGATATCTAACGCCTCTTGGCCGTGAGACCAAATGACATTAGTGTCATCTACATATCTTTTCCAAAGCTTAGGCAGGAGGCGGGTTGAGTTTAGAGCCTTGGATTCAAAATCTTCCATAAAAAGATTTGCAACAATAGGGGATAGGGGTAAACCCATGGCAACCCCACAGGTTTGCTCAAAGAACTCTCCTTCAAAACTGAAAAAGGTTGAAGTGAGGCAGATCTCAACTAACCGAGCTGTATCAGGATCTGTTAGACGGTTGATCACCTTCATGGCCTCATTTATAGGGATGCAAGTGCACAGGGAAACAACATCAAAACTAACAAGAATGTCTCCAGAGTCTAGCTTAATGTCCTTGAGCTCCTCAATAAAGGAAGAAAAGTCTTTAACGAAGGACTCTGTATGGCCAACTAAGGGTTTAAGAAAAATAATCTTGAAATCAATGTATGATAATATGCTAATTTAACACTAAAATAAACAATTAATTAAATTTAAATTATTTAAAATATTCTTTCTAACCCTTAAATCACTCTAATATTTATATATTTATATTTAGTTAGTAACTTTTATTACTAACTAGTAATTTAAAATTAATTTATTTTAATATATATTTATAATTAAAAGTTTATAAAATAGTTAAAACTTCTATATTCATATGTCCCTTTAACGTTTAATTTAATAAGAATATAACTAACTATCAATTTAATAATCAAATTGAACTAACTTATTTAATTAAATAAAGGTTATGCCCCTAGTCGAGTCCAACTAACCGTTTCCTGGTCAAATTTTGGCCATTAGTCAATATAGCCGTTACCTGGTCAAGAATTATAGCCGTTGGATGTTCTGCTTTGACTATTTAACATGCAAACCTAGATTTGAGTCTTCAACTTGTCCTAACGATGAACCACACTGGTTGGTTCGAAACGCGTCGACAAATGAAATATCATGTGATTTACGCCAAAAAATCTCTCATAAACTTAATATGGATCACAGAAGCCTCAATTCAACAAATGATTATGTTGTTATGTGTTTCATATGATTGATTTATAATTCTGCTTACATGAATGGTTTCCAAATAGCTTGAAAAGTTTAATTTGGAAATAGTTGTGTAATTTGGTCATCCCACTACTTTTGTTCCTAGGACTAAAACTCACATGTCCTCTAGATCCTTCCTAGATTATATTGTTAGGATGATCTGTCAAGTTGGGTACCCTTTCTTCCTTTCTTTCTCTAATCACCTCTTCCACTAGCCATGTCCTCTTAGTGATATGTCACCTCAGAGGTTTCAACTTGTGCTCGCTTGGAAAACTTCGGGGAAACTATCCATTGTGATTACATGTCTCGAGCGGGAACTTTGACCCGCCATATCTTTTGATCCAAGAAGCCTTTTTCGAGATTCAATATATCGTTGGAAAGATATTTTCTAGATATATCCATCTAGTCCACTTGCATGAAAATATGATATAGTATTCTATACCTAAAATGAATCCAAATTATCTTCTCCTTGACCAATCTACTTCACCACTATTGTTCACCAAACTGATTCACCAATCTATTTGGAAACATCTAAGCTTTCCATTCCTTTAACATTTTTTCATTCCATAATAACAAAATTGTCTTAAAAACTCCATGATACTACATTTGACATCAATTCCAATACCTTTGACATCATTTTCCATCAATTCCAACACATGTCTAACACCTTGGATTCAGGATCATGTCATAGAGCAACAAGAAACAACCAATTATTTTGTTGACATCAACTAAATCTAAGTACAATGCCTTATCTAGTGCTACTCATTAAGAAATTTGTTTGAGGTGGATTCTTGAAGATGTGGGAAAAGAATAAGAAACCCCATTTATTATCAAATGTGATAATCAAAGCTCCATCAAACTAGCCAATAATTTTGTGTATCATGCCAAATCAAAGTAAAATGAGACCTGACATCATTTTGTGAGATAAAAGATGCAACCAAAGGATATTGATCTAATTTATTTCCATACAAATGAAAATGTTACTAACATCTTCACAAAGCCTCTTGAAAAATCGAAGCTTTAAATATGTAGAAATCAATTAGGTGTTGTAATGAACACGTTTTTGCATTAAGGGGTAGTTTTAGTGGAATAATGGAGAATTTATAGAAATGAGCATTATTAGACCTTTTTTATCCATTATTTATATTTTTTAATGTGTCATTAGGATTGATTTTCTTAATTAGCTTTCATATCATATTCCTTAGGAGTTTGTTCAAATTGTTTAACTATATTGTATTCCTATAAATGTAAGTAGATGTTGGTCTGATGAATGTGAGAGAGAATGTGGCCAGTCTCTAATTTGAGAATTGTCTCACCCGTGAGTTGCATCTTACCATTTCTAATATTTTGTCTTCTTGTATTTTGTCTATATGCATGGCGTCTTTCGACATATTTTATAAAAAATTTATTTAATTTTTAAAAATGGTGTGTATATATATATATATATATATATATATTATATTTATTGTAAGTTTTATATGTTTATTAACTAAATTGAAACATGAAGTTAATACTATGAATCATCATTCTTTTTATTTGCATGATAAGATGGATTTATAATTTTCAGCCATTATTTATATTTTATATTTATTTCACCTATTTATATATAAATAGGTATGTATTTGTAATTCTATAAGACATATTGTTACATATATATTTTTCTTTAAAATCTTTTATAAATATTTTTATTTTAATTATTTTGCAATCAATGCTTGTAATATTCTATAGTATATTTTTTTCGCCCTACGGTGGATTCCCAAAGTTACTCATAACCTAGGTGCATAAGTTCCTTTACCTATTTTCTTCCTTCCTCTTTATTTTTATTTTTTTAAAATTATGAGTACTTTGTCACATATGTCAAAACCTCAACCCCGTAAAGGTGAGGCCAAGAAAAGTAACCCTACAAAGTCTCTATGACCATTTCGATCAATGAAAGAGAAATATATCATAAAATAGAATTAGTTACAATGATAGACACCAAATGCAAACTATTTAAACATAAAATATTAGGGTCCAAGACTTAGCTAAAAACAATTAAAGATAGAATACAAGAAATGGGAAAGAAAAAACAATCAATGGTTGAAGAAAATTACACCTTGATAAACAAGATTGAAGAGTTAAAAGAAAAAATAAATAACAATGTGGACCTAAGTAGTACATATGATGAATTAGGAATCAAACCCATCAAAGATTAAATTAACAAGCTAATTGAGTTGGATCATGAGTGCAATAAAAGAGCCTTGAATCTTATAATTTCCAGTATAAAGTCAAAGAAAGATGAAGACACCTTAGAAATAGTAAAAAAAGGAACTAAAAAACAAGTCACAAATTGAAACAACTTATCTCATAGAAGTAAGAATGTTGGAAAAGATACTCAAGCATAATTATAGATGTATATATAATTATGGTAAGTTATTGACCATAAATTTCTCATACTTAGTAGATCACCAAGCTTAAAAGGAACAAGAATATTTATAAATGAGGACCTCATCGCAACAAACCAAGTTGAATTAAGGAAGGAGGTTCAAAAGGTAAAGGAATCCAGAAAGGAAGGAAAATGGGCAATCATTAGAAATAGGAAATCTATTATTAGGGATAGAGATGAAAAGGGGTGTAATAAATAGAAATTTCGAACAATCTATATCCTCTTTTGAAATTCTTATGGATTTCCATGGCATAAAGGCCATATGTTAAGTTTGATCCTGAGTAAAATTGATATTATTCTATTAGTTTAAACTTGGGTGCATGATGAGTCTAAGGTCCCTCACATAGATGGATTCATTCTGTAGTCAACACGGAATAAGAAATCTACTCGTGGGGAATTGGAGTATATCATGTTATATAAGAATGAGTATCTCTCTTCACACTCGACTTCATAAGATTGACCTCTTCCATTGCACATTTGGATCTAAGTATTTTACATTAATGTTAAGAGGATTTATATCACAACTTGTATTTTGCACCTATCAGTGCTACCATTTATAAGAAAAAAAATTTAGATAAGGATTTTACTTACAATTCCTTAGAGAAGGATATTCATAGTCTAAGGAATCAAGGTAATATCCTCTTATTAGGAGAATTGAATTTTATAACTACAATAATCAAGTTATTCTTCTAAGTAATGATTCAAACCTTAATCCTCTTTGGCTTGATGCAGACCTTGATTTAGCTGATAGATTCAAGAGAAACTCTTAATACATAATTGAGAATTTATTTGGTATTGAGTTAGTTAAATTATGTTGTTCTAGAGACCTTATAATTTGAAATTTTGTAATAAAGTGGCCAAAATCCAACAAGATGACTTGTATTCATAGGCTTGGAACTAGTGTTGTGGATTATGTGATATCTTATATCCTCGTTTCCAACCAGATTGTAAACTTTGACCTCTTAAATAACCATGAGCTTGACTTTGATCGTAGACCTTCACCCTTAATTATAAACTTTGTCATGCAAGATAAACACATGCATGAGAATTGTGAGAGTCAAAGCCACCTTCTTTTCTACAAGCGTAAAATGGTTTTCTTCTTAAATTATTTAAATAGGGATTTACACCTCTTAAATTATAATGATAACACTGAAAGCCTCTATCATAATTTTACTACAACTCTCTCTAATACCGTTAATAAGCTCTCTACCAATGTGTCATATTAAAATAATAATTGAACTACTAACCCTTGGTATGATAATGACAACAAAATTTCTAGAAATGAAATTAGAGATGCTCCTAACAAGACCTTAAATCTTGATAAGATAAATCCGTATAAATATCTTACTAAAATAAATAATATACTATATAAGAGAAAAACTAGAGTAGTTACTCCACCTCTCTAAGTATGATCCTAGAAAGTTTTGGAAGAAAATTTTGATTTGTAAGACTAAAGAAAATCATTTGATTCCATTGAAGAAATAGAAAATTTACCTTAAAATTATTTATGAATCACATGACACCATGGACACCATTTTGAATACCCCTATAGAGGAATACACTTTTTCTTTGTAAGATAGTGAGAATGGGGTTGAGTAAGCTGCTAATGGGAAAGCTAAGAACATTAAGAGCTACCAAGCTTAAATTTTTAAAATGGGAGAATCTATACTCATCCCCCATATACACAAGTTATTTAATTTAGCAGTGAAGAAAAGCTTCCCTAATCTTTGGATGCAGAACCTTATTGTGCCTATCTAAGTGTTCCTTCTAATTATAGGATTGTTATGCAAAAATTTTAGGATTGTGAACAAAGGTGAAATCCCTAGATCTAGTGGTATGATCTAGAACAAAATAAGACAAAAGGTATGAAATTTTCCTTAGAGAAATTAGAGTATGGGAAAGAAGCCTACCTAGAATTTGTAGCAAGATGTTCTTTCCTCCTCGCTTGTAAGCTCTAATTCTAGCTCCAATTGCTATAATTAGAAACTTCACATGCAACTCAAACAAGCAAAGGATCCACAACATCCATGTCACATTATCTAAAATCTCTATTCAATGAATCAACATGGCATTAAAATACATGAGTGTAAACATAACACACAAAATATAGGGAAATAAGATTCTCTTTGTAAAAAAAAATATACGAGAGAGTTACAACCATAAATAGAAGCTGACTTTATAGATGTATCTCCAAGTTGACTTGTCCTTCCTTGACACAAACCACACCTCAACATCAACCGTAATGCATGAATGTGATGACTCCTTAGGTTTAAACATGCAGCATGAGAGCACTAACAATCTCCAAAAGTCAACCATGAGGCTATAGAAGGCAATAAATACATAGGGTAAGATGGGTAGAATTTACCATCTTAGGCTTGAGATCCACATATGATGGGAGGATGGTATCAAGGGATAAGAGATAAGGTCTCCAAAATAGCATCAGATAAGAATTCAAAATCTCTATCTACGGTAAATAGTTAAAACTACCTTGGAAGCTACTAGAAGAGGAAGCTTCTGAAATATTTTTTATTTTTCCTAAATTTCTAGAATCAGCGCACCTGTAGAAGGGAGAAACATGCATTGACTAATGACGGTGAAAAAACATACAACATGCACTGAATGTAGGTGAACAATCATGCAATGTGCTTTGAGGCTAAAATCATTGTTTTTAATTAATTTTCCCCAGAAACTCACACTTTTTGGAGAAGTGATGCTTAGGGATTTGTGAAGGAATGATGAAAAAATGTTCAAGGATGTTGATTGATTTGGTTTGTAGGCATATTGACTAGATGTGACAAAATGGCCTGTAATAGATTTCCCCCTAAAGTACAAAGTCAGAATCAGTGACTAAGGACTGAAGTGCTTTACCTTGTGACAAGTCCAGATCAAGAATCAATTAGTCAAGATCATCATCTCTTACAATACATATTATCATCATGATATCATTCTTGATGGAGGCATACCGGTGCTTAGAATATAAGCCAATATTACATGTACAGTGATTAAGAAGTCTCGTCCACTGATGAAAATGTGTGGACCCATGCTTGGATTATTTTGTATGATCATAGCCATCATACTTTTGTGATCTTGTATTAATCCTAAAACATATCCCAGGTGGATGAAACTAAATGCGGGTTCTTCTATCTTGTTCACTTGATCCCTTGATGTACGAGTCTAACCATGCAAATAGATGAGATGAAGTCAAACATGGTTGGTACCATCTGATTACTAACCAATGAAGTAATCCATTAAAAGATGCGAGAGAAACTATTAATGATGTTAATGGATCTCAAGGTACTATAGTACAATATGTATTGTGTGAATAAAGGAGTTGAATTCTGACACCACATGGAATATTTTGGGTGAAGGCCAATGATGAAGACCTACCACTGAGAGCGATAAAACTTGCCATTGATGTCTGCAAGGTCCAAGGTACCAAAGGGAGTTTTTAAGTCAACTTTATGGATAATGAGCTGATTTCCATAGGAAGTGACTTGTCGCAGGAGGGCCTTGATGTATCCCCCATCAATGACACGAAACGAGTATCAATATTTGAGATAGAATGATGTTGATGTGTAACTTGTTTAGGAATGACAGACATGAATGAAGGCTTAAGAGTACTGCAGTAGATATCAAATGAAGGAATTCAATTGAACGTACCAAGGACACCTTATGGAGTTGGAAGCATTGAATCAAAACCAAATGTAGGGGCTTTGATATGGTGTGATGAACCAAAGAGACAAGCAAATTTCCCAACCCAACAGTCATGCAGATGAAGTGAAAGAGTTTCATTTCAAGAGAAACTCACTTCCATTAATAGGTGAAGTAACCTACTTTCCCAATTTACCCAACCATTTCTGGTTAGTACGTGTTTAGTTTTTACAAGCTTGAGGAGGGTAACATATGCTTGACCTATAAGTTCATCCTTCGGATGAATCCCTCCGAATTTTTTTAACAAACCTTGAGAAGGTGTGGTTTGGTGCCATCATGATCGATGACTCCGTCATTGTTTGATGATTTTATGAGTCTAGCGAAGGTGTAACTTGGCTCCTTCTTCATGTTTAGAGTTTGAAAAAGAGGTGAAAAAGAAAACTCCAAAGGTTCCTTTTCGTAAAATTGTCTCTTGAGTCCGAAAAGGTAGAAAACGCTAATCAGGAGAACATCTTAGCCATTTTTGACAAAGATATTCATTTTTCATAAATAGTATATCCCATCTCATAAAAGGGTTAAACTTATACTGGGCAAACACATTTTCATTTACTTTAACAAGTTTGAAAAAACAAGTGCTTGACAATATTTTCATGTTTAGGGAGTCTGCAAAGAGCTAAAAGAGGACTCTAGGTTTTTTTTTTTTTCATGAGTTTACAAAGCTCGAAAAGTGATAAAAGTATGCTCCACTATAAAAATGACTTGTTTCAACTCAAAAATGTCATTAAATCCTTCAAACCTCTGTTAACCTACTCAAAACACCATAAAAGGATTAAAAATATATGATACATGGTAAAATTAGGTCAAAATTAGGTCAAAATAATAAAATATAATAAAATAATGATAAAAATTACCATAAATAAGTGAAAAGTAATTTCATTTTTACAATTTCCATTTTTACCGCTTGGTGAGTGAGCTCTGAGGTTTTTTCCCTCGAGCTTCAATAACTGATTGCGGCCAATCTAGACGACCATTTCGAGTGCTATCAATTCCAACTAGGATATCTTACCTTTCTCTTTCTTTTCACGGTTTCCATTTTTTATCTCATGAACAAATTTTTGAGCTTTGAGTGCTTTAGGGATTTATAATTTCACCCTAGACCTATCACACCCTTTCAATGTCAAAAAATGCATTGGGTCGGGAAGATTATAATTGGGAAGAGTGCTTCAGTGCACCTCCCAGAGGAGGGAGGGTGTGCTGCAACATTCTGTCCTCATTTAGCAGGGTGCACTGGGCGCAATTGAAAAAGGGTTTAATTATTTTCACTCAACGTTTTCTCAAATTTTTGCATGGGATTTGTTCCAAATATTATCCCTGTTGTATTACAGGTATCAATTGGAACAAACATGTCTTTGATTTGGCGAGAAAGAGAACATGAGACCCATGACATGGATGCTACCAATGATCCAACAATTATTCAGGCTTTGAGAGATTATGGACTTCTCAATTTATTTTGGATTCCTAGAATGAGAGCCCAGTTGGAATTATTGGAGTATCTAGTCAGGGCATGGGATATTCAGGCACAATGTTTCAGGCTTGGAGCACATATGCTCAGTATACAGGTGGAAGATATTTATTTTTTGACAAGTTTATCAAGGAGGGGAGCTCCTATCTCATTGTCTGTCTTGAGAAGGGGCGGTGAGACTATCAAAGACTACATTGCTACATATTGTAGACCTCATTCCCAACCAATAAAATATGGAGAAAACGAGATTAAGGATGTGGACTATTTGCTGCTCAAGACAATCCTTTTTATCATGGCTAGATTGGCTGGAAGTGCTACTCTGCATTTGGCTAATAGGTCCCAAATGCAATATGCATTAGAATGCATAGAACCAACTTTGTTCAATTGGAGTGAGGGGGTGTTAGAAAATATGAAGGAACAATTCACTAAAGAAAAGGATGGGAAACTGAAAAACTTTGGATATGGTTCCATCTTGATATCATTTTCCTTAGATAGGATTCCATTTCTCTGTCCACATCATATTTATCTCGAGCTTCTAGATCCCAAGGCTCCACATACGAGGCGATTGGTAGACCTCATGTCTCAACATGTGGGTCCTTCCATGATTTTCACTCCCATTTTCTTTCGATGGCTACAGATGTGGTTCGTCATGGTCGATGATTACCCATATGCCAGAGTGTATTTTCAGGGAGACCCAAAGCTTGTGCTACCTTAAGGTGGGCAATGGGGTGACATAGGTAAAACAAATTCATTTTGAATGTTTTTTTATTTTTTGGTTTTACAAGTTTTTTGTTATTTTTCATATATCCAAGACTAATTATTGATTTTACATGGAAATGTTGGACCTGTTATACCAGTGGGTTAATCTTATCTTCAACATTAAGGAGAACCACTACATGCATAAATTAGAGCACAAGTTGTTGCATGGGAACAAGAGGAGATGCAGGATCTCAAAGTAATTGAGACTCTTGTAGAGTTTGAGTGTCACATTGATGGATTGACCCAAAGACTACGGTCAATTAGATTGCTATGAAATTGCAACATTACACCATTGGAGTTCCTAAACACATTAGTCAATTATTGTGAAAAAGTGACCCGCATAGTCATCTGTTACCATGAACACCATTAGGACCAGTCTACTAGGAGGCCATAAAGACATATTTTGACACATGTACTTCTGATATGATAGCCCATGTGGCCATATGCATTTCAGACACAAGTTTTTGTAAAACCAAACTTTATATACAATTATCTATCTATCGACATTTCTTATTTCCTCTATAATCTTGCTCAATCAATGTATGATGTGGATTGAATTTTATTTACATATGTCAAAAATGTATGTCTAAAACATGATTCACCAATGCATCAACTAATGTGTTTCGACTTCTAGGAATTTGTTGATACTGGATATAATCAAAATATCTTTCTAGAAGGTGAACCCTTAAAAACAAACAAAGCATAGTTGGACTTCTTACTGAATAGAAATTAGTTAAATGTAGTACTACAAGTTGTGAATCAAGTCTGAATACTATACGACGAATGCCATGAGAAATAGAATTAGACAACATCAATCACGGTGTTATACTTAGTGATGTTATTGGTAGAGAGATTGATACAAATCCCTTGTAAACTCACTAACTCACCTCTTAGAGCATAGATAACCCATGCCGCGTAGGAAAGGTTCTAAGTACTACAACCAGTGCCATCAGCATAACCAACATATGGTTGAACATATGCTGACATCTGCAAACCAAATGTAAAACAAGATTAGTAGAGATGGTAGGAAACTCTCAAAACACTACAAACACACTCAACACACCTATAGATAGTATGGCATAGTGACTATGTAAAAATAATTTAAGAATAGTATTTTTTGAGCTACAACCCATTTATGGGCTATGCCAAAGGAATCACATCAAAATCAATAAGCTCATATGACTCTTTTGTAAGAACATGTTTAACTATGTATGGGCCTAGCCACATCAGCTTGAACTTCCCATATCCTAACTTATTGGCTTCCTGGTCATATAATAGGACTAGGTGACCTTCCCAGAAGGCACACAGTTTAACATTCTTATCATATTATGCTTTAATTTGTTTCTTGTAGGCCTCATTGGTCATGGTGGCATCGTGTTGAGTTCCATCTAAGCATGTTAGATGCAAGAGATACTCTTCTTCTGTGGAAGTGGACAGGAGAATATCGACAACAAGTTTCAATGATGGAATATCACATTCGATGTGAAGGATTTCCTGTATACACCAATTGAAAAGGTGTGAATCTAGTTGCATTCCAGACAGAGGTTCGATATGACCACAAAGTTGCATAAAGGATGAGATGCCAATTCATTTTGTGAATCCCTATCAGGTGATGTATCATAGTTTTCAAAACTTTCTTAATCTCTTCTACTTGCCCTTTTCCCTATGGGTAATAGGGAGTTGCATTGTCATGTTGAAGACCCAACTTCGCAGTAAGCTCAGATATCATGTGATTTCGAAAATGCTTCCCATGGTCTGTAACAATAGCTTGTGGTACACCAAACCTTTCAATGACATGATTGAAGAGGAACAAAGCAACTATTTTGTTGTTGTTATTATATGTAGGCATCACTTCGGCCCACTTGGTAAAATAATATATTGCCACAATGATGTAGCTATGCCCCCCCAGCCGAGTGAGGGTTACATGTCATAAAGTCAATGCTCCATTTTCCAAAGGGTCCTATGATGATAACATAATTTAATGGAGCAGGAGGAGCACAGGTTTTAAGATCACGCATGACACTTTTGGACCGCGAGGATGCAATCGTGAAACATAATAGGAAAAAATTAACTAGCATGCAAAATCTTATGTGTGGTGGCATAGCTAGACATATGTATACCAAATTCTCCAACATGGAATTATTTTAGAGGTTTCACAACATCTTCATGAGTGACACACTATCTAAAAATAATATTGATACCACAACAATAAAGGGTGTCGCCAAATATAATATTATTTTTAGTCTGGTATCGAATACATCTCTGGTTAGAGCAAGAGGTATTGGGTCGTAAAGTCTAGGTTTGGAGATAGATGATAATATCCCCATACAACGAATTAGATGAATTGATCAGAAACAATGACTCGTCAGGAATAGAATCGTCAGATGTATACTCAGTGTTGGAAGAGAGAAGGTTGTAGATCAGTTCGGTAAGGACCAAGGATTTATTAGATTTAGACTTAATGAACTCCAAATCGAACTGCTAGAGAATAAAAATCCATTTGGAGTACTTTCCCCACAATGATTTTCATGAGAAGATGTATTTCATTAGGTTGCAATCAGAAATAACCATAGTATTTCGAAGCAAAATGTAGTGGCAAAACCTTTGGACAACTTCGACAACTACCAAAGCTAACTTTTCAACATGAGTATATTTTATTTATGTGTTATTTAAGTTCTGGCTCAAATAATAAATGGGATGTTCATCCCCTACATTTTCCTCATGGACAAATACCATAACAATGGTAGTAACTATAGCAACGAGATATAAGAAGTAATCTCGTCAATAATTCCGGGGATACAACAATGATGCCCAAACCATAACATCTTTCAAAGCATCAAGCACCTTTTGGGAAGTGTTGTCCCAATGGAAGGGAACCCATTTCTTCAACAATCAAGTAAATCCTTTAGTCAATTCAACATAGTTGGGAACAAATATTCATAGAAAGTTAGCCTTCCCTTGAAGGTTTTGTAACTGAACGAGAGAGGAAGGAGAAAGAAAATCAATAATTGCCTGGACTTTAAGTGGATAAATACGAATTTATTGATTCAACACAAAAAAGTTGTGAAGTCAACTAGATTGAATGAAAAACACACATTTGTGTGGATTGAGCCTAATATTATAATGTTCACAACGTAAAAATATAACCCTGAGATGCATCGAATGATCCAGACGATGTTTCGAGTGGGAAGGTAGGTCATCCAAATAGGGTTCTACAATGTGTTTAATATCATGGAAGACATAATTCATAGCCCTCTAAAAATTTTCTCCAACATTTTTCAAACTGAAAGGGAGATTTCGATAGGAAAATGTGCCCCATGGACAGATAAATAGAGTTTTATGCTAGTTTGATGGGAGAATGTTGATTTGGTTGTAGCATGAAAAACCGTCCATAAATGAGAAAACTTCAGTTCCAACACAATCATCAACAATATGATCGATAAATGGGGTGGGATGGTTGTCCTTAGGACAGGCACGGTTGGTGTCACGATAGTTGATACACACACGAATCATGCCTTGTTTCTTCATTACAGGAACAATGTTCGAGACCCAATCAGTAAGAGGAACTGGGTAGGTGAAATCAGCGCACATAATTTTTTCAACCTCTACTTTAATAGCATAATATTTCTTAGGATGGACCCGACGTAAGCATTGTCAAATCGATTAGCATCTAGATACATTTTGATTTCATGTACAACAATATTTGGATCAATACCTAACATCTCTTCATATGACTAGGAGAAAATGTCTCGGAATTCCTAGAAAAGGGCTTTATAGATATTGACCTCATTGAGAGAGAAATATGCACCAATATGTACATTCTCGACAATTCTGGGTTTAATCGAAATATCAAGAGGAATAGTCTCTTCAATATTCGATAAATTCTTCTTAGAATCGATGTCATGAATAGATAGGGAATTCACAGATATCTCAATGACATTGGGTGAATAGATATCACTAAGATTATCCTCATAAGTATCGAGTAGGGAGGAACAATGATGATTGTCTTCCCATGGTGCATCATCTAACATCATGATTTCCATGATGCTCTCATCAGTAGAAAATTTACCAGAGAAAGGATTAGAAGATGAGCCATAATATTGAGAATGATCAACCCAATCTATCAAGGAGGGGAAATCAGAGTGTGTCTAACAGACATAATAGATAGCTTCATACTCAAGCCTAATAAGATTGAGCAGCATGCAGCACCAAATGTATCAATATTAGAAGCATATGGTACTATCCAAGGATAGGATGGAGTAGTACAAGAAGAGATCATGTTGATAAAGGAAACTAGGTTCGGGTTGTTAGGACGAGGAAGGGAAACATTTCCATCAAGGTGGAATCTTTAAGCAGTACAACTTCAACATACCAATAAGAATGTGGGGATTAACCCATAAGAGGGATGCTTTGAGTGAATTGAGAATTATTGGAAAAAAAGGTGAGTTGATCAATGGCCACGATGCCCCCTGGTGAAGGAAAGCGTTCATTCTAAAATAGGTTGAAACAATAGTGGCCATGGCATAAATCCATGTACGTCCCTGTAAAAGGTTATAATCCAATGGTTTGTCTATAAATTTAACTTCCACTGACATTTTTTTTACATCTAATTCTAATTCTAACAAATTAAAAATTGTGTAAGGCTTGAAGCCTCCTTCAACAAAGGATTTGAGAGTAGTAGGTGATTGGTTGAGTTGAGAAGAGCCAATATCCTTCCACAAGAAAGCGACATGATATAGGTTGAAGCTCCTTTGTCCACAATTGTTTGATGAATGGTCTTACTTCGAACAACAAACTAAATAATAAAATACAATTGCACTAGAAGTTTGGGCATATGGTTATCATGATTAAAGACAACAAGACTAGAATTTGAAGGATGGATGCCCCCAATTGCGGCAAGTAAAGCCTTCTTCTTAGAGGGATAATTCTGCAAAACCTCAAGAGTTGACATAACTAAGGATCTTGAATGATGATTTGTGAATAATGCCCTTAGGAGGTTTAATAGTTAATTCAGTTGGAACCGCATTTGGAGCAGTATCCAAAGTAGATGAGATAGAACTGGTAGGTTGATTAGTAGCCTTACTAGCCGAGGGATTCAAATTATCATAGTCCTTATTTCTCATAGCCACCATAACTTCATTTTTCTGTTTGGTGGAGGAAAGCATCATAACCGAGGAAGAGGAAGCTAGATCTTGTGCAACCATGTTTGTCTCTTGATTAGGAAAGGGATCTGTTAACACAGTAGGTGTGGTAGATGACTAAGGGAATTGATTTACTTCTACTCGATGTGGATAGTCCTGAGTAAAATTTTCCTCATTATAGATTAAGGAAGGATAACAAGGTTTCCATTTTTCATTAGGAGATTGGTTATTTTATTTGTCCTACGAAGGATTACCTTTCTTCTTTTTTTCTTTTCCTTTATTTTTACTTCCTAGTTGCTGAGATTTGTCTTTCATGGATTGAACGACATTTATATCAGAAGTAGTAGTCACGGGGGTAGTGGAGGATAGGTTTTGGGAAGACACAATAGGATAGGAACTAGATAGTTTACTCACTCACTGCTTGCTAGCAGAACCGATAACGCCATCAGCGGCATGTGATTCTTTACAGGGAGCTTGTGGAACAATATTTTGAGGTCTAAGAGCATTGGGTATTTTATTGTAGAGTGTGCTAGATTGTGTGTAAACGAGATCAAGGTATTGGGCACGAGCAATTACTTGCTCTTCGATAAAAACTATGCCTTTTGCAATGTCTTCAGTTATGGGTGTTAATTAAGATTTAATGAACCATTCAGCTAATAACTAATCGGGAAGGAAGGTCTTGACCAAATGATGGTGACATCGCTACTCATGAATATGATCATAAATGTGAGTGGAATCAAATTGTTTGAAATTGGTCAAAATTTTATTTCCAATAACATAGAAAATGGGAAACTAAAAATGGGTTAATAACGTGGTTGATAAGGCACTGAAATTGTTGAACAAATATCGTGGCAACTCAATATACCACTTTTCTTCTGTACTAGTAAGTGTCCGCTGGAAAAGTTGTAAATATATAGAATCATCATTTAAAGAGTTCAATGAACACCATAAATGATATGTCATCACATGCGTAGATGGGTTTTCTCTAGTATTTCCGTTGAATTTCGAGATATCGCTCAAAAGTTTTGTAGGAATGACTGACCACCAAGGAGAGTGAAAAATGGGATCATTTGTAAGCCTAGTTAGATCTATAAATTCAAGGGTTACTACAAATTGAAATTTTCTATCAAAGTTCAGTGGAGGGTATTCTAGGTAAGATGAAATAGCCTGAGAAATAGGTATCTGTGCTCCTAGATAAGGAGGATTTTGGTAGCCTGGATAAACGTAACCTTGTTGCCTAGTTCCAAGATATCCATGAAATGGTTGGGTTTAAATTTTATAACCTTGCTAATGAATTTGAGAAATACCTTGATATGGTTGCCTCGTGGGATTTTTCATCATCGCTATGTAAGGCTGGTTAGTTTGTGCCTATGCCATGCCATGTACGAGTTGATTCACTTGCATGTGAGGAAAAGTTTAACTAAATGGTGGAGGTTGTAAGGAACCTTGAAGATGTCAGGTAAGTGGGACTTGAGAGGTCCCAGATAATGGTGGAACAAGTTGAGTTAGAGGTGAAACCCACAAAGGCTAACTTACTTGAGATAAATATTGAGCAATTTGAGCAATAGGTTGGCAAGTAGGAACCTAGGATGTAGGTGGAATAGGTCGAGAAGGTTTAATTTGATTCACAACAAATTTGGGTTGTACGAGAAAGGTACAATTTAAAGGGTTGGTATCCATTCTAGAAAATGGGAGACTCGAATATGGTAGAGCACTAGCTTGTGGTATTTCATCAATAGATGGAAATCATTCCAGCAACAAGTTTCCCCCCGTTGAAAGATAAGGGGAATATGGAGGCAACTACCCTCCTCAATGAGGTTAACCAATATAAGGTGGAGTGGGTTGTTTTAAATGTCTATATCCACTGACATACAAACCATATTGTTGATCCAATGAAGGTTGGGATGGAGGAGGAAGGGAATATTATGTGGGGCTCATCAAAGATATACCAGATGGTAATCTAGACGAGGATGAAATGGGAGAAGTCCATGAACTAGATGTTGCACCAGAAAAGTGGTAAGGATTGGTATCCAGGTGGAATGGACGGGCCACCATATAGATGTGTTTCTAGTGATGTTGCAAACATAGAAGTAGATGCAACATTGGTTGTCTCAATCATAGTGGCAGATGCGGGTTGTGAAACCATAGGAAACTTAGTCATGGTTAAATTTCCCAGAGAGGAGAACTGGACAAAGGAGCTTGTACTAGAGTATGAGGAGGAGGGACTTGATAGAGATGAACCCCTCTTAAATGAACATGAGAATAAGGTAAAGACTATTCTCAAGGAATCTCCTCAATACTCAGAAGACCATGTTAAATTTCTTCACCATCGAGTCTAAGATATATAGATTGTGGTTGGGTCAAAGACAAAGGAAGAGAAGAGGAAGGGATTGGAGTAGCAACTGTAGTTGACTGAGGTTCCTTAGGCTATATAAACTCATATTTCAAAGTGTCTAAGACAAAAAACTCAGGTTCAATAACCTCAAATAATAAAGTTCCAGGTGCTCATGTTTCGACTGTGTTGGACTCACGAGCGAAATGAGAATTGATCTCGAGTTCAGTACTCATAGGAAAAGACAATTCTAGTTGGCAGATGTAGCTTCTGAAGTACTAGATTTGGTAGTTTGTGTCTTTTTGTTCTTTCAACAACTAGGAGTTTCCTTTAGAGGAATAAGAGGCAATATTTTCATCCTACACGAATGATGGGGTTGAGGGGGTTGTTCTTCCACGATGGTTTAATAAATTTTAGAAATTAATAACCAAAATAAATCAAAAGGAATAAATAGGTAAAAAGGGTTTACCAAGTCACTGTGAACTATAATATACCACCTTAGTGAACCAAGGATTTATGTACGGGGAGACAATCTCCCCGAATGTTGTGTTCAGTGTATCATAGTGTGTAAGGCAACTGATTCAATTAACAAAGGTGGGATAGCAACCTAGTGGGGACTTCCAAAATATACCTGAAAGTACGTGTTGTCTAATGTGTAACTGTACAATGAGAGTGTTCCCATATGTTTTTCATGCATGGAGTGCCATCTGATATACCTAAAGGTACGTAGAGAAAAATTTGATACACTTATGTACATGGAATGGGATATCACCCCCAAAATGAAAGGTTGGTAAAAAATGATAGCTCCTATGCTCAAACATGTCGGAACATGTCTCTAGTAGAGACCTCTAGATGTTTGTGTTAATGTCCAAATGCTCAAGATTGATTCAATAAATTTTAGAGTTTACCTTCAACTAAGTTTCAATTTTCAAGGCTCAAAACTAGATGTAACTTGAACACATCTATGATGCAACTAATATGACAAAAATAACTCTTTTCATTTTCCTTTTAACAATGAAAGGCCTAACAAAGTAGGGGAAGAATAAATAAATCAACAATGCAACAAACAAGTGATGCAACAATCGATCTCATCAACTTCACTATTCCAATCAAAATCAAAGCTCTATATGCAATGCAAATAACTGTTTTTCTTTTATTTCATTCAATGTTTCAAATGCAAAGAAACATAAGAATGAAACTTGATTGTTGATGAAAAGAAACAACAAAAACTTTAACTGTAATGTAAGAGTTAGTTTTCAAATTAAACAATCAATCTATGCATACAAACCATAATTGATAAGAAGAAAGAAAGAATGGAACAAAATCTTATCAAAAGATGATGACACTAAGAGGTGATTAACATAAGAGATTGGATTTATAGAGACAATGACAAACTCAGAGACTCAAGAAAACTTTTTGGACCAAAGAAGAACAAAGAGAAAGGAAAATAAATGAAAATTTTTTCATCCTATAGGAATTAGCGCAGGTGCAGAATAGACACCAGTGCACTACAGTGCAGGCACAGAGAAGGAACAGGTGCATTGAAGTGCTCTGTCTCAAAAAAAAGAGTGAGGTGGTGCTAATTTAGTCAAAAGACAACACAAGAAACCCAACCAAGCTCAAACATATGTTTTCTTAAGATCAATCAATGCATGAATAAGCCATTTAAGGTTGCTTTGAGAGGTGAAAAATGCTAAGGTCAAGGAAACTACGAAGGTAAAATATCAATCCCCATTATGTTCACCAATTTTTTATGCGAAATTTTCATGATTGTGGATATAGGTGAATTCCCTCAATCTAGTGGTATGATCTTGAACAACAGAAGAAAAAAGTATGAAGTTTTCCTTAGAAAAAATAGAGCATGGGAGAGAAGCCTTTCTTTCCTCCTCGATTGTAGCTCCAATTCTAGCTCCAAGTGCTATAGTTAGATCTTGCAAACACAACTAAAATAAGAAAAGGATCCACAACATCCATGTAGCATAATATAAAATTTCTATTCAATGAATCGACATGGCATTGAAATACATGAGTGTAAACATAACACAACAAAAGACAATCTTTCTATTAACAAATATAGGAGAGAGTAACAACCATAAATAAACACTGACTTTGTAGATGTCTATCCAAGTTGACTTGTTCTTCCTTACAAAAAAGAACACCTCAACATCAACCCTAATGCATGAATGTGATTACTCCTTAGGATGAAACAAGCAACATGAGGGAACTAACAATCTCCAAAAGCCAACCATGAGAATATGGAAGGTAGTAAATATATAGGGTAGGATGGGTAGTTTAGGATTTACCATCTTAGGCTTGATATCCATGTATGATGGGAGGATGAGCTCAAGTAATAAGAGATAATGTCTCCAAGATAGGATCATTTAGGAAGATCTCTATCTGTGGTAAATAGTTAAAACTACCTTGGAAGCTTCTAGAAGAGGAAGCTTCAAAGATATTTTTTATTTTTCCTGAATTTGTAGAATCAATGTAGTTGCGTAAGGGAGCAACATGCACTGACCAACACTGGTGAACAAGCACACAACATGTGTTGAATGGAGGTGACCAAGCAAGAAATGTTTGATGAGGTTAAAAAAATTGCTTTTGAGCAATTTGTCCTAGAAACTCAAACTTTTTGGAGAAGTGATGCTTAGGGCTTTGTGAACGGATGACAACAAAATATTCAAGGATGTTGATTGATATGGTTTATAAGCCTATTGACCAGATGTGACAAAAGGGCTTGTAAAAAGGACCATTCTGATTATAAATATTTTAGTCAAGTTAACGAGATTATTTCATAAAACAATATTAGCCTTTTCCTTGAAATCCATGGTAAAAGAACTAAAGACCAAGATGGGTTTACAAGATATCATTCAACCATGGAACATATTATTACTCATAGGATAATTACAAAGGAATTCAAAAATAATAAAATTGATCTCTTCTGTTGTTTTGTGGACTTAGAAACATTTTTTACACCACTCCTGGAACAAATCTCTAGAAAAGATTAGAATAGATAATGATTCCTGTTAAGTTTAGGGTTTTTGTGACAAGGCTATACAAGAATCTTATTACTAAGCTTAAGACCACTAAGGGTTGGTTGGAGAAAATTAAATGCAATATTGGAGTCAAGAAAGGGTGTCCCTTATCCCATGCCCTTTTTGTATACGTGTTGATAAACTAGAAGAATGTTTGGAATTTGTAGGTTGTGTTGGCCCCACACCCACTAGTTTGTTCATAACTCTTCTCATTTACATTGATGATATTATTGTTTAGTAAGGGATCATTATGATATTGGCAAGAAACTCAAGATCCTCCAAGATTTTTGCTCTAATATGGATATGATAGTAAACGCCGAAAAAGGTCAATTCATGATAATTAAAACCAAAAATGTCACCTATGATACTTTCATTTAAGACAACATCTCCATGGAGGAAGTTACTTCATAAAAATATCTAGGAATTGGGATCCATCATAATCTCAATTGGAATTATAGCATTGAGAAAAGGAAAAATGAACGTTGGAAAGCTTATTATGGGCATGAAAACAACTTTAAGTCAGTGGATCTTTGGATTTGGGGTAAAAATAAGCTCCTCGTTGAAAATCTTGTCACTCCTATTATTTTATATGGATATGAGGTTTGGGGTTGTAGTATATCCAAAGAGTCATGGAGGAAGATTGAACAAATTAAAACGTAGTTTATAACCTACAACCTCAATATTAAAGAAAATAATCACTACCCTATCCTCCTCATTGAATTTTAGCCTCACTCTATTAAAAATCAATAATAAATCCAATTATTAAATTAAATAAATGAAATCATGAGAATTCCTCAAACTAAGGAGTCTAGTTTGGATGAGAGATTCTCTCCAACTAGCTCTCCTAAATTAGTGTGTAAGTTGAGAAATTGTCTCAACCGAGTGAGTCTAAGATAGACGCACTATCTTAAGACCACTTATCATGTATTTAAATGTATTATTAAATTTTTTGAAGAATGTGAATTACATGAGCATGAGAGACCACATGATGGCTCTCTGCCTTTTCCCTCAGTTTATTTTTTGTGTGTTAATTTGTTGTGCATATGGTTATATGGCTTTGTGATTCTTCTTCATGTGATATCAGAGCCACCTTTATGAAAAAAAAAATTCGTTAGTGCTACAGTGCACTGTGCACAGGGTGAACTACTTACGTTTTGATTGCAAGCCTTATCCAAACTCTATCGGCTGCTCAGACAAATATGGCTTCCAACAGAAAGAGGGTGTGATGGTGCCCTGCGCTATGGAGGTTTTTGAGGAATCATTGCGGCTCATTGAGTGCAGTAAATCGACCTGTGGATAGTTCAACCTTGAACTATTGGTGAACAATCTCAGAGTCAAGGCATCTCTCGCCCCATGAATAATCTCAGAGTCGAGGCATCTCTCACCCCATGAATGACGAATACCCCTTTTCTGCCAGCACTACAGCTCATTCTCAATCACTATACATTCATTTTGCTACCAGCCAGACAACCCAAGTTGATGAATCCCAGTCACAAGTGATCCTAAAGGATGATCCCAGCTAGTTGCATTTCTGTAGCTTACCTCCCAAACTAGCCATGATGGGCCTCCTCCAGCCTCAACAGCATTCACAAACCTGCTCAGTAATACAAAAGAGTAGTCTTCAAGGCCAATTTCATAGAGGCACCACTTTTGACGGGTAGCAATAGCAGTATCAGGAGAATCATTCCTCATACCACTTTCGAGGCCTTTTACAAGCATTTCTCTCAGCCCTGTTAAGGGAATGAAAAGTCTCGATCAACTGTTCCATGACCCTTGTAAGCATTAACTTTGTTGCAATCAAATCTTCTGGACCCCCATTACGATGGAGTTTGTTTTGTATTGTATGCTTGATTTCTTTCTTTGGATCATGAGGAATGTCATTCTGGTGGGCTATATCTCTTATACGTGTCAATGGAACTGAAGCAGTAAATTCAGACTTGAATGAAGGCAAGCAAGGATGTATCTTACGAATCACAAGAACCTCCTTGGCTGACGTGGCTATTTCTGATGAAATCCTTTCAACTTCACAGAAAATAAGTCTAGATATCTCAGTATGTTTGTTTGGTCTGTGATGGCCTCCACCCTCATAGCAGGGAATTTGATATGTGTTAATCCACTTAATTTTTTGGGATAAGTAGAGTGCAAATCAATAGTGCGTAGCATCCACAATCTTACGCCTCTTCCTTTTAGATGCCAATTTTCCACCTACTTTATCAAAAAAAACTTGCAATTCAGCTTCTGTTTCTAAAGGTGAAAATTTTCTTTTCAATTGAGCCACAAAAGGCTCTTGAGCAATGATTGAACAACCCTTGGTACTACAATTAGCATCTTTGTGTGGCAATCCATGGTTCACATCTGCTACTTTTTTGTCAAATTGCACTGAACAAAGACATACAACATTGCTATTCTGAGGGCCACAACTAGCATTGCTCGACAGCATGCTTCCGGATCACTCAGCAACCAAAACGTTACAATGCATGGTCAAGATTTGAGTTAAAAATCACTGAGGAAAAATTCATTCAATAGAAATGCAGCTTGGTAAGGTTATAGCTCTATGATTTGGCTTTTCATTAGTTTATGAAAGTCCAGTTTTGTTCAACGTATTGAGTTGAAGGATGTGGGAGCAGAGTATTTATTGGTGAGTTTTAATACTTGATTTGTTGGTCGAATTGGAAGGGAATATGATGGTAATGGGGTATTTATGGTTGAGCAAGAACTAATCTGATGGGTAATTAAATGCTTGGAATTTGAATTGTTAGATTTCAAGGGGATAACAATGGAGTTTTTTGTATCATATTGTATACTCTATATTGAATTAAATCTGAATGAAATTTTTCATATTGAGAGCATGGGAGACTTACTGAATGCGCTCGACACATTGAAGATCCAGTGACATAAGAAAAAGGACTAGTGCATAAAGTGCATTAATTTTTATTTTGGAGAGATACAACATTTTTTTAAATTTGGAGTGATAAGTGAGGATTTTTAAAAGGAAGCTCATTGTTATAATTTGAAGAAAGTTTTTTAGTAGAGTGTACTTTTATTTTTGAAGACGAGTTGCTTCAAGAATTTGTGAGCTTGGCATTCTCATTGTTTGCGAAATTTCATTCACGATGTTGTGAAGGTGAAGGTTGATGTAATTCACTATTTAATAAAGACATTTTTTTGTGGTGTTTGTGTCCTAGATCCGCCCAAAATTGAATAAGGGGATCTTAGGTACACGGTGTGTAATGAATGCATGTGCATGCATTGTGTTTAGATTATCAAAACACTCTCTTTATATTATTCTACATGCACATAAGCAAGCTTACGTATAAGCTTAAGTACGCAAGCACAAAGCATCACATCATCAACTTGATAAGATGATCTTCCAAGCAAGAAAATTTCACATTATGTAATCAAAGAAATCAAGTTAAGGACGCTACAAAATCAAGCATTTCAAGTCAAGACATTTCTGCATCAACATCCAATCAAGCTGTCATCTACATCAACAAATTTTTTGCAACAATTCAACAACAATTTTTTGGCAATTTCACTTGCACCATTTTTTAATAAGCTCAATACAAAACTGTAACTTGCAAATCATAATTTGTAAGTTGAATTGTAATCAAAGTCAAATTCAATTGAATTGTAAGGGTGCATTCTCGGTTGTAACCGACACCCTAATTTGACTTGTTAAGGTGAATACATTAAGTCAAATAAGTCTTCAACTGAGTCATCAAGATTAAACTTGTCATTTGTATCTTGGGTGCATTTTCGATAGTATTCGACACCCTTCTTTTGATCAATCAATAATGTGAGTTCAAGCAAGTGCAAATCTCACAACATCAAGCGAGCATGAAAGAAAGCAAGTGTGAATTCAAACAATCAATTGTTAAAACAGGATCAAGCGAGCGTGCAACAATCACCCAAACATCAAGTGAGCGAGTTCTAAAAATTCAGCAAGTATTAAAAGCAAGCGAGCATGAGTTCCAACAAGTTCACATGGTGAAAAGCATTCATTTATTAAATATTCTTAACAATTTGATCCTCTCAACTGCTGAAGACATAGTGAAAATCAGCAAATCAACTCTTGTTGATATTCAAGTGCATCTTCAACATGCACATGAAACGATTGAGTTCCTTCAACTGGAGTTGCAACTGTAGAGAAATGAGTTGCAAGAGAAGCGTGTTGCTTCCAAGTCTTTGACCAATCTAGAGACAACTGATCATTCAAATTCATTCATCCAACCAGCTTCAAGTGTTGAAGTTGTTCCAATTCAACTTTCTTCCAAACCCATCATTAAGCCATGGGAAGAAATTCAAAGTAATAGAAATCGACGCGGCTTAGGATATGTCAAAGATAACGACAACTTACATATCCCTAATTATTCAAAGCCCATTTAGTTCGTTAGTTTCGGATTACTTGAACAAATCACCTCAGCAAGTTCTCAGCAACTTGCAGACCAACGTCAATGCACACAAACTGAAGTTGCAGACAAATAGAAATGCACACAAACTCAAGTTGCAGAAAAACCGAAATTTTCTCATTGTCAAAGAATTGGTCATCTGGAAAATAAATGTTTTGATCTCCATCCTTGTAGCCATTGCGGCAAGTCAAATCGTATATTGGAGAAATGCTGCAACCAATGACAATCAGCCAGATTGAATATAAATTATTTATGGATTGATATCTGGGAATGGTCATCCACAACCAGAAGATTGTACAAGTTTTACAATCAAATTCACTCACACATATTGCAGCCAACAGTGAAATGAAGATGCTACTCTCGTGCAGTTGGAAAGGGAGAGTACACCAGTGAAACTCTCCTACACCTGAAGGGGGGGAGTTCAGAGTTCAGATATAATTTGGAGAAGATTGACTCTCCTTTCAGCTGACAAAGGGGGGAAAATGTCAATGAAATTGACAAGTGGTTGTCAGACTAAAAGTCTCGAAAACATCAACGAAGCAGCCAGTGGGCATCTCCATCAGCCAGTGGGCGATCATCATCAGCAAATACGCCAGTGGGCGTTCATCAAATTGTGTCAGTGGACACCGGATGTTGTTTTCAAGAAAAGGACAGTTGAATCCTTTTGTGGCTTGGAACATGATGGAGTTGTCAAGCGACATTCAAAGATGAATTAGTCATGCAGCTGACTCATGATCTCTTCATATTGTATTTTCTTCAACATCCAGCTTTGGCGGTTTTTTAGGAAAATGTTTTTTGAGGATCAACTTGAGAACTTGGAAGATGGTTCCTTGTTCGTTTTGGATTTATCATTGAGGGGGGGAATGTTAGCCTCACTCTATTAAAAATAAATAATAAATCCAATTATTAAATTAAATAAATAAAAACATGAGAATTCCTCAAACTAAGGAGTCTAGTTTGGATGAGAGATTCTCTCCAACTAGCTCTCCTAAATTAGTGTGTAAGTTGAGAAATTGTCTCAACCAAGTGAGTCTAAGATAGATGCACTATATTAAGACCATTTACTCATGTATTTAAATGTATTATTAAATTTTTTGAAGAATGTGAATTACATGAGCATGAGAGACCACATGATGGCTCTCTGCCTTTTTCGCTAGTTTATTTTTTGTGTGTTAATTTGTTGTGCATATGGTTATATGGCTTTGTGATTCTTCTTCATTGAAGCATGTGTTTCACCATTTAAAAGCATGAATATGACTAGGTATCTTATGTATAAGAAGAATCTATACAACATGGATTCCAAGAGGTTTCCTAAAATTACTTCTAACTCTAGAAAAAACCCCCACCTTAGACTCAAGTGAGGGTGGCATAAGGATTCCTAGCCTTGGCTAGAAAATTGGAGAATAAAGGAGGAGATCATCTTGAGGAAGTCAAATAATATTAAAAATATTATTGCTTCCAAACTTAAGGAGAAATTTTGGGGAAATAAAGAGTTTGAGGGAAGAAAGAAAACAAGGTATTATGAGGTGATTAAACCAAATATCGAAAACCAAAATTATCTTTCTATCTTGACTAGTGTTAGAAAGAAAATGAAAAATCCAAGATTAGAACTAATTCTCATGAGCTTCATAGTGAAAGTAAGTGTTGGTCAATTCCTAAACTACCATGGGATGAAAGAGTTTGTCAATTATTGAATCCTAGGATGGTTGATGATGAAAAACACTTTCTATTAGATTGTTAATCTTATACTCACATTCAATCTAATTTTAAAAATATTTGTCATACTACTAACCTTCTTGTCCTTTTTAAATTAGCAAACCTATGGTGGTGTGCGAGCACTTCTCACACTTCTTTTTAAACATAGAAATAAAATGTTAAAGAATTCTAATTATCTCTTACCTTCTTAAGGTCCGATAAACCATATAGGTCTTAGTAGACATTAATTATCACCACCATCATCATCATAAAATTTAGAGAGCGAGTATATTGTAAGTATTAAGTTTTTATATGGTTGTTGACTAATACATTCTAAAATATTAGAGTTAAAAAAATAAACCATCGTCATTTAAATTTCATTTAATGTCATATAACAAAAAATAAAAATAAAATTAGAATATAACAAATTGAATTGAATGAAATTAGACTTATTATTTTTAATATTACCTTTCAATTGAAATATATATATATAATTTCAATTAAACGTACATTAACTTATTTATTTTTAATCTTTTATTTAATTTTAAATTTAATATTTTATTTTTCTGACTACAACATCTTCTCCGTATTAAACTTTAATATACGTCTTGACACACTATTGATGCCAGATATATAATTAATTATTTTCTTGAGTAAACCTACATTATTTTGCAAAATAGAGTAATAAACATAAATTATTTCACCAGATAGAGTAAGAAACCTATTTGCTTTTTTCATTCCCAATCATAAGCCTACATTTTTTCCTTGCGTTACATAATAATGAGATAGCCCCACACCACTTAACTAACGTTACTACAATAAATAAATAAATAGCTGTACTCTTTAATGAGTTGAACCATAAGAAGCAAATGGCATGTGACATTAGGCTTGTAAGAAAACTATAAATATATCTAATAATAAGATTAAGGATTTTAAGAGGCATATATGAGATTATTTTATTGTTTTAAATTTGATTGAATGGCATTACGCAATATTAAAATTTTAATTTTAAATTATAATATAGTTAATCATGTATTAATAATATAACATTATTATGTGATCAAGTCAAAGTTGTGTAGATTGAATTGTAATGATCCACGCTGAATTGTAAATGTTCTTAGTATGGAGATTAATTTTAAGATTTGACTAGTAAATGTGTATGATTTTTAGTGCCTTGTTAAGATTATGGTTTGGTTATTATATATTTCTATATATTCTATTTTTATACGTAAGGAAAAAGGAAATACATAATAAATAATATTCACCAAAAAGGTTATTTGGGGAGAAATAAAGGGACCATGACAGAAGAGAGAAATGGAAATGGGTTTATGGGGGTAATTTGACTTTGTTACTATCTTTACAAATATTACCATTTTTTTGTTATACTAAGTCTTATAAGTTATCTTATCATTTTTTGACTTGTGCTAAGTACAAGTTTTATGTCATTGGGAAAATAATAGTACGTGCATTTTATAATCTTTGTATTATTAGTCCCTGCCATCTGGCAATGGCCAGGGACTATAGTAATCGGATTGAAGATATTTAGCATTAATTCACGCGGTTTATACACTGAGTGTGCGGCTTATGCAACCAGTTCAGTATGTTAACTATATGGTAGTTTCTTTCATCATCTTATTTGGCCTCTTCCCGAGGAGAAGAGGCCAAAAGCATATGCTATTTTCGACTGCGTTGTTTTCATTATTTGGGAAGTGGAGAAGTGGAGATTAATGCTAGCATTAAAGGACGAGATCTGAGGCGTACGTATACGCAACAAGAAATTTAACCAAAGTTTTCTGTACCACCGCCTTGTAACTGCCACCTACACCTTTCAAGACGGTGACACAACCCTACAACTACACGTTGCATGGTGGTGCCACGAATACTGCAATGGAAATAGGAATAAAAAGCACTATCTCTGCTAAAAATTGCAACGCTTTGTAGTCGACTTTTCTGCAATTTCACCTTGTGCCCTGATTGCTTCTGTGTTGCAGATCACAGGCGTGCTGGCCGTGGATCCAGACGCTCCAGATATCGCCGTCTCCTGCTGTCGATGAGATGCAGACCATCCATGATTAGCGTTACTGTAATGTAGTAAATTGAATACCAAATTTTCACATCATTTTTCCTATATCCTTTTTCTCTGGTTATTCATAGCAGTAACAAACTCTACAACAGAGGCCTAACTGTTCTTTCCCTTTCGCTTGTTGTTTATATATCTGAATTGAAGGAACTATCTATTTGTCTCAGAAACCTATTAAGAACAATTTTACCTTGTGCCCTGATTGTTGCAGACGCTCCAGATATCGCTGTCTCCTGCTGTCGATGAGATGCAGACCGCTCTCTTCCAAAGATGCAGACGCTCCAGATATCGCCGTCTCCTGCTATCGATGAGATGCAGACCGCTCTCTTCCAAAGATCCACTCGCTTTAAAGCCAAACCTCCTTGCTTCTTTGGTCTACAGATTACATCCGAAGCCACCTTAGCCCCAGAGCTTTTGAGCTCCGATCCCTTCCATAAAATAAAAAGGATCTGAGAATCTGTTCCACTTGCTTTCTCGCTTGACTCAGAGAATGCATATTTATTAGAAATTAGAGAGCACAATTTTTATTGGAAAGGAAATTATAATCAAATTAAATAGTTTCAGTAAAATTAAAAAAATTAAATTTCAGTAAAGTCAATATCAAATTAGATAAGTAAAATTTAAAATATTCTGGCAGCTGTGGTTTAATTAGGTGAAATCAAGACCATATACATCTGCAAGCTGCTTTAGCTGATTAGGTGAATTTATCTCTTCATGGTTCAGTTTTTTAAACCTGTATATTTACATTTTTCCCTCATGCTTTTGATTGGGATTCTGAATTTAGAGATAAAGACCCATACCTTCGTGAGCAAGATCTAGAAGCAGAGCTTGTTGAAGCACACGTTTATCTAGGACCAGTAGCTTCAGTCTCCATTCTGACCTTAGTCTTAGACATTGAAGCTAGAAAACTCGACATCCTCAAGTTCATTCGTGTTAACAGAATTTGTGAAACTGAGAATGGGCGAGCAAGCAGAGTTCTGGTCACAATCTGCCTGACTTTTACAAGAAGGCTCCAACGGTGCAGCCCACTGTATCTCTACTCCATAGTTCCACTGCCTCGCAGGCACCGCCGGGTTGAAATTTAGGACACTCGTGTAAGCCCTGCAACCACCGGAGTGTACCCCTATTGTCTAAGAAGCGGTAAAACCTCCCGCTATAAATGTGCAACAGACACCATCTTTCCTACACGCCATGGCTTCCTCGGCTTCATTAATATATGTATGATACGAACTGCTTGAACTACAATTCAATGGTGATGCCAGTATTATAGGATCGCAGTTCAACAACATAACCGTGTTCGTACTTGTAAGATTGAAAGGCAGGCTCTGATTCAATTGCAGTCCCTGGTTATTCATGTCTCGAGTCTCGCAAGAATCGTTAAGCAGAGGCGAAGGTTGAATAACCAGCCTCATGGTGGCTGGATTGATACTAATGCCACAAAGAATGAGTCCCTCACCTCCCTGCTGCCTCAGAGCATTGATCTGTTGTCTCAGGTTTCGCTATGACGTGGTTCAGCGAGTGCCTCCGCACTCTGCATGAGAGCAGCATCCCTGGGAGTTATGGGATGCTTTGCTACCTCTCCACAAACACCAAATACATTACCATATGTAAGCATCTCCAATACAGAATTGTATCTCTCATTGTCTACCAATCCCTAGATAATTTCGACCTTAGCGAGCCATAAATCTCAGACCTATCTCTCACAAACCTCAGTATTGATCGCAGTTTCTGTGCTTCCGGCGATACTCGTTCTGGATGACCATCTGAAAGCATAAGTGTCAGGTTCCTGTAATTGAGTCCTCTGGCTATTAACACGTATGTTGTACGCACGGAAACGTGGCATACCAAATGTCGTTTTCTCGCTCTTGCAACTGACATAGAAGGGCAATCGACTATTTCTCGCTCTTGCTGACCGTGTTTTTTCTATTCGGCTCTGTCCTGTTTACCCTTGCATTACAATTAATTCCACAATACAGCAACAACAAAAGCACTTTGGAGAAAAGGTAACACGAGAGTTTGTATTAACGAGCACGAATTAAAACAAATATCTTTTGACAGCTTGAAACAAATCTTCGTTACTAAAGTGGGTTCTCAAACTAGCCATCTCAAGATCATGGAAAACATGATCATCAAATTTAACAATACAATAAAGTATTTAACCCTAACACATAACAGGGGCACATAAAAACGAAAACCCATGATCTTGGCCTTGACAAGCCTTGGTAACAACCATGTCAAGGATGTAACAAACACCGTGGTGTAAGGATATCGACTTTGGCTATAAGCAATGTCAGAGCTTATTTAGAAGTCGATAGCATATTTATTAATTAAATATCGAAAATGTCGAAAATGTCATCTGGAGAACAAGCTTACTCTTACATTTTCACCTCTTTGCTATATGGTGTATTAGCATTGTATGGGGATTCAAAATTTCTGCTGAATTGATTCAATAGAATAGCTAATTTAAAGGTCCTACAATAAGAATAATATGATAATATGTAAGATTTTCATTAGTACTTGCAAAATAAGTACAAGCACATGGCTTGCATGCAATGCACGTGGTAAATATGCCGTAGTTTGCTGGCTGCCTACAGAAAGAACTCTCTGCTCCGCTCTTTTATTTTTTTATATATGCCGTAGTCTCACCTCTTTGCTATATGGTGTATTAGCATTGTATGGGGATTCAAAATTTCTGCTGAATTGATTCAATAGAATAGCTAATTTAAAGGTCCTACAATAAGAATAATACGATAATATGTAAGATTTTCATTAGTACTTGCAAAATAAGTACAAGCACATGGCTTGCACGCAATGCACGTGGTAAATATGCCGTAGTTTGCTGGTTGCCTACAGAAGGAACTCTCTACTCCGCTCTTTTATTTTTTTATATATGCCGTAATTTGTTGGCTGCGCTGCCACTTGTTCTCTTTCTGTTCATATTTATGTTCTGAACTTAATGCAGGGACTTGCAGCCTCGCAGCCTCCCTTGTTTCACTATTCATCGACATGGAAAGTAGACGAGCTTCCCTGTCAAGGGGATGATTTCCCTTATATTTTATGGTTGTTATGGCTATATCATTGGAAATGAAAATATTTTCCCGTGTACTTGTGGTTTGTAAGAGCCTATAAATGTTTGGGGAAATCACTACTAAAAATGTGAAAGGAAATGGGATTTGAGAGAGAGGCCATGGTTGTAATTTTCACATTAGTTAAAGCAAACACTTATAAATATAAAATTTTATTATTGTTGATATTTTTTACGAAATGGGATTTGAGAGAGGGGCCATGGTTGTAATTTTCACATTAGCTAAAGCAAACACCTATAAATATAAAATCTTATAAACAATGAAGGAGAACAGGAGACTGTGTGTTGAAAAACACAATGAACTAAGTCTAAGGATATTGAATGCACAGGCATCTCCTGCCTCTTCATCACAAGGCCCTGTTTCAGGAAAAACAGAAAACTGGACTTATCATCCAGGACAAGTTCAGCAGCAGTACAGCCGGGAAGAAGGAGAAGAAGAGGAAAAGGCAAGAACAGATTTTGGATGCAATAGCATGAATAGAGATGTCATGTATTGTGTCAAAATGAAGGTAAAGATTGGAAACCAGTATGAGTTCTGGAAAGTTCTTATGGATACTGGTTCCAGATTAAATATTGTAAGTGATACTGTAGTTGGTATGCATCATCGAAGGCCAACAACATGTCCGAGAGTGATTACTGCAAGTGGTGATATCCCCACTAAGTATGAAGCAGAAATAGATGTTCTGTTTACAGAAAATATCAGAGTTCATTTGGTTTGTCCCATTGTCCCAGGACTAGATTGTGCAATGTACCTTGGGACCCCATTTTTTCAGAATTTTAGCATGCATGGAGCAAAATTTGATACAAAAACCCAGAGGTATGGATATTTTATCAGCCTTGAGAATAAGGAAGTCTTTTTCCCATTTATTAATTCTAATTCTCCAATTAGGATTAAAAGACTGGAGAGAATGGAAAATCTTCTGGCAAAAATGGAAGTAAAAAGAGAAGTATTAAAAACAGAAGAACATTTGGAAAATGGAAAATATGCCTCTGAAATAGCAAATCTCACTGCTAAATTCAAAGAGTGTTGTTCAGACGATCCAAATGCTTTCTGGCATATTAAGAAACAGGAAGTAGAGCTTCCTCTCAAAAAAGACTTCAGCGGAAAATTAAGGAGATCCAAAGCAGTGGCAATGAATGAAGAACAGATGAAGCTTTGCAGAGAAGAAATAAAGGATCTCTTAAAGAAAGGGCTTATCAGGAAAAGTAAGAGCCCCATAGCATGTTTTGCATTTTATGTTAATAAGCATGCTGAAATTGCCAGAGGAAAGCCAAGGTTAGTTGTGAATTACAAACCTCTGAATAGTATTTTGGATTATGATGCATACCCTTTGCCAAAGCCATCCTCCATACTTGCCCAGATATCAAAGTCAAAAATATTCTCCAAATTTGATCTCAAATCTGGTTTTTGGCAAGTAGGAATCAAAGAGGAAGACAAATGGAAGACAACATTCTCTGTACCTGAAGGGCATTATGAATGGAATATCATGCCATTCGGCCTAATTAACGCTCCTTCAGCCTTCCAGAGAATAATGGATGAAACTTTTGAAGGAATGGAGGAATTCCTGAAAAAGTATATTGATGATTTACTGATTCATTCTGATAATATTGCTGACCATGTTAAACATTTGAAAATCTTTCTCCGCAGGGTCAAAGAAATGGGTATAGTATTATCAGAATCCAAGATGAAGTTATTTCGGCCAATGATAGACTTCTTGGGTTACAATATATAGTATGGATCCTATACTGTAATCCAAAGGAGTTTGAATTTTGTTGATCACTTCCCTGATGAAATTAAGGATAAAACACAGTTGCAAAGATTTTTGGGAAGTCTGAATTACATTTCTAAGTTTCTGAAGCATTGTGCACAAGAAAGAAAATTGTTGAATAAAAGGCTTCAGAAGGATCCAATTCCATGGAATGGTGACTGCACACAGGAAGTCAGAGCAATAAAAGAGAAAGTCAGAAATATTCAGCCTCTCTCCCCTATCAGAGAAGAATGGGAGAAAATCATTATGAAAGATGCTAGTTATGAAGGTTGGGGAGCAGTCTTATGCCAAAAGAACCCCAGCAACAAAAATGAGATTGAGATATGTCAATATGCATCTGGATTATGGGCCAAAAATCAATTGAATTGGTCAAGTCTGAAGAAAGAGCTTAGAGCAGTTTGTTTGGGAATAGAAAAATTCAGAGATTTTGTCATCTACACCAAATTCACCATCAAAACAGACTGCCAAGCATTAAAATATGCCATTCACAAATGTGATTTTGAAGACGCTGCTATGGTAAGATGGATTATGCAACTCAGTCAATATAACTTTGATATTGAATTTGTCAAAGGAGATAAGAACAATTTTGCAGATATGTTGAGCAGAGAGTTTTTAACTGAACATTCAATAATGAGTCTGCAATGCAATTTCATCAGAAGACATGAAGATACTGTAGAAATGGAGACTTCATCTGGATGGATTTCATATGATTTGGAAACAAGTCTTCTAGACCATGATGAAGATTGGCGACCAATAAAAGAAGTCAGGTACAGGACAGACATTGATTTCCTTTGGACAGATCCTCATCAAGATGAAGCAAATAATGAAGCTCTTGAAGCCCTGGATTATCTAAGGAAAATTGGGAGCATTGCCTATGTAATTGAGAGAGATCATGAAGATGATAACAGGATCACCAGTTGTCACATAACATTCAGAAGGTTTGACAATCATCTTCACAGGGAAAATTATGATTTCAATCGGCAGCAAGAGGCTTTCTACACAGCGATGAATTTGCAGAATTTTTCCACTATTATGTTTTATTCCTTGCAGTTTTCTTTTTTGTTTGAAGATACTCCAGTAGAAGACATGGAAGAAGATGACCCTGTTCCAGGATGGTTCATGGATTGGTGGGAGAAATACGGCTTATCCCCACTTATCATGAAACCATACTCCATGGGCATGTTGAGAATACCAAATTTCAGTCCTAATAGCACGATGATGACTTTGGTTTTGGATAAAACAATAGGAGATTTGGTAAATATTAACAGTACAGATTTTCTGAATGGTGTCAGAAGATGCGGCCATGTGAGATGGTTCGTAATGAATCACTACAAGTGCAGGAAAATAATTCCGAGTACCAGCTACGAAGAATTCCATCAACAAGCTGATCCAGAATTAAACCCATTCATGAACCTTAATGAATTAGATTTACCAGATCCTCATGATAATTCAACTTGGGAAACTGAAAAAGAAGTGTGGGTACAATATTATTCCAATTACTTGATTGAAAGATGGAATTACCAGTACTACACTTACCCACAAATTGATTATTACACCTTTGGTTGACGTCTTTCCAACCGACTATGGTGCTGGACGAGCTTTCGTGGATTCCCTCGTCCTGGAATCTCCACTTTGTACGTCTTGAGATTTGCATATCTCGTCTTTTTAGTCATTTCAGTCTTTCGAGGGTTCTCTTTTATGAATATCCTCTGTGTAAATTACTGTATGTACCAAGATTCGGTCCCCACATGCCTCAGGCTCTCTGAAAAAGAGTAGGGACGAGATAACATAGGACAATATTGTCCTATGCCCAAATCTTGCTTTCGGCGATCTGCCCAGATCTGTCCGGTACTTTATTTCTGAGTCATCAGTCTGGACACAGTCCATTCACGGATGCTTGTTCCCTTCCAGCCTTATAAATAAGAGATAGCTGCGAAGTAAGATTCATTCGTGTTTGGAAAGAGTCTTGAGTCTTGAGTTTTGTGTCGAGTGATTTTTCCTGCTCTACATCTGCAGACCATAGTGTCTGATCTGCTTGCATCACGAAATATTCACTCAAGTCTTACAGGTTTGGTTTGGAAGCCTGCGCATCAGTGTGCTCGGCACTGGTGAGAACCTAAAGTGGCTGAACCAATAGGAAATGTCTGTAAATTTTTGAGTCTGTGAAATTTCTGAGGCAGAGTCTGTTTATTGCCAGGTAGCCTCCAGTAATACTTGTTCCTTGCGGACAGTAGAAAGTCCGATAAATGCAATGATAGTCGATCTCTGTAAAGAAAACATCTTTATGTAAAATCTGCATCCATATAATAAAACTCCACCAGTTCATATTTCCGCAAGCTTGTCATTTAGAAGCAAACTCATATTTTAACTATGTTTACATGCACTAAAGGGCATTGAAACAATATAAGATCATTAACAAATTGCTTAATAGAGAAAGCGATTTTTTTTTGTATTGTATAGGGTAGTGTCAGAGACTATCATTGTTAGTTGATAGTTGGATAAGGATTTGGAGTAATCTAAGTTGAGTAGGTGTTGATAGTTGCAAATATTCCTCTAACAGCAAAGGGAGAATCACTCTATGTAACTTGCTCTTGTTTAGTCTAGCAATTTCCACTAGTATGTGGGCCTACTTTGCACCAAAATATATTGCTCCTTAAAAGGAGACTTTCATGTTAAAGTTATTTTAAATTCTGAATGAATTCCTACTTAATCATGCAAATGAAATCCTATATCTAATCCTCATATATCAATGATAATAGATTGATTACATACACAATTTATTAATGGAAAACAAAAAGAAATTCATTATTTTCCACTATAAACCACACTAACATATTCAAATAACATGAATGAGAAGAAATTCCATATAAATGTTATTAGACCATATCTCTATGATCAAATTCACAATTCGATCATCATATTTCATCAAATAATATTAATAATGAATAGAACTTGACAAAAGAATTGAAAAAAATGCACAATCTAAGAAACATATCATGAACTATCTTTTACTTGTATTAAATGTTGGAAAGAAGTTCTTTAATATCAAATTTGTTAAATTTTCATAGGGCTACATTGTTCTCTATTGTAGATAATTGCATATAAACATTTTCAATATTTTCTTATTACATTCACTCCATAACATTAATATTAGCAATTATGAATAGAGAACAATAAACAGTAGAACAAAAAATATCAATAGAAGAAAAACATGCATAATAAAGACACCACGATTTGGTTGGAGATAAGGGAAAACCCCACATGGGGGAAACATGAAATTAAATTATTCTTCTTCTATTAGATATTCATCAATTGTTCAGCTGAGATGCAAAGTACATCCATAATTGGATACATCATTACATCAAGCCTCCTAAAACCAATCCAAGTCAGTTCACAACTTAATTTAAAAGGACATCCAATAATCTAAGAAATTTATTCTCAAATTAGTGTCATAGACTATACCACATTATCACATCTATCACCCATTATCATTGTTAATCATCATCTTTACTGTCAAGCCATATAAAACATCAAATTTCATGTTATCATCTATCATAAGAGCGAGATCATAGACATATATCTCATAAGGGCAAGGTCACTATATAGTATGAGCACTGTATCATAGAACATGAGTATTCTGACATAGAAGACTCTTGAAATGAGTATATAAAAAAAAATTCTTTGTACCAATCATACAAACATTGTCATATTATATCACTACAACATAGGCATGATCATTGTCTATGTGAGAACAACACCACTGGAGATTTCACATAGCATAGCCATGTCAATGTAAAACATACCATGTACCATGAGCCACAATTGATATAAATAATTTGAACTGCAAATGATTGGCAACATACCATGAGCTACAACTAATATGCCACTAACATAGAACAATCCACAATGAGCCATAATGAAGTCACTGTAACAATTTCCCTAAGAATTGATGCCATCGTGACTGTGTATCACTTATTGAGTCATTGTGTGTCACTATGTGTCACTTATTGAGTCGTCGTAACCATATTTACCAAATTCGAATTTGGATTCGAATTCGAATTCGATTCGATATGAAAAAATCGACTCTCTAAAATCCAATATGGAAATAATTCGAGAATACATATCTTATAAATACCTAAACATAATTTTTTTTCAAAAATTTTATAAATTTAAATGAACAATCATTATATTCAAAACTTAATTATGAAATTTACCATTTTTCTTAACTACAACATTACCATTCTCTCCCATATTTATTATATAATTGAACATTCAAATTTACTTAACTTAACATACCATATCAATAGCCACTGCAAATTTGTAACATATAGTTATTTTTTTTCTATTTAAAATTTAACACACAAATTCATTTACCATAGTATTGGCAACAACAAAATTTTAACATACATTTTTCTATTTTCTATATGAAATTTAAAAGGTATATTTACTTACCATAGCATTCACAACCGCAAACTTAACTTACTGTTTGCAACTACAAATATTTTCACATGTAGTTTGTTGTATTATAATTTTTTTTTTTCAATATAGAAATATTCTTTTTTTTTTTAATATAAAATATTTAGCTAATGCCAATTTTGTACTAACCTGAATTCACCAAATTTCCAGGCGTACCGAACAGAGTAAACGAATTTACAAATTCTTTAGGCCAATACAACCAAACTTGGTAACTATGATTGTAACACTTAAATATTGTCGTTGTCCATACATTATAATGCAACCACGAAGAATGAGCAAGCCACTGTATAAAAAGAATGAACCTCATAAGAATGTGATGCCATACAAAAATGATGCCACAGATATAATCCATATAACTGGTGCAATACAGAGACTATGCCATAGGTGCAAGATGTTATAGTCATGAGGACGTGGTTTAATGGTTAAGTGGGGAGATTTGGTCCCAACAAATTTCATGGTCCAATCCTAAACAACGCTATATAGGCCTAAAAACTGCTCGAGACACAATTTCTTCCTATATAATGTTGCATATATACATTGTCACATGTGTGATACAAACCATGCTACGATTTTACATGAATCAAAGATACAATGCTACGATCAGACGAACTAGAGATACAAAACCACGATCATACGAACCAGAGATACAAAACCCCAATGGAATGAATGAAAACCAAAATAAGAGAGTGAGCCATAGGATCAAGCTAAAGGAATTTCCATGGGGATCACAGTGTTAGAAATTAAACCACAAAATGAGCCACAAGGTATGGTTCGACCCACGAGCCGCAAGGATAGTATCTGGTCTCAAAGAAAAAGCGAGTTATCACAAATAATTACGGATATAGATCAATGCATCTGCCATGCAACATCGCAATCCTGAAATACCACTATGTAGATAGACTATGTGATGCCATATATTTATAATACGAGCCATAATGCGTGACACTAAGATTATTTCTGAGCTTCTTAAATAATTATAGCCAAATCGAGTAATTGTAGAGTATGCAAGCCACCACCAAAAGAATAGATGTGATCCAAATTCTATATGGTTTCCTTTTTATAGCCTTTCCTTAAAATCAAATTGGTAGTAAAGGAGTCAAGCAGACTTTTTGAATTTGGAGGGAATTATTTTTAAATTTAAATTGCTTGCCAACATATTAATCCTAATTTCCTTTGAAAAATTGGGTTCACCTTGGAGCATGATGGGCTTCTTGAGAGATGTGGGCAAATTCTTCCCATAATTGTCCAAATTTCAATAAATTTTAAGCAAAAAGTCATTATCTTTTAATCTAAAATTCACTTAATAAAATATACAAGAAATAATTACTAAAATTCACATGATAAAATATATAGGAAATAATTGCGCTGAGAGGTGCTCTACAGCCTAGTATATGAGGGAGATGTTGCCACATTATGTAACGTTACATTAAAATATATTAAAAAAATATGAGGGAGATGTTGTCACGTAACGTAACGTTACATTAAAAAAGAAATATTAAAAAAATATGAGGGAGATGTCATGTAACATAACGTTACATTAAAAACAATTCATTGTGACTTCTAGCCTAAAAACTTTCCTCAAGTTTTTAGGCATGTGGTATTGATAATTCATTGTGACTTATGTAGTTCCGTTCTTTTATGTGCTTACACTGAGAGAGAGTGTGTATGTTTTGGGGGTGAGAATGAGAGAGGGGGAGGGGAGGAGGGGGAAGTGAAGAAGAGAGAGGCAAAGAAGGGGATGGAGGAAGACATATAGATATGGAGAGAGAAATGTTAGAGAGAGAGGGAGGGGAACGTCGCAGTCGTGTGTGGTCATAGGTGTCAATATGAAACTATTTTCTTCTACTGTAAGAGGGGAGAGGGAAGAAGAGAGAGGCAAAGAAAGTGGAAGAGATAGAGGAAGGGGAACATTGCAGTTGTGTGTGGTCATAGGTGTGTGTATATAACGTCGCAGTCATGTGTGGTCATAGGTGTTAATATGAAACTATTTTCTTCTACTTATACATGACTGTGACGTTCCCCTCCCTCTCTCTTCCTATTGTCACACCTATTAGTTTTTCCATTTTCTCAATACCACGCGCCTAAAAACAATAGCTTATTTCAAAATAAAAATATTTTATTTTAATTTAATTTTATAACATTTTTTAATTAAATCTAAGAGAAAAAAGGTTATAATTAATCTTGAGGTATATCTAAACCCCCCATCCTCACGACTACTAACCATATTTTCATAGAGATTAAATGGAGGTTTTAATAAATTAAAAAATGAGAATACTTTAATATATACATATGTGAAATTTATATAATATAAATAATGTTATAAAGAACTAGGATAGATGCATCTTAACCAAATGATCAAAAAGAAAAGTGATTAAGAATGATAGAGGAAAGATAATGTGTGATTCTTTTAATTTTTTTATTATTGTATTTTATTTAACATGATTGATCCAAAATAGAGGTTTAATATTTTACAACCAATTATGTTTTTTATTAATTTAGATACTTTCTTAAATACAATACAATGGGATCATATTTAAGAATGAGAGTGAGATGGAAGGGGGAATAGAGTGTGGGAGAGAGACATAGAGGTGAGAGACATGGTGAGAGAGAGAAAGGAAGAGAGAGAGGAGGGAGAGAGATGGATTTGGAGGGGGAAAGAGAGGGAGTGAAAAGGGAGAGATGAAGATGGAATGAGGGAGAGAGGAGACAAGGGAAGAGAAATAAAAGGAGAGGATAAAGATAGGGAAAGAAGGGGAAGAGAGAGACAGGGATACATAGATATGGAGGGGGGAGAGAGGAGGAGAGAGAGAAGGAGGGAGATAGTGACAAAGTTGGAGGGTGTAGAGGGAGTGTGTGTATGATGTGTGGAGAGACGAAGGGAGGTCAGAGAGAAGGGGAGAGAGAGGACTTGAGAGAGAGGACAGAGAGAGGGGGAGAGAGAGATAGATTTGGAAGGGGGAGAAAGATATAGAGAGAGAAAGGAGGAGAGGGAGTGACAAGGGAGAGATGGAGAGTTAGTGGGGGGGAGGGGGGAGAGAGGGAGAAGGGGAAGAGATAGAGAGGGAAAGGAAGAGGGATATATATATATATATATATATATATATATATATATATATATATATGGGCAAGAGAGAGAGCGTGACACATGCTTAGGGGGTTGAGATAGAGAGACAAATAAGGAGAGATGGAGGGAGGTATAAATATAGATAACAAGGGGAGAGAGGAAAGAAGAGAAAGATAGAGAAAGTTAGGGAGAGGCACATAGAATAAGATGAGGGAGAGGGAGGGGAAGAGAGAGAAGGAGAGGGGGAGGGAGGTGGACACATAATGGAAGGTGGAGAGAGAGGGAAGAAGAAAGAGTCTCATAGAGACAAGTACATACATAGAAGCTAGATCTAGAAAGTCATGAATATTTAAGATTTTCAATGTGGTTGATCCAAAATGGATCTAACATAGACTTCTAAGTCTAAAAATATTCCTCACAGAGGAAAATGAAAGTCAAAGGATGCTCTTGGGAATAGTCTCATTGTGTAGATCTTTTCAATCTAAATCTACTGCAATTTGAATGGACTAGAATGGACTCCAGATGAAGGAGTTATTTCAAAAAGAAGATTGCCCATTATCCTTAGAAAAGGAGGCAACTTCTTATAAAAATGGACTTAAAGGCTCATTGAAGAAAATCACATCGAAAGAGTTCAAAGGGAGGACATAAGCAAAGGCAGAAGGACTCCCCGATAGTGATCTCTGATATATCGCATCAGAGGAAGGCCTTCATGCGATATCAGAACCCCAGGCCGTTGCAACTTGCGATTGCGATCAGGCTGATAAAGCAATTGCGATGGAATATCGACCGTTGGATCGAGGAGTAGATCAACAATTTGGAATTAATCGCTAATTGCATTTCGGAGGGTCAAGTGATGGCATGCGATGAACACAGTGATTGCGATATGCCGATAAAGCGATAGCGATACGTCGATGCGATCAACGATCGTCGATTGGATCTCAAAATACAAAGGGCCGTTGGCATATGCGACATGCGATTGCGATATGTGATCAAGGCATGGACCCGATGAGGTTTATGAATGCGATTGCATAAATTTTGAAATCTGGATTTTTGGATTTTCAGTGTATTTCTGTGTATTTGGTGTTTGGCCATAGGTAATGCGATTTGCGATGAGCGATGAAGAACACGGACCCGAGAGGGATATAGATGTGATCCTATATTATTTGAAGTCAGGTTAAACTTATCATGATGCATTTTGCCTGTGTATTCTTATATTTGGTGATTTTCAGGATTTCTGCACAAAAAGGCTGAACGACTGGGTTTCCTGTGGCCGCCGGTTAATTTCCATTTGGAAACAACCATCACACCTGTGCCATGCTATGAGTGGGCGTTTCTATAACAGGGATGCATTATGAAGCACACAGAGCTAAAGAGCCAGGAAGGAATGATTCCTCATGATCAAAGGGACAGAGGTAGGCAAAGTGATCAAGTGACCATGCTCGCTAGTTCCTTTCCATTTGTAAATATATTCTTGTAATGAAACAGTCAGTCTTCAATGATGGAGGCGACTGTAACTGATGTATTACAAAAAGCACAGGGAGATCAATTGACAGGGCTAAAGGAAGGTTGTTGAGATTCGCTTGGAGGTCGAGTGAACCGCTGATAACACAGACAAGCAGAGTTATGCTCAGGAGAAGCACAAAGAATCCCAAGAGGCTAAAAGATGCTTGAATGCTAAGTGTAAGCCCAAAGGATGCAGTCTGCAGAGTTAGGGTGACTCAGAAGTGGAGGGTCGCTTGGAGGTCAAGCGAAACCAAAAGCTCGTGAGAGCCAGAGCCAAGAGCTAGAGCTAGAGCCTAGAGCCAGAGCTGAGAGCCAGAGCTCAGAGCCAAGGGCCAAGAGCTAGAGATAAGAGCCAAGAGCCGAGAGAAAGAGCTGAGAGCCAAGAGCCGACAACCGAGAGCGGAGAGCCAGAATTCCAAATAGCCAGGGATAAAGATGGCATTCTAAGCCCATTGGTTCATTTGTAAACCAATGGAGTTAAGTGTAGCACTTGTAAAAGAATTGAAGCCATAATCTCAAAGAGCCTAATCGAGTTGATTAGAGCTCAAGGAGACGTAGCCTAAGATATCAGGGTGAACTCCATAATAAACTTGACATATATGTGGATTGGTTATTTGCTGCATCTTTTTGCTATGTGTATGATGTTTATTTGCTACTTTTATTTACTGTTATCTGAGTTTTATTTTAGCATAAGAAAATGAACTGAAAGCTCATAAACAGTTAAGGAAGCATACACCTATTTCAAGTTCTTATAATTCCGCAAATTGTCAAGCATAAGCTAGATCTTGGAAATTTTTTAAGCTTTGGAGTGGGAGAGGTTCTTGTAAGCTTGACAAGAAGCCTTTAGGTACCTATTTCAGATCAGGTGGTATTAGAGTATCAGGTTGATTAACCCCACCTTCAAAGAAGGTGGTATTGGAGCATCAGGTTGATTAACCCCACCTTCAAAGAAGGTTATATCAGAGCTGGTTATATCAGAGTAAGTTATACCAGAGTAGGTTGTATCATGAAGCAGGTTGTATCATGATGCAAGTGGTATTAGATCAGAATGCATGTTTGACTTGAAAGGTGTTCAAACAGTAGAAAGAGTTTAGTTGTTTGATTGTTTGTAAATTTACTATTGTGTGACTATACAGAGGTGAAGGGAAAGCTATTGATAGCTAAGTCCAGAAGAGGACAAGAAGGAAGAAGTGCTGAGGCATTCTTCTTATCCCAAAGGACCTCAAAGCAAACCTTGAAGCACAAGAGGTTTGTTGCAAAATGTTGCTTGAATAAGCTCTTTGTTAATCTTGTTTGAATTTCTTTTTTTCATTTTGATAATGACAACTTCCACAAGTAAGTCCTCAAATTCTCCTTTCTTCACAAGATTCTTTGATGAAGACATGAAGCAAGACTTGTTCACCATGATGGATATGGTGAGAGAACTGTATGAGGATGGAAGGAAGACCATCATACTTAGAGAGAAATTAAATTACATGAAGGAAGAGAAGCAGTTGCTTTCTAACAAATTGCAGGAAATGGAGAGACAACTTCACATTGCAAATATGAACCTGAAAAGGATGCGCGAGTTGGAGACACAACTCCTTGTTGCCAAAGAAGCCTTATTCAAGTATCAGCTTGAAGAAGAGGTAAACAATTCCTATTTTTCTTCAAATTATTCTAAGAATATTTATGTTGGTTCTTTTGAAAAACATACCAGAGGCATAGGTTCCAAGTTAATGTCCAAAATGGGCTAGGAAGGAAAAGGCTTGGGCAAACATGCACAGGGTATTGTTGAGCCAATAATAGTTGAGGAAAGGCCTAAGTATTTGGGTATTGGCTATGGACAAGCTTATGGAGAAAGTTCCAAAGCTATCATGAAGACCATTGAAATAGTTCCAAGAAGGAGTTTCATTGCAGCTCTTCTACCTCAAGAGTGTGAAGATTGTATTCATGGGGAATGCAAAAGTGTGAAGCATACTTTGCACAAAGAAGGTGCATATCAGTATACACTTGAACCAGAGAGTTGTGGAAACTCTAAAACAATTGAAGAGGTTGATGGTGTTCCAAAAGGAGCTACTTCTTCATTCAATTCACCTCCTCATGAAGGTAATAAAGGTGAAAGAGAAAGGTATAAATCTGGTTCTAATCATATTCCTTTTGATTATGTAAAGCATGATAAATTTCCATATAAGTATGGGAAAAGAATTGCATGTTCCTTTTGTGGTTTGGATAACCATAATTTTTCTAGATGTTGGAAGAGAATGGCCACATACAAGAGACTTTTGAAGGAAAAGAAGCAAGAAGCCAAAGGTCCATTGGACAAGGCAAATCATGTTGTCAAGAAGATGCACATGTGTTGCACTTACTGCCATAAGCAAGGACGCATTGTTGAAAAGTGTTGGACTCTGAATCCAATAGTGCTTTCATGAAAATTGAAGAAGGTGGAAAGAGAGAATGGCAGGAATGGGAAGAAAGATTCCATGATTGATGTGTTTCAGGATGATTCACATGTTGATGCTAATATGCAGACAAAGGTAGCACCCTTGAACTGGATTGGTAAGAAATGGATAGAGTTCTTATCCAATTAAGATTGCATGTCTATTGATATAATGCATCTATTTGCATTTCTTTGTTAATGGAATGCAAAGTTGCAAGCTTTACTAAGAAGGTGAATGGATAAGTTGAGTAGGAGACTCACTTTATTGCTGCAACATTATATTTCATTTCAGCTTCGAAAGTACAGTGTACTTAAGCAAAAGTTGAAGGATGAAATGCATGCATAAGAATGATGCGGATGAACACAGGGATGTTGATGATTTCCTTGTATTTGAACATGTATGTGTAATTAACTTGAAGGGTTGATTGCTTTTTTTTTTAAGCATGCATGTAATGTAATATTGACTTGGAAAAAGTTGATTTGGTCTCCAAGATGGAGATAATGATGAAGTGTTTCATCTTTGAAAAAGAATCCTAAAGTTCTTTTTCTACATGCTTGACTTGAAGGGTCAATTGTTTTTAAGCGATGTTTTGTTGGCTTGTTATCTAGTCAATCATTTGTATGCAGATATAAAGACATGGACGTGTTCACAAGATGTGAAATCTGTTTCTTTTGCTGAAGCAGGAGTTTAGGCCATCTAGTTGTTGTCTATAACCCTATTGTTGTTAACAATTGTTGTTGACATTATGTGAAACACGTACAAATGAAAATTTTTGTGAAGAAGATGTAACTTCACATTTGTTTGAGCCACCTTGGATCAATGATCAAGGAAGAGAAGTTCAAACTACCTTCTGTGACCTTCTCAGTAGGAGTTCTGCAGGAAGTCAAGGAGGAAGACAGTTCTTCCCAAGAGGAAAAGCACATCCAAGAAGGGAGTATTCAAAGGCTATGGTTCAGAGGCACTATGTAAGGCAAGTGTATGGAGGCTGAAAGAAGAAGGTGGCATACTCTCATCTATTGTTCAGATCAGTATATCAGTCTTTTGGAGTCCAAAAGCTTTTTAGTGGGAAGGCATGATCCAAAATGGATCTAACATAGACTTCTAAGTCTAAAGATATTCCTCACAGAGGAAAATGAAAGTCAAAGGATGCTCTTGGGAATAGTCTCATTACGTAGATCTTTTCAATCTGAATCTACTACAATTTGAATGGACAAGAATGGACTTTGGATGAAGGAGTTATTGTAAAAAGAAGATTGCCCATTATCCTTAGAAAAGGAGGAAATTTCTTATAAAAATGGACTTAAAGGCTCATTGAAGAAAATCACATCGAAAGAGTTCAAAGAGAGGACTTAAGAAAAGGTGGAGGGACTCCTCGATAGCTATCTCTGATATATTGCATCGGAGGAAGGCCTTCATGCGATATCAGAACCCCTAGCCGTTGCGACTTGCAATTGAGATCAGGCTTATAAAGCAATTGCGATGGAATATCAACTGTCGGATTGAGGAGAAAATAAACGGTTGGGAATTAATTGCTAATCACATTTCGGAGGGTCAAGTGACGGCGTACGATGAACACAACGATTGCGATATGCCGCTAAAGCGATAGCGATATGCCGATGCGATCGGTGATCAATGATCATCGATCAGATTGCACAATACAAGGGTCGTTGACATATTCGACGTGTGATTGTGATACGTGATCGAGGCACAGACCTGATGAGGTTTATGAATGCGATTGCATAAATTTTCAAATCTGGATTTTCGGATTTTTAGTGTATTTATGTGTATTTGGTGTTTGGCCATAGGCAACATGATTTGTGATGAGCAATGAAGAACATGGACCCGAGAGGGATATAGATGCGATCCTATATTATTTGAAGTCCAGTTAAACAACTCATGATGCATTTTGCCTGTGTATTCCATTATTTGGCAATTTTCAGGATTTCTGCACAGAAAGGCCAAACAATAGGGTTTCCTATGGCCGTCGGTTCATTTCCATTTGGAAACAACCATCACACCCATGCCACGCTATGAGCGGGCATTTCTGTAATAGGGATGTGTTATGAAGCACATAGAGCTGAAGAGCCAAGAAGGAATGATTCCTCATGATCGAAGGGACAGAGGAAGGCAAAGCGATTGCGTGGCCATGCCTATCGGTTCCTTTCCATTTGTAAATGCATTCTTGTAATGAAATAGTCGGTCTTCAATGATGGAGGCAACTGTAACTGATGTATTACAAAAATCACAGGGAGCTCAATTGATAGGGCTACAGGAAGGTTGCTGAGATTCGCTTGGAGGTCGAGCGAATCACTGATAACACAGAGAGGTAGAGTTATGCTCAGGAGAAGCGCAGAGAATCCCAAGAGGCTCAAAGATGCTTGAATGCTGAGTGTAAGCCCAGAGAAGGCAGTCTGCGGAGTCGGGTTGACTCAGAAGCGGAGGGTTGCTTGGAGGTCAAGAGAAACTAGAAGCTCGTGAGAGCCAGAGTCTAGAGCTAGAGTCGAGAGCCGGAGCCAAGAGCCAAGAGCTTATAGCCAAAGATGATAGCTAGAGCCAACAGCCGAGAGTCGAGAGCCAGAGCTGAGAACCAAGAGTCGAGAGCCAAGAGCCGAGAGCCAGAATCGAGAGCCAAGAGCCGAGAGCTAGAAAGCAAAACAGCCAGGGATAAATATGGCAATCTAAGCCCATTGGTTCATTTGTAAACCAATGGAGTTAAGTGTAGCACTTGTAAAAGAATTGAAGCCATAATCCCAAAGAGCCTAATCGAGTTGATTAGAGCTCAAGGAGATGTAGCCCAAGATACCAGGGTGAACTCCATATTAAACTTGTTGTCTATGTGGATTGGTTATTTGTTGCATCTTGTTGCTATGTGTATGATGTTTATTAGCTACTTTTATTTATTGTTATCTGAGTTTTATTTCAGCATAAGCAAATGAACTCAAAGCTCATAAACAGTTAAGGACAATCAAAAGAATACACCTATTTCAAGTTCTTATAATTCCACAAATTGTCAAGCATAAGCTAGATCTTGGAAATTGTTTAAGCTTTGGAGTGGGAGAGGTTCTTGTAAGCTTGAAAATAAGCCTTTAGGTCCCTATTTCAGATCAGGTGGTATCAGAGAAACAGGTTGATTAACCCCACCTTCAAAGAAGGTGGTATCGGAGCATCAGGTTGATTAACCCGACCTTCAAAGAAGGCTATATCAGTGCTGGTTATATTAGAGTAAGTTATACTAGAGAAGGTTGTATCATGATGTAAGTGGCATCAGATTAGAATGTTTGTTTGACTTGAAAGGTGTTCAAATAGTAGAAATAATTTAGCTGTTTGATTGTTTGTAAACTGACGTGAAGGGAAAGCTATTGATAGCTAAGTCCAAGAGAGGACAAGAAGGAAGAAGGGTGGAAGGCATTCTTCTAATCTAAAAGGACCTCAAAACAATCCTTGAAGCATAAGAGGTTTGTTGCAAAAGGTTTCTTGAATAAGATCTTTGTTAATCTTGTTTGAAGTTCTTTTATTCATTTTGATAATGACAACTTCTACAAGTGAGTCCTCAAATTCTCCTTTCTTCACAAGATTCTTTGATGAAGACATGAAGCAAGACTTTTTCACCATGATGGATATGGTGAAAGAAATGTATGAGGATTGAAGGAAGAGCATCATACTTAGAGAGCAATTAAATTCCATGAAGGAAGAGAAGCAGATGCTTTCTAACAAATTGCAGGAAATGGAGAGACAACTTCACATTGCCAATATGAACCTGAAAAGGATGCATGAGTTGGAGACACAGCACCTTACTGCCAAAGAAGCCTTATTCAAGTATCAACTTGAAGAAGAGGTAAACAATTCCTATTTGTCTTCAAATTATTCTAAGAATATTTATGTTGGTTCTTTTGAAAAACATACCATAGGCATAGGTTCCAAGTTAATGTCCAAGATGGGCTATGAAGGAAAAAACTTGGGCAAAAGTGCATAGGGTATTGTTGAGCCAATAATATTTGAGGAAAGGCCTAAGTATTTGGGTCTTGGCTATGGAAAAGCTTATGGAGAAAGTTCCAAAGCTGCCATGAAGACCATTGAAACAGTTCCAAGAAGGAGTTTCATTGCAGGTCTTCTACCTCAAGAGTGTGAAGATTGTACTCATGCAGAATGCAATAGTGTGAAGCATACTTTGCAGAAAGAAGGTGTATATCAGCATACACTTGAACTAAAGAGTTGAGGAAACTCTGAAACCATTGAAGAGGTTGATGGTGTTCCAAAGGGAGCTACTTCTTCATTCAATTCACCTCCTCATGAAGGTAAAAAAGGTGAAAGAGAAAGGTATAAATATGGTTCTAATCATATTCCTTTTGATTATGTAAAGCATGATAAATTTCCATATAAGTATGGGAAAAGAATTGCATGTTCCTTTTGTGGTTTGGATAACCATAATGTTTCTAGATGTTGGAAGAGAATGGCCACATACAAGAAACTTTTAAAGGAAAAGAAGCAAGAAGCCAAAGGTCCATTGGACAAGGAAAATCATGCTGTCAAGAAGATGCATGTGTTGCACTTACTGCCATAAGCAAGGACACATTGCTGAAAAGTGTTGGACACTGAATCCAACAATGCTTCCACAAAACTTGAAGAAGGTGGAAAGAGAGAATGGCAGGAATGGAAAGAAAGATTCCATAATCGATGTGTTTCAGGATGATTCACATGTTGATGCTGATGTGCAGACAAAGGTAGCACCTCTGAAATGGATTGGTAAAAAATGGTTAGAGTTTTTATCCAATTAAGATTGCATTTCTATTGCTATAACGCATCTATTTTCATTTCTTTGTTAATGGAATGAAAAGTTGCAGGGTTTACCAAGAAGGAGTAGGAGACTCACTTTATTGCTACAACATTATATTTCATTTCAGCTTTGAAAGTACAGTGTACTTAAGCGAAAGTTGAGGGATGAAATGCATGCATAAGCATGATGTGCATCAACACAGGGATGTTGATGATTTCCTTGTATTTGAACATGTATGTGTAATTAACTTGAAGGGTTGATTGCTTTTTTTTAAGCATGCATGTAATGTAATATTGACTTGGAAAAAGTTGATTTGGTCTCCAAGATGGAGATAATGATGAAGTGTTTCATCTTTGAAAAAGAATCCTAAAGTTCTTTTTCTACATGCTTGACTTGAAGGGTCAATTGTTTTAAAGGCATGTTTTGTTGGCTTGTTATCTAGTCAATCATTTGTATGTGGATGTAAAGACATGGAGGTGTTCACAAGATGTGAAATCTATTTCTTTTGTTGAAGTAGGAGTTTAGGCCATCTAGTTGTTGTCTATAATCCTGTTGTTGTTGAAATTATGTTCAACAGGTACAAATGAAATTTTTTGTGAAGAAGATGTAACTTCAAATTTGTTTGAGCCACCTTGGATCAATGATCAAGGAAGAGAAGTTCAAACTACCTTCTGTGACCTTCTAAGCAAGAGTTCTGCAGGAAGTCAAGGAGGAAGACAGTTCTTCCCAGGAGGACAAGCACATCCAGGAAGGGAGTGTTCAAAGGCTATGGTTCAGAGGCACTATGCAAGGCAAGTGTATGGAGGCTGAAAGAAGAGGGTGACGTACTCTCATCTATTGTTCAGATCAGTATATCAGTCTTTTGGAGTCCAAAAGCTTTTTAGTGGGAAGGCGTGATCCAAAATGGATCTAACATAGACTTCTAAGTCTAAAAATATTCCTCACAAAGGAAAATGAAAGTCAAAGGATGCTCTTGGGAATACTCTCATTATGTAGATCTTTTCAATCTGAATCTATTGCAATTTGAATGGACCAGAATGGACTCCGGACGAAGGAGTTATTGCAAAAAGAAGATTGCCCATTATCCTTAGAAAAGGAGGTAATTTCTTATAAAAATGGACTTAAAGGCTCATTGAAGAAAATCACATCGGAAGAGTTCAAAGGGAGGACTTAAGAAAAGGCAGAAGGACTTCCCGATAGTGATCTCCGATATATCGCATCGGAGGAAGGACTTCATGCGATATCGGAACCCTGGGCCATTGTGACTTGCAATGGCAATCAGGCCAATAAAGCGATTGCGATGGAATATCGACCGTCAGATCGAGGACCAGATCAACAGTCGAGAATTAATAGTTAATCACATTCCAGAGGGTCAAGTGATGGTGTGCAATGAACACAGCGATTGTGATATGCCGATAAAGTGATAGCAATACGCCAATGCGATCGACAATCGGATTGCACAATACAAAGGGTTGTTGACATATGCGATGTGAGATTGCGATATGCGATCGAGGCACAGACCCAATGAGGTTTATGAAGGCGATTTCATAAATTTTGAAATCCAGATTTTCAGTGTATTTTTGTGTATTTGGTGTTTGGCCATAGGCAATGTGATTTGCGATGAGCAATGAATAACACAGACCCGAGAGGGATATAGATGCGATCTTATATTATTTAAAGTCTGGTTAAATAGCTCATGATGCATTTTACCTATGTATTCCATTATTTGGCGATTTACGAGATTTCTGCACAGAAAGGCCAAATGACCGGGTTTCTTATGGCTGCCGGTTCATTTCCATTTGGAAACACCCATCACACCTGTGCCACGCTATGAGCGGGTGTTTCTATAACAAGGATGTGTTATGAAGCACATAGAGCTGAAAAGCCGAGAAGGAATGATTCCTCATGATCGAAGGGACAGAGGAAGGCAAAGCGATCGGGTGGCCATGCCCACCAGTTCCTTTCCATTTGTAAACAAATTCTTGTAATGAAATAGTCGGTCTTTAATGATGGAGGTGACTGTAACTGATGTATTACAAAAAGCATAGGGAGCTCAATTGACAGGGTTGTAGGAAGGTTGCTAAGATTCTCTTGGAGGTCAAGCGAACCATTGATAACACAGAGAGGTAGAGTTATGCTTAGGAGAAGCACATAGAAGCCCAAGAGGCTTAGAGATGCTTGAATGATGAGTGTAAGCCCAAAGGAGGCAGTCTGTGGAGTCAGGGTGACTCAGAAGAGGAGGTCCGCTTGGAGGTCAAGCCAAACCAGAAGCTCGTGAGAGCCAGAGCCAAGAGCTAGAGCTAGAGCCTAGAGCTAGAGCTGAGAGCCAGAGCCAAGAGCTAGAGCCAAGAACCAGAGCCAAGATCCAAGAGCCGAGAGCTAGAGCTAAGAGCCAAGTGCCGAGAGCCAGGAGCCGAGAGACAAGATCCAAGAGCCAGAATCGAGAGCCAAGAGCCGAGATTCGAGAGCCGAGAGCCAGAAAGCCAAACAACTAGGGATAAATATGGCATTCTAATCCCATTGGTTCATTTGTAAACCAATGGAGTTAAGTGTAGCACTTTTAAAAGAATTGAATCCATAATCCCAAAGAGCCTAATTGAGTTGATTAGAGCTCAAGGAGACATAGCCCAAGATATCAGGGTGAACTCCATATTAAAATTTCTGTCTATGTGGATTGGTTATTTGCTGCATCTTGTTGCTATGTGTATGATGTTTATTTGCTACATTTATTTACTGTTATCTAAGTTCTATTTTAGCATAAGCAAATGAAATCAAAGCTCATAAAAAGTTAAGGACAATCAAAAGCATACACCTATTTCAAGTTGTTATAATTTTGCAAATTGTCAAGCATAAGTTAGATCTTGGAAATTGTTTAAGCTTTGGAGTGGAAAAGGTTCTTGTAAGCTTGACAAGAAGCCTTTAGGTCCCTATTTCAAATCAGGTGGTATCAGAGCATCAGGTTGATTAAACCCACCTTCAAAGAAGGTGGTATTGGAGTATCAGGTTGATTAACCCCACCTTCAAAGAAGGTTATATCAGAGTAATTTATACCAGAGTAGGTTGTATCATGATGCAAGTGGTATTAGGTCAGAATGCTTGTTTGACTTGAAAGGTGTTCAAATAGTAGAAAGAATTTAGTTGTTTGATTGTTTGTAAACTGAGGTGAAGGGAAAGCTATTGATAGCTAAGTCCAGGAGAGGACAAGAAGGAAGAAGGGTTGAAGGCATTCTTCTTATCCCCAAGGACCTCAAAGCAATCCTTGAAGCATAAGAGGTTTGTTGCAAAAGGTTGCTTGAATAAGATCTTTGTTAATCTTGTTTGAAGTTATTTTGTTCATTTTGATAATGACAACTTCTACAAGTGAGTCCTCAAATTCTCCTTTCTTCACAAGATTCTTTGATGAAGACATGAAGCAATAATTGTTCACCATGATGGATATGGTGAGAGAAATGTATGAGGATGGAAGGAAGAGCATCATAGTTAGAGAGCAATTAAATTCCATGAAGGAAGAGAAGCAGTTGCTTTCTAACAAATTACAGGAAATGGAGAGACAACTTCACATTGAAAATATGAACCTGAAAAGGATGCATGAGTTGGAGACATAGCTCCTTGTTGCCAAAGAATCCTTAGTCAAGTATCAGCTTGAATAAGAGGTAAACAATTCCTATTTGTCTTCAAATTCTTCTAAGAATATTTATGTTGGTTCTTTTGAAAGACATACCAGAGGCATAGGTTCCAGGTTAATGTCCAAAATGGGCTATGAAGGAAAAGGCTTGGGCAAACATGCATAGGGTATTGTTGAGCCAATAATACTTGAGGAACAACCTAAGTATTTGGGTCTTGGCTATGGACAACCTTATGGAGAAAGTTCTAAAGCTGCCATGAAGACCATTGAAACAGTTCGAAGAAGGAGTTTCATTGCATGTCTTCTACCTCAAGGGTGTGAAGATTGTATTCAAGGGGAATGCAATAGTGTGAAGCATACTTTTCAGAAAGAAGGTGTATATTAGCATACAGTTGAACTAGAGAGTTGAGGAAACTCTGAAACCATTGAAGAGGTTGATGGTGTTCCAAATGGAGCTACTTCTTCATTCAATTCACCTCCTCATGAAGGTAATAAAGGTGAAAGAGAAAGGTATAAATCTGGTTCTAATCATATTCCTTTTGATTATGTAAAGCATGATAAATTTCCATATAAGTATGGGAAAAGAATTGCATGTTCCTTTTGTGGTTTGGATAACCATAATGTTTCTAGATGTTGGAAGAGAATGGCCACATACAGGAAACTTTTGAAGGAAAAGAACCAAGAAGCCAAAGGTCCATTGGACAAGGCAAATCATGCTATCAAGAAGATGCACGTGTGTTTCACTTACTGCCATAAGCAAGGACACATTGCTGAAAAGTGTTGGACTCTGAATCCAACAATGCTTCCACGAAACTTGAAGAAGGTGGAAAGAGATAATGGCAGGAATGGAAAGAAAGATTCCATGATTGATGTGTTTCAGGATGAATCACATGTTGATGCTGATGTGTAGACAAAGATATCACCTCTGAAATGGATTGGTAAGAAATGGTTAGAGTTCTTATCCAATTAAGATTGCATGTCTATTGATATAATGCATCTATTTTCATTTATTTGTTAATGGAATACAAAGTTGCAGGGTTTACCAAGAAGGTGAATGGAAAAGTTGAGTTGGAGATTCACTTTATTGCTGCAACATTATATTTCATTTCAGCTTCGAAAGTACAATGTACTTAAGTGAAATTTGAAGGATGAAATGCATGCATAAGCATGATGTGCATGAACACAGGGATGTTGATGATTTCCTTGTATTTGAACATGTATGTGTAATTAACTTGAAGGGTTGATTGCTTTGTTTTTAAGCATGCATGTAATGTAATATTGACTTGGAAAAAGTTGATTTGGTCTCCAAGATGGAGATAATGATGAAGTGTTTCATCTTTGAAAAAGAATCCTAAAGTTATTTTTCTACATGCTTGACTTGAAGGGTCAATTGTTTTAAAGGCATGTTTCGTTGGGTTTTTATCTAGTCAATCATTTGTATGCGGATGTAAAGACATGGATGAGTTCACAAGATGTGAAATCTGTTTCTTTTGTTGAAGCATGAGTTTAGGCCATCCAGTTGTTGTCTGTAATTCGATTTTTGTTAACATTTGTTGTTGACATTATGTCCAACAGGTACAAATGAAAATTTTTGTGAAGAAGATGTAACTTCACATTTGTTTGAGCCACCTTGGATAAATGATCAAGGAAGAGAAGTTAAAACTACCTTCTGTGACCTTCTGAGCAGGAGTTCTGCAGGGAGTCAAGGAGGAAGACAGTTCTTCCCAGGAGGACAAGCACATCCAGGAAGGGAGTGTTCAAAGGCTATGGTTCAGAGGCACTATGCAAGGAAAGTGTATGGAGGCTGAAAGAAGAGGGTTGCATACTCTCATCTACTGTTCAGATTAGTATATCAGTCTTTTGGAGTCCAAAAGCTTTTTAGTGGGAAGGCGTGATCCAAAATGGATCTAACATAGACTTCTAAGTCTAAAAATATTCCTCACAGAGGAAAATGAAAGTCAAAGGATGCTCTTGGGAATAGTCTCATTGCATAGATCTTTTCAATCTGAATCTACTGCAATTGAATGGACCATAATGGACTCCGGATGAAGGAGTTATTGCAAAAAGAAGATTGTCCATTATCCTAAGAAAAAGAGGAAATTTCTTATAAAAATGGACTTAAAGGCTCATTGAAGAAAATCACATCGAAAGAGTTCAAAGGGAGGACTTAAGAAAAGGCGGAAGGACTCCCTGATAGCGATCTCTGATATATCGCATCGGAGGAATATCCTTCATCCGATATCGTAACCCCGGGCCGTTGCGACTTACGATTGCGATCATGCCGATAAAGTGATTATGATGGAATATTGATCGTCAGATCAAGGAGCAGATCAATGGTCGGGAATTAATTGCTAATCGCATTTTGGAGGGTCAGGTGACGGCGTGCGATGAACACAGCGATTGCGATATGCCAATAAAGCGATAGCGATACGCCGATGCGATCGACGATTGGCGATCAGCGATCGAATCGCACAATACAATGGGTCGTTGACATATGCGATGTGCGATTGCGATATGCGATCGAGGCACGGACCCACTGAGGTTTATGAATGTGATTGCATAAATTTTGAAATTTGGATTTTCGGATTTTCAGTGTATTTCTGTGTATTTGGTGTTTGGCCATAGGCAATGCGATTTGGGATGAGCGATGAAGAACATGGACCCGAGATGGATATAAATGTGATCCTATATTATTTGAAGTTTGGTTAAATAGTCATGATGAGTTTCACCTGTGTATTCCGTTATTTGGCGATTTTTGGGATTTTTGCATGGAAAGGCCAAACGACAGGGTTTCATGTGGCTGCCGGTTAATTTCCATTTGGAAACAGCCATCACACCTGTGCCACGCTATGAGCGGGCGTTTCTGTAACAAGGATGCGTTATGAAGCACGCAGACCTGAAGAGTTGGGAAGGAATGATTCCTCATGATTGAAGGGACAGAGGAAGGCAAAGCAATCCAGTGGCCATGCCCGCTAGTTCCTTTCCATTTGTAAATAGATTCTTGTAATGAAACGGTTGGTCTTCAATTATGGAGGCGACTGTAACTGATGTATTACAAAAATCATAGGGAGCTCAATTGATAGGGCTGCAGGAAGGTTGCTGAGATTCGCTTGGAGGTCGAGCGAACCACTGATAACACAAAGAGGTAGAGTTATGCTCAGGAGAAGCGAAGAGAAGCCCAAGAGGCTCAGAGATGCTTGAATGTTGAGTGTAAGACCAGAGGAGGTAGTCTGCAGAGTCAGGGTGACTCAGAAGCAGAGGGTCACTTGGAGGTCAAGTGAAACCAGAAGCTCATGAGAGCCAGAGCCAAGAGCTAGAGCCAGAGCCTAGAGCCAAAGCCGAGAGCTAGAGTCGAGAGCTAGAGCCAAGAGCCAGAGCTGAGAGCCAGAGCCGAGAGCTGAGAGCTGAGAGCCAGAAAGCCAAACAACCAAGGATAAAGATGGCATTCTAAGCCCATCGGTTCATTTGTAAACCAATGGAGTTAAGTGTAGCACTTGTAAAAGAATTGAAGCCATAATCCCAAAGAGCCTAATCAAGTTGATTAGAGCTCAAGGAGACGTAGCCCAAGATATCAGGGTGAACTCCATATTAAACTTGCTGTCTATGTGGATTGGTTATTTGTTGCATCTTGTTGCTATGTGTATGATGTTTATTTGTTGCTTTTATTTACTGTTATCTGAATTTTATTTCAGCATAAGCAAATGAACTCAAAGCTCATAAGCAGTTAAGGACAATAAAAAGCATACACCTATTTCAAGTTCTTATAATTCCGCAAATTGTCAAGCATAAGCTAGATCTTGGAAATTGTTTAAGCTTTGGAGTGGGAGAGGTTCTTGTAAGCTTGACAAGAAGCCTTTAGGTCCCCATTTCAGATTAGTGGTTGTTGATTTCTAATCCTATTTGATCACTTGCACTATATGCATTGATTTCAGTGTAGATTTCGATTTATAATTCTATGTAGATATTGATTTCTAATCCTATTTGATCGCTTGCACTAGATGCATTGATTTCAGTTTAGATGTTGATTTCTAATCATATTTAATACCTTACACTAGATGCATTGATTTTAGCGTAGATGTTGATTTCTACTCATATTTGAATGCTTGCATTAGATGCATTGGTTTCAGTGTAGATATTGATTTCTAATCCTATTTGATTGCTTCCACTAGATGCATTGATTTCAATATAGATGTTGATTTCTAATCCTATTTGTTTGTTTGCACTAGATGCATTGATTTTAGTGTAGATGTTGATTTCTGATTTGATGCAACAAGATGTGCAATTTACATTAATTTAAAGTAATTAGATTAGTAGTGTGCATTGATATCAGTGTAAGCACATCTCTACCTCCTCCATCTATATCTCTATCTCTCATTGTCTCTCCTTATTTATCTCTCTATCTCAGCTCCTAAACCTACACACTCTCTCTCCATATCTATCTATCTATCTCTCTCCCTCCCTCCCTTTCCCCTTGCTCTCTCTCTCTCTCTTCCCCTTCTCTCTCTCTAACACTTCTCTCTCCATATCTATATCTCTTCCTCCCTCCATGTCTTTGTCTCTCTCTTCTTCCCTCTCTGCCCCCTCCCCTCCATCTATATCTCTATCTCCCCTTGTCTCTCCTTCTCACCCCCAAAACATACACACTCTCTCTCAGTGTAAGCACATAAAAAATATTCAACCATAAATACAATACTTGAATTTTCATCCTAAATAAAATGTTTTCTTACGCCAAATGTTTGCTTCTTGAAACTATAAACTATTTATAATTGGGTACATTTTTATTATTCCCATTTTCCATCATTCAACATTGTTAATTACTTTGCATTTAAACGCAGTAATAGAAAATAACTACCATTGAAAATTATTTGGGGTTTAACACTCCATAAGTCACAATGATTAAATTTCGAGAAAACTACTATTAATATTGGAGAGAAACAAAGACAAGGTATGTTGTTTACTATAGTAGCTCGAGTTAAATATTTGAATGGTCTATGATTCCAACTACTCTTTTCATATGATCGATATCAGAAAATGGAAAAACTAATAGGTGTGACAAGAGGAACAGTAGAAGAAAATAGTTTTAGATTGATTGCAATGAAGATTGTTTGTAATTGACTATATTCTTAGTGTTCACATTTTCTATATATCAAAATTGTTACATTTACACTTTGAACTCAAAATTTGTATTTCATCATTTTTCACCATTCAAGTTACTACAGTCTCTCTCATCTCAACAAACTGAGGTAACCAAGCAAATTTTAAATTAAATTGACCAAATTAATCTTAGACATATTTAGCATATTTAAAATGATCAAAAAAATTAGATGTTTAGCCAATTTTGTATGACCGCACATGACTAAAACCAACCTAGATCCATCTTAACACCGGATCTATTAAGCGCCGAGAGGGATCAAATCTCTCGAGGTGCAAACCTTTCCTCAAATTTTACACTCAAAAAATAAGTTTGCACCTCGAGAGATTTGATCCCTCTCGGTGCTTGATAGATCCATTGTTAAAATAGATCTAGACTGGTTATTAATTTTCCAACCATCTAACAATACTAATTTTATTATTTCTTTAATTAAACTAATAATATATTTTGTTATTATTATTATTTTATTTAATATTCTACTAAAATATCTACGAGAAATATATTTTTATAATTTCAATTAAACCTACATTACTTTTTAAATTGTTTTTTTAATTTTTTAATTTAATTTTATATCTAACCCTTCATTCTTCATTACTACATCTTCCCTAGACTGCACCTTAAAGCACCCTTTACATAATAACTACTATCTTGGATATATAATTAATTATTTTCATTATCAAACATAGATTGCTTCATAGTATAGAGTAGGAAACGTGAAATATAGATTGCTCGTTTCATTCCCAAGCGTAAGCCTACATTTTGTTTCTTACGTTACAATAATAAAGAGATAGCCCCACACCACCTAAATGGTGTTACTATAATAAGCGAGAGATAGCAATACTCTTTAAAGAGTTCAACCATAAGAAGCGAGTGTCACGTGACATTAGGTTTGTAAGAAGATTACAAGTATTTGTAATAATAAGATTAAGGATTTTGATATGCATATACGAAATTATTTTATTGTTTTAAATTTGATTGATAGTATGTAATATTTCGATTTCAATTTTAATGTTATTGTGTGATTAGATTCACGTCAGGTAGGTTGAATTGTAATGATCCATGTTGAATTGCGAAAAAATTTAATACGGAGTTTAAGATTAAGGTGATGGCCTTCTCAATTAAGTACAATATAAGGCTATTTAACTTTTGCTAGTCATAACTTTTTTTTTTCACTTAATAACACACTTTTTAATTTTTAATAAGTTCTTTAGAAGGTTAGATATGTTTGTCATACTTGTAAACCTAATGGGTTTATGATGCAAGATATTGAGAATATTTGGCACAAATAATGAGATATTCTGTGAGAGATATTTATGGGATTTGCTCTCTATTGCAAGATGACCAAACTTGACTTGCTTAAAGCACTTATTATCTTCCCCATAGCTACGAGGTCACTTAGGCAGTAAGATCTTATTTTCTAAGAACTTTGGAGGGAAAGTACTCCTCCCTTCAAGGAAACTGCCCCTCAACCATTTTGTATAAATAGAGGGCTTGGGTAGCCCATTAGGAGTCAAATTTTTGAAGTAGAAAGTCAGCAGTAGTCAAGTGAAGTCATTAGCCTAGAAGTTTTGTTTCTACAACTTTTCATGTAAAATCACTTTTTATGATCAATGAAAGGAATTTTTGGTTCTTAGACTATTATTTCTTCAAGGATCTAAGCCTCCTTGGATTCGATCCCACCCAGCTCAAGACCCCTCATTGTACTATTATTTTTCATGCATTAGTTCCGTTAGTCATTTTTGTAATTTCATTTCTGAACATTATTTTTTTGCAGGGTTAATGAATTAGCTTGCTTACAATTATTTTTATGAATTGTGTTTTGGTAGACCTAGTAGTAGTTATTTTATGAAATTGGCATTCCTTTTCATGCACTAAGTTACTTCTTCATTTGTCGTTCATTCATTTATGTATGTTGTTACTACACAATTTCGTGTTTTATAGAGCTACGGGAAACCCTACCATTGCTTATTTTTTGAATAAGCTTGTTCATCAGAGGCATCCAAAATAGTTTTTGACCAGTCTCTCCTTAGCTCATCTTTCCTTCAAATTGCATCTATAGTGCATTTTTCTACTCACTAGATTGTCTCTTGTAGCAAAACATGGAGTCTAGTAGTAACTTGAATTTTGCGTAAAAAAATCATCTATATTTGCATCCAAAACATGATTAACCTTCCTTGACATGATACAATGTCCCTAAGACCATAAGGATGGAATTTAGAAGCCAAGAGACCTTATAGATCCTTTTACCTAGTAGCTATAGAGAAATTGTCTTTTTTCTATCCAACTAGGGTTTCATGTTTTTATGCTTTATTCCGCTGCAAGTTTGTTTTCAATGCATAATATAGTATACCTACTTTTATTTCAACATGATTAAATTGGTTTTCTTTGTTTTCTCACAAATATTAAATATTTTCTTATTTCTATTTATTTCCTACAATTTTGAATATTTCCAGTAGCATAGACAACATAATGGTCTCTCTATAACTCAATTTCTCCTTAGTTGCTTTTCACATGCATAAGATCAAGAAAAGAAGAAAATAGTACATGTTGCGCACATAGTTCTAACCCTTCTTAAGTTTGTATGAACCTTGGGTTGACAATTAAATTTGAAACCTTTGGGAGTTGCAACATTCTTGTTGCCATATTGAGGGCCATCACTTTTTGGCACCATTACCAGGGAGGTGTCGAAGTACGCACTATTTTATTCCCAAGTTGATTGACTTCTTTTTCTCTTTGAAAAAAAAAATTACTTTAGGAGATTTTCATTTAAGAAACATAAAAAGTACATTGCATAAGAATTTTCATTCAAATCAAAGAAAAATAAAAAAACAAAAAGATATTTATTTCTTTATGCCTCGAAGATCATGGAGAACACTTGAATTTTTTTACCAAAAACCCTTAGTTCGACAAGAAACTAACCTTATTTTGTTGAATATGAGCCTACTACTCTGACCACATAAGATATTGAGGCCTTTTAGGTGAGAAAGCAAGGATATCCGAGGAGCTTGTAAAAGGAGAAGTACCTTTATCATCCACTAATATCATGGCTAAAATTATGCAAGCTAAGGTTTTTCCTATTAGGAAGAAAAATGGAGAAGCCAAAAAGAAATTTATTAGTCCATATGTTCTCCCACAATTCCATGGATTAGCTACTGAAGACCTAACAATTTCGTGTTTTAATTTACTATAGTTTGCAAGGTATATGATTACGCAATAGATGAGAAGAAGCTCAAATTGTTCCTCTCTACTCTCAAGGATCCAACCCTTAATTGGTTCATGAGCCTAGAAGAGGGTAGCATCACTTCATGGGGATAGATGAAACAAGACTTTAACACCAAGTACAATGAATATTTTAGAGCAAGAGACATAATAAATGAGATATTAAAAATGACCCAAGGAGTATATGAATCCCTAGAAGATTTTGAGGAAATATTTTAGTTACAGAAGAGCACACCACTGTTGCAACAACCTCGGTGAAAATTCCATGTAATAAAAGTTAAAAATAATAACCACAGATGAATGTGACACTTAATCTAAGCAGAATGTTGGGCAAGAAATCCTAGGGGGTGTTCATTTGGTTGTTTATGGCTAAGAAAATTGGAAAAGGCAATGGCTAAGGATTTGGAAAGGAAAAATGGAATTTTTGGCACAATTATTTATGAAAATAATGGAAATTAGGAGGAAAAGGAGTTGAAAGGTCATAGGTTGCATGCGAGGAGAAAAATGAAGGAAAATAATGGAAAATGAAGAAAATAGAGGCCTCATTCATAAAAAGGCTTCTGAGGATCAGTTCGTGACCTTTTGTTAGTTTATCTTTGGAGTTATTTCATTATTCTCTCTCTCATAGTCTTGGACACTTAGAGTTTTCTTGGAGCACTTTGGAATTGGAGAAAGAAAGGCAAAGAAGGAGAGAGGAAGCAAAGATTAAGCAGGGAAAAGTAGGATCAAGCAGCTATAGTATGCTTCATTACAGGTATCAACTTGCATGTGTATTTTCCATGCTAGATTTGGCATGCATGGGATTGCATGTGTTTCTTTTCTACCATGGCATGGGTTTCTCTAGGTGTGACAATATTTTCAGCCTAGCCTTGCCATTTCCTGATAGCTTTTGATGAGATGGGTTCTCTCATTCAGTTTATGTGGGATGGCCAGATTGGATTTGAAGTTGAGTGGGGTGGATTTCCAAATTGACAAACACATGGTGTAGTGGTCCCTGAACCGGATTGAGGATGTGCGAAGCCACTGGCCTACTAAACCCTGAACCAGACTATGGATTAAGGTAAAGCCAGATTGTGTGCCTTGGTGGCCTAGGAATCCTTGCTAGTCAATGGCGGGATATACGATGAATCCAAGAGGTGGATTTTCTCTCTGTTGGGCCTAGTGATTTTGGGATGGAATGCATGGTAAATCCTAGAGAGTATGTCTTGGTGTAGGGCCTAGTGATCCGTGGATTAGACTGTGGATGCATGGTAAAGCCTGAGAGACTAGGAGGCACTCAAATTCCTCTCGGTGTAGGCGGAGAAATCTGATGGTATCCACATTGATTGGTGTTTTTGATGTGTTCTATGAGTCCCACATTCATGCTTGGAATATGGCACAGGAGTGATTGGATGAAGAGAGACTTGGCTTAGCTAATATATGGTCAGTTGGGATGTGGTAGTCCCATTTCCAGTTGGTTGATTGCATTGATTAATGAGAAATTCTTTCCGTTGATTTCATGTGTAAAGTTACTAGTGTATATATGGATTTTGATGGATGATATGTTTATTTTATTTCTATTCCTATTATGTTGATTATACGCACATTTTGTGACAACAACTATGTTTGGCTCTTAGCATGTTTTTACTTGTATTTGAATGGACAATGTATCTATGACCTAATACATGATAAGGTAGCAAATGACATGAGGAAAAAATGGTTCATGTTGATTCTCATATGAGCATGAGATCCCTACACTTAATTATGCTATTTACACCTATAGGCTACATGTTGATGATATGTTTGACGAAATTCCTATCATGGCTAGTAGGGGTTTGGTTAAGGTCTTGATCAACTATTTACTTTTGCAACATTCTTTCCCTGTACTTTACTTGATTATCAGATTTCATTCCATTATGGGCTGTGGCCTAGGATCTGGGCATGAAAAAGTGGCTTAAATCCCAGGGTCGTTGGCACAAAACTGACAACTTTGGTCCATAGTAACTGGCAGGCAAGCCTATGAGAGCGACTTTGGGTTTCTCATCACTTGCTTGCCTGTAGTATGAGATTGACCATGGCCTAAGAGACCCAAAACAACAGTAGGACCCAGGGACAAGCTGTCTGAGTGGTTGACTTGTCTCCTAAGGGTTTTTTTGATGATGTTGGATGACTGTGTGGTTAATTGTCGGTTACATGTTGATTTTATGTCACCTACTTATATCCTTGTATGTTAGGTTACATTTTGAATATTTTGACAACATGTATTAGTCTTGTAGGTTGATTGAAAGAACTCATTAAAAAATGTTTGCCTACATGCATTTATGCATATTTGTAGTTGGCTAGGCATTGCTTATGCATATTGTTGGTTTCATGTAGCAATGTGTATAATGGAGTAATGGTTGTTATCATGCATGAGGTCATGGCATGCATTGTTGATATCACCTTGCATTGATGATTGGATCCTAGTTAGAACAATGTTGATGTGTTGATACATTTACTTGTGAATGTTTATACATTGTTATGATTATGTTATACATGTATCACATTGATTTGGTGATCTTGCAAACAAGGTATCCTCCCCGAGCTATACTAAGGTATGTTGGTTTATTGAGATTTGGTTTATCTGACATATTATGCATTGTAGGAAGAGAAATATCAAATGGATAGCAAGATGATAGATTACGTACAGTCTCCTTATGCATCAGATGAGCAACGTGGTATGGGCATACTTCTAATTTGGCCGATACACTTAGAATCTTGAAGGAAGAGATAAGGAGTTGTAAGGAAGATAATGATTAGATCATACAGGCACAAGAGAAGCAAGTAGAGGTCAATGCTCTACTTCTTCAGAGTTTGTCAGAACTGTAGTGACAAGGGCCGCTTTGGTTCAACCATGAACATGCAGATGGGACTAATGGAGCTGTTACACAAAATATTGTCACCATGACTATTTGCAGTCAGTATGGGTCTATCATCATTCATACTGTCCTCCTTAGCAAGTCTCAAACCTTAGCTCTTAATGTCAAGCTTTAAAAATGAGAGAAAGTCCTTTAGAATCAATAAAGCTCTGGTTCCACACTTTCTCTTACTGTTACCTATGGTCCCGCACCCCTTGTTCATGTTACCTGCGGACCTGCCCGCTCTATCTCTAAAGGAGTGGGTGCAGACCCCTGTGAAAGTCAAAAAGGCGCAAGTTTATTCTTAAAAACTCACTTGTGGTTAATTCTAGATGCTTCTAGAAGGAATCTTGACATGGATGGTTCGCTCCTAGGTGGTTCATGCATCCCATAACTAAAGGAGCTAATCCCTTGATGAGAGGAGCTTATCCCTTTGAAGGTGGACCTAGTAACTTCCCTCCATTGCACTATAAATTAAGGCATTGGGCTGGTTGCTAGGGAGGTTAGAAGATGAACATTTTTGAGGGTAAATGCTGTTGGAATTGAGACTTCCTAGTTAAGCTTGAGAGGAGAGATTACATACCTTTTGGATTCATTGGGAAGAGAGTGAAACTTGTCAAAGTAGAGGAGATTCTTGTTGGACCCTGGGAGGAGGTTGTACAACATCAAGGCAACAAGGTTGTAAAGTTCTTCTTTGATTAAAGTTAATACAATCAGATTCATTTTTCTCAATAAATTGTCTTATATGGTTTGTTTCATGAATTCCTTGATCATCATGATAAATATGCTTTATTATATTGGTTTTTTAGGTGCTATTTAATGTGTGTGCTTGTTTGTGTTTGCAGATTCTTTACAAGGGAGCTCATTTGGATCAACGGAGCGTGGCTTCCACAAACTAGCACTGGACCCGAGGTAGGCCTAAAACACTTGTTTGCCTTTATTTACAAATTTCATATTTAGAGAAAGATAGAATTTGTTTGGTTTGCTTGTCGCTAGATATCGTTAGATACTAGGGAGGTCGGTCTTGTCCGCAAGAATGACTTATCCGGCTGACAAAATGGCGACTCCACTAGGGACTTGAATTTTTGATTTTTTCCTTTGCTTTTACTTTGACTTGAGAAACTGTGTCTTTGTTTTTGGTTTTTGGCTTGATGTGTGTGGGATTGGGTAGGTTTAGTAGATCTTGAATTATTTTTTGTTTTTCGTACTTTTGGAAGAGGACCGCACCCTCTGCTTGTAACACAGTGCGGACATCCCCGCACTTTTGTTTTACACACAGAGCGGTACCGCACCTGGGTATACTGGGGGCCTGCGGACCCTGTCAAAATTTTGAAAAACTTAAAATTTTCTCTTTCAGTCAGCTTAGGATTTGTTTATGTGTTTTTAGCCTCTGCCCAGATCTGCACGTGACTTGTTAGAAACTTTTCGTAGGTTAATTCCATTGGCATTAGGGTTTTAGGTGAAATTCCTAGAAGTTTTGTGTGCCGGGCTTGATTTTCGTTTTGGTCTTGTAGTAACTCAGAGCTTAGAAGCCTTAGAAACCTCAGATCACCTTGGTTTTTGCTGGCCTTCTTATGAGTCTGACCGTTTTGTAAAATCTACCTTTGTTGAGGAATCCATCTTGTTTTTCTCTTTGCGGAACTTTGAAAGAACTTGTGTTGAAAGTTTTGGATTTCATTTTTAGAAAAGGAAACAAAAGCTGGTTTTTGATTAATTTGTCATTCTGGACAAATTGGTCCTTAGTTTGCTCAAAACTAAGTAAAACATCCTTGAAAAGAAATCTTGTAAGCTTTTACTTCAATTAGCTTTTAGAATTTATAGATCTCAAGATTAGATTTTTCAATAGTTTTTAGTGTTTTATAAAATTTAAAAAAAATCTCTTTTGAAAAAAGTTTGTTTTAGTAGTATTTGAGTGTTTGAAAAGAAAGGGAAATTTTCGTGAGCATAACTAGTTGTCTCGTTTTTGAGTTCATTGGAAAAGACAAAAAGTTCTTCTTTTGATTTGATTGTTAAGGAAAGATTTGTTTTTCAAGCATTTGCATTCTCAACTGTTTCTCTAGCTAGAAATTCATTGAAGACAAAGGATTGTTTTTCATCTTAAGTGTATTTTTAGTGATTTGGAGACGAGTCTTCACACCATAAGTTTCATCTCCGCACCTTTTGACTTAAGAAAAAATCAATAAAAATAATGCTTAAAGTAAAATCTATCTAGTAATATTTTTATTTCTTGGGCTCTTTATCACCAACATAGCTTAGGCTAGTATCTTGGAGTAGGGAGTAATTAACTCTCCAAGATAGCAAAACAAACAAGTAGCTGTATCTTGTGGTAGGAGATAAATTCCAATTGTTACATCTATGCTCTGGGAAGCTCCCCTTATAGGAGTCAAGCACGAGATCGTGTCCGAACCAGTGGGGTAATCAATCCTTCCTCATTGGGAATGATACTAGATATACACGTATTAAAAATGATAAACCTCGGATTAACCATTGTCGAGGAGCCTGGGGTCACTTGTTGGTAAACCTTGGATTATGTCAAGGAGCCTTCAAGGGGATTGAGCTTGCTACTCTACCCTTGCGTGTGTATCGGATCACAGACTGTTCCCTTAGGTATATTTGTTTCCGTTGGTAACCATAGTGACCATATTCTATAGGATTCTTTCCTAAGGTGACGGTGGAGGGAAGATCCCACTGTACCTGGAGTAGATGTCAGCTAGACTCACTTGGATTTTCTGGGGGGTTCTCTTCACTCGAGATGGTTTAGTGGAGAAACTTGTGCCAGTCTATTCATTAAGTAGGTTGTCGGGGTAACTATTCCAATCGCCATTTCTGTATTGAATTCTGCGATGTCGGATTTCATCACCAACTAGTGTTTTTGGTACGAAAAGTTACTGTTTGTGTGTGGTTTTACCTCCTAGATTCTTTAGGCGTGTGATTCAAAATTGTTTGGTTCTTTAGAGACTTTAGTTGGTTTTCATTGAGATTTTTCTTTGTTTGCGTGTGAAGTAGTTAAAATATTTAATTGTGGCTGAATTACCGAGGAAGTCCCATAGACTTCGGGGCCAACCTCCTGAGTTTTCACTGAGCCAGCTTGAAGGGCTACGAGCCCTTGTAACTCCTAGTGACAGTAGAGTTGGGTCACCTAAAGAAGGAGAGTCTTCTTTGGTTGTACATCCTGATTACCAAGTTCAAGCACCAGAGTATATTTTAGAACTTATTTCTTTTTCCGAAGTTACTGCTAGTTTTTCTTCTACTAGTGATTTAGTCGAGGAACTTGAAATATCTGAACCTGAAACTGAACCTGCTGCTACTCCAACATCAGGATTTGCCTCTCCAACTTCCAGTGGTCTTGGTTCACCCAGGGTAGAAAGAGTCATTACCCAAAATATTCCTTCTGGACTTATTGCTATTAAAGAACTTGTTACTCTGGAAGAAGGTATACCTATCCCTGAAAATCAACCAGCTATAGAACTTAGGGAGCGTGAATCGATCTTTTATAGTCCACCTAGGAGGGACGCTTGGTATCTTTCATTGACCAATTTTTTAGAAAACCCGAGACTAAGTTTTTCACCACCTTGCATTCCTTTTCATCCAACACCTGGGGGTTATTATCCTCCGTTAAATATGTCGAGACAGTCATCCATGTTTTCTCAATCTCCAGAAACCTTTTTATATGGCAGTCCTTCTATTCCCTCTGGGTATCAGTCACTTACTAGTACTTTTTCGGGAGCATCTCCTCAACCTATTGAACAAGGGTTATTAACTGGTAATAATGGAACTAAGCCGTTGAGTGTAGAAGATATTCTTATGATGTCAGGTATCATTCCAAATCCACAACCTCAAGGTGGCCAGTTACCACCTGGGGGGCAGCCTCAAGGTCCTCAATTATCACCTGGGGGGCAACCTCAAGGTACTCAATTACTGCCTGGGGGGCAACTTCAAGGACAGTACATACCTACGGGACAGTACATTCCTCAAGGTCAACCCCAGACTCAGTATGTACCTCAAGGTCAACCCCAGTATTAATATGTACCTCAAGGTCAACCCCAGTATCAGTACGTGCCTCAACGTTATCAACCTCAAGGTCAGTACCCAACCTAAGGTTTCCAACCACCTTCTGGTCAATCATTTGTCCAAGGAACTGGAAATGTACCTTTGAATTATCAACCCTACCCTCAACTCGGTTATGGTCCTCAATATGCTCAACTTGCTATGGGTCTGAACCGCGGAATGAACTTAGTGTGGGATCCATCTCAATCTCAACAGGTATTGCAACAGAATGTGTAGTTGTCATCTCAATCTGGACAACCCTTGGTTTCTGGTTCAACCCAGCAACCTGTCCAGCCTACTATTCAAACTTCTGCACCTTCTGTAGTTTCTCAGCCTGGGCCTAGTTCGCCTCGAACTCCGCCTCAAACGACTGCTGCAACTGCTGCAACATCTGTTCAATCTACCCCACCTACTTCCGGAGTATCTACAACTCTGGTTTCTATTGTTCCTGTATCAACTCCTCAAGCATCTTTACCTTAGTCTGGACCCACAATTCAGACTTCGGTTCAAATGCCTATAGGACAACCTGGTCCAAGTACGGTTGTCACAAGTCAACCTCAATTTACTTATCAACCATACCAGGGACAATACCAATTCGGTCCTGCTGTGCAACAGCTAGTCTATCAGTATCAACCATACCCTGGATATACATATCAGCAACCTCAACAACTCCAGTATGGTCTGGTTAATCCTGGTTTTCCGGGAGGATATAATATCCCAAATGCAATTCCAATACCTAGTTATCTTGGATATCCTCCTCCTGGGGCTGGTCTCATGACCCAGGGTTTCAGGGATCCTAATCGTCAGTTACCGTTCATTGAAACTTTGGACTTTCCTGATTTGTCGCGCCTTATGAACAATCCAATTAATTATCTTCCGTTTTGGCCGCCAATGCCGAATAAGTTGCCTAGTGATATTCCTAAGTTTGAAGGTAAACGAGGAGAGGATTCGTCGAACCATGTGATGACTTATCACCTCTGTTGTGCGTCTAAATCAATTTCAGATGATTCAATCCGTTTAAGGCTTTTTCAGTGCACTCTAATTGGTCTTGCGACCAAGTGGTACATTGAGTTACCACGAGCCACTTTTTATAATTTTAGTCAGTTAGCTACTTCGTTTTTAACTCATTTTCAGTTTCCAGTCAGATATGACAATGGCACAGAATTATTAACTTCATTAAAACAGTCAACATCCACTTACATTTCAGATCACATTCATGAATGGAGACGTCGACGGCATTTAGTGAAAGTTTTTATTCCGGATCAGATCTTAGCAGAATGGTTTGTCAAATCATTATTACTGAAAATCACTTAGGATGTAGCTAAGGCAGGAGTCATTACTGAAGAGCAAGTAATTGCTCAAGCTTAGTACCTTGACCTAGTTTATACTCAGTTAGGTATGTTACACGAGAAAATCCCCGAACTTCCTAAACAAAATCAAATAACTGCAGCTCCTTCAGGGTCTCATGCCGCTGATGGTATGATTGGTACGGTTAATACCAAAAGTAAGAATAAATCTTTCAAGAATTCTTCTCCTATCATAACTTTACCAGATGCCCCGACAGGAGATTCTTCCGTGGAAATTTCCGTCGATATTCATGTTGTAGAGTCATCTACAGCCAAATCAAAATCCGGCGGTAAAAAGAAAGGGAAGAAGAAAAATAAAACAGATAAAAATTCGAAAGAGAAAACAGAAAAAACGGAATCTACTGATGAGAAACGCAAACCTCGTTATCCTTGTCTCATTTGTGATGAAGAACATTTTACAAGAGACTGCCCTCATCGTGTTGAGGTTGCAAAAATCGTCAAAGGTTCCCAAATGCCTGCTGTTTTGAAAGATCCTTTTCCTAGTCAAGACAGTAAGATGATAGGTTCTTCCTCAAATGCCTCAGAAGAACCCATAATGATGATGTCCCATGTTAGGATTGCGACACGATCACAAGATTATGGAAGTAAAAGTCCTGTTGGTGGTAAGGAAGCAAAATCTTCTAATTCAAACCAATCAACTTCAACTCCCGGTTCCGATCCACTACAGATCGAGAAACCTAACCCAGACTTAGTAATCAAACTGCCCACCAAGGGTATACTTCGAAATTCAGCTTTCAATCCACATGTGACAGTGGCTCAGAACTATAATATTGTTGAAGATTTGGCTATTTCACCTTCAGCAATGTCGGCTTTGGAGGCGCTGCAATCATGTGCAACACAGCGTAAATTGCTATTGTTGGCTATAGGAGCTGTTGACGTTCAGGACTCGAACCTTATAATTTTCGATCTAGAAAATATTACACCTCGCTTACCTCATCAAATGGCTTTCCAGATTCTAGCCTTAGTAAAAAACAAACCTTGCTATAGGACTGTGATTGATGAGGGAGCCGCAACGTGTATTATGTCGATCCAGTGTTGGAGATCGCTTGGTTCTCCTACACTTAATCAATCCCCGACGATTCTAAAGGCCTTTGATGGCCGTGGGTTCCATCCTTTTGGCATTCTACAGGATTTACCTATAGGAGTTGAAGGCAAAACTGTTAATCTAGATGTGGAGGTGGTTGATGCCCCTCTAGATTACAACCTTCTCTTGGGTCGTAGTTGGTCTTATGCTATGAAAACTGTTGTTTCATTGGTCTTTCGGCTTATAAAGTTCCCTCATAATGGAAAGATCGTAACTATAGACCAGCTAACTTACTTTTCATCCGACCCAGCCTCTTCTGAAAGTATTCAGCATGTCGGCAAAACAACTATCCCTTATAAGGATGTTGGAGTAGGATTAGTTAAAGATTCTGGTTTACTAGGAACTTTTTCCTTTCCTCCTCCAAACACATCATCTTCTACTGCAACCATTCATATGATTTCATCAGACACTATTGTTTATGATGATCCTTGGATCGTACCTTCTGAATCTGAAATAGATTCATTCGGTGATGCTATGCCTTTGAGTCCATATGAAATTGCATATCTGGCCGTGCAGTCGTTTTCCAACCCTTCTTCAACCGAAATTGACTTAATGAATGTGGTCCATGAAGAATCACTTTCAACATCAAACTCATACTCAACAACGTTTTCCGAACTTGTTCACACTGATGAGCAAATTCATGAAATCCTGTGTGTTAATGATTTACCATGGGAAGATCTTCATCATAGATCTTCGTTTTTACCTGAGATTGATTGCTTTGAAAATGATTTTTCATCTATTTTTACGACTGATTATGTCAAGGAACCTCAAAATCCAATGAAAAATCCTGATTCTGAGTTAAATTTGGCAAACATTTCTCGAACTATTCCTATTGACATTTCGGTTAAGCCCGGAATTGTTGAAAACATTCATATAGGTGCCTCTTGTACGGAAGATGGAATTCAAACATATAAGGCCCTATTTCAAGAATTCCGCGACGTGTTTGCTTGGTCATATGAGGAAATGCCAGGAATTGACCCAACAATTGTTGTTCATGAAATCAAAACTTACTTGGATGCTAAACCCGTCCGACAACGTTTGCGTCAGATCCACCCGCGAAAAGCTGCTGCTATTAAGGCAGAAGTTGAAAAATTACTTAAAGCAGGTTTCATTTATCCAATTCCGTTAATTAACAAAAAGTAAGGAATAATAAGAATATGTATCGATTATAGGGATATTAATCGAGCCTGTCTAAAAGACAATTACCCAACTCCCTATATCGATCAAATCATCGATGATTGTGCCGGCAGTGAAATATTCTCCTTCATGGATGGTTTTTCTGGATACAATCAAATAAATATTCTACCTGCTGATCAACCAAAAACGGCTTTCATTTGTCCATGGGGGACATTTGCTTATTGAAAATTATCTTTTGGGCTCAAGAACGCTGGGGAAACTTTTCAAAGAGCCATGTCTTATGCGTTTCATGAAATCAAGCACATTGTGCAACCCTATCTCGATGATTTACCTGCTCATTCATTACATCGAGCTGATCATATCATCCATTTACGAGCAATATTTATGAGGTGTAGGCATTATTGAATTAGGTTGAATCCACATAAGTGTGTTTTCTGTATAGAAACGGGTCGGTTACTGGGGTTGTTGTTTCGAAAGCTGGCATTCACGTCGATCCCTCAAAGGTTGAAGCTATTGTCAAATTGCCTCCTCCTTTGAGTCTTCGCCAACTCCAAAGTTTGCAAGGGAAAGCAAACTTTTTACGTCAATTCATTCCTAACTATGCCAAGATCACAAAGGGTTTTACCCGGTTGTTGAAACAGAATACTCCATTCTTTTGGGATGAGATAGCTGAAAAATCTTTTGATGCACTAAAACACGTGTTGACCCATGCATCGTTATTGCATCCTCCCAACTACAACCAGGACTACTTCTTATATCTCGCTGCCTCGCATTCCACCATTTGAATGGTGTTAGTTCAGGAAGATGAATTCAGTAGTGGACATGTGATATATTACCTTAGTCGAACCTTAAATCCAGCTGAGCTAAAATATTCACATGTGGAGAAGTTGGCATTGGCAGCTGTTCAAGCTGTCCAACATTTTCGTCATTACATTTTACTATGCAAAACTATAGTGATTTTCGATTGCAACCCTATGATCTATATTTTGACCAAACAATTGCTAGGGGGCAAGTACTCCAAATGGATTGTGATCCTGCAAGAGTTTGACTTGGAATTTGAAAAGTCTAAGTCAAAGAAATCTTTAGTTTTTGTGGAGTTGATGTGTGATTTCCCGCGTGCTGACACTGAAACTGTGGTGGAGGAGCCCATTGCGGACGAATCCTTGTTTCTAATCAGCACTTTAGATCCATGGTATGGGGATATCATAGTTTATCTCCAAACCCAATCCTTTCGGCCTAAAATTTCAAGAATAGAACGTCGGAAAATACGATTCCAGTCCCAACAATTCAAAATTATTGGAGATACCCTTTATCGTCGTGGGGCGGACTTTGTTTTCTGACGTTGTTTAACTCATGAGGAAGCTAAAAGGGTTCTAAATGACTGTCACTCTGGAGCGTGTGGTGGTCATATTTTTGGGTTTGCCATAGCCCAAAAGATATTGCGTGTTGGCTATTTCTGGCCGTCTTTGTTTAAAGACTGTATTACCTCGGTCTGAAAATGCCACAACTGCCAAATTTTTTATCGAAAGATGCGCGCTCCACCTGCTCCTCTCCACCCTATAATTGCCGTCGGTCCTTTTGCGAAATGGGGTATCGATTTTATTACATGTAACCCTCACTCGGACGGGGGGCATGCGTATATCATCCTTGCGGTAGATTATTTTACCAAGTGGGCCGAGGCGATGCCTACATTTGAGGTAGATGGCAAAACTGCTGCGATTTTCGTGTTCAATCATATAATTGCTAGGTTTGGTGTTCCACAAGCGATTATCACTGATCATGGGAATCATTTTCGAAATATTATGATGACTGAACTTATAGACCAACTTGGATTGCGTCACGATAGTTCAACTCCATATTATCTATAGGCTAATGGTCTGGTTGAAGCCATCAACAAAGTTCTAGTCATCATGATTCGACGAATCATTTGGATTCATAGGTCGAATTGGCATAACATGCTATTTTCAGCGCTTTGGGCATATCGAACCTCAGTAAAAACATCAACCAGTTTCACTCCTTTCCAACTAGTTTATGGTTTGGAAGCTGTGTTACCCATTGAGTGCGAAATCCCGTCATTGCAAATGGCCATAGAATTACTTCCAGCCAATTCCGAAGAGGAAAAACATTTGTTGTACTTGGTTGAGCTAGATGAGAATCGACGTGATGCTGCATTAGCAATCGAAACTCATGCCAAACTTATTAAAGCTCAGTATGATCGAAATGTTACACCTCGTAATTTTTCGGAAGGAGACCTAGTCCTACTGTACGATCAAGCAAATGATAAATTAGGCACTGGAAAATTCGTACCCATGTGGCATGGTCCTTATGTTGTTAAGCGAAAGTTGGCAAAAGGAATTGGTAGACTTTGACGGGGTCTCTTTAGGTAAACCTAGAAATGGTCTTTACCTGAAGAGATATTATGCTTAAATCTGGGTGTGGAGATTTTTAGTTAGGTTAGTTTTCTTTCTAGCTGGTGTGTTTTAGATTAAAAAGTGTGCTTAGCTTAGAGAGTGTGTTTTGTCATTATTCTCGCTTATCTTGATTTTACTCTTGATATTGCAGATGTCGACGTCTCTCCAAACATACATTGGTTTTGCTCATGGTGCTTGTCGTAATGCACGGAACATTTCTTCCGCAGCTTGGGTCATTTATTCGCCCTCTGATGAGTTGATATCTATGCATGGGGTAAGCCTCGGTCAAACAATGAACAACATTGCAGAGTATAGTGCAGTGATTGAGTTATTATCCGAATCCATCTCATTTGGGATTCAGAGTTTGATTGTGAGGTTAGATTTTGAACTCATTGTATTACAGCTTAATAGAGTGTATGCCATTAGAAATCCAGTGTTATTGAGATTATTTTTCAGAGTTCGTCTCTTGGAACATGAATTTGACTATATTGAATATCAGCATATTCCAAGATATTTAAATACATTAGCAGATGCAATTTCTTCTCGAATGTTAAGTAGACATTTGCAATAATCATACAAGTAAATTTAAAAACATTCCATAACATGTTTTACAAGATAAGTCGGTAATAGTGATATAGTATAGCATATAAGTGTGTCAAATATACATCGTCTTCGATCATAGGTTGAAAAACACCTTATGATCGGCAAAAATAATAGTACAAAAAGCAAAAATGTCATATGAGTCTACAACAGGCGATCATCCTATCACTGGTGATGATCACGATAAGAAACCACTGTACGGGCCAACCTACAAAGGAACCTCCTGAAAGGTCTTGGGACCCCAATCACATAGCGCTATAGCCTAAGAGGAATGTCATCTATGCTGGTCTCTGGAATGTCTGCTATCAAATGCTCTAGATGGCTCTCCAATTCGGCCAAGGTCTCTGTAGATTTGTCCTATGGGGCTGGTACTACTACAACTGGCTGCTTCCTCTCATAGGGCCAGAGAGTGGCTGGTTGCCGTGGACCTGCATCTGCATTTGAAACTTTTTACTATCAATTTTTAGATGGTTAAAAAAAAAAAAATAATAAATTAGAAAAAGTTGAAAATGATTTTACCTGAGCCATCCCATTGCTCTCCTGGTGGAAGAGCCATGTCTGGGTCACCACGATAATCTATCCCAGCATAAGGAAAATCCTGAATAGCAAAAAATTGGTTCTCCAACCAATGAAAATACCCAGGAGGAAATCGAACGACTTTTGTTCCCTCCTCAGGATGACGGGCCATAACTGCAACCCAACGCATCAGTTTGGGCTCTCGGGGAAGTCCAACTCCAATGGTAAGATGCTGTGGGACCAACATTGGGACCCTCTCTAGACCAAATCTCACAAATAAAGCACCGTATCCAAAGTTCTTCAGTTGTTCGTTCTTTGCTCTAGTCAGTTGGCCTTTTACATTAGCCAACACAACCTCGCACCAGTTGAAGATGGTGCCTTGAAAGCAGTCTACTGCCATTCACATTTGGGATCCAGTGGCCACATGTAGTGCTGCGCTTCCGTAGAGCCTGGTATCAGTAAACGCAATCACTTTGAGTTCAGGACGGGAGATGGTTTTGATATCAATCCCTTTGTCTCTAGTTTGGTCATTACAGAACTCTAGCCAGAGGCTATCGACAGACTGGCCACCTGGCCTAGTCCCGGATAGAGTCAAATGTTCACATCTCTTAGGCAAACCAGTCAAAAAGTAAATGTCTTCCGGCTCCATTTCGAGCTGGTGGCCGCCAATAAAGAAACACTGGTCCTGTATATTCCACCTGTCTACCAACCACTACAAAAAGTCCACCTGGCCCCTCATGCCAGGTATGGCCCAGAATTTGTATAAACCGCATGCCTTCAATGCATCAATCGAAGTTTGATGATTAATCGCAGCGAGATCCACATCCTCGTGCTCCCGTTCACGCCAGTCAAGCATGATGTATACCCTACATTCAATAAAAAGGCGGATTAGAATATTTAAAATCAAAATTTTTGGGTGGAATTTGAAAATTTTAAGTTTGAAAACTATTCTACGGTGACCGCACCCTCTATGTTAGAGACAGTGCGGGGTCCACACTCTAACTTCACGGCAGGTGCGGACCCCTGACTTTTTTTCTTTTACGAAAAAGTCGTGGTCCGCAGGTTTCCTATGCTATGCCTGTGGACCCCTGCGTGCGGGTTTTTAACCTAAAAATTTCCTAAAAAACAAAATAAAGCCCTAAAAACAACTTTCAAATAGATGAAATGAAAGAGTAAGATGATGTGGATTACCTGGAGGAGACGGCGTTCGATTCCAACAGACGGATTTTCTGCAATCTTCACGGGAAGTTTCTGACCAAAAGCTCTCTTTTCTCACTCTGAAGTCAAACGGTAAAAATGAATTTACAAAAGCCTTTTCTATAAGCTTTTTTGAATAAATGAATTTTTAATTTGTTTATTTTTCACATTAAAGAGGTAACCTTTGAAGCATTTTTATCTATTTTAAACAAGTATGAGTAATGTTTGAGTTTTTGTGCAGGATAACAGATTTTTCAGGCAAAATTGGTCATTTTTGACGAAAAACATTAGAGTCATATTTAAGCTCTTTTCTGACTCCTAAAAAATGAAAAGATTGCCGAGTTTTTCTTTTTAAGCTCGTTAAAACAGAACTAAAAAAATGGTCCACTTACAGCCCTTTTCTAACAGTAAAAACATGAAATGATTGTCGGATATTTGTCATTTCAAATTCGATATTGGTTATAAAACGACGTATCATTGGTCGCTTTTTTACTTTTTTGGATCATAGGCACTAATTATGAAAAGTACTTCTTGGTTGTAATGATCAAGCGGTTCTCTCAAGTATTATTTTATACTTTTTCGGGCTTGGGAGACACAAATTTATGAAAAAGGACAACCATGGAGTTTTCTTTAGTTTTTTCAGACTCACTAAAATTGAAAAACGCCGAGTTTCTCCTATACTGGACTCGTTAAAATTTAACAGTAAAGGACCTGTTCAATGAAAAATAGGAACGGACCACTCCTTCTTAGGGTTCGAATCTAAACTAAGTTGGACTCATCCGAAGGATGAGCTTATAATCAAGCAAATGTTATCCTCCTCAAGCTTGTTAAAAATAAAGAGGTACTTGCCAGAAATGGGGGGGAAAAGAGAGAAAAATGAGCCTATTTTTCATACTTTGTGTCTCAGAAAACATTTAACCACTCTTGAACATGACACTTTTTATTCACCTGGGTTGGGAAATCCTTTGCCTAACAGTTGATCAAACCATATTGAAAGTCTTCAGCCGGTTTCTGGGTATTAACTTTGGGTCAATTGTCACCAAACCATCTGGTGTGTTGTTATGTGTTCAAGACGTCAGTGCGAATAAACCATTCATCTGCAAAATATCTGTCATCCATCTTGACCATCCCTGAGTTAGTCCTTGCAACTATATTTCTTCAAACTTGATCTATGATTTCGTGTTGTGGGCTTGCCTATGACGGATCGCTTTCTATCGACTTCAGCTCATTATCTAGAAAGATGATCTAGAAATCGTCAGTACCTTGGGATCTGCATGCCTCAATGGCAGGTTTCTCGCCTTCGACGATAGGTTGCATCATTGACCTTCGATCAAAGGATTCCGTGACATGTTCGACATCAACACATCTATTCACATCTCATGGATTGTACTGAGTACTTTGAGAGCCATTGACATTACTGGTGGTTTCTCTCACACTTGTTAACAATTTACATCATTGACTGGTAATCAAGTGGTTTCTACCATGTTCGACTTCGACACATTCATTCACATGGATAGAATCGTACTATTTCGGGAAGTAGAAATCAAGACCCTGGATCTAGTTTCCACCATCCAGGTTGCGAGGAATTTTGTATTCATTATACAGTAGACTATTCATAAACAGATGGCTGCGTCCATACTGTGTCTACATGTGTCTATACTTGTGATGTATTACAAGATCATTCCTATATCAGAGCAGTAGTTAGTTTCTAGTCAGTTTTGATCTGAGTATGGGAATGCCTACCTCAGCGATGATATGATCTCATATATATATTTTGCATTGAATGTTTTTACAGGTTCCAACCAGGCTCTCCACAAGATGATCCTCGAAATGATAAAGTACTTCACTCTTCTTAGATGATAAATGAAATCCTCATCTACTACAGACTTCTCACTTTAGGGGGCAATCCGTTAATATTGTCACCATGACTATTTCCAGTCAGTATGGGTCTATCATCATTCATATTGTCCTCCTTAGCAAGTTTCATGTCAAGCTTTAAAAATGAGAGAAAGTCCTTGAAAATCAATAAAGCTCTGGTTCCGCACTTTCTCTTACTGTTACCTACGGTCCTGCACCCCTTGTTCATGTTACCTACGGACCTGCCTGCTCTGTCTCTAAAGGAGTGGGTGCGGACCCCTGTGAAAGTAAAAAAGGCGCAAGTTTATTCTTAAAAACTCACTTGTGGTTAATTCTGGATGCTTCTAGAAGGAATCTTGACGTGGATGGTTCACTCCTAGGTGGTTCATGCATCCCATAACTAAAGGAGCTAATCCCTTGATGAGAGGAGCTTATCCCTTTGAAGGAGGGCTTTATCCCTTTGAAGGTGGACCTAGTAACTTCCCTCCATTGCACTATAAATTAAGGCATTGGGCTGGTTGCTAGGGAGGTTAGAAGCTGAACATTTTTGAGGGTAAATGCTGTTGGAATTGAGACTTCCTAGTTAAGCTTGAGAGGAGATATTACATACCTTTTGGCTTCATTGGGAAGAGAGTAAAACTTGTCAAAGTAGAGGAGATTCTTGTTGGACCCTGGGAGGAGCTTGTACAACATCAAGGCACCAAGGTTGTAAAGTTCTTCTTTGATTAAAGTTAATACAATCAGATTCATTTTTCTCAATAAATTGTCTTATATGGTTTGTTTCATGAATTCCTTGATCATCATGATAAATATGCTTTATTATATTGGTTTTTCAGGTGCTATTTAATGTGTGTGCTTGTTTGTGTTTGCAGATTCTTCACAAGGGAGATCATTTTGATCAACGGAACATGGCTTCCACAAACTAGCACTAGACCCAAGGTAGGCCTAAAACACCTGTTTTCCTTTATTTACAAATTGCATATTTAAAGAAAGATAGAATTTGTTTGGTTTGCTTGTCGCTAGATATTGTTAGATACTAGGGAGGTCAGTCTTGTCCGCAAGAACGACTTATCCAGCCGACAGGAGCATATGGCAATAGATCTCCTGGTAGACACGGGTCAGATAGATCTGACATAGTGAGAGATGGTAGGTTTTTGGATGCTTCATAAAGGAGGGGCGATGAGTTTAAGTATTATTCTAGTTTTGGTTCTGATAGACATCATGATCATCATCGCTATCATCCTTGTAGGAGGAATGATAGGGGATACTTACCATATTATTTCAACAAGGAAAAACCACCTACTATTGATCAAGATGTGAAGAAGCTGGAAGATGCAGAGGCTTGGATAGTTGGGATGAACAAATTCTTTGAGTTTCATGAGTACACAATTAACATGAGGGCTAGAATAGCTATCTTCAGCTTGAAAGGTAGAGCAGACATCTGGTGGGAAGATGTTAGGCGGGTTAGAGAAATTAGGACAGATGACTTGAGCTGGAGGGAATTCAAGAGGCTTTTCAGGAAGAAGTACTTGTCAGAAAGGTACTACGATAGTAATTCTAAAGAATTATATGAGTTAAAGATGGGATCCATGACAGGAGAAGAGTATACGACCAAGGTTATGGAGCTATTGAAGTATGTATTGTATCTTACTGATGAGAAGGCTAAAGTTCAGATATTTTTAGTGGTTTTCCGTTAGCATTTAGAGATTGGATTGAGTATGATGAGCTTCAATCACTTGAGGAAGTTATTGGGAAACTAAAGCATTGCTATGAGAAATCCAAGTGTAAGAATGAATCTCAACATGGATGGAAGGGAAAAGACAAGGGTAGAGGTAAATTCTTTTTCATATTCCATGTGAACGACAGGTAGCGGGGATCGAACCCGCATCTTCTCCTCGGAAAAGAGAAATTTTACCATTCAACCATACCCGCATTTCAATTATATGAATATATAGATATTCATATAATTGAAATGGAAAATACATATATGTTCAATCCCATTCGTAAGTAGATACCATTTTTGAATGGTCCAATTATTAATTCAATTACGGATATGGAAAACCCCTCCTCCTTGGGCCTGAAGTAAAAGGCCCTTCAGAAAAGCTATAAAGCCCTCCGGGAGGAGGGGGAGGGCCTATAAATAGCGGATCGAATTGTATTAGTGTCTATAACTGATTTATTTCGGGTAATACTAAGTATTAAGGCTTCATCGGCCAGTGCTGCTAGATCTCGTGCAGCATAATCTATGGTTATAGATCCAAATTCATCGGGAAATTTTCCCGAGTATAATCCATTGCTACATAAAAGAATAGGAAATTCCCTTTGTCGTTGTGGGATAAAAAGCATTCGAATATTGATCGATCTATCTAATTGATTTGGAGCTATTAGAGCTGGATCCACTCTTTGGGGGATATGAGTCGAAGCAATAACAAGAATATTTCTCATAGAATCTTTTTCACCATCTCTAAATCTAAACATGCAGATGGGAAAGAAAATGTGGCTCTGCAAAAGAGATTGAATGCAGCTAGATAGGGACACGGGTCACAACAACAACAACAACATAGAGGTGAGGGAACTGGTTGGTTAGAGTGTTGGACATGTGGTGAGGAACACCTTAGGAGAGAATTTCTACAACATCATGGTGGAAGGCCTACGATATACAGTGCACAGGAGGCGTACATTGTTTGGGATGTGGGTCAGAGTATTCCATGTATCTATGAAACACTGGAAAATAGGCAGGCATAACATCAAGCATTTATTGTTGAGTTGGATGGTAAGCTCTGTGATCAAGTTATTTCTATTTTGATTGACCCTAGATATAATTATAGCTATGTTAGCCCTGACTTGGTGGATAAGTGTGGTTTTAATAAGGAATTTCATGCATAGTCTTGGTTAGTGCAGTTGGCTACAAGTACAAAGAAGTGAGTTCATCATTGGGTAAGAGCATTCACATTTGATTTAAATGGTATGCCTACAACAAGACATTTGAATGTGTTATCATTGGGATCATACAATATGTTGTTGGGCATGGATTGGTTGTATCTATATAGAACCAAGGTTGACTTCTATGACAAATCTATTGAGTTTCTTGATGAAAATGGAGAACGAAGATTCTTTCAAGGTAAGAAAAAATCCACATCTGTTAGGATGGCGACAACTATGTAAGCAAAGTGCAGCCGCAGGAAAGGGTGCAAGCTATTTGAAGTACGCATTTCTAGTGATAAGGGTAAGGAGGTTGAGGATGCAAATGTGTTGAACAGATATCCAGTGTTGCAATAGTTTCAGGATGTATTCCCTAAGGATATTACAGATTTTCCACCTCATAAGGAGGTAGAATTTTCGATTGAATTAGTGCTAGGGGTAGCTCCAACATTGAAAGAACCTTACAGGATGAGCACACTTGAGTTGGTTGAGTTAAAATTATAGTTGAAGGAATGGTTGGACAAGGGACATATTAGGTTAAGTGTATCACCTTGGGGCACACTGATCTTGTTTGTGAGGAAGAAAGATGGTACCCTTAGATTATGCATTGACTACAGGAAGTTGAACAAAGTGACTATCAAGAACAAATATTCTTTGCCTAGGATTGATGACTTGTCTGATTAGCTGAAGGGAGCAACAATGTTCCTGGAGATTGACTTGGGATTCAGATGCCATCAGGTACATATCAAAGAGGAGGACATTTACAAGATTACGTTCAGGACCAGGTACAAGCATTATGAGTTTGTTTTTGTTCCATTTGTCTTAACTAATTCTCCAGCTACATTCATGTGTTTGATGAATATTGTGTTGCGTCCATATTTGGATAAGTTTGTTGTTGTGTTCATTGATGATATATTGGTATATTCTAAAAATGAGGAAGAGCATGCTGAGAATTTAGCATCAGTATTGAGATTGTTGAAGGAGCATCAATTGTATGCTAAGCTCAGCAAGTGTAGTTTATTTCAGACTGAGGTACACTACTTGGGTCATGTGGTCTCCAAGGATGGAATTGTAGTAGATCCAGAGAAGATAAGGGCCATCATGGAGTGGGTAGCTCCTAAGAATGTGGATGAGGTGAGATCTTTCATGGGTCTAGCATACTATTATAGGAGGTTCATCAGGAACAAAACATAGATTTCTTATCCCACTACATCCTTGCAAAGGAAAGGTAAGAAATTTGAAATGGATAAAGGAGTGTGAAGCTAGCTTTGAGCATCTTAAGTAGTTTTTGATGCATGCAACAGTACTATAGATTGCAGATCCAGACAAAGAGTTTGTATTATGCATAGTTGCTTGCAAGAGAGGGCTTGGTGGGTTCCTTATGCATGATGGACAGGTGGTATGTTATGAGTCCCAGAAACAGAGTCCCAGAAACTAAATGAGCACGAGCAGAACTACCTGACACATGATATTGAGTTAGCAGCGATTATACATGCACTCAATATGTGGAGGCACTATCTTCTTGGTAGGTAGTTTGTGCTTTATGAGTGATCACATTGGGTTGAGGTATTTGTTTGACCAGCCAAATCTAAATTCCATGTAGGCTAGATGATTGGCCATGATCAACGAGTTTTATTTTGAGATTAGGTACATCAAAGATAAAGAGAACAAGGTGGTAGATGCTCTTAGCAGACAAGTACAAGTACATCACTTAGCAGCTATGAGATCATATGGGATGGACATACATGATAGGATCTTGCAGGCAGGACAACAAGATGTTAGGTATATGGAGATTGTGCATAGGTTGCAGCAGGGTGATAGTACATATACAGGTAAAAGTCATGGTATAGTTACAAGTGCAGGTACAGGTACAGGTGTAGGTGCATAGGGCATGGACTATCATCTTACAGCAGATGGATTGGTCAGGTTCCAAGATAAGATATATGTATCGGATGGTAGTGACCTCAAGAAGGTGATCTTGATGGAGTTCCATGCGAAACCATATTCAGGTCACCTGGGTTATCAAAATACACTGACAATGGTGAAGAGGTATTATTATTGTTCAAATTTGAAGAGGGATGTAGTAGATTTTGTGGCTAGATGCTTTGATTGTCAGCAAGTGAAGGCAGATTGTAAACATCCAGGTTAACTACTACAACTGATCGTGTTTCCCGAGTGGAAATGGTAGGTTATTTCCATGGACTTCATCACAGGGTTTCTAAAGACAATGAAGCAACATGATTCCATCATGGCCATTGTGGACAAGTTAACAAAGTTTGCACACTTCATTCCGATGAAGTCTACGTTCTCAACTAGTGATGTCATCAGAGATGTGGTTAGGCTACATGGTGTTCCGAAAAAGATTGTGTCAGATTGGGATGTGAAGTTCACTTCCAAGTTTTGCAAGGAGTTATTTGTAGGTTTTGGCATAGAGTTGGCCTTTAACACAGGCTATCACCCACATACGGATGGACAGACAAAGAGGGTCAATAGGATATTAGAGGACATGTTGAGGATGTATGTGATGCATGAGTAGCGAAAGTGGGAAGAGTATCTCCCTTTGGTAGAGTTCGCATATAACAATGGTTATTAGGAGTCATTGAGGATGAGTCCTTTTGAGGCATTGTATGGACGGAGTTGTAACACTTATATCAGTTGGATTGATCCAGTTAGTAGGGTATTGATTGGACCAGATATGTTGGAAGACATGGAACAAGAGATGCAAGTGATCAAGGAGAATCTAAAGGCAACACAAGATAGGAAGAAGAGTTATGCAGATAGGAACAGGTTATTCAAGGAGTTCCAGGTTGGGGAATAGGTGTACTTGTGCATCAAACTGAAGAAGATCTCCTTATGGATTGGATCATGTGCCAAGATGGCACCACGATTTTGTGAACCCTTCAGTATGATTGAGAGGATTGGGTCAGTAGCTTATCAACTTGCACTGCCTCCGACAGTGAAAGTCCACGATGTTTTCCATGTATCTTTTCTTAAGAAGTATGTTAAGGATGTTGATCATGTAATTGATTGGTCTATATTGCAAGTGGAACGAGATGGATAATTCTAGCTAGAGCCTTAGTGTATATTATAGAAAAAGGTTCTCATGCTCCTGAACTGAGCAATCAAGTAAGTTAAAGTGCAATGGAAGCACTTTGGGCCCAATGAAACTACATGGGAGATGGTGGATCAAATGTGGGCCATGTATCCTTCCTTACTTGCCGGTTGAGGAAAAGTAGCTTGACATGATGGTTTGGTACTTGCTTATGGTGGTTTGGTATTTTCTTATGATGGTTTAGTATTTTCTTATGGTGGTTTGTTATTTTATTATGATGGTTTGGTATTTTGTTGTGTTGGTTTGGTATATGATTTATGGTGGTTCAATATATGTTTTATGATGGTTTGATATATGCTATATAATGTTTTGTTATGTGCTTAGATATGATGACTAGTATATGTTTGATATATGTTTTGGTATATGATTTGGCATATGTTTTGGTATCTATATTTATGGTAATGTTGCTATATATACCCATGTGTATGGATGTAAATACTGTAATGAGTTATGATATAAAGCTACACTATGTGGTATGGGTGTCATGTCATTATGATTATGTTGTCATGTTATTATGATATCATGTGGTTATGTTACCATGATGTTATGAAGTCATGTGGATTGACACTTAGCAGGATTATCATTGTAAATACCATAATGAGTTGTGATATAAAGCTCCACTATGTGGTATGTTGTAATGTTGTCATGATGTTTTTCTATTGAGCAGTTATTTCATTGTAAATACTACATTGAGTTGTGTTATAAAGCTCCATGAGCAGTATATATTCTTTTAGTAGGTTGCTAAGGTGTATGTGTGATTGAACACCAAGGACGGTGTCCCCCATGGGGGAGGGTTCTGTAACATCCCTAGTGAAAATTCCATGTAATAAAAGTTAAAAACAATAACCACAGATGAATGGGACACTTATCCCCAAGCATAATGTTGGGAAAGACATCATAGGGGGTTTTCATTTGGTTGTTTATGGCTAAGGAAATTGGCAAAGGCAATGGCTAAGGCTTCGGAAAGCAAAAATGGCATTTTTGGTACAATTATTTATGAAAATAATGGAAATTAGGAGAAAAAGTAGGTGAAAGGTCACAAGTTGCATGTGAGGAGGAAAATGAAGGAAAATAACAGAAAATGAAGAAAAAAGAGGCCTCATTCATAAAAAGGCTTATGAGGATCAGTTGGTAACCTTTTGTTAGTTTAGCTTTGGAGTCCTTTCATTATTCTCTCTCTCTCTCATACTCTTGGACACTTAGAGTTTTCTTGGAGCACTTTGGAATTGGAGCAAGAAAGGTAAAGAAGGCAAGACGAAGCAAAGATTTATTGGGTTGTGTTATATTCTTTCCACGACTAGCCTACGTAGTTTATGGGGGGGTGGAGCCCCCCCTTTGTTGCGCTGGCTGCGCAGCGGGGGGGTCACAGGGGAGACGGTAACACCCCCCTATACGGGGGGGTTTGAGGGGGTGGGGGGAATTTTTTTGGACCCTATATTAGGTTGGGTGGACCTACCTATGGTTTTGTGAATGGTTTTCGCACATGGTTTTGGATGCGATGGTTTTCGGTCCATGGTATTGGATGCTTCAGCATGTATAAATATGTATTGTAACATTGAAAGGAACATAATGAAAAATCAAGCTGGTAGTCCCGGTTTTGGGATCCAAGGGAAAATATCTATGTATATGTGTTTTATGTGTTATGCTCTCACATTGTTTATTTTCTGTGTTTTATAATTCGTATGTAGGTAATTTCTGTATGGGGTTAAAACCTACATTTGGTATCAGAGTTGTTTTGGCTTCAAGGGGATGCCTTTGTTGCTGAGGGGTTTCGGTCGGGCCTGTGGTAGACCCTATTCAGTGGGAGATTTGCGGGATTGATTCTGGTGCTGAAAGAAGATGGCGAGCAATGGAAAGATAGAGATTGAGAAATTTAATGCTCAGAGTTTTGAGTTATCGAAACTCAAGATGGAGGATATATTGGTAGATAAAGGTTAGTGGATCACGGTAGATACAGGTAGTAAACCAATGGGAGTGTCCGATGAAGAATGGAAGAAGTTGGATCGGAAGGGAAAGAGCACAATACCATTGTGCGTCTCATATTCAATACTACTGAATGTATCAGGGGAAGCTACGACTAAGGCTTTGTGGGACAAGTTAGGGACTTTGTACCAATCTAAGTCTTTGGTGAATAAACTGTTCCTGCGGAAAAAGCTGTATAACCTGAGGATGAAATATGGAGACTCAGTGACAGATCATCTGAACGCATTTAATACTATGGTAAGTCAGTTATTGTCTGTTTATATTAAAATTTCAGATGAAGATAAGTGCGTTAGTTTGTTTTGTTCTCTACCAGATTCAGGGGATATTCTGGTTATTGCAATAGGTATCAATGCAACTGCCTTGCAGTTTGATGAAATAATTTCATCCTTGCTGCTGGAGGAGATGAGACAGAAAAATATGGAGAGCCAAAATGGTGATGCCTTGTCTGTATGAGGATAGTCCCAGAACAGAAACAAAAATAAGTCATTGAGTGGGAGATCTAAATCTAGAGGGAGATATAAATCTCCAAAAGAACCTGTAAAGGTGGTATGCTGGAAATACAAAAAGGAAGGGCACTACATAAGGGACTGTAAATATTAAGCTCTTGACAAAGGAAGGGGATCTAATGATGCTCCTTCTGCAGAGGCAAAAAACACCTCAGATGAAGGTGGGGATGTGTACTTGGCTTCTTCAAGTACACATGTAGATCATGCGGCATGGTTGATTGACTCAGGTGCATCCTTTCACTTCACTCCCCATAGAGAGTGGTTCTGTGAGTATGAGAAATATGATGGTGGTGATGTCTTCTTGGGGGATGAAAGGAAGAGTAGAATCATTGGTCACAGAAAAGTAAAGTTGAAGTTGCAAGGTGGAAGGGTTAGAACACTTCCGGGTGTTCTGCCTATTCCTGCATTGGCCAAAAATCTAATTTCCGTAAGTAAGTTGGATGATGCAGGTGTAAAAGCAGTGTTTGAGAAGGATACCTACAAGATGGTTTAGGGAGCACTAGTATTGATGCGGGGAGTTCGTATTGGAACTTTGTACAAGCTGCAAGGTAGCATTGTTGTTGATGGGTGCAATAGTTCTGTGGTTTCTGAAAATGGAGCATAAAATCTAGTGGTCTCTGGAGAGAAGACCATGCTGTGGCATCAAAGGCTTGGACATATTGGAGAGAAGGGCCTTAGAATACTTCATGGTAAAGGTATCGTAGAAGGTATGAGTAATAACTCTCTGGATTTTGATTTCTGTGAAAATTGTGTATATGGGAAGCAGAATCGGGTGAGTTTCCCCTCTGGTGGTAAGAGGGCAAAACAGATATTAGACCTTGTGCACAGTGATGTATTTGGACCTGTGAAGGTTCCATCACTGGGTAAGTCTATTTACTATGTATCATTTATAGATGACTTCTCAAGGAATACATGGATATATTTCCTTAAGAATAAATCGGAAGTCTTTCACAGGTTTAAATAATTTAAGGCTTTGGTGGAAAACCAGATAGAGAAGAAGATAAAGGTGTTGTGGTCAGATAAATATGGAGAGTTCTGCAGCAAGGAATTTGAAGAATTATGTAAGAAGTGTGGTATAGCACGGTAGAAGACTACTCCATACACACTTGAGCAAAATGGAGTTGCAGAAAGAATGAATAAGACGTTCATGGAAAGGGCAAGAAGCATGCTTAGTGGTGCCAAGTTAGGATAGGAATTCTGGGTAGAGGCAGTGGAGACAGCGTGTTACTTGGTCAACAGTCACCTTCATCAGTGTTGGATGATAAGTCTCCACAAGAGGAATGGACTAGTAAGAAACCCTTTGTTCCACATCTGAGGGTATTTGGGTGTGATGCATATGTACATGTTCCAAAGGAGAAAATAACCAAGTTAGATAGTAAATTTGAAAAGTGCATCTTTATTGGGTATAAGGATGGTTTAAAGGGTTATAAGCTTTGGAACCCAGTAACAAGGAAGGTTGTGTACAATAGAGATGTGGTGTTCAAAGAGGTGAAAGATGTTATTAAACATGAAGTCCAACCAAAGGAACTTGAGAAGATAGAGTTTGAGCTTAAGGAGGAAGAATCAGACTCTACAGCAGAGCAGGAATCAAAAGATGAAGAGCCACAAACTCTAGGTGTGAGAAGATCAGTTCAAGAAAAAAGGTAGCTAGAAAGGTATAGTCCATCTTCTTTCTGTTCAAATTTTTCTTTATTTGTTACTGATGAGGATCCCAAAACTCTAAAGGAAGCAGTAGATTCAGAGGATGGAAAACTCTGGAAAGAGGCCATGGTTGACGAAATGGCATCTTTGCATAAAAATGGGGCTTGGGTTCTGGTGGGATCTGGTGGAGTTGCCAGCTGGAAGGAAACCCACTGGAAGCAAATGGGTGTTCAAGAAGAAGACAAATGTAGAAGGAAAGGTGGAGAAATACAAAGCTCGGTTGGTAGAAAAAGGTTATTCCCAGGTGTCAGGAATTGATTTTGGTGATATTTTTTATCCTCTTGCCAAGGTAGCTTCTATTAGATTACTTTTATCTGTTGCTTTTGCTTTTGATTTTGAGGTAGAAAAAATGGATGTGAAGGCAACATTTCTTCATGGGGACCTGGAAGAGGAGATCTACATGAAACAACCTGAAGGTTTTATAGTGAAGGGTAAGAAAGAACCGATATGCAAGTTAAAGAAGTCTCTGTATTGGTTAAAACAATCACCAAGGATGTGGTATCAAAAATTTGATACATTTATATAGGGACTTGGCTTCACCAGAAGCAAAGCAGATCACTATGTGTATTTTAAATTAATTGGTGACTGTGTAATTTCTATGGTCTTGTATGTGGATGATATGTTGCTGGTTGGAAATGACAAAGAAATTATCGAGGATTTGAAGACCTAATTGTCCTCCAAATTCGACATGAAATATCTTGGTGCTGCAAACTATATTTTGGGCATGGAAATTAAAATAGATCAGGCAAAGAGGAAGCTCTAGTTAAACCCGAGGAAGTATGTCGAGATAATAATGCAAAGGTTTAATATGTAGGATAGTAAACCAGCAAGGTTCCTATTCATGTAGGTATATAGTTATCTGCCTAACAGTGTCCCAAGACATAAGAAGAGGAAGAGGACATGTCCCGTGTTCCATATGTAAGTGTAGTCGGTAGCTTGATGTATGTAATGGTCTATTCTAGACCAGACATTGCACATGCAGTGGGAGTATTGAGCAGGTTTATGTCAAAACCAGGAAAGGAGCATTGGACAACAATGAAGCAGGTTTTCAGGTATTCGCGTGGCACTAATGATTATGGTTTGTGCTACCAAGGAACATCAGGATTGGACAGAGTTTTGGATATCCGTGGCTTTTTTGATGTAGATTAGGTTGGAGATTCAGATCAGAGAAGATCTACAAGTGGGTATGTGTTTAACCTATTTGGAGGTGCAGTCAGCTGGATGAGTAAGAAACAATTTGTAGTGGCATTATCAACTACAGAGGTAGAATACATGGCAGCCACTCATGCAAGCAAGGAAGCAGTTTTGTTACAGAGATTGTGTTCAAGTATGGGGTTAGTACAGGGAGCTATAAGGATATACTGTGACAGCCAAAGTGCAATTTTCTTGGAAAAGAACCCTGCTTATCATTCAAAGACAAAGCAAATTGATGTTCAATAACACTTTGTGGGGTGTTGTTGTTAAAGGTGGACACTTTGAAGAATACTATAGATGCATTGACAAAATCTGTGAGCTCTGAGAAGTTCTCTTGGTGTAGAGAAACAATGGGTGTTTCAAGGCTGGACAAATGACTAAGCTCTCCTGTGGCCCCCTATGGAAAGAAAACAACAAGTGGGAGAACGTTGGGTTGTGTTATATTATTTCCATGACTAGCCTATGTAGTTTATGGGGGGGTTAGAGGGGGGGAGGATCCCCCCCTTTGTTGCGCCGACTGCACAACAAGGGGGGTGGGGGTAGCCCCACCCTATACGGGGGGTTTGAGGGGGGCAGTTTTCCCCCCTCTATGGGGTCTAGGGCAGTCTCCTGGGGAAATGTTTTTTGGACCCTATATTAGGTTGGGTGGACCTACCTATGGTTTTGTGCATGGTTTTCGCACATGGTTTTGGACGTGATGGTTTTTGGTCCATGGTATTGGATGCTTCAGCATGTATAAATATGTATTGTAACATTGAAAGGAACATAATGAAAAATCAAGCTGGTAGTCCCGGTTTTGGATCCAGGGGAAAATCTCTGTGTATATGTGTTTTATGTGTTATGCTCTCACATTGTTTATTTTCTATGTTTCATAATTTGTACGCAGGTAATTTCTTTATGGGGTTAAAACCTACAATATTAAGCAGGGAAAGTAGGATCAAGCAGCTACAGTAGGCTTCATTGTAGGTATCGACTTGCATGTGTATTTTCCTTGCTAGATTTGGCATGCATGGGATTGCATGTGTTTTTTTCTACCATGGCATGGGTTTTTTCGAGGTGTGACAGTATTTTTAGCCTAGCCTTGCCATTTCCTGATAGATTTGATGAGATGGGTTCTCTTATTTGTTTTATGTGGGATGGTCGGATTGGATTCAAAGCTAAGTGGGGTGGATCTCCAAATTGACAAACACATGGTGTAGTGGTCCCTGAACCGGACTAAGGATGCATGAATCCACTGGACTAGTAACCCTTGAGCCAGACTTTGGGTTGCGGTAAAGCTAGATTATGTGCCTCGATGGGCCTAGGAATCCTTTATAGTGAATGGCGGGATATATGGTAAAGCCAAGAGGTGGATTTTGTCTCTTCTGGGCCTAGTGATTCTAGGATGGAATGCATGGTAAATCCTGGAGAGTATGTCTCAGTGTAGGGCCTAGTGATCCCTGGATCAGATTGCAGACGCACGGTAAAGCCTAAGAGACTAGGAAGCACTCAAATTCCTCACGACCTAGGCAAAGAACTCTAGTGGCATCCAAATTGATTGGTGTTTTTGATGTGTTATATGAGTCCCACATTCATGCTTGGAGTGTGGCATGGGGGTGATTGGCTGAAGAAAGACTTGGCTCAGCCAATCTATGGTCAGGTGGAACGTGGTAATCATATCTCTGGTTGGTTCATTGCATTGATTAATGAGAAGTTTATTCCATTGATTTATATGTGTAAATTTTCTGGTGTATATATGGATTTTTATGGTTGATATGTTTATTGTATTTCTATTCCTATTATCTTGGTTATATGCACATTTTATGAAAGCGGCTATGTTTGGCTCTCAACATGTTTTTACTTTTATTTGAATGGATAATGTATCTATGACCTAGTACATGATAAGGTAGCAAATGACATGACGAAAAAATGGTTCATGGTGATTCTCATATGAGTATGAGATCCCTACAGTTAATTCTACTATTTACACCTATAGGTTACATGTTGATGATATGTTTGAAGAAATGCATGTCATGGCTAGTATGGGTCTAGTTAACATCTTGATCAACTATTTACTTTTGCAGCATTATTTTCTTGTACTTTACTTGATTCTAAGCTTTCATTCCATTTTGGGCAGTGGCCTGGGCTCTGGGCCTAAAAAAGTGGCTTAAATCCTGGGATCGCTGGCACAGAACTGGAAACTTTGGTCCACAATCATTGGTAGTCAAGCCTATGAGAGCAAATTTAGGTTTTTGGTTGCTCCCTTGCCCAGAGCATGAGAGTGACTATGTCCTAGGAGATTCATAACAATAGTAGGAGATAGGGATAGACTGTTTGAGTGGATGACTTGTCTCCTAAGGGTTCTGTTGATGAGTTTGGATGACTGTGTGTGATGTTCCATCGATTACACTTCCTTAAGGTTAACTAGGAGGTTGAATATGATCATAGTAGCCTCTCGTCTCATGCTTACCCCGGTTGGCATGGTTACTAGGGTGAATGTGGGAGGAGGGTGTTATAACTGCACTCTAGATACAAATTCCTTGAAGTTAGTCTTGTTATAGGGAGTTAAAGAAGAACTAATGGAGACCCTCAACATGTTGGCTAATGGAGATATTTTTCAACTCAATTATGAAGACATTAAGACAATATTTAGAAATCATCCTAGAGTTACTAGGAAAAGAGGTAGAACAAACAAGGGTTTGGGAAGTCCCCCTTACTCCACCACAATTACAAAGAATGAGGTAATAGGTGTGCTATAGGATTTAAAAACCAATATCTTACACACTTTTTCTATGTATATGTCCACACTATAGATTAAGAAAAAACAAGAAGTAAAGAGGGCATTAGCTATATTTTTCCCTAAATGCATCAAAATACATTCTAGGAATGAGTTTCCCTTACATGTCATAGAGATATGCTCTATGTGTGAAGAAAACCACATAATTGAAAAATGTCCACCTTTTCTAGGTTTGAAATCCATGTACCAAGGAGCAGAAGGGAGCATGGAGCATCTCTACTTTATCAATTAAAAGAGGCTATAAAGTCCTATAAAATATTAGCAATGTATGAACCATGTATGAACTACCCCTCCTCCTTCAATACAAATTATAATGCACATTTTCAACCTTGGTATCCACCTAGCACTTCACCCTGATCTATGTTTACTCTATGGCCTTATCCTCGCCAAAATGGCATTCCTCATTTTCAGCCATATCAACACCAACCTCCTTAATGGGGTAATCCATCTTAAAGATGGAGGTCTCAAGTAGCCCAACCAACTACCTTAGTGCCTCATGCTCCTCAACTAGAATTATGTGAAAATGATACTCCAAAAGAACCTCATATGCCTACTCAAATGAACTTGAATCATAACAACAAGAAGGTTCAACTAGTCTACAATGGAGAAACCTCTTGTCCAAATTATGTTGTACAAATTCAAGAGATAAACCTTAGGTTTTAGAAGGTCCTTCCATATTCTCACTCACCTTCTCAAACATATATATAGAAGAATAAAAGAAATATCCTACACCTGAAGTCAACAAACCTCCCTATCCTGAAAGGTTGGTGACTAAAAAAGTAGATGCCCCAGAAGAAGCTGAACTTCTAAGAGAATGGAGAATCCATGTGTTAAGATTCCCCACCTACATGCCATCAAGGATGTTCCTATATATAAAAAATTCATCAAAGAGGAATTTATTAGAAGGTCAGGAAGGAGGAAAAGAGATTCCCCTACTATCAATGTCATAGGGAAGCTAGTTGATCTTATGCTTGGGAAGGTCATCATTCCAAATTATTTAGATCCTAGAAGCCCAATAATAGATGTTCACATCAAGGATATTGTAGTTAACACTCTCATTGACTTGGGAGCTGCCATAAATGTCATGACCAAGGAAACTATGCTTAGTATTAATCTCCAAGGATCCCTAAGGAAGACCCACACAATGCTACAACTTGTTGATAGATCCATGGTAGCACCTAAAGGCAACACTGAAGATGTCATGGCCTCCATCTCTTCTTTGGAATATTCCATAGGTTTATTTTTTCTTTAGTCGAATACAAAGTTTAATTTATGCCCTCTTATCTTACGAAGACCTTGGTTTGCCACTGGTGATGCTTGCATCATATATAGGGATGGAAATATGTGTTAGGCCCCTATACTACTAGTGTAACCCCTGATTGTTATTAGTACAAACCACTTATTATATTGATGTACCCATGTAGTGCCCATATTGTTACTATTGTGCCCCATAGAAGCCCACTATTGTTATTATTGTGCCCTTACATTATTATTGTTATGTCGGCTCTGATTATGTTATGACCCTTTAGACTCCTATATATAGAAAAGAGGTCTTTTCATTTGTATCATCCAAGAGTTGTTCATTTGTGTAATGTAAAGGAAGTTTCCCCCTCGAAGAGGCTGAATTCTAAGGCGTTGATCTATCTTTTCTATCTTTTTGTGAGCTGGTTCCATAACATTTGGTATCAGAGCTTTGGATTCTAGGGTTTCGCTACTCCAAACAGGTCATCGTGGAATTTTCGCTATAACTTTTTTTTCTGTGACGTTTCAGAAGCTAAAAAAAAACCCATTTGAGAAGACATCACACTGAAGCTTGGGTCCCAGTTTCAGAGTTTTTAGCTCTATATTTGCGGAGATATGATCTGAGGAATTTGGTCTTTCTGAAGAATCCTGAATTACATTCCAAACAGGCGACCTGGGGAAAATCATCATAACTTCCTCTCTGAGCATTGGATTAAAATTTTGAAAGAACGTAAATAAAGAGGATGGATTGTAGTTTCTTGTATATAATTTTTAGAGCCAAAGGTCAAAATAGGGACACGTGGCACGTTGTACAAGTTCACTCTACTGAATTAGTCTATAATCAGGTCACTGTGGGAGATTTTGCATAACTCTTCATTGGAGAATCCAATTGGGGTCAGACTGGTGGCATTGGAAATAGGACACAGAGGGGTACCACAGGTCAGAATTTAAAAATTGGATGATCCGAAATTACAGAGATACATCAGAGGCAATATCAAGCTCCTACAAAGTGAAAAAAGGTGTGTAGATTTTTTAAATTTTTGCTTAAGCTTGGTTTGAAAAATTATTTTGAAGGAATTCAAAGGGCATAGTAGAGCATTAGTATCGGTAACTGATGCCTTGAGGAAAGAAAATACAAACACCTAGTAAGCAATCTGAAAGCTCTAGCATGACTCATGAAGAAGAGGAAGAAATGCTACATGATATATCAAAATTACAAGACCAAGTGCAACAAATTTCACTCTCACAAAAGCTAACAGAAGCTAAGATAAATGGAGTGGAATATAAGATAAAGGGCGTGGAAGCCAAGATTTATGATTTGAAGATAGATTTGAAGGCAAATTTGACAAATTTTCTACAAGAAATACTTACTAATGGTGAAAGGGGAGGAAAGGAAACTCATGATGCAAACAAAGGGAATGTTAATTATGATTTCATAGACTCTAATGTTGGATCGAAGATGCACCATATTCCAAAAATCGATATGAGGAAGTTTGATGGCAAGGATCCCGCAACATGGATATTACAGATGGAGCAATTTTTCGATCTCAATAATGTGCAAAACACACAAAAGGTACGTATTGCAACTTTATATTTGGAACCAAATCAGTTTGTATGGTATCAATGGCTTTGCTCTCATAAACAATTTATCACTTGGGCAATTTTTACGGAAGAATTGATAGCACATTATGAGGATACAAAAAGCAACACTTTTTTTATCCAATTGATAAGTCTCAAACAAAAGGGTTCAATAATGGAGCACATTGAGGAGTTCCAAAAATTGAACATAAGGGTAAAAAATATTCCAGAGGAGCATAGGATTGATGTGTTCATAGGGTCTTTAAAGGATAATATCGAACATGATGTTCGCCTTTGGGAACCTAATTCGTTAGAGAAGGCATTCAGGTTAGCAAGAAAAATGGAAAGCAAAACTATGGCAACCAGGAAGCATACCACTCACAACTATAAAGATGGAAGTGTTGTTGCTGCTAGTCTTCCACAACCTATAAGGTTGACACCACAAAAACTGGAAGAAAAAAGAGCAAAAGGGCTTTATTACAATTGTGATAGCAAATACACTAAAGGTCATAAGTGTGCTGAGAAGAAATTATTCTACATAGATTGTGAAGAGGAAGAAGAAAAGGAGCAAGAAAGGTCAAAAGAAGTGGATATACTCCAGGAACAAAGCCTAGATGAAGAACAAATGAATCTGACCATATCTTGTAATCCATTGGCGGTAATTACCACCCCTCAAACCATCAAGATAGAAGGACAAATCAAGAAGAAACAGGTAATAGTGTTGATTGATTCAGGAAGTACCCACAATTTTATTCATTGTAAGGTAGCAAAAGAATTGAATTGCTTCTTATATCCAACACCAGAGTGTCAAGTGATGGTTGCAAATGGAGGAACAATAAATTTCTCTGGAAAGTGCCATAACATCAAGCTATCCATGGGAGAATATGTATTGACTAGCCTAATGCTTTCCATTCCAATGGGAGGTGTTGATGTTGTATTAGGAGTCCAATGGCTACAATCCTTGGGTACAATAACTTTTAATTTTCAAGAACTTTTCATGAAATTTTTTGTGGAAGGAAAGGAAGTTGAATTAAGGGGTATTTCAGGGAAAGTGAGAAAGATAATCAGCTCTAATGGTATGACAAAGCTTCTAAAAAAGGAATGAAAAGGTGTAATTGCACAATTATGTTTGCTAGATGTTTCCACATTAGAATCATCTATTTCTCCAGATCTCCAAAAAGTCTTGGACAATCATTCCAAGGTATTTGAGACTCCCAAAGGTCTCCCACCTATTCGTGATTATGATCATGCTATTCATCTGATTCCAGGAAGTGTTCCTCCAAACATCAGGCCATACAGATATCCCTATGCCCAAAAGAGTGAAATTGAACGTATGGTTGTAGAAATGCTAGAGGCTGGTATAATTCAACCGAGTCAAAGTTCTTTCTCTGCTCCAGTAGTATTGGTGCACAAGAAGGATGGATCACGGCGCATGTGTCCGGATTATAGGGAGCTCAACAAGCTCACTATTAAAGATAAGTTTCCCATTCCTGTCATTGATGAATTACTGGATGAATTGCATGGATCAATTTACTTCACCAAGTTGGATCTTTGTTCAGGATATCATCAAATCAGAATGAAGACTGAAGACATTCCGAAAACAACATTTAGAACTCATGAGGGTCATTATGAATTTTTGGTCATGCCTTTTGGCCTTACCAATGCACCCTCAAAATTTCAAGGTTTGATGAATTCAATTTCCAAACCATTCCTTAGAAAATTTGTGTTAGTATTTTTTGATGATATACTAATCTACAACAAGTCTTGGAAGGATCATGTTGAACATGTTGACAGGGTGCTACAACTATTAGAGGAGAAACAATTATATGCAAAAAGATCGAAATGTTTCTTTGGAGTACAAGAGGTGGAATATCTGGTTCATATTGTATCTCATGAAGGAGTTAAGGTAGACCCTAGCAATATTAAAGTCATTAAGGAATGGAAAATCCCCACATCCATAAAGCATCTGCGAGGATTTCTCGGGTTGACAGGGTATTATCGCAAGTTTGTTAAGAATTATGGGAGAATAGCAGCACCTCTAAGAACGCTATTGAAGAAAGATGCATTTTCATGGACTCCAGAAGCAACATAGGCCTTCGAACATCTTAAAGAGGCAATGTGGCAAGCACCTGTCTTAGCTACACTGGACTTCACAAAAACCTTTATTGTGGAATGTGATGCTTCAGGAAATGGAATTGGTGTTGTTTTAAGGCAAGATGAAAGACCCATTGCTTTTGAAAGTCGTCCAATCAAGGGAAAGTTTTTACACAAAGCTATTTATGAGAAGGAAATGTTGGCAATACTCCATGCACTTAAGAAATGGCGACCCTACCTAATGGGAAGACACTTCAAGGTAAAAACGGATCATGATAGCCTTAAATACTTTTTAGAACAAAGATTATCCCCTGAAGAGCAACAAAAGTGGGTCACAAAGATGTTGGGTTATGACTTTGAAATCATCTACAAAAAAGGGAAGCAAAATGTGGTGGTAGATGCACTCTCAAGAAAGGATGAGGATGTGGAACCATTGTTGTGCGCCATTTCTATTATCCAACTAGATTGGATAAACGAAGCAAGGGAGGAATGGAAGAATGACAAAGAAGTATGGCCACTTATTCAAAAGTTGCAAAAGATCCCAATTCAAACAATATTGCCAGAAATTGAAGAGGAAGGAAAAATCATATTGGAACCTGGAGCAGTCACATAAACAAGAACCTGACAACTATGAAATCGATCAATTTCAGAGTATCTCATCAAGTGGAAGAACTTACCTGCTGAAGATTCCACATGGGAGGACAAGAATTTTATACAGAAGCATCAAGTACTACTCAAGCGTTGAGGACAACGCTTTTTGAAGGAGAGGGGCATGTTAGGCCCCTATACTACTAGTGTAACCCCTTATTGTTATTAGTACAACCCACTTATTATATTGATGTACCCATGTAGTGCCCATATTGTTACTATTGTGCCCCATAGAAGCCCACTATTGTTATTATTGTGCCCTTACATTATTATTGTTATGTCGGCTCTGATTATGTTATGACCCCTTAGACTCCTATATATAGAAAGGAGGTATTTTCATTTGTATCATCCAAGAATTGTTCATTTGTGTAATGTAAAGGATGTTGCCCCCTCGAAGAGGCTGAATTCTAAGGCGTTGATCTATCTTTTCTATCTTTTTGTGAGCTGGTTTCATAACAATATGACTATCACAAATGGACAGTCTAAAAAACAACTTGTATTATCTCTCCCTGGTCAACCTTTCACTGACGATGATTTTCCTATTTGTGTAGAAGAAGACGAAGAAGAAGAAGACATTTATATATCATCATTGTGACTCTATTTATCCATTAGAAACCCCCATTCGCAACAAACAATTAGATGGAGATAATCTGATTGATAATTTTTTGCAAAATAAATATCCTCCTGTCATGAATATTGATGCCTTGAAATATGAATTTACATGACAACCTAGATTTTTTCAAGATAGTTCATATGAAGGTCTTATAACTGTTGGTTTTGACCAAAATAATGTAAAAACCATAGAAATCAACCCTTCCAAAAGTCTAAAATTATCCCATCTCTTTCAACTGATCAAGAGGATAAAGTGCTCACTATTTTGAAGTAGAATATTGATGTCTTTTCATGGAATTATAAGGAAATGAAGGGAGTCCACCCTTCTATATGCACTCATCATATATACATTAAAGAGGACCAAAAACCTATTCACCAACAACAAAGGTGAATTGTAACACCCCCATCTCTACCCCTAAACTATTAATGTAATAATGATGTATAATTGTTAGGCTGGTGAGTTGGAATCATGTGGCGGGCTTGTGTTCCTATGTGTTGATGTTTATAAATTTTTGGGTTGGAATGCTCAGGTATATATTTCATTTTGGGCTAAGTTTCCAAAGAGACAATATTATAAATATGATTTAAATGATTTTACATATAATATAATGATAAAATAGATTATTTGTAAAGCCAACTCCACGATAAATAGTTCGACGGGCAATGCAACCCCACAATGGAAAAGGCAACATATGGATATGTTTGGTGTTGGGAGAAGGGAACCTAGGGCCCATGTTACCTTAGGGGTACAAAATTACAAAGAGGGGCCATGAATATTTAAATGATGAAGTATTTCGCTTATGTGGGTTAATCATTCATTATGGTTGCAAGGAATTGGAGCTAAACAATGACTGATCTTTGGTGATAAAACAATTGATGAGCCTTGTGCATGGGTCTTGGAACGAACAGGGGATTTTTAGTTAGTGAGTCTTGTGTTTGAACTTAGGAACTGAATGTAGTTCTAGTGAACTTGGTTCTTAGAAACTAGTCGGTAAGCCCTGTCCATGGGTTTTGGAACTAGCTAGGAGATTTTTTTATTTAGGTGACTAGTTGGTTAGCCTTGTGATTGGGTTCTAGAACTAACGGGTAACTTAGTTGGTTTATGGCATGTAAGGGAGCTTGGAAGCCATATAAGCAGCATGAGCACCTAAAATCCCAGCGTTGAGATGTTCCTAGCTTACCATAAGGCACCCTGGAAGCTGGGAACCACCGAAAGATTGACAGGGCATAGAGAAGTGGTGCGCCACTTGGGCATAGGTTTATGGAAGTAGAGCCTATGGTTAGGGTAGTGGTTGTTGGGTTGGTACTTGGACATCAATGTGTGGCTAACTTCTAGTTTACATTGTTTCCTGTGGAGTTGCAACCCTGACTTCGGGGTGACCTATGGTTGATATTTATGAACCACGTGGTCTCTGGCTAATGGAATGTGGAGAACTCACATCTAGTTAGCTTTCAATTGTAGATAAGTGTCTATTGTGTAGTTTATTGTATTTATGTGCCATAATTAGATGTTTTTTTTTTAAACCCTAGTTATGGTTTGGTATTTATGTAAATGTATTCTATTTTCCATGAACATAATTTTATTGAAAATGCAACAAAAAAATCTCAGTTTGACTTTGCCTTGGTCAAACTAGAGAAAATTCAAATTTCTATTCCAGCAGAAATATTGAAGGTAGATAACTGAGGTGAAATGGCACTTGTCACTAAGTTAACTTAGTTGATTTGAGGTGGGGAAGCTTGAGTTCAGTTTAGTATGTTTGATTCCTAATTTGTAGCAATCTATTTCAGTTAATTTTAGTTATTGTCAGTTTAACTAGTTCTAACTGTCAGAAGAACTAGTGGAGGTCAAGTTGTGGAAGTGGAACTTCAACCACACTTAGTGATCAACCAATTGACTGATCAATCAACCCAAAATAATTTTTGAATGCTGAGAATTTGAGTTACTCATTTGACATTGAGATTCCAAGGCAGTGTACTATCAGTTGTAGCATATTCTAACGTGTACAGGTAGCACATGTAGTAAGAGGAAGGATCCTAGGGAATTGCACAATCCAATAGTGGGAAATTGCTAAATAATAGGGGCTAATTTCCTAAGGGAACAATGGAAGGAAACATGATCTTGGAGAGCTTGAAAATTAGTGAAGTATTGGTCAGAGTCAGTCCATTAGGAAGATGGATCAACTATACACTTGTAGGGTTTTCTCAAGCTTGAGCAAGCATATGTATTTCATCTCTATTCTATGATTAATGAAATATAGATAGTAATGGGTTTTGAGCAGTTTCTTTCCCCTAGATAAATCTTTGTGCATGTTTGATGTTTCCTTTTGCATGTCTATGATTCTTTTTAATGGAAGGACTACATGGAGGATGTATTTGATGGCAATGACATGCTAGAATACAACAAGGATGATGTAGAAAAACCCAAAGCATATGATTTTTGGGAATAATACTGAGAGGGGGGGTGAATCATTATTTAAAAATCAATAACTTTTACATTTCCATAGTAATATTTATATACGCTACTTCAGTGAAGGAAACTTGCGTGTGCACGCAACTATTCTTAAGGAAACCAGTGTATATCCAATGAACTTCTGATTCAATTAATTCATCATATTTTGATCTTTAATTAGTGCTTCAGTACTTTATTAAACATTAAATAGTAACCATGTGTAGTAATAATAGAATAAACCATCACACATAAGAAACACACATGAACACCAAGATTTAAGGTGGAAACCGAATGCAAGAGACAAGCCACCTGTTGTTATTGTCTCTGTCTTCTTTTTAATATAAATAATAATCTGTTTACAATCTTGTTCTAGTGGAGACTCATACCAGTACGTACGGTAGAAGGCTACAACCTTCACTCATTCTCGAGCTTCCATTGGAAGGGAGCTACAACCCCCTGATCAAATCACCAACCACTACTAGAAGGAAGCTTCGACTTCCTCATTAAAGGCTCTAACCCTCAGCATCCTCTAGAGACCACGTTCCATAAATTTTCACACTGGGTGCTCCTGGTACACAACAACACAATATGTAGGCCACATTTCATCAAATTTACATACTGGACCCATGAGTAACATTGAAGCTCAAAATCAATCACCACTGCAATACATCCATCAAATATATCTGCATCAGCCAATCATTGAAACTCAATCATCAATCTATGACATAAATGAAACTCTGAATCAACCATAACTGAATCAATCAATCACTAAAATCTCTGACATACTGAATCAAACAATCACTAAACCTATGACACAACTGAATCAACCATTCATTCAAACTTGATCAAATTCAACCAATCAACCGGAACAGATAGATCACTGTAGCTAGTACACAAATTTGAACCCAAAACACTGCATCAACAACTAGAACCAACTGTAACCTCAAAAGTCATGTGTCAGAATGTATACGCCCCTTTAATGAAGCCAACCTGCATGTATACACTACTTCCTTTAGCCCAACCTGCATATACCTCTAAATATATTGAATCATAAAACCTCTAAACCACAAACTGTACCAATCAGTGACATTTCGAAGATCTATTGTCATATTAGAGAGTTCTAAACAGAGAGAAACAAGGATCACTCTTTTTTCTCAATCAATCAATCAATCAGACTCAATTTCCTTATACATTCAATTCTACTTTCAGATCTAAGAAGACATCACTGAAAAACAATAGTAAAATAGCAGCATTGATCTGATAGATCAGTCATTCCTAAAAATCAATATTTTCTTTTGCATACGCTACTTGGAAGAGCTGAACCAGCATGTATACGCACCTTCACCAAAGTGAACCAGCGTATAGATCTGAAAATACTTACTTATAACTTTGTTGCACTTCCTGACTTCAGACATACCTAGATCATGAAATTTAAGTAATAAAACATGTGTAAACAATTAGATATAGCCCAAACAATATCAGATCATTCAATGATAAGTCATTATGACCTTGATCCATCATTAGATCTCATTCATCATAAAATGCTCGGGTTCATACTTAGTCTAGATCAAGCAAAGCATCAGAAACCCATAACATGCATATTTTCTTTTGATCTAACACTTCATAAGATATTCATTACTTGTACACATATCCTTTTGATCTTCTCCTTCTTATATACTTAGATCCTTTATCAATACATCGGACCAAAACCTCAGACCAATACCTCACACCAAAACCTCGGACCAAAACCTTGGACCAATATCGCAGAACAAAACCTCAGACCAAAACCTTGGACCAATACCTTGGACCAAAACCTTGATTTTCCATCCCATACATGATTTTCATTTTGTGAAAGTGTGTGCATACGTATATTCTCGTTTTGTTTTGTTAACCCACGTGTGTACGCTACTTTTTGTACAGTGAACCTATGTATACAACTTAACATACCTGGAAGCATTATTTTCTTCAATTTCTTGATTCTGATCTAAAGTGATATGTTCCATCATCAGTTCTTCTTTTCCATTACTATGTTACCTCTGAATAGACCTATTATAGTGTGATTTTCCATCGTACGTCACTTCTGAACTGCCCTGTAATTTGTCACATATGTAAATGCAACTGTCATGCATTCTATCTCATCTTGTTTATACCTTTCCCAATTAGTCCATTCATCAAATAACTTGTTATTAAGGACACTTATTATCAAGGACAACACACACTACCTCAAAACCTTTGACCATTATTATGTTCCATCATTCTGTCACCTCTTATCTGTCTTGTAGATTCATCTCGTTACCGTATTCTTGTTCTGCTACAAGTGGGTTGCCATCAAGTACAACACATTCATCATAATGCCAACAATCTCCCCTTTTGGACTTGATGGCAACCATATTGGTGTTGATTACTTCAAGCTGTAGAACCTATTAGATATATCAAGCAACACCAAGATGCTCTCCCCCTTTGACATCAAGGTCAATGGGCAGACCAAGATGTTCTCCCCTTTTGCGATTAAGGGAAAAGGGCTAACCAAAATTAAGAATTCCATATCTAAACAACTGAATATGAACACTGATTGTGCTCCCCCTAGGCATATGCTGAATTCTTTGATCAAACTCCCCCTTTGTACATGTTGAGATGCACTATACCGTCCATGCTCCCCCTGAGCATATGCAGAGTCTGCAAAAAATATTTTCCAAAAGAATAACATGACTCTATAACTCAACTATGTGAGTATGACCTTCCTATCACCAATGAATCATACATACATCAATCTCCCAACCAATTGGGGATATACCAAATTTGACTCATCTACCCAACCAAGTGGGGATATACCAATTGTTTATACATGAACGAAATATAGGAATTATTACATCATCCTGCCCATTGATAGTGGGGGTACGAATTACATCATATGACCAAAAAGGAATCATTAAAAGACTATGACAGATAGAGACATATTATTACATTATGGGCCTTTATATGACCTTTACATCGAATGATATACATGACATTTATAACAAAGACCAAAGATCTAAACAAGACCATAATAGTCATCAACAACTATCATACACCATATATGATCTGCACCATAAGCATATGTCAACAACATCCAGACCAACAACCTGCATATGTCAACAACATCCAGACCAACAACCTGCATATTTCCATCATCAGTTCCCAAGATATGAAAATGTAAATACCAACATGTGACAAAGTATGTCGTATATATAGGTACCAAATCATCTTCTTGATCTTATCAAGATCACCTTGCTCCATAAACTTCCATGAATCAACTAAGAATATGTCATATTTTGAAGCAAAAATACAAAAACATTCACATCATATCATATATATATGTGAAACCACCATAGTCAACATCTATGACCATAATATTATCATTGTCGTAACAAGAACTACATGATCTTTCCATAACTACCCTCAATATATCAACATCTGATAAGCATCAACCATGATAATGAAACCTAACATCATAAAGTAAGAAGTCATCATCATGTGACTAAGTAAGCCATGTCTCCAAATATCCATGTCATCAAATAGTTATGTCTTCATGAAACCCGCAATAACACCATTCTCTTCGCCAACCAACGTATGAAACTTTAGTAATTATCCATGTATCCAGCATAACATGTATCCATCATAGAGATAGCAATATGTATCTAGCTTCTCATCAATGTGAAAAGAAAACCATGAGCTCACAGTCATTTTTCAAACTTCTTGATACCATTAAGAGCAACAATCCTCAACCAATATACCATGTGAGAGCCAAGAACTATGTGAATCCTCATCCATTGTTGGGCATCGAGTCCCCCATAGCAAGTTTTGGGTGCAAAAGCCAAGTTTTTCCAAACAATATTGTAAGTCTCCACAAATTGAGGGTGCGGAGTGCAAAGTGTACAATTGAGTCATAGGGTTTTCTGCCCTAAACATTGTATTGTAAACTAGTGTAAAGTCGGACTACCCATTGTCCGCAGACTATGGGATTGTATAAATAGAGTGAGGCTCTAAGTTGTAAGAAAAAAGGAATGGAGGAATCGGTGAATTAGATAGGCTTAGCGAAGAGTCTAAGTGTCTTGGGTCGTAGTAGTAGGTAGAGGCTCTACAGCTGAGTGCGCAGAGGCCAAGTAGAGTCTGCAACTAAGTGCACAGGGTGGAGTCAAGTTTGTAATCGGGACAGAAAGCTAATAAAGAGAATTTTATCCTAATTCTGTGCATCTAGTCTTGAATCATTATTATGTTGTTATGCATTACTTTTACTCTGTTTATTTACTATGCACAGTTGAGTAAATGCTTGCATCATTCAGAATACCTATATATGAAAATAATCTAAGTAATCAACTAATAGTGCATAATTAAGAAAGACTTGGGTAAATAACAAGGATCGCGCCGCGAATAGGACTGTGCGAAGATAGCATTGCAAGGCGCGAGGTGCCCACTGGTGTGCATAGCATAGTGAGCGTGAAGGTTGGAATGCGTACCAATCCCGACATGTTAGACATCCCCAGGGTGTGGAAACCTGGTTCTAGCACCCTCCCATACTACTTCAGGTGAGACCCCAATCTGCGCTCTGCGGACTGTTGCTGAAAGAGCCATTAGTACTGGGATTTTCTTGGCTAAATCACCTCTAAACCTAGGTCAGGCCCCACTAAGCCAACAAATGGTTCCATTGCCGAGACCAGGATCTGCATAAAGGATGTCTGATGTCGAGCCATTGGAATCCTACAAAGAAAGAAATTGAAGAGTGGTTGGACAAGAAGATTCACCAGTTTGCAGCACAGGAAAATAGAAATCCATGAGTATCTAAGGAACAGTGGTTGGATCGCTACTTGTACACTGAAATCCACAAAATTTTCTTTACATCTTTTCCGTCTGAGCTGTATGAGTGGATCACAAAGTTACCAAACAACCAGGAAAGGTAGGCTCGAAAAACCAATAGTGTGGACTTTGGAACTAGTTGTGCAGACTAGAAGCCTCAGAATATAAGATAGCGCGAGCTGTGGACCACTGGCTTGACCGAATAATAGGAGGATTTATCACTGAGTTCGCAGTAGACACAATTGTCAGCTACAGTGAGGCAGAGTGATGTTTTGTCAAGGGACCGCGAGGTAAGTATATTAAATCTTTGAACACTTGGATTAAGATGCTATTGTGTGAAAAGCAGGTTATGCGAATAAATTAATGTTTGGGACTACGCGAAGCAGAAAGATCTATAACAGCAGAAGTACTGAGGAGTTGGAAAACAATCCTTTAATTTCACCCTCGCGGGAAAGCAAGGAGGAGCTCGAAAAAGTCTCTCTATGAAGTGTGGTCAGTTTGATAAGACAGAGAATTCCACGTTTACCACCCCCACCCATACCGCCACCTGTTTCACCCTCCTCACCTCCATCTCCACCCACTCCACCTCTGCCACCACCACAGTTTAGTATGGTGAGTGCGATCAAACTGCTGGTGTTTAGAGGAGAAGGAAATGAAGATTCAGACCAATTCTGGTTCGTGGTAAGAGTAGTATGGGAAGCACAGGGCGTCGTGGATGGCAATATTAAAAAGGCTACATTGGTGAGTGCATTGTAGGATCGCGCATTAATTTGGTATATCAAGCATTCTAATGACCACCTGAATGTAGCAATTGCAGAGATCCAGACCGCGCTGAACATGGAATTTAGCAGGCCAAAATCAGAGACACAGTCAATCATTGGGTTTAAGGAGATCGCGATGCTCCTGGGTGAGACCTTGTGGGATCTGGACCAAAGGATGAAGAGTATGATCTGTGAAGCCAATATGATGTTAACAGATGCACAACATCGTGCATGGTTTGTCGCCTCACTTACACCACACTTAAGGACAGTGCTGTCACAGTAAAAACTTTCCACCCAGGCTGAAGCATTGGAGATGGAAATGAGATTGCATGATATCCATACACAAGATCCTGGGTTGGGAGTCCAACAAATCCATGCGCAACTACAGAATTTGTATTTGGAGATGAAAAGTTTGAAACAGGATAGGACAACTCGGCCAAAGGTGTGTGAGGAAGTATGGTGCATAAAATGCAAAGGCCAAGGGCACAACAAGGACCACTGTCTAGTGTTCGCGAACTACTTGGCAGGAGGAGGGCCAATGCCATTAAGACCAGAGGCACAGGCAAGGCTGAGCATGGTATTTGCATTATGGTGTGCGATCTGCCAGATAGGAGGAAAACATACCATGGATAATTGTCTTCTTTTGCCGAAGTATACGTAGACATCCCAACAATTGTTTTGTAATTTCTGCAGGTTGGTAGGCCATGATGAATGTACCTACTGAAGCTATGAACTAATGATGGATCGAACTCCTACCTACAGGGTGCAGACTGAAATGCGATCCCTCGACCTAAATGCAGGAATGGCATGCGTTGGGTTTCAGGGGCGTGATCAAGGTCGAGGTAGAATGGGACTAGGAAGGGGTCGCAGACAAATAATTTGTTATAATTACAGAGGGCTAGGGTATTATACTCGTGATTGTATGAACCCCACTAGGATATCATGTTGGTACTGTAATCAATTTGATCATGAGGCAAAAGATTGCCCTTTGTTGATAGCGAAGATGTGAAAAAAGGGGGTACTCCAGCCCCCTCCGACCCAGAATTTACAAATGATGAGGTTTGAACCGTGCGAAGAAGACCCAAATGTAAACATGATGCTTAGGAGACAGTGCGTGGGTTCGTAAGGCTCCTACAGAGGAACCCGAGTTTGACTTAGAACACGTGAAGGAGACATTCATGGAAGCTAAGAGCAGCTTCACAGAGGCCTCCACTTCAGGTTGTAAGGATCAACTAGAACCAGGGATGGATCCTTCAATGCTCACTACCTTTCTAGAGACATGCATGAAACTGCTGCATGGCAGCAAGGCAGTCAAAGGACTAGAGGAACTTATCACTAGGTGCGTGGGGTCAGGAGAACCACGCGTGGTCTGAAATCTTGGGAAGCATGCATTGTGCACAGGGAGGGAAATGAGGTTGACTGTGCAAATAGGTGAGTACGAAATGGATCAGGTAATCCTAGATCTGGGCTCTGACATGAATGTGCTACCAAATAAAACATGGGAATGCATGGGCAGACCGCATTACAATGGTCTCCTATTCAATTACGAATGGTGAACCAACAAAAGATTTTGCCCAAGGGAAGATTGCAAGGGGTGACAGTCGATATTGAAGGCATGAGTGCACAGGTGGATTTTGAAGTGATAGAGATTGTTGATGACAACAATCCCTATCCTGCGCTACTAGGAATAGACTGGGCTACCAATATGAATGGAGTCATAAATCTGAAGAAGCGCAAAATGACCTTTGAGAAAAATTCACTATGTGTAGTTGTACCACTGGACCCAACCGAAGGAGAGCGATACATTGAACCAGTGCACAACGACGATAGTGATGACGACCTCGACTATATCTATAAGATAACTACACAAGGCGAGGATTGGGTGAATTCGACTGCAGATGGAAGGATTTCGTGGGAGCGTGAAAACTCTTGCACTTCGGATTCAGACGAAGAGATAGAGCAATGGCAGAATTGGCTGCACGAAGTAACAACATTGAACTACAACATGATGATCAGGTCATTGCATTGTGTAACAATAGAGGCAAGGGAGCTGTCGACATATGATGGATTGTCAGCGGTGGATGAATTTTTTAGCAAATTTGAAAGTGTAATACTAGAGTAGCAGTGGTTCGGTGCGCTAAAGTGGGCACTACACGCAACACCCGCACGATGGTGGGGTACACATCAAGGAAATTTTGAAGACTAGTGCTGATGCAGAAGGATGATGTGCCTACGTTTTGGAAAACCCCAGCTTTGAATGAAATCCAATCAGCTGGGGCAGAACAACTTGTGTGCCGACATTTCCTGATGGGTATAGGCATATGCTATACAGTCTGCACAAGTGCACAACAACCCCAGCCAAGAGAATCGGAACAAACCACAACAGCAGGAAGGGCGACGCACATTACCAATTCTCCACGATGAGGCATTCGATAGAGTGTGTGGAGTACTGAACAAGGTTCTCCAGATGAGACGAACTAATTAGGACCTGCACGTGCTAGTAGTTCGATGGGCCTATAGGACCATGTGCAAAAACCTGAGCGTGGAGATGATTCCAAAGGTGTGAAACAGAGTAGAAACCAAAATTTCTGAAGGGAATACCAAAAGGAATCCACACGTAATAGCCCCCACAGTTATGACAACGTGCAAAGACCAAGACGAAGGAATTACACAGCTACTCAAGGATGACCATATAAGGATTCAGAAAGCCATTCGACGAGGGATCCTTAGACTTTGCGGACTCGAAGAAGATTGGGTACGATTGAGGAAGAAAAGCATGTTGAAGGATGCTGAGATCAAAAGACTAGAAAATGAGGTCACACAAGCATGTCTCGTCGAAAAACCAAGGATGACAAGGCAAGATATAGATGGTCATACCACTGCATTAAAAGACTGTCACCGAGAATTTATGATTTTTCTACCATGGATGAGATCGCACCTTACCAAACGCAGTAATAAGTGGAGCGCACCACATAAGATAAAACATGCGGTGCCGGCTGTTGCAAGGGCAATTGAGGAATGTCCATGGACTATACTAGAAGGTGAATTGAAGTCTCACACAAATGGTGCAACCACATGACTAGCCGTAGGGAGCACATTCTCAGCACTCCAGACAGTTGAAAGAGAGCATGGGACTCTAAAAGAGTCTGTTTGGGAACTGCGCGATGATGGAGGTACGCGTAGAATCAGCATGGCACAAGGTTCACGCTCGCGCATGGGGGGTTGCGTTGCCATGCGGGTAAATTGGGAAGTAACCATTGGCATCACTGTTCATAATGAGATGTCTAATTAAAGGCAAAAGGGAGTGGGTAGTAGGCAATTAAGACACAAATTAAGAGCTAGATTTGGGACGATCTACCGCCAAGAATGCATTAATGACGCGGTGAGTTCCTTATGCCACAAGCTCATTGAAAGCAATCCCATTGCTCCTAGGATCTATGGGTTACCGAAGATTCACAAGGAAGGGGCTCCTCTGAGGCCTTTCGTCAACACCTTTGGTGGTCAAACCTATCTTCTGGCTAAGTTCCTTGCCCTCAAACTTAAGCCCCTGGTTGGCCGCACTGATTCCTTTGTGAAAGACTCTGCATCCTTTGTTAAGGAGCTTAAGGATATTAAGCTTAACCCTGAGGACATTCTCGTCAGCTTTGATGTGGTCTCCATTTATACTTGCATCCCTATAAAGGAGGCCTCGGAAGTGATCTTTCACCTAATAGATCCCGATACTGCGCATCTGGTGGAGATCTGTCTCACTTCCACTTTCTTCTGTTTCGAGGGTGAGTTCTTTGAACAGACTTGTGGTGTTGCCATGGGTTCCCCTCTTTCCCCTATTGTTGCAAATCTTTTTATGGAAGATTTCGAAGCCAAAGCTTTAGCCTCGGCTCATCTCCTTCCCAAGCTTTGGAAAAGGTATGTAGATGACACTAATGTCATCTGGCCCCATGGCCCAGAGGAGCTGGAACACTTCTTTAATCACCTCAACAGCCAGTCCTCTGCCATTAAGTTCACCATGGAAAAAGAGGTCAATGGTTGCCTCCCTTTCTTGGATATTCTTATATCCAAGAATAAGGATGGCTATCTCTCCCACTCTATGTTCCGAAAGAAAACACATCTTGAGCAGTATCTTCATGCAGATTCCCATCATTTCCCTGCTCAGAAGATGGGTGTTCTTAACACCCTTGCTACTTGTGCCCTTAGGATTTCTAATAGTGAGAGCTTTGATAAGGAGAGATCCCATCTCCTTGATGTCTTTGTGGAAAATGGATATAGTAGGCACCTAGGTTAGAAGGCTTTCCGTAAAGCCTCTGAAAATGCGTTAATTAAGAAAGAGCCTAAAGAGCACCATCTAGGTGTACATCTTCCTTATGTCCAAGGAACCACAGACAAGATTGCTCAGATCCTTAAGAGGTATGAGATTCCCTCAACCTTTAGGCCCCTCAGCACCATCCGCAATTCCCTCCGATCGGTGAAAGATCCCATTAACCCTAAGGACATGAAGGGTGTCTACTTGATCCCTTGTTCTTGTGGGACCCCCTATATTGGGGAAACAGGGCGCTCCATCCATAAGAGGATCAGCAAACATGCAGCCGACCTAAGACATGGGAGATCCAAATCTTCAGCATTGGCAGAGCATGTTGAGAAGACCAAGCATCAGTGTGTATAGAGGAGGCCAAGGTTGTCGCCAAAGTTGCTCACTTCCATCATCGTAAATTCAGGGAAGCTATTGAGATTGAAAGAAGGCCAATCAATCTCAATAGAGATGATGGATGGAAGATCAGTAGATGTTGGATCCCCGCCCTTTCTTCCTAGTCTTTCTCTTCCTCCCTTCTTTTTTCATCTTCTTTGCTTTCATTAGGGTTTGTCCTTATTGTTTTAGGCCTTTTCTGGTCCTTCTCCTTCTTTTTTATGTTAGGCGCTCTTGCTTTTTACTTCTTCCTGATAGATATTAATTTGATCATAACTATTATATAAATATGATCGTAACTATTATATATTATTATTATTATTAATTAATTAATTAATTAATTTAATTTTTTATTATTATTATTAATTTTTTTTTTCACGCTCTTAATTAGTTTTAGTCAGTTTTATTTTTAGTTAGCTATCCATCTTATTTTAGCAGATTAGGACTATATAATTACTATAACCATATATCACCTTAAATTACCTTATAAATATATTTATGAAAGTAAGGCCCTTTATCTAACTAATTTCCATTAATTTTATATAAAATTTTAACCAACCAATAAGTTATCACCATATAAAATTATTTTTTAAAAAGTTTCTAGTTATTTTAACTAACTAGCCTACCTTATATATATTTATATTTTGACCTTTCCCCCTTAATTTTATTTTTCAACTAACTTTTATTATTTTTATTTATATATAGTTATTATAACTAACTACCATATATATATATATATATATATATATATATATATAAGTCAGGTCCTTAATTCTAACTAATTCCCATATAAGTCACTATTGTTATTAAACTAATAACAGAATCAATATATATATATTTATTTCTTTTATTTAATCTAAATAACTCCCCTTAATTATCATTTTGACTTTTTGACTGCTGTCCCTGAGTCAAAATTAGCCGTTGGTTAAGAAAGCCGTTGGAGGCTCTGCTCAGACTATTTAGCATGCATAGCTAGATCTGTTTCTTCAATTTGTCCTGACGATGAGCCACATTGGTTGGTTCGAAACGCGTCGACAAATGTCTCTCCTTATGTGATTTACGCCGAAGTTCTACTTATAAATAATATGGATCACAGAAGCCTCAATTCAACAAGTGGGGGGAATGGTCAAATTCAAATTCAAAAGATGCTATAAAACTCCCAAGGCTAGCCACAAGACAACACTCATTAATTTTAGATTTGAGCTATTATGAAGAGCATAGAGTGTTGAGTGCCAAGCCGTATTTGAGCCCCCAAGTTCGAGAACAACCACAGACAGTTCGAACAAGATGAAAAATACCAAGAGAGGTGTGGATTTTGTAGAGAGTACCATTGAGGAAGCTGCGCAGAGCCCTACGGTGCAGGTGGGGGATGCATAAGAAATTCTAAAATCACCTCGGATGTTGAGGCCCAAGAAGGATAAACAGGCAGTGAGACTAGTCCGCATGTCTTTGTGAAATCCACGGTTTGGTAAAACTTCCATGGAAGAAAAGGGCAAGGCTGTCAACCTTGAGACAGATGATGAGGAGGAGGACCTCCAGGCTCTCGTAGATGAGATAGAGGTGGATGAAGAAATGGAAGAAGACATCCAGCCAGTGCACGCTGCAGCAAAACTTCCCGAGTATGTTCCTCCATGGAAAGGGAAAGCTAAAGTACCCAAGGATTTGGATGCCGCTAAGAGCACGCTCCAAACCCTGCTCCTCCTAGATGGAATTCTATTTGAGGGCTTAGCCCTAGCCCGCATGCGCATAATGAAATTTGAAGTCTGGGACCTCGCGAACAGTGAAAATTTCCCACATTTAGAGACTGAGAACCTCATGAAACAGAGCAAGGAGGGGTCAATTACAACACTAGAATCGCAGAAATGGTTGCGCTGTGTGGAGAAGGCCGGGCTACTCCACCTACTATGGATTCCGCATTTTCACCGCACACCTATCATGATCTTTGTCATCAGGCAGCTACTTTTCCTGATGCACAATAGTTACTTATGGTTGGAGGAGCCTATTCCCATCATGACAGAGCTTATCCACATGATTTCTTGGCTTCCCTGCAAGGGAAAGGACCCCGTGGAGATAGCTGGCAAAAGCGGAGATTTGGCACTCGCAGAGGCCATGAAGAAGAAGTACAAATTGGAAAAGAAGAAGAGAGACTACACAATTAGTAGCATTAAAGACAAAGGGGTGCACGTAACCACCCAACTCCTGGCCAAGAAGGTGATGAGAAAATTCACGGAGATGAGGTACTAGCAACAGTAGTTGCACTGGCAGAACAATGTACGGAGGGGGTCCAATTCAACTGGGCCGAGTTCCTCTGCGAAGAATTCCTAACGAACTGCAAGTAAGCTCAAGAGTAGGTCAAGACCTTCCACTACACATGGTTGCTCTTGTCTATTTTATTAGTAACAGGGGAACTGCCTGAGGACAGTCAGTTCCATCATATTAACCAGGACTTGCCAGAGGCTGCAAAATATACGTCGCTCTGGGCTACGAAGGACACCACGCAGATCCGCGAGACTAAAATCTTCAGGGTTCTCATGGAGGTGAGTGTCCGAATGCGGATTAATAGGAGGCTGTGCCTATGCCCCACAGTGTACAACAGCCTACGGAGTTTTGCAGACTTCAAGGCGGATATGCACAATTTGTATATCAAAGTGCGTAAGGATCCAGTGCAGACTTGGACCAAGATTCCTTTCATTGCAATTGACGATGCCATCTTCTCTGTGCTCGAATCATGGCCTCTTGAGTGGTGCGCCCCGGATCTGGTAGAAAGGGATAAAATAGTAGCACAAAAGTAGAATGATGCAACCAAGTTGCATGTCATGAAGTTGGCCCAGCAGAGGTGCAACGAATAAGTGACCACGGAGGTAAGGGCCGCCTGCGAAGTAGCAAAGGCAGCCGTAGAATAGGCAAATGCCACCGAAAGAGTAGCAATAGCACAAGCAACAGGGGTCACCACGACGCAGGAGGGAGGGGGCCAGAACGTGTCTATAGGACAGGGACCAAATACAGTAGAAGGCATGGACCTAAGCAAAACATTCACTCAACTAAAATTTCCGCACGTCACGAAGCAGTCAGGTCCACATAAGAAGGCCAAGGCTTCCAAACTGGACATTGAGACAATTACATTGACAGAGGGTGACCTCTATGACATCAGTGACACAGTTCGCGAGGTCACCTGGGAAACACTCCAGGAAGCTATGATGGAGTAACGGAATGTGTTGTGGGCCCTAAGGGCACAGCTGCAGGAGCTTCAGGTGGGGGTCCCATAAGAAGGAACAGTAGCCGCCTATGGTGCCGTAGGTACATTAGCAGCGGAGCAGCTAATGCGCGAAAATAGCCAACACCATAGTGCTGCCGGAAGGAGTGCTAATAGCAGAAAGCGAGGAGGACATAGCCGCATTGGGCAGGATCAAGGGACTTGGCTTAAACTTGGCTACCCTCCCGTGGGATACATTATATCATCTGCAGGACAGAGTGACAACAGAAATTCACGCTAGGGAAGGACACGCAGTACAGATGCTCAACGAACAGAGAATCAACATTGAGTAGCTTAGTCTACAACACCATGAAGTGCTTGCACAGAATCGGCAGCTGGAGAAAATGGTATATGAAGCATGTTGCTGTGTCCTAGAGCTAGAAATCACGATAGACCTACCAGTTGGAGTGCGAATCCACAAATTAGCCAGTGGATTCTGTGAGGCAAAGGAGGAAGCAACAAGGGTACAACTGGACCTCAACCTTCAGATTGCTGAGCTACAATTAAAGGCGCAATCCTCTACACCCTCGGAAGTTAGGAAACAGCACGCTAGCGCTATTAAGAAAGGGATGGAGGAAGTAAGACAAGCAGTACAGAACTTCACCGCTATGTTGGAAGAATCCTTCACAGTCCTCACTTCATTACAGGAGGACCCCAACATACAGCGTCTGGAAACGGAGGTGTGGGAGCTTCAAGTACAGTATGACAGTGTGCACAGAATGGTGCAGATAGTTATCCTGACCTAACAGCTTGCAAAGCTACAATAGGCAAAGGCGTTGAAGGAAAAAGTGGATGCCACGCGGCAGAAAGAGGCAGTCCTTAAAGCACGTGTCTAGCCTTTGATTGATGAGGCCTTCCTCATCACTACAGACATCGAAGGAAAGCTCACATAGATGAAGGCAATGCATGCCTTAAGACAGGGATTTGCCCCTGGTAGTGAGACTTCGGCCGAAAGAGTGGAGCAGATCCAACAGATTGCAGAACAGTGCACTACGGACCTCCACGTAGCGTAGGATCGGTTGGAAGGGCTCCGTGCCAAGATCGCCGCACCAACAGATTGACTTGGGATGAGTAACGATGATTGTGTTGGGGGCCCGTTGGGAATTGGGTCCCCCACAATAGGTTTTGGGTGCAGTTGTACCGGGATTTGCTTGGCTAAATCACCTCTGAACCTGGGTTAGGCCCCACTAAGCCAACATCCATAACTGCACCATATGATGTTTATGCATCTTTGAAGGCATGATGACAACAACATAAAAGAAATGAGTGACTCTTATCATCATGAAGTTGTGTACTCAAGCTTTGTTCTTCACTATGTAAGAAACATACCATATGTACTATATGTGTCATCAATATAGTTACCCACAATCATCCATAAATCTGATCTGAATAACAACTATGTAATCCCAAGTAGTACAAGTATCATCTGAGACTTTATCATAGGCAACTCATAATGGCAACATAGCATGATGTATCATTTAAACACTTAAGCCACATAAGCATCATCACCATTGATAAGAATAATTAGGTACCAAAGACTTCTAAACATACTGCCAACAATGCATTATTAGAAGCATAGCATATTCTCCCCCTGAACCTATGCCACTTGTTCACTGTCAGATCTTATCTTTGCAAAAATCAGTAAGAATCATCAAGGCATCATCATCAATCAGATAAACATCAAGTCATCAAAAAATTATGAGGGTCAAAATCACTTCTAAGTAACATTCACTGACTGTAGTCATCAATCATCTAGACAGAAAAGATAATTGATAATTTTCTGAACCATATCAGACCCCTTTTCTGAGTTTGACCCACTGCTTTTTCATCAAACCTACATATACGTGACTGAGCAGCTTCGACCTCGCATATATACGCAACTTGTCTTCATGATAAGTGCGTATGAGAATTAGAATACTGAAATTTCATACTTTCAATTCCTCCTAAGTTTGTTCTGTCTGTATACTAAGTTATGCCACATGTTTTTGACTATACTTCCTTCTTCTTCCATACCTTAAAGTGTGATGAAGTTTTCTCCTTTTGGTACATTGGCTAAAATTTTCTCCTGCATTCTTTTTCTGTATGCCCAAACTTATTACAAGCATAACACCTTATATGTTTCATATTCCCTCTATAGTAGTTAATGGATTTGTGACCAAACATATTGCAAGAAAAACAATATCCCTTAAAGTACCTGGAAGCTAATGATATTTTTGTGTGACGGTTATTAGCTTGAACCATTCCACTTCTGCATCTTGCTACAACATGTCCAAAATTATGACATATAAAACATTCAACATTATTCATCAGAGGAAAGAATCAATTAGCACTTCCATGGTTAGGAGTAAATGATTTTCTTTGAAGACTTTCTTTCCTTGGTTGTTGATGGGGTTGACCTCTTATCTCCTTGTTGAGCATTTCAGATTTTGCACTAGAGTTCCTTGCTTCATTTTGTGAGCTAGATTCACCTTTAACAGTTTCATGAAAACCAAGACCAGATTTGATGGTAGGAGACCTTTGACTACAAAGAATATCATCCAAAATCTTAGTACTATCTTGAAATCATAAAAGTTTATCCTTTTCTTCTAATTTACCTTTTAGGATATTTACCTCTACCTGATATTTCTCTTCCTTTTCAGTATACTGCTTCTTCATGATTTCTTCAGCTTTTCTTCCTTCTTCCACTTGTTTTTTTAATTCGAGAATCTCATTTTCTTGTTCTTCATCTTCTTGAGCTAGTTCTTCATTCTACTTACTTGAATTTTCAAGATCTTCTTTTAGAGAGACTATCTCAGCTTCAAGACTTTTATAGTAACTAGATCTTTCTATAAGCTTCTTGATTGTTGTATCCTTTTCATTTACTTCATTTATCAATGATGTTACTTCATCCTGCCGCCTTTGACATTGATATTCCTTTTCATTTTACTACTTCCTTACTTTGCTTCCTTCCTCCAACTGAGCCTTTAACCTGGTAACTTCTTCTTTGTAGACACATTCTCATTTATCAATTAGATCCTTTTGATCTCTAATTATGTTTATGAGATTTTTAAATTCTGCTTCTATTTTATTCCTTTCTCTTTCACCCATAAGAGAAAATGCAGTTGTTTCACTGTCACATTCATTATCTTCAAATGAACAGAGAAATGTATCACCAGAGGACAATAAATTTGTATCTAATAATTGTTTTTCTTGTTCATCTTCATTCTGAGGTGATTCTAAATCTGAAGAGTTTCTTCCAGATAGTGGCCAATCATCTCTCCCATTGTCACAATTCCTTTGAGATGTCTTCTTCTTTTAAGGTGATTCCTTCTTTTGCTTCTTTCCCATTGTTACTAAAGATCTCCTTCAAGCGATCAAGCTTCTGCTAAAGGACCGACTCTGATACTGATTGTTGGGAATAATATTGAGAGGGGTGGGGGGGGGGGGAATCAATATTTACAAATCAATAACTTTTTCATTTCCATAATCAGATTTATATACGCTACTTCAGTGAAGGGAACTTGCGTGTGCACACAACTGTTCTTAAGGAAACCAACATATATCTAGTGAACTTATGATTCAATTAATTCATCATATGTTAATATTTAATCAATGCTTCCATACTTTATTAAACATTAAATAATAACCATGTGTAGTAATAATAGAATAAACCATCACACGTGAACACCAAGATTTAAGGTGGAAAACCAATGTGGGAGAAAAGCCACCTATTGTTGTTGTCTCTTTCTTTTTTTTAATATAATGAATAATTTATTTACAATCTTGTACTGGTTCATACTCATACCAGTACGTAGGCACCCACCTGTAGAAGGCTACAACCTTCTCTCATTCTCCAACTTCTACTAGAAGGGAGCTACAACCCCCTAGCACTTGTACTAGCCGATATGTTTACTAGTACATAGGCAATGGCCTACAGAAGGCTACAACCTTCACCCATTCTCCAACTACTACTAGAAGGGAGCTCCAACCCCCTGATCAAATCACCAGCCACTACTGGCAAGAAGCTTCGACTTCCTCATTGAAGGCTCCAACCCTCAGCATCCTCCAAGGACCACGTTTCATAAATTTTCATATTGGATACTCCTGGTACAAAACAACACAATATGTAGGCCACATTTCATCAAATTTTCATACTAGACCCATCATTAACATTGAAGCTCAAAATCAATCACCACTGCAATACATCCATCAAATATATCTACATCAACCAATCACTAAATATCAATCATCAATCTCTAACATAACTAAAACCCAATCATCAATCTCTGAATCAACCATAACTGAATCAATTAATCACTGAAATCTATGACATACTGAATCAAACAATCATTAAACCTTTGACACAACTGAATCAACCATTCATTCAAACTTAATCAAATTCAACTAATCAACTGGAATGGACATATCACTGTAACCTATACACAAATATGAACTCAGAACACTGCATGTATACACTACTTCCTTTAGCCCAACCTGCGTATACCTCTAAAGATACTGAATCATAAAACCTCTGAACCAAAAACTGTACCAATTAGTGACATTCTTAAGATCTATTTTCATGTTACAGAGTTCTAAACAGATAGCAACAAGGATCACCCTTCTTTCTCAATCAATCAATCAATCATACTCAATTTCCTTATACATTCAGTTCTACTTTCATATCTAAGAAGACATCATTGACGAACAACACTGATATGATAGATCAGTCATCCCTGAACATCAAGCTTTTCTTTTTCATACGCTACTTGGAAGAGACAAACCAGCGTGTATATGTACCTTCACCAAAGCAAACTAGTGTATAGATATGCAAATACTTACTTATAACTTCGTTGCACTTCCCGACTGCAGACATACCTAGATCATGACATTTAAGTAATAAAACATGTGTAAACAATCAAATCTAGCCCAAACAATATCAGATCATTCAATGATAAGTCAATATGATCCTGATTCATCATTAAATCTCATTCATCATCAAACTCTCGGGTTCATACTTAGTCTAGATCAAGCAAAGCATCAAAAACCCATAACACACATATTTTCTTTTGATCTAGCACTTCATAAGATATTCATTACTTGTACACATAGCCTTTTGATCTTCTCCTTCTTATATACTTATATCCTTTGTAAATAACTTGGACCAAAACCTTGGACCAATACCTCGAACGAAAACCTCAGACCAAAACCTTAGACCAATACCTCAGACCAAAACCTTGATTTTCCTTCCCATACACGCTTTCCCTTCTGTGAAAGTTTGTGCATACTTATACACTCCTTTTGTTCTATTAACCCACATGTGTACGCTGCTTTTTGTACTGTGAACCTACGTATACAACTTAACATACTTGAAAACATTCTTTTCTTCAATTTCTTGATTTTGATCTGAAGTCCTATGTTCCATCATCTTGTTCTTCTTTTCCATTACTCTGTTACCTCTGAATAGACCTATTATAATGTGATTTTCCATCGTACATCACTTCTAAACTGATTCCTCTGAACTGCCCTGCAATTTGTCACATCTGTAAACGCAATTGTCATGCATTTTGTCTCATCCTATTTATACCTTTCTCAATTAGTCCATTCATCAAATAGGTTGTTATTAAGGACACTTCTTATCAAGGACAACACACACTACCTCAATACCTTTGACCATTATTATGTTCCATCATTATGTCACCTCTGATCTGTCTTGTAGATTCATCTCATTACCATATTCTTGTTCTGCTACAAGTGGGTTGCCATTAAGTACAACACATTCATCATAACGCCAACAATGATGCCCAGAATATTGCTCAATGGAAGAATGATGTGGCCAAAGCGAGGAGAATCATATTGGAAGGAGTACGAGATAATATTGTCTGGAATATCCATGGAAGTGACTTTGTTCATGATGTGAAAAACGTTGACAAAATTGTTCAAGAATAATAGTGACCATAGGAAGCTAGCACTCAAGGAAAATATTCAAAAAATCAAGATGAAGAAGAATGGCACAATTCTAGAGTATATGAGTAGTTTTACACAGTGTTGTGATGAAATTGGTGGGGTCGGTGTTAATTTCCTTGAATAGGACTTGGCAGCTCTAGCCCTTTTGCGGCCTTCTAAAGAGATGGCATAACTATCAAGATTCAGTAAATGGTAGGGAGAAACTATGAAGTTAGGAGAGCTTATGGTCTGGCCTAGTAAATGAGGAAATAAGGAAAAATACTAGAGAGGAGACTTCATCCAAGGGCGAGGATGAATGGAACTGTGCCTTGGATGGTAAGGCAAAGAAAGGGAAATTGAAGAAATCCCAATCCAAAGCAGAATCTAGTCAAGGGGGCAGGAATAAAGACTTTTCCAAAATCAAGTTCTTTCACTATCATGAATTCAAGAACTATGCCACGAAGTGTCCACACAAGAATGCAAGAAAGAAGACCATAGGAGGAGTAGTGGGTGAAGCTTTGGCTTCATAGTTCGAGGCTTATTTTACTCTCATTGCGTGTATGGCCTACACAATGATGGGAAACATGTGGTACCTCGACAGTTGTGCCTCATTCCATATGACGGGGAATAAAGACTTTTTCAGTGATTTGGAGGAGAAGGATCTCCATATGCACATTGATATGGGAGATGATGGAAGGTATAACGAAACTGGGATTAGTACAATCGCCTTTCAGAGGGAGTTAGGCTCGCTCCCAGGCTCAAGGATGTGATGTTTGTTTCAAGTCTAAAGAATAATCTTATCTCCGTTGCATTTTTTGGAGACCATGGTTATGATGTGATCTTCATCAAAGGCAAGGAATTCTTGAGACACATATCCATGGGATGGGTGAAGCAGATTGGGTTTTTTGTGAAGAACCTCTACAATCTATATGTGGAGGATTGTGTTTCATTGAGCATAAAGGTGGAGAATGTGTAGAGCCTCGATGTTGGTGAAATTTTCCATAGAATAGTTGGCCATTTTCATCATGGAACTTTGAATATCATGTAATAGATTACCACAGGCCTCCCCAAAGGAGCACTAGATCAACTAGACACATGCAAAATGTGTACCTTGGAGAAGTACACAAAATCCACTTTCCATGATCAGGACAGTAGAGCACATGCAGTCCTTGAAAGGAGCCACTATGATGCTTGTGGAACTTTATTAAAGGCCTCCATTACCAAGAACAAGTATTTTGTCATCTTTATTAATGACTACTTGTGGATGTGTTGGATCATCTTCATGTAGAAGAAGGATGAGACTTTCTCAAATTTCTTAGAGTTCAAGGCACTGGTGGAGAAAGAAACGGGAAAGAAGGTGAAGGCTCTCATGAGTGATAATGGATATGAGTATGTGTTAAATGAGTTCAAAAATTTCTGTGAAAAATAAGGCATTCAACGAGAGTTCACAACACTCCATAACCCACAATAGAATGGGGTGGCTGAGAGGAAGAACCGAAGCATTGTTGGAGGAGCATGGGTAATGTTGCATGACCAAATCCTACTTATGAAGTTGTGGGTTGAAGCATTCGACACAAAGGTCTATTTGAAGAACAAGAGTCCTCATCAAATTCTTCGTATGATCACACAAGAGGAGGATTTCTCGGGGAGGAAGCTGGATGTCTTGTACTTCAAGATTTTTGGAGCCTTTGTTTATTTCCATGTCTCCAAAGAATAAAGGAAGAATATAGAGTCGACAATAGAGTTACAGGTATTTGTGGGTTACACAGAGACTCCCCACAACTACCGTGTGTAGTGCTCTCTTGAGAGGGATCTTTAGATACCACCAAAGGAGGAGATTTTAACTCCAAAGGGGGAGTCTTATGGTGTTATGGAGCAGGCACAAGTTGAGGAAGTAGAGAGTGGAGACATCCACTCAAGAAGAACCATCTAGAGAAGGTAGGAAGAGAATCAGAGAAGCTAAGAGACTTGTACAGGATGTGAGGGAGAATGTGGGTGCTCCTTCAAAACATCGCAGACAAAGAAGGTCACTAGATCGATACATTGGCTACTTGTCTCTAATGACTGAGCTAGTAAAGACCGAGTCATCCCCTTTTGAGGAAGCAGTAGAGAAACCAATATGGGTTGATACAATGGTGGAGGAGTACGAATCCATTGTGAATGGATAGTGTTTGGGAAGTGGTCCCAAGACTAGTAGACAAATCAGTTATGTGTTTGAGATGGATCTTCAAGGTGAAGCAGATAGAAAACAGAAGCATAGAAAAGTAAAAGTGCAAATTTGTGGCTAAGGGGTGCTCCAGGTTAAGGGGATTGACTATGAGGAAACTTTTACTCCTATAGAAATGTACCCATCCATTAGATCAATCCTTTCTTTGACTGCATAGATGGGGTGGAAGATCCACTAGATGGATGTGAAAATTGCATTCCTCAATGGAGTTATTAAGGAGGAGGTGTATATCGAGAAACTAGAAGGCTTCGATACTTTTGATCAAGCATTTCATGTGTGAAGAATCAAGTGATAACTATATGGTCTCAAGAAATCACCTCATGATTGGTACACCATGATCAATAGCTATCTCACCGGTTTTGGCTTCACCAAAAGTAAAGTGGATGCAAACCTATATCATATTTTGGTACAAGATAAATTGTTCATTATTGTTTTATATGTTGATGACTTGATCTTGACTAGTGATGAGCAAATGATCAGATCTTGCAAGGAGGACCTTGCAAGAGAGTTCAAGATGAAGGACATGGGTCTCATGCAGTACTTCCTTGGATTGGAAGTATGGCAAGGTGATGGCGAATTGTTTGTATCTTAGGGAAATTATGCCAATGAGATACTTAAGAGGTTCTGCATGGATAGGTGTAAAATTATGGAGACTCCTCTAGTGACCAAGTAGAGGAAAGAGGATGACACTCTAGGCGAGGAAGTGGATGTGACTGTTTATCGCCAGTTGGTGGGTTCACTCATGTATTTTGTGAAGACATGACCATACATGTTCTTTGCATTCAACCATCTGAGTCAAGCTATTTTTAGGGCAACCAAACTATTTTGGAGGGTAGTTAAGAATTTTTTATAGTGACTCAAATGCACTACCAAGTTTTGACTATGGTACAGACACATAGAGGGAGTGAAGCTATGTGGCTTCACAGATGTAGATTAGGCAGGAAGTCCATGAAACTGAAATATTACATCAAGTGGAATTTTTAGTGTTGGATCCACAATGGTTTCTTGGTACAACATGAAGTAGAGATCTGTGGCACTTGTTGAGGAAAATTAATTACCTATCATTTAATTGTCAACGCGAGGGTTTTGTTAAACTTCCGAAGCATGCGTGCACTATATATGATAGAAATTAAATTTCAATTTAGATCAATCTAACTATGAAACCAAATAACAACAAACCAAACTCACCTATTCTAATTCAATAATCAATTCAAAAGAAATTATAGTACAATTATAGTATAGTGCACAGAATTGAAATCTTAATCTATCACACTTGCAAGAATTGAAATCTTAATCTACCACACTTGTAGGAATGAAATCTTAATCTACCACACTCGCAAGAATGAAATCTTAATCTACCACACTTGCAAGAATTGAAATTACATGAAATGAAATCTACTCTAAGGGATCATGTGTGCATTATCAAATCAAGATCCTATGAAATGAATAATCAAAACCACATGACATGAAATGAAAGCAAAAACAATCATTATTAACCTCTCACACAGGAAAATATATGAAAGCAATTAAAAACAATCACTCTTAACCTGTCACACAGGAAAAGATATGAAAGCAATAAATCTTAATCTATGAAAGAAGTAAATCTTAATCTATGAAAAAAAGAAATATCTCACACATTATTGGTGGCCAATCCAAAAGAATTAGAGATGGCAAGTTGACAGGCTCCCAATGCAAGCATTACTAGAGAGAGGTGAACATCACTCATACGCATGGTGCTAAATCTAAATTCCATTCATGAGTAATCTCAACTTGGACACCTGAGTATCTCCAACTTTACACATGCCTTTGAAAGGAGGAGGCTCTCCTATTTATACAAAAACATAAGAAGCTAGCTCATTAATGGAGGTCCACTATTCTCTCCCTAGATCCCTAGAAAATCTCATAGAGTTACAATTCAAATAGGTAATGATGAGACACATATAGAGTTACAACTCAAATAGGTAATGGTGAGACACATATCCTCTTTGACCTTTATCCAAATCTTCTTCCATATATTGAAGGGAATTCGAATTTGAGAATTGGAGGCCACATAAGGGTGCCTTGGAAGCTTCCAAATGACCTACACATGTCATGAAACTCAAGCCACTTTTAAGTATTAGCAAGTATATGTCATTTTTCTATGTTTTAACCATAAATTTACTTAAAATACTAGAAATCATTAGCTTTTGGAAAACACAAAGGTATCCCCATGTAATCACGAAAATGGAGGCTAATGAAAGATTATATGGCTATGGAGTTGCAACATGTGAGTGAAATGGTTGCGATAAAGGTGAAAGTGGATGATATTTTGAATACATTTTGGAGGCACTACATACCCCCCAACTGATGTTATTTCATGTCCTCATGCAATCTATTCCATTGCTTAATCATGATTTTCTTTTGAATGAGCTTGGCTTATATCAATTGTCCTTAAACTTTGCATTTGACAATTTCATTTCTTTTCGCAAAGTATTCCTTGTCATACATTGAATTGCAACATGTTTGGTTGGTTCTTGTGTGACAACCAAATCTTGATTGGTATTGGTTCTTATGTATCAATACCTTGTTTCTTTTTGTTGCAGTGAGATTCATTGAACATATTTAAGAATGCATCTTTAAATTAGTCATATAATACGCTCATCATTTAGGAATTTATTTGCAAATCACATAACTTTTGAACCATAATGCAATCATAATTGATTAGGACAAGTATGTTAGGATGAAATGAAGTGAAATGGAATGAAGTGATATGGATGTGATAATAAATGGATGTCCCTGCCCCCCAACTAAAGATGTTTACGGTTTTTTTTTTTCAAATGAGAAAGGAAATATGGTGAAGTATTTTCAAAAAATGATAATTTCAGTATTCAAGGAATTCTATGATTAAAAGCTAGAAAAGAAAATACCATTACTTACCTAGGAAGTGGACAAACTGTGCATATGTAGAGAAGTTGTAGCTGCTGATGGATCATGGAATAGAATGTAGAATTGCATTTGCTTCTTGGTTGTATAAATGGGGGATGAGGTGATGAAAGTGGATTCTTTATTTCTTCTGCTAAATGTAGAAATTTTGAATAATTTAAAACATATTCAACAAAGATTATCTTGATCATGTACTATTGCGGAATACATACACAATACATAAGCTCCTCTATGTTGATCATCAATATAGCAGCATCAATAACATAAAACATCAAGAGCATTCACACATTAACACAGTACATAACCCGGGGAAAGCGTCTCGCTAAAAACCCCAACTATCTGTATATTAATGATTGAGAACATGTAACATTACAAAGTACAATGCTTATCACAAGCAATCCAGTACCAACTCCACCTGTTACACACAATACAGCTAAGATCTGATCTCCAAATCTATTCCACTGCTTGCTTGCCTCCACTGCTCAATACCTGCTCAAGAATGAATGAGAATGGTTTACCAAACTCGTATTTCACCTCCAAAGAATCACTCACACTATGTTAGACGTGAGCAATGGCTATAATACTGGGAAAATACATGAGCAAACTCATTGGCATACTCAATCCCTTGATTGTGCAAATCCTCATGCACAACTATAGTCACAACTGATAGCAATCTGATCCTCTAACACCTGTCCCTGTTGAACTCAAAATGCACTGACATGCAACTGAGTTAACTGATGTATTCTATAGTTGCATTATGAGTTAATAATTAGTTTAACAACTCATCATTAGTCTATTTGCAGTTAGACTAATTACAACTAGTTTAACCAAGTCAAACTGAACACAACTCCATCAACTCCACAATCAACTCCACCAAACTCAACTGATTGAGTTCTAACTGAAGTCATGCATGCAACAACTCAACTGACTCATAAGAAAAGCATACTTCCTTCTGACAGCTGCATGGGCCACATCTGTAGCTCAAACTGAAGTGCTCCAAGAGAATGAGATCAATTTTATAGTCCAAATATTATTATGAGACAATAATATTTGACTTTTCTATTTTGGACAACTAGTCTAAAAATAGAATTTTATCACTCCTACTGTGATCACTCCTACTGTGGTCACTCCTACTGTGATCACTCCTGTTGTGGTCACTCCTGCTATGATCATCCCTGCTGTGGTCACTCCTGCTGTGATCATCCCTGCTGGGATCCAAATATAGCAATTGCACCATAATTTGCCTGCGGGCCCACTTAGTGAAGGCGAATCTTTTCACTAAGCTCCATCATCTTGTTGCAATCTCAACACTCCCTCTCGACAAGATATGGATTATCAGCAACCCCTATCCTGCCTCGGTGGTACTCGAATTTGCTCCTGGTGAGAGCCTTCGTCAGAATATCAGCATCCTGATCCTCCATTGGAATGTACGAAATCAACATGATCCTCCGCTGCACACAATCTCTGATAAGATGGTACCTGATGTCCTTGCTACCATATACTCGGCCTCTTGAGCTCCCTGCCCAATCTGCATCCTCCTGTCTGTACCAAGGTCCATATCCCGATGTGCCTCTCAAGTAGCGCAATAAATGCTTGCCCACCTTCTAGAAGAGCTTGGTAGGCTTAACCATAGCTTGTGAAAGCTGGTTAACTGCATAGCATATATCAGGTTGTGTATTGACCAAATACATCAGCGACCCCACCAGCTGTCAATAAACAGTGGCATCCACTTCTTCTCCCGAAGTGGCATCCTCCTTCCTCCAACCTCCAGGAAGAGGAGTATCAACAGGCTTGCAGCCATGCATGTTGAACTTCTCCAGTATCTCCCGATCATACTTGCCCTGAGAAACAAATAGTCCACCACTGCGCTGCCATATTTCCAATCCTAGGAAATAGTGAAGGAGGCCCAAGTCCTTCATCTCAAACTCTGTAGCAAGATCCTTCTTGCATGACAGTATCAACAACTCATCACCCGTTAGAATCAAATCATCAACATACAGTACAATGATAAGAAACTTACCCTCCACCACAATCTGGTATAGGTTAGGATCCGCCTCGCTCTTGGAGAATCCAAGTCCTATGAAATAGCTGTCTATCCGTGTGTACCAAGCACGTGGTGCTTGCTTCAACCCATACAACGCTCTCTTGAGCCTGCACACATGCGACTCACTTCTAAAGACCTCAAAGCCTTCGGGTCGCTCAATGTACACCTCCTCCTCAATGACTCCATTGAGGAACGCAGTCTTCACATCCATGTGATGAATGTGCCATCCCATCTACACTGAGAGAGAAAGAATCGTCCGTATGGAAGAATACCTTGGGACAGGTGCAAAGGTCTCCTCATAATCAATCCCCTCTATATATGAAAAGCCTCGGGCAACAAATCTTGCCTTGTACTTCTCCACACTCCTGTCAGCTACCTGCTTAACTTTGTAGATCCATCTTGAACCTACCACTGATTTCCCTTCCGGTCTAGGAACAATCTCCCATGCACTGTTTCTGACAATAGAATCATACTCTTCCACCATGGCGTCTACCCATGCGGGATCCTCCACAGCTTCCTCGAAAGAGGATGGCTCCGTCACAACAAACTTGCTCATAAGAGCCATGTATCCAGTGTACCGATCAGGTGACTGTCTCTGCCTATGTTGGGCTGTAGGTGGTCCTACAACTTTCTCTGCATCTTGAGCCAGTTGCTCAGCTTCTGTCAAGCGCTTTTGCCCTCTGATGGTTGGCGCTGCATGAGTGGTCACTTCCACTCCATGAACCTCGTCCTGTGGCTGATCCACATCCTGAAGCTCATCCTTAGGAACTAATAGCTCCTCATCTACATGCAAGTGTAGCTCCCTCTCAAGCGAACACTTCATGGCTTTCTCCTCCTGAAATTTTATATCCCGTCGCACAACAGTTTTACCACTGTCTGGAGAATACACACAATAGTTGTGGGGCGTATCAGTGTACCCTACAAATATCCCAGCCTCTGCGGTCAGCTCCAACTTCTTCCTGGCATCCTTCATCACATGCATGTAAACGTTAGCCCCAAAAATCCTCAAATGAGAAAGATCAGGCTTCTTACCAGAATAAGCCTCCTCGGGTGTACTCATGCCAAGTACTATGAGGACAACGGTTCTGCACATAAACTGCTGTATTGCATGCTTCCGCCCACAAGTGAAGGGGTAGGCCCTGATCATGCAACATTGCCCGTGCAGCACCCACAATCGTTCTGTTCTTCCGCTCAGCTACCCCGTTCTACTGTGGGTTATGGGGAGCTATGAGCTCTCTTCGAATTCCTTCTGCCTTACATAAATCCTTGAACTCATCCGAGATGTATTCACCACCCATATCGCTCCTAAGAGCCTTCACCTTCTTCCCCTACTCCTTCTCGACCAGTGCTTTGAATTCACAGAACTTTGAATTTGTCTCGCTCTTCTTCTACATGAAGAAGATCCAGCACTTACAAGAGAAATCATCAACAAAAATCACATAATACCTGTGTTTTGCTGTCGAAGCAACTGAGAAAGGTCCACACACGTCTGTGTGAATTCTCTCAAGGATCATCATGGTGCGACTATCCTTCTCGTGAAAGGTGGCTTTCAAAAACTTCCCCAAAGTACATCCCTTGCACTGATATGACTATGCAAGTGTGCCTTTAGGAATCCCTGTAGTGATCTGCTGCAGTATCTTCAAGGCTCCATGGTGAAGGTGACCCAATCTCCTGTGCCACAACTCGCCATCATCCCATCTCACCAATCCTTCTACCTTGCCTGCCATTGCTGCGCATCCATCTACATGCAACTGATAAAGGTTCCTCACTCGAACCCCTATCTTCTGGGTCTCACCAGTTGTCTTGTTGTGCAGGAAAGCCTTTCCCTTGCTGAAAACAACATCATACCCCTTGTCTTCTAACATCGCCACTGAGATAAGATTCTTCTTCAATCCTGTAACATGCATGACTTCCTTCAATACAAAGGGTTTACCAGACTCCCTCTCAAAGGAAATGGTGGCGATATCGGTCGCACTATATCTACCATCATCACCCATCTCGATGTGCACACCAAGATCTTTGTCCTCCAGATCAGAGAACAAATCTCTATCTCCCGTCATGTGAAAAGATGCACCACTGTCCAAGAACCACACCGATCCCATCACACTTGAAACCAAGCATGCGATCAATGAAAAATCAAGCTCAAATTGCGAGGCTAGAGCCTCTCCTGCTGCCAATCCAGCAGCCTGCTTGTTCTTCTTCTTCTGCGGACAATTAGTGGCATAGTGTCCATGCTGGTGACAGTGAAAACACTTCACCTTGGACATATCCTGCTTCTTGCCTTTCGCACTAGACTAAGAATCTTTCTTGCTCTTCCCCTTCTTTGTTTTGGCAGCGAAAGCGCAATTCTCTTCATCAGATACCTTTGTTGAAGATCCATTCTCACCTTTATTGTTTCTAAGTTTATCCTTGAGTGCCAGGTCGCTCTTGCTTTGGATTAACATTTGCAATCCGTTGAAAGACATTTCAACAACACTGCTACAAATTCGATTTCCACCAGCTCCAAACTCAACCGCCTTGGATCTAAGATTCGTGAGAACACAATATTTCTCGTACAGAGATTGACTGTATGAGCATTCACCGGATATCTCACCTTCCAAAAGAAGGATGAATCCAGAGGCTACCTGGCTCGATTACAGACTCTCCCTGAAGAAATAGAATGTAAACACTTCCTGAAGAGTAGATCTGATGATCAATACAGCACTGATATCATGTAGAACTTCTTCTACAAATCAGCTCGCTCTGATACCATGTAGAAACTTTTTCTACAATTATCTACCTCGCTCTGATACCATGTAGAAATTTTGAATAATTTAACACATATTCAACAGAGATTATCCTGATCATGTACTATTGCGGAATACATACACAATACATAAGCTCCTCTACGTTGATCATCAATATAGCAGCATCAATAACAATAAAACATCAAGAGCATTCACACATTAACACGGTATGTAACCCGGGGAAAGCATCTCGCTAAAAACCCCAACTATCTGTATATTAATGATTGAGACCATGTAACACTACAAAGTACAATGCTTATCACAAGCAATCCAGTACCAGCTCCACCTGTTACACACAATACAGCTAAGATCTGATCTCCAAATCTATTCCACTGCTTGCCTACCTCCACTGCTCAATACCTACTCAAGAATCAATGAGAATGGTTTACCAAACTCGTATTTCACCTCCAAAGAATCACTCACACTGTGTTAGACGTGAGCAGAGGCTATAATACTGGGAAAATACATGAGCAAACTCATTGGCATACTCAATCCCTTGATTGTGCAAATCCTCATGCACAACTATAGTCACAACTGATAGCAATCTGATCCTCTAACACCTGTCCCTGTTGAACTGAACATGCACTGACATGCAAATGAGTTAACTGATGTATTCTATAGTTGCATTATGAGTTAATAATTAGTTTAACAACTCATCATTAGTCTATTTACAATTAGACAAATTAAAACTAGTTTAACCAAGTCAAACTGAACACAACTCCATCAACTCCACAATCAACTCCACCAAACTCAACTGATTGAGTTCTAACCGAAGTCATGCATGCAACAACTCAACTGACTCATAAGAAAAGCGTACTTCCTTCTGAAAGCTGCATGGGCCACATCTGTAGCTCAAAATGAAGTGCTCCAAGAGAATAAGATCAAGTTTATAGTCCAAATATTATTATGAGACAATAATATTTGACTTTTCTATTTTGGACAACCAGTCTAAAAATAGACTTTGATCACTCCTACTGTGATCACTCCTGCTGTGGTCACTCCTACTGTGATCACTCCTACTGTGGTCACTCCTGCTGTGATCATCCCTGCTGTGGTCACTCCTGCCGTGATCATCCCTGCTGGGATCCAAAAATAGGACTTGCGCCATAATTTGCCTGCGGGCCCACTTACTGAAGGCGAATCTTTTCACTAAGCTCCATCATCTTGTTGCAATCTCAACACTAAATCTGTTGTATTTGCTACAAAATGCTGAAATGATATAGTCTTCACCTACTACAAAACACTATGGTACAATTCTAGTCATGTGAATAAATGTGTTGTTGTAGAGCATGAAGAGAAGGCATTGGATTAATGGCCATTGATGAATGCCATTAACCAATGCGAGGCAAACTTGCCATTAATGTCAATGAGTGCCAAGGTACCTAAGTACATATTGTAAAGTGCGAATAGATGAGTTGATGTTGAGCCACTTGCAAGATCCAACGATCAAGGGACATTGATGTATTCCCATCATTGTTGGTGAGAGAACTTGTCATTTATACATACAAGCCTCAAGGTACTAATAATGACTCTAGCCTTGAACCTAGATAATGTGCTGATGTCGATAGGCCAAGACTTGTTAGAAGGGAGGCATTAATGAGTCCCCCATCATCTAACACGAGTATGAAATGATGATTTTGGAAGGACTATAGATGAAAATTTGCGTCAAGTAGGATTTATTTAACGGAAAGGAAAATGATAAGAGGGTAAACAAGTGAATGGAAAGAAAAATGAAAAATCAACATGTAAGTGAGTTGAATGTCTTTATTAATGGGTTAATGAATGGAAATTATGGAAAATGTGAATGGAAAATGTAAGTGGAAAACATGTGATACTTGCAAGGAAAATGGTGATGACAATGCTTAGAGAAAATGCTTGAATAGATTATGAGTTTGGAGAGGAAAATGATGGCATTTATGGATGATAGAAATGGATTCAATTGGTTCATGTTTCTTTAAATTAGTTGTAGAAAACCAATTGTGCTCAAATTGGCCTCCTTCAATTCTTCGATTGTCCTAGAAGCTAAAAACAAACATGGCACTAATATGGCAATAAAACGTAAGTGTGTTAAAAACTAAGTGATCAATTTCTCTAGGTACATATGAAAAATTTGCATAATTAACAGGTTCATGACGAGTCTTCTTTTCAAACGGTTAGTCCAATTTCACAATTGCGATAATAAACCCAATTTCTAAAAAAATGATTATATGCATAGGTAAACAATTTCCTCCATTTATGTTTGAATCATAGCATTTCATAAAGACAAAGAAATATTATTTGTGAATGCTTGATGATTCCTGCAAAACAATCTTCGATCAAAAATTCATCAATCGATCCTATAGATAAAGTGCCTTTATAGTTATTCTTCTTTCATGCATCATGCTTGAAAACATAATCATTAGACAAATCCAATGATAATTTCTTATCATGATTTTGACAATGTAAAAAATCAACCTTAACAAAATTCGAAACGCAATTAATGTTTAGTTAAGGTGAGCTTATTGTGCATTTATTCAATTAATTTTGTCTTGTGTTTTCTGATTCTTTCTTTTGTTTCTTGCTTCGAGGGGTGTGTTAAAGTGAATCATCACAACATTTTTTTTTTCAATTTGCTCCAGTCAATGAATTTCGGATCAAAAAATTTCGACAATTTTTCTCATGGCAATTTTCTTAAAAGACAATAAAATATACAATCTAAAAAATTAAAGAAATATTTACAAAATGAAATATATACAAAAAAATTATATGTACAATCAATATAAAATATTAAAACATAACATATATAGATATATATAAAACATATATATAAACATTACAAAAACATTCTAAAAAAAAAACATAATAAAACATAACAAAACACCCAAAAGAAAAACACAACGTAACATAAAAAAAAAAACATAACAAAAACGAAAAAAAAAGAAATTTTCCATGGTTGAAAAGTGAAAAGCGTTGAAACGTTTCCATTAATCGATTTTCTCAAGATCGAATGTGGGAGAAAAGGTTGATCATAACCAATGACCAAGAGAAATGTTATCTCATGGACTGCAATGCTTGCAGTCTATACTGAAAATGGGAGACTAGAAGATGCAATATCCCTGGTGTTCCATCAAAAGTCTGAATGAAACGTAGTCTCCGGCAGGGTATGGCAATAATGGTAGAGTTGAGAATGCATACAAAGTGTTTGAAAATATGCAGCAAAGGATTGTAGCATCGTGGAACACGATAATTATGGTTTACTCACAGAATGGGAAAATGCAACATGCACAAACTGTTTGACAAGATGGAAGAGTGAAGCATTGTGTTTCTCAATTGCCAAAGAAGTAAGCCACCTCTTGGGCAAGTTTTTTGTAAGATTTTCATCGACCAATGCAAGTTTTGGTGAAAACAGTCGCAAAGCATTTTCAATTGCCACAGACTTCGATGGAAATATGACGATGTTATTAGAAGTTAAACACGTAGTAAATATGTTAGTAAGAATGATCTTGGAGATGAAAAGATTCTCTTCCATTTACCTTGAGGCAGAAGTGGAGATAGATGTGCATCATTTTCATCCTTCTCTGAACTATCCCCTGACTTGCTCATGGCAACAGTAAGGGCCAATTTTCTCTTACTAGTATGCATTACTTTCTTAGATATCCCAACACTGCTATTTCTTGGGAGATGAAAATGGTTCCTTTCCCAACTATTGCCATATGCTAGCAAGTTCCTTCATCTCTTGTTATAAGGATTCTTTGGTTTTGCAAGGTCTTTTACAGAAACAAAATCTGACAAACATGTAAAAGAGTTTGGTCATGGAATGTAATGATGTGTGGGTATAACCAATCTAAAGAGATGACCCCAACACTGCCCTACCATCATCAGAACTCTAAACTAAATGCTGACATTGTTGGGGTGGATTTAACTGGGAAACGTTGGGTGTAAATGCATGAGGATTTGTAGGCAGTTGAAACTCCCACAAATCACAACAACCAGATTTGTTTTTTAGCTAAGATTTTTTACCATCATTGTCGGGATTCGACTTTGTGGCCAAAAAAACTTCACATTTAAGCCTCCGAGTGTTATATTAGTGGATCCACCTCTTGTAGATCAAGTAAACTGGATCTTATCCTTTCAGTATGGCTACAACTAATGCAGTTATCTATCTGTGCATTAAATTGAAAACCGTTTTTCTCAAGCAATCTAGCAAATAAGGCTCCAACGAATCCCAAAAATATCTCAATTGGTTATGAATTTTGAGGAAGTCACTCCCAATAAGCATAGTTCTCCCCGTTCTGAGAAAAACCCATTTTTTATTTTTTTGAGATTCGTTTTCATTTGGTCATAAAATGCATTTTAAAAATGACGTTTTTAAAATTGCTACGCATTCTGGCAAATACTCAGGTAAAAAAAATCACTTTGTTGGATCTTTCATGTCCATCGCCAAGCATGTATCTCCAACGAAAGGCTTCAACAACATTTTTTGATCTTTCTGAGCCAAGGTCTAGACCAAATGGATTAATATGAGTTAATTTGTTATTACAGATGTCAGGGGAAATATAATTCCATACCAATCATGCAGTATGGTTAAGCTGATATCGCAGATCATGAAGCTACAAGTTCCAATATGAAGAATTAGGTATCATTTGAGATTTATGGATTTAGTTACTCAATGTCAATCCATGAATGAATTGAATGAAGGTCTGGACAAGTGGAGAACATTGGCGATCAATTATGAGATTTCCAGAAGATCAAATTCATCACAGTTTTGCACCAAATATGAAGCCATTCAAGCAAGATTATATATATATATATATATATATATATATATATATATATATATATATATATATATATATATATATCTATATATATATATATATATATATATCTATATATATATATATATATATATATATATATATATATATATATATATATATATATATATATATATATATATGATGGATTTTTGAATTTGGATTCCAAGCTAATGCAGAAAGAAATTACGGGTCGTACGAGAACCTTCTTCAATTTGTTGATTCTTTTGGAAATGAAAAAAAAGAGAATTGATTTCAGAATTTTCATTTTCCTTATTCAAAAAGATGATTTGTTTTTTTGTATTATTTTTTTTTAATTGAAAATCTAACATGATTTTTTCTATTATTGAAAATAAAAAATGATTTTTTTTTTTTTTCGAAAATCTTTTTGTGAGGTTAGTGAAAATGTAAGAAAAATAAATTAAATCTAAAAATTTCTAAAGTCTAAATAAAAATGCAATCAAGAACTTAAAAAAATGCAATCAAGCTTGATTTTATTTCCCTATTTTATCCTACTTGAAAGATTTTTTTTTTTTAATTTTAAAGTATATGAATGTTTCCAATGGAGCCATTTACGACTTAGACTTTCTAAAATGTTCATATCCAAATTTGAAAAATGTACCTGATTGTGCATGACGACATGAAAAATTGTTTTAACCTTTAAATTTGCCACAAAGATCTCTTGAAGAATGGATGAATGTCATGGCACAATCACGTTTCGATACCATTCCTCAATGTAGTCCTTGTGCTCCAAAATATGCATTCTAGATCCTTTGTCCATAAATGGTTAGTATCGATTTTTTTTTTAATATTTTTTTTATAAAAATGATATCCAACTAAATGATTTATGCATCTACATGCTTTAATCATGCATCTAGAAAAAAACTGAAAATATGAACTCTAGACTGAAAGATACTTCCAATGCACAATTCCCCAGCAACGACGCAAAAATTTTGAGGCAAATTAATTACCTATCATTTAATTGTCAACTCGGGGGTTTCATAAAACTTGTGAAGCGTGCATGCACTGTATATGCTATAAATTAACTTTCAATTTAGATCAATCTAATTACGAAACCAAATAACGAAAAATGAAATCCACCTATTCTAATTCAAAAATCAATTCAAAAGAAATTATAGTACAATTATAGTACAACATGCAGAATTGAAATCTTAATCTATCACACTTGCAATAATTGAAATCTTAATCTACCACACTTACAAGAATGAAATCTTAATCTACCACACTTGCAAGAATTGAAATTGCATGAAATGAAATCTACTCTAAGGGATCATGTGTGCATTATCAAATCAGGATCTTATGAAATGAATAATCAAAACCACATGACATGAAATGAAAGCAAAAACAATCATTCTTAACCTCTCATATAGGAAAATATATGAAAGAAAATAAAAACAATCACTCTTAACCTCTCACACAGGAAAAGATATGAAAGCAATAAATCTTAATCTATGAAAGCAATAAATCTTAATCTATGAAAAAAAGAAATATCTCACACATTATCAGTGGCCAATCCAAAAGAATGAGAGATGGCAAGTTGAGAGGCTCCCAATGCAAGCATTACTAGAGAGAGGTGAACATCACTCATGAGCATGATGCTAAATCTAAATTCCATTCATGAGTAATCTCAACTTGGATACCCGAGTATCTCCAACTTTACACATGCCTTTGAAAGGAGGAGGCTCTCCTATTTATACAAAAACATAAGAAGCTAGCTCATTAATGGAGGTCCACTATTCTCTCCCTAGATCCCTAGAAAATCTCATAGAGTTACAATTCAAATAGGTAATGATGAGACAAATATAGAGTTACAACTCAAATAGGTAATGATGAGACACATATCCTCTTTGACCTTTATCCAAATCTTCTTCCATATCTTGAAGGGAATTCGAATTTGAGCATTGGAGGCCATATAAGGGTGCCTTGGAAGCTTCCAAATGACCTACACATGTCATGAAACTCAAGCCACTTTTAAGTATTAGCAAGTATATGTCATTTTTCTATGTTTTAACCATAAATTCACTTAAAATACTAGAAATCATTAGCTTTTGGAAAACACAAAGGTAACCCCATGTAATCATGAAAATGGAGGCTAATGAAAGATTATATGGCTATGGAGTTGCCACATGTGAGTGAAATGGTTGCGATAAAGGTGAAAGTGGATGATATTTTGAATACATTTTGGAGGCTCTACAACACTTAGCTTGGAAGAAACAAAATACATGTTTGCAAGTCAAGCAACATGTGAGGTGATTTGGATGAGAAATATACTTGCTAGCTTGTTTGGTCAGATGATGGATCCTATTGTGATTTAATGTAATAATCAGAGTTGCATCAAACTCTATGAAATCTTGTTTTTTACGATAGATCCAAGCATATTGATATCCAGTATCACCATCCATGGGATTGTGTGTAGAGGCAAATTATGTTGTTACAGTACATTCCAACAAAGGAACAAGATGGTGATATTTTTACAAAGGCCTTGCCAAGAGGTAAGTTCAAGTTCCATAGGTGTAGCATGGCGGTGGCTGATAATCCCTTTCTTGCTAAGAGGGAGTGTTGAAAATGTAGCAATAAGATATCAATTTGACTTTTCCTTGGTCAAACTAGAGAAAATTTAAATTCCTATTTTAGCAGAAATCTTGGAGGTAGTTAACTGAGGTAACATGTCACTTGTCACTCAGTTAACTCAGTTAATTTGAGTTAGGGAAGCTTGATTTCCATTCAATATGTTTGACTGCTAATTTGTAGCAATATATTTTAGTTAATTTGAGTTATTGTTAGTTTAACTTGTTCTAACTGTGAGAAGAACTAATGGAGGTCAAGTTGTGTAAGTGGAACTTCAACCACACCCAGTGAACAACCAGCTAACTGATTAATCAACCCAAAATAATTGTTGCATGTATAGAATTTGAGTTACCTAATTTAGATGGAGATTCCAAGGCAGTGTACTATGAGTTGTAGCATATTCCAATGTGTACAGGTGGTGCATGCAGTCAGAGGAAGGACCCTATGTAATTGTGCATTTCAATAGTGGGAAATTCCTAAATAATAGGGACCAGTTTCCCAAGGGAACAACAGAAGTGAATAGGAGCTTGGAGGGCTTGAAAATTGGCTAAGCGTTAGCTAGAGTCAGTTAGTCAGGAAAAGGGATAGACTATACACTTGTAGGGTTTTCTCAAGCTTGAGCGCGCATATGTATTTCATCTCTATTCTCTAATTAACGCAATATAGATGGTAAGGGGTTTTGAGCAGTTTCTTTCCCCGAGATAAATATTTGTGCATGTGTGATGTTTCTTTTTGCATGTTTATGATTTTTATTCTATATGGTGAATTAACTTTGTGATTTAGCAAATTTCAAGAGCAGATTTGAATCTACACAATAATTTCTACAAATTTGTTGTATTTCAAACCCTAATTTGTTTGTGCATAAGACTTAGCTGGCAGAGTACAAATTGTTGATGTGCTTATTGGATTTTGTTTTACTATGGTTTTTTGTGTTTAATACTAAATTTATGGAGGAACCCTAGTTTCAAGGTTTTATGTATAATGTCTTTAATTATATTGTATTTTTGTTGTGCTTGTTTTATATTATATGTGTATAATTGTTGGTTAAATGCTTGAATAAATGAATAAGTATTGTATGGTACATATAGATGTTATTGCATGACATTATGCATGTTAATTTGAATTAGATAATTAACACTAGGTATAAGTGCATTCACCTTGGTAGAATTGGTACAACCAAATCAATAGATTTATAGTGCACTAAATGTTTACTGAGTACCAACAATGGGTTGGTATGGTCACATGGGTTATGTAATTAGCTAGGGTTCAAGAATTGAACTAGGGGATTATTATTTGAAACAACAAATTATGTGCTTCCATGAGAATATTGGTGAATTTTGGGTTTTGGGTACGTAATGTTTCTCAGTCAGGGGTCAAGGTTGTTACAAGGTGGCATTAGAGCCATGTCAGTCCATGTGTATTAATTTATGTTTAAGTGTCTTACTTTCATGTAAAACTTGGGTTCTCTGTTTACTATTATTTTGTTGTGAAAGAAACAATTAATGCATATAGTTACTAATATTATGTGTGGTTAAATGATGAATTAATATATGGTATCTGGTTATGCTCAGAATGGGATCTAGGGAGTTAATTTCTTGAAATTCATTATCTGCATTGTAAAAATGTTGTTAGTATTTGTTATGTTTAGGGCTTGACCCTACTCTAATTGTGTTTAGTTATATGCATATTGGTTATGTTGCCTAGAGTTTTCATAATTAGTGTTGGACCTTGTTTACTTTAAGTTATTGTGGCAAAATTTCTATATTTGTATATTTTTCATGTGTTTGCATTGTGCCCAAATTTTACTGGGTTTTGTTGAATTGGGTTTCTTGTAAAATTTTGTGTATGACTTTGAGTTACAATAAGTGAACCATAACTATGTTGTGAATGTTAATTGCTAAAGAAATGCATCAATTACTCATTAAATACACATGTTTTTAATGGATTCATAGCTATGGCTAATACTTTGGTGATAGAATTATAGTGAGGGTTGCACAAAATTATAGGGGCTTAGGTAGTGAGTTGGGGTCTAATAACTAGAACCCAAAATTGTGTGTTTCCACTAGGAAACTAGGTGAATTTAATTGGTGAATTTCAGTTTTTGCGTACGTAGTGTTGCCCAACCAGGGGCCAAAGATGTTACAAGGTAGTATCAGAGCAAGGTTACAATGTTGGGCCTACATGGGCTAGAGATAAAGAGCCTCGAGGGCTTCATTGGGGGGGGAGGGGGGGAATACCATACCACGTGCATTCATGTTGGGGGATATATATTGAGAAAAAATGACATAATATATTGAGCATTTAATAAGGACTAAAGGGTTTTTATCTGTTGTGTATAAAAAATGTAGCTCAAAGTTAATGGAAAAATATAAATGGGTATAAAAAATGTTAATGAAAAAATGGATAACTATAATACCTAGTGACAATAGGGGTTTTTTAAATTGGGAAGGTTTATTGGGTTCATATTGGTAGGGGGTTAAATAAAGTCATTTTTAGAGGTATTTTCATTATGTAGTCAAATTAAGGGTATTGTTTAGTATGCCATGAATGCACATGCTATGTCAGAGGTTCATTGAGAGAAGCCCCTGTGTAAAGAGTAGAGGCATCATTTTGTAAATGTTTTCCAACTATTAGGTAAAATATCTAAATAGGGGGATGCATTTCGACCCATTTTATTTTTTGGTAAATTTTGACTTTATAGAGCATTTGAACATTTAATTCGGGTAGGGTTTTAGAAAAGTACAACTAAGATTTTGGTTGATACGCCTACAAGCTAGATAAAATCCCTGGGTGAAGATGTGAAAAGGTGACCCTCAATAGTTATCATTCACTAATATATATTTCAAACTTTTATGGAGATTGAGATATAAAATAGTGGAATATGTGAACATAGTTTGATGATATTATAACTTTTGAGCCTTTCCTTTTAATTGTTTTTTTTTAGGGGGGGGGGGTTTATTTTATTATATGTATAATTGTGCATTTGTGATAATCTGTGGAAACCAACAAAATGAAATTTGTGATTCAAGTGAAGGTGGCCTTTTAGGCTTCTGGTAGAGGTTTTGAGGCTATACATTCATCATCAAGGGCCAAAAACCCTTGAGGGGGCTTGGACATAATTGAAACCATCCTGAAGATACGTTTGAATCTCATTATAAGGTAACAAGTCATTTATGATATTTTAGAGTTTCCAAGCTAAATCAGGAACCTTTTAAACCTCTTGAGCATGAAGAAAATTAAAGAAATTACATTTTGTCTTTTGGTGTTATGCCTGGGACTACCTTTGATGCATTAAGCAGTCTCATATGAAGAAGGTTGATGATACAATTTGGGATACTATGTTCATGCTTGTGTATTCCATGTGTAAATAATTTAATGAAATAGAGATAGATCCTTAAATTAAATATATGAGTTGTAATTACCAAATCATAAAGAAGCCTGCTTGGATATAAGTATTTTTCTAACTTAGTCATATTAGTTTTTTTAATGTATGTTTGTTTGAATTGAAAGTTTCCATGAGAATGAGAACATCATTATATAATACAAAAATAAATGTTGTCTCCATGATGTATTCACTACTCCAAACAAACAAGACTAACGAAATACTTTCTTAAATATTAGTAATATCCATATTATTGGTTTGATTATCTTGCACATTGATATATCTTTCCATGTTGATAGAGTCTAACGTTGACTTTGATATGAACTAATTTTTAGTCTAGATGTTCATTTTTGGTTGAATCACTATCATAGATAAGATAATATTTTCTTGAAGGTTCCTTAAATGATAGATTGTCTTTTGTTGATCAATGTTGAGTGCCCCATCATGCAATAGACACAAAATATTTTTGCAAATAGGTATTTTCCAACTTTCCTAAGGTTCAAAAGATGTGGCTAGGCAATGTTTCAAAGTGTAAAGTTTGTAGCCCGCCTACTCTACATGGTGGACATGTTTAATATTCTTTCTTATTTTTATTGGCCCACTAGTAGAAAATGAGAAATTAGTGACTAGGTGATTAAAAAAGTTGGTCACCGCAACTTTTCCAAGCGAAATACTATAAAAATGAGCAATCTTAGGTGACCCAACTAAAAATGACTAACATAAAAGACTAATTTAGTCACAGGTTAAACTATACTACTAGCTAAAAAGTAATATAATTAATAATGACTAATTTAGTCTAGGAACAAAAATATTACTATGTAACAAGTGACTACAATAATACGAATGAGTCATTAAATATGTTTGTCATTCTAATTGTGTCACTTCAACAATATAAAATTACAAGTGATAGGGGATTTTAAGGATTGTTATAGATTGGATGAAAGGTTATACTTCCTTAAACACTTATTTATTGGATCAGTGGATGATTAGAGTTATGGAGTTTATTATAATCATCATGGTTATATCCTTTGCTCACATTCACGGGGAATTAAATTCAAATGCTGATAGATTATCAAAAATGAGTGGGATTAAAATGAGGTCAAATGCATTATGAAGAATACTTGCAAGGATAAGTGTTGGTTAATTAGTAGAGGACATATTTACTTAGTTGAAGACTTAACTTCTCATGCATATCTACATATTTTATTATTGAGGTAATATCCATGAACTTAGGATACTAGTTTTTCATTTGAATATCAAGTTGTTTATCTAGTTTGCACGTACATTATGAACATACATAGCAGTACTAGACTCTTATGAAATTGATTTGAATCCTATGGGGACTTTGATTTTTCCTGAACATTACATGTTGTACATATTATAATATCACATCATACATGTGAAGAAAATATAGTATATGTTAGATATCAATGTTAACTACACCTTTGCATTACTATTAATACAAAAATGTTTTTTTTTCTTATCGAAACACCTGATCATGACTAAATTCCAACGCATATGAAAATCAAGGTTCATTTTAGTGAATAGCTCCTCTAATTGAAAAATCAAGGTTCGTTATAGTGACTAGCCATTGTGTTTGAAACTTGGTCACCAATTTTTGCATTATTTTTTGCATTTTACAAGAAGAGGGAGGGTTATTTTAGTTTTGAGAGGGTGATTTGGAGGTATTTTCCATGGTCATAAGAGTAGTATAAATAACTTGGAGGCTATTGAAGAGGCAAGTGAATTCACAGTTGAAGGCATCTGCAACTTTTGAGGTCAAATCTCAAGCTACACTATGGTTTATTTTCCCCTCATGCATTCTACCCTCTTTAACTATAACTAATTCAGGAATTCCCCTTTTCCCACATCTTCAAAAACATTTTGACTTCTCAAATAGAACATTCCAACAACCATCTCCACTCAACCTTCAACAAGGCATTCCAAAATCCCTATTGAAAAAAAAAATAGTTCACAAACTTAGGGTGTAAGCCTTCCTTCTTGACACCTTTACTATTTGTCTCATACAAAGAATGGTGTTGCTCCAACTCTGTGACCATTACTGAATGGATTTCAAGTCTTTCATAGTGACTTCATTACACAAAGGTAAATCTCCTTCATTTGTAGTTTGAACCTAATGCGACTTTTTTTCTTACAAATGCTTTGTTTTGGTAACATAATTTGTACATGCTTAGCATGAATTGAACTACAATCATCAGGATGCCACAAGGAAACTTAAAACTCTATGAATAATTATTTGATTGGGTTCACATGCCACAACAATCACTCAATCCCATAATCCAACCTCTATTTTTCTCAACAAAGAGTTCGAAAAAGAATTTTGATTGCATCATCTGTCATTTATTATAGGATGAGTAAATTCATAGGGTATTTATGATATTTATGCAATCAAAACCCCACTTACCTTTTTCTTCCTAGTTCCAGATCTTTCAAGTAACTTTGTAAGGATTTGAACCTTCATGGGGGTATTAAACACCCCTCCTTTATAATATAACTAGGTTGTTATTGAAACCAATTTGTTGATCTCATTATGACCAAATAAACATACACTAAGTTAAAAGAACCCAAATATTTGATTCAACTAGGGAAAATTGTTCAAACATTGGAAAAGTCCAAAAATATAGCAGTACATGTTTTTGTGAAGAAAGGAAATTCTCATAGATATGAAATAAATCCATGGCTTTAAAATGTAGATTACCAATATGAGAAAGATGTGGTTTACAACATGATTTTTTGTTTTACAAATAAGGAAAACAATATTTTTATCTTCTTCTCAATGGTGTCGTGATCCACATGTCTATGAGCTCAACTTGGATCCAATTTATCCTCACTAATATTTGCCATGGATTTTCACTATGCATCTTGGTGCTTGTGTCTTCACTCTGGTTCAAACCACAATCTCTCCCTTTGTAACTATGATTATGTATTCTACTCCTCCGACTCTAAAGTTCTATAATCAATTTCAATACTTTTTTTCCTCTCATTGCTATTATGGCATATTTAATTTGTAGTATTTTAACAATTTGGAAATTCTTCTTGTGCCAACTAGCTAAGATAATTTTAGCTTACATTTGGTAGTTATATTTGTTTTAAGTAAGGTGTTGTGGATTTTAATGCCATAAAGTTTAGTGCTAGAGGTGGGTGTCCTTGCAACCTACTTTTTTTAACAAATACTCACAAGGATATTTTTTTTTAATAATTGATGCATGAGAATTTTGCTTTCAAATCAACCAAGTAATATGGCCTTAGAGGTATTTGGTTTACTAAGGGAGAGGAACCTTAATTTACGAAATATTGTAATTTTCCTATACATTTTTGTTCAATTCTAAAATATTTGTATTATTTTATTGAGAATGAAATACATTGTAGTAAAATATTTGTTGTTGGAAAAAATCTCGAGAGTTGTGGGATTTAGAGAAATCTTTGGATAGATGTAGATAAATTCAGAATTTTGTGGATTCAATAGTTGAGATTTAATGAGTGAGAATTTTGTGGGTCTGAGTTGTTTTTGGTTTCAAGATCCTTTTATGTAAAATAATATAATGGAAAAAAAGTGACATTAAGAGACAATGTATGAGGGAAAAAGGTAGTCCAGGGAAAGATACACCCATCTTTGTATGATTAGGCCATTTGCGTAACAATTATGCTTTTAATGAAAACTTGTGTGCTGGAAAATTTATGCATGTGTGTGAATTGATCTATAGATGATCAATTGGATGGATGTATGAATGTAGTATAGGAATTGTGTGTAGTTTGAATAATGACATTTACGAGGAATTTTGGTTTTTGAGAGTTGTTATCACCCCAAGAAACTCACCTAGGTTGTATATCAGTGATGCTCGGGAACATTACAAACTCAACAAAATGTTGGATAAATAGTGGATGAATGAAATAAATGTTGTATATTCAAGCCAGATAACCACTTCTACTATGGTTGACCACAGACATGGGTGAGCACCCCCAGACTACAAGGCTTTTAACCACCAATTACTCATAGTTTGAGGATAAGTTGATAATGAACAAGACTGACCACACCAGCAGATGTACATGACCCTGTGATGGCCGGTTGCAGCCAGTTAGGAGGTCTGCAAATCTATTATCTAACACACAGACAGGATGATAGCTCTTTGGTACTAGAATAACATAACCTGCATACAGATTCAATGATACAGCTAGATTGTAACACAAAGGTGCACATGAACAACTGCAAAATAGGCACAGCCTGGAACAAGAAGAAGAAGTGGAAAATGAGTAATTGACAACAAAATAAGCTTGTGTTAGTTGGAAATGAAGACCAGACGCTGTAGATCTCAGAGTAGTTACAGTCTCTAAAAGTTGAAGCTTACAATAAACTAACTCTCATCTAACACTCATCAAACTGATTACATCGTTTTTCTGGGTATATATAGATTCTGTTTACAAAAATCTCTGCTAGGTTATGCATGGAGGTGTCTTATTGATATGGGTCTTTTGATTTATTTTGACTATTTTAAATGAACAAAATGGCTCTTTCTGTACTTTAGTGTCCTTCCTGAACAATTGAAAAATTATCTTGATAACTTTCAATAACTGCTACTGTCACTGAACTGCTCGAGGAACATTCTCTTTGTCCTTGGCCATATTGTCTTTGAATGCAGGTAGCTGAGAATTTAACATACTGAGTACAGGGAGTTGATGGCTTGCTTTCTCCTTTACGTGGGCAGAACCAGTCCAAAAACACTGTAGAATACACTGAAAAACACTTTCACAATGAACATGGGCGGAGATGAAACACTGGCTGTTGGATGGATTATGCGGACAATCGGGGAGGAACGAGAATGGGCAACTGATGGCTGTTGGATCGTAGCAGAATGATCCAACAGCTGATGGGAGGTGGAAATGACCACAGGTTAACGGGCGGGGAAATGGTACAATGGCGGGAAGTGGTTTTCCCGCACCACCTTTTGTGCTACGGTGGTTTACATACAAGGAAATGCAATCCGACAGCTTGAAGACACATGGCTGGTGGAATACCATTTTCCCACGGGTTATATAACGTGCAGGTTGACAGAGTAGGGTTTGCGTATGATGTTGGATCAACGGGCGGAGGATCAAATGGTGGAGAAATAAAGAACGGGTTCATCGTTGACATGACGGGTGATATGACAGGTAAGGGGAGGGCCCCGTTATGGACTATTTTTTATGCGCGGGTTATAATGAAGTAAACATAATTTAGGGCCCGGGATAAGATGAAAACAAAGGTTAATGTGGGGCTTTAAAGGTTTTCATGCTTTATTAGTAAAGGGTAACGGGGTAAACACAGGGTTTAATATGTTTTTTAAACAAAAATAACCCATGAGCCCTGAAACAAGGATAGAGAGGTTTAAAGGTGAATGAGAAATATTTAAGGGGGAGGATGCAATGTAATTGCAAGAGTTATAAGGAGGAAAAGGAAAATGAAGGGGAAAACATGAAAAACTGCTGCTAGCCTTGCACAACCCAACCAGCACTAGTGAACACCTAATTTAGTCCATCAAAGCTGAAACTGTAGCAGAGCTAACATTGGCTCCTTCTGGGGATGAGATCCTCCCTGCGAGGTCTCAAGAACCTGCAGATCACTGCCTTTCCAGTTGAAAGAAAACTAATCAAAATTCCCAGTGTTCCATTGGGCATGGAGTCTACTTTGCCTGCACAAAACTGATAAAAACAAAATATTTACAACCTTTAAGGCCAAAGACCTTAAACAACATAAACCTTTAAAAACCGCCCATTTACTGGGCCATCAAAAATTGTCTCTCCTCCCACACTTTTCAGCATGAAGGTGTTGCTCCCTTGAACCTGTGAAATGATGAAAGGCCCTCTCCAAAAAGCATCAAATTTCCCATGGTTGCCTTTCTTTTCGCTCAATGCATCCCATTTCAACACGAAGTCTCCAACTTCAAAATTATTTGTTTTTGCCTTCTTGTCAAAGGCTTCCTTGATTCTCTGCTGATGTGCTGCAAATTTTTCAACCAGTTGTTCTCTAATCTGATGCAACTCTGTTAAATCAGTGATTCTTCTTGCCATATCATCTTCTTCATTCTGCTCTTCTTGAAGGAATTTTGCCACAGGGAGAGTTAACTGAATTGGAAATACAACCTCAGTGCCATACACCAGTTTGAATGGAGAACTCCCTGTGGATTTCTTGATGGTCACTCTGTCAACCCACAGTGCATACTTTAGCTTTGAATCCCAATTCTTTTTATTGCCCTCTAACAGATTTTTAATTATCCTGATCAGACTTTTATTAGAGGATTCTGCTAGACCATTTCCCTGTGGATAACATGAGGTGGAATGAACAAGTTTAATGTGCATTGAATCACACATTTTCACCAACTCTTTTTCCCTGAAGGCTGTTGCATTATCTGTGATTAATTTGAGTGGACAACCAAATCTACTGAAAATATTCTCTGTTAAAAACTTCATGACCACATTATGATCAACCTTCCTTGTAGGGATCGCTTCAATCCACTTAGTAAAGTAATCAGTGGCTACTAATATCCACCTGTACTGGCCACTGGAATGCGGATTGATTTCACCAATGAAATCCAAACCCCACTACTGAAAAGGTCCTCTTGCCTGAATTGGTTTTAGGGGCAGGGATTTCAGCTGCTACTTTCCTTCAAAAATTTGGCACCTGTCACAAGATTTAAAAAAAACAAATACATCAGAAAATAAAGTGGGCCAATAGTACCCAGCTCTGAGAATTTTGTGGGCTGTGGTTTTCTAGTAATGGTGCCCTCCACACATGCTGTTATGAAATTGATGCATGACTTCTATTGACAGTTATTTGTCCAGACACCTAAGGAATATTCCAGATGGGTCCCTCTAGTAGAGCAGATTCTCCATAATGCAATACATTGCTGCTCTGAGTTTTAAAGTTCTAGCTTGACTTTGAGTAAATTCTAAAGGGACTTCTAGCTTCTGCAAGAAATTAATTATTTCAGCATACCAATTACATGAAGCTAGATTCTCGGACACTAACTGCTCTTTGACTGTTTTATCTGTTTCCTCTTTTTCTGCCCGACCATTCTCTGCCATGATGTAGAGGAAGTCAATATCTAAAGATTTGCAATTTTCTTCAGCTAAAAGCTTGGCAAGATCTTAACCTCTGACCAGCTTGGTGGGCTTCAGCTCTATATTAAATTCTATCATTTTAGCAATCCACTTTTCTCTTCTTCCATCAACATCAGGTTGAGTTAGGACATCCTTTATTGCAGTCGAGGGCACATATGCCATTATTTTTAAATGCAACATATAAACTCTGAAAGCCTTGAGGGATTTAATAAGAGCATATGCCTGTTTTTCTATAATATCATACTTCAGTTCAGCATCCCTCAAATTCTTATTGAAAAATGCCACCGGATGCTCTGAACCTTCTTCATCTTGCTGCAATAACACAACTGCAATAGTATCTTCAGAGGCAAAAGAAAATATATGGAACTCCTTGCTATAGTCAGGACTGATTAATGTGGGAGCTTCCATTATAGCCTTCTTAATTGACTCAAATGATTTTCTTGCTGTTTCGGTCCTTCTTACCTCTACTCCTTTCTTCAACATGGAGCTCACATGCTTTACTAGCTCTGCAAAATTTAGAATAAACCTCCTAACAAAATTTATTTTACCCAGAAAGGATTGAATAACTTTCTTTGATCTAGGGACAGTAGAAGCCTAAATTGCTTTAACTCATTCTCGGTCAATCTGAACACCTGCAGTAGACATGATATGCCCTAACATCTTGCCTTCATTTAAATCAAATTGAGATTTTTTGGGATTGACTGATATTCCAAACCTCCTGCACTTCAAAAACACCCTTTTCAAATACTGCAAATGATTTTGATGGCTGCTAGAGTAAACTGTTATATCATCAAGGTAGATAAGCACAAATTTGTCCTTCTCTCCCACAAATGCTATGTCCATAGCTCTCTAAAAGGTGGCTCCAACATTCATCAATCCAAAAGGCATTTTAGCATACATGAAAGTGCCCGAAGGAGTGGTAAATGTAGTATTTTCTTGATCATCTGGGTGCATAACAATCTGATTGAAGCCTGAAAATCCATCTAAAAATGACATCACTTTAGCTCCTGAGACCTTCTGCAACAAATGCTCCATCTTAGGGAGAGGATAGTTGTCTTTCTTAGAACATTTGTTCAAATTTCGGAAATCAACGCACAGTCTAATTTCACCACTCTTCTTCCTGACCACCACTATATTTGCTACCCATTTTGAATATCTAAGAGGAACAATAATCTTGGCAGCTAGCAACTTTTTAATTTCTTTTTCAATCAATTGAAGAAGCATCGGATTTATCGGTCTCAGCTTCTGATTGAAAGGAACAGTGTCTTTTTCTAGAGGGATTTATGCTGAATTATATTTTTCTCATATGTTTTCAGATCACTATACTCCTAGGCAAACACATCAGCAAATTGCCTCATTAAATTGCAGTATTTAGAACTTTGGTTGGTAGATAAATGGGTGGAAAAATTCACATACTTAGGCTGACCTAAACTTCCTATATCGTGCTTACAGACTGCAGATTGGTCATGTTTTTGGGCAGCCTTGTAAGGCACATCATTTTGATCAAACATTCTTTTAAGAGGAATTAGGCCCTTAGGAATATGGTTAATAGGAAGTTGGACTATGTTGTTTTTACCAATTTTATTTCTAAGTTGGGAGTTGGGATTTTCAAACGAGGCTTCATTCTCTTGGTCAATTTGCATTTCAGAAAATTCACCAGTGACTTGCAAGAACCTATTAATCTCATCATCATCATTAAAAACTTTCCAATGGTGGACATTGTCAGGCAAGGAATGTCTGTACTTCATTTGGACTTCATAAACTAGTCTGGGACGCATAGGAGGAATAAATAAGCTAGAAGACACAGCTAGGGAATCAACAAGCTGATTTTGGGCTCTAGGAATATATGAAATACAGAAAAAATCAAAAGAGTCTCTGATTCTCCATACCTCATCTCTGTATGCTTTTAGCCGTAGGTGCTTTGCTTGAAAAGTTTTATTTACTTTTTGGATAATCAGATCAACATCTCCAAACACTTTCAGATTTTTGATCCCTCTGTCTTTTGTTGCTTTAAGCCCGAAAAACAAAGCCTCATACTCTGCTATATTGTTTGTTACCTGAAAAAGCAACTTAAAAGACAGCTGAATGCTTTCTTGTTGCGAGGATACTAGCACCACCCCTACTCCTGCAGTCTCCCTAGAACATGCTCCATCAAAGAAAATCTCCCAAACCTGACCTTCTTGCTCTTTCTCGGTCTAAACTGTTGGTTTCCTAATCTGCATTGCAGCCTTTTGAGATTCTTCTATTTGGAGAATGCATGCTCCAAAATCAGTGTCCACTGCATATATAGGATGATTTGTAGGATTCTTCTCATCATTGATAATGTATGCCAGTTGTGCTTCTCTGTAAAATCTCCTGCTTTCTCCTCCAAACACTGGGACAGTAGCATAGGATAGATCATTTTGTAGTGTCCCACCTAGTCTCTTCATCCACCCTCTAGACAACAGCATACCAAACTTGGGAGGTACATCTGCTACCACAATATCCATCATCATACTTTTCATGGCCAGCTGAGTTAAGGTAATAGCCAGATATTTAATCAATCCAAGACATTTTACCTTCCTTGAATCAAAAGAAAATAAATCATGATAGGGTCTAGTGATATCAAGGCCCAACTCTTCCATGACAACTTTAGGCATTAGATTGTGGCTAGCCCCTATGTCTAGCAAGCAATTATGGAGGATTTTGTCATGAATGGTCAATGAGACATAAAAAGATGGAGAATTATTATCAGTAGGGTCAATCATGGGGCTGAGCACAATGGCAGGCTTGTCATCTTGCAAATTAACAGAGTCAGTGGAGGTTTGTTTGGTTTCTAGCTCAAGGGCTTCAAGTATAGGCTTTCTAAATATTTCACTCTTCACCAACTCGACCAGAGGTATAGATATTTTCAATTTCTGAACTTCTAAGTCAAAGCTAAAAGAAGAAGAAGACTTATTTGAACTTTTTACCTCTTGAACTAGAGCTCTGAGGATGACTGGATTATTTGCTAGTCTTTTCTGTTTAACATTCTATGGTTCAGCTTGGACAGAAGCTATTTGGGCTGGATTTTCTTTGACATTCTTCGCATTAGACATCAAACTGTATCTCTGTTGGTCCCCGGTTTGTAAAACAGCTCTTTTATCCCACTCTTGACTATTCTGTTCTTGTAGCAAAGACTCTTCATATTCAACCAATGTCAAAAATGCAGCATTGCCTTTATCTTCCATGTAGTGAATTTCATCCTCATCTTCCTCAAAATGTTCTTCCTCCATGACTACATTTTGGAAAGGGGCTTTAACTTTGTGATCTTCTTTTGTTTCTTCACCCTTTTGCATGATTTGTAACTGTTCATTTGCTCTTCTGAATGGGTTCTGATTTCTTGGAACATGCCTTATTTTCCCTGAGTTCTGTTCCACTTTCAGCTTAGAAATTTCAGCAGCCAATGACTTAATCATCTTAGTCATTTTATCTAATTTAGGCTCTAAAGATGAACTAGAGGAAGTAGAAGCTTGAGTTCTCTGTCTCCTACTGTCAGCTTGACTTTTTAGCTTTTCTGCAGCCATAATATTTTATTCTACTTCCAGGGCTGCATCCTGCATGTTTGCCAATGTAGCACATCTCCTTTCTCTCAATAACAGGCAGAAATCTGAGTCAAAAGCATTGGCATAAGTGAGTTTGGCAGAGGTGGCAGTAGGCTTCACCTCAGTTGGAATCTTGCTATACATTCAATTGAATCTTTTATTAAAATCAGGTATAGATTCCCCATTTTCCCTCTTCAGATTACCAAAATTTGTATGATAATACAACAAATCCTTCTTATCTCCCCATTACTTCAAAAATTCATCATCTAATGCTTCAATATATGTAATAGATCTCTGGGGAAATTCTCTGAACCACTTCCTAGCCTCTCGATCAAGGCTCTAGACAAAAACTCTTATCCACACATCATTTTCACTTATATCTAAATTATCAGCATAACTGTAAAAAGCTTCAAGGTGTTCTTCTGCTGTTACTCTCTCTGTTCCAGTGAATTTAGGCATATATTTATGATACTCTCCCACATGCATAGGATTTAGAGGGACATGCAAGACTAGAGGTCCATATCTAGAAGCTACAATTCTCTCAATCCTCGTAGGTGCTTGCTGTCCTGCCATGATTGGAATATTTGGACGAATACTAACAGATGAATGAATAGGAAGTAATGTGATGGATGGCAGAGATACAAGGATGTTTTGGAATCAATGGGAAACTTTCTTTAGATTGAGATTCAAAGGGGAACTAACTGAACAAGGGGCTGAACTAATCTCTGAAGGTTTTTCTTTATTAACAGTGCTGACTTCCAAATCTTTAAACCGTAAGTCTTCAGCTACAACTTTATCTTTCAGAGATGAATTAGATTTCTTAGGCTTACCTGATCCTAATGCCCCTTTCTGTGAAGATTTCTTCGATTTAACAGTCTTCTCAGGTTCAGGCACTAGTTCAACTAGAGATTTCTGACGATTTCTTCGAGTGCTTCTCATAAACTGAGCCAGAACTTCAATGTGGAGTCGCCAAAGGATGGTATTCCAGCAATGGAGTCACCAGACAGATGATTACAACCAAAATACTGTGTTCAAACCTTGTCTGTCATCAACTCTTGAAGCTGTGTCATTCTCCCAGGGACGCTGAGCTTCGATTCCCCTCTCCTCGGAAATGGCACCAATTAATGTTATCACCCTAAGAAACTCACCTAGGTTGTATATCAGTGATGCTCGGGAACATTACAAACTCAACAAAATGTTGGATAAATGGTGGATGAATGAAATAAATGCTATATATTCAAGCCAGATAACCACTTCTACTATGGTTGACCCCAGACATGGGTGAACACCCCCAGACTACAAGGCTTTTAACCACCAATTACTCACAGTTTGAGGACAAGGTGATAATGAAGAAGACTAACCAAACCAGCAGATGTACAAGACCCTGTGATGGTCGATTGCAACCAGTTAGGAGGTCTGCAAATCTATTATCTAACACATAGACATGATGACAGCTCTATGGTACTAGAATAACAAAACCTGCATGCAGATTCAATGATACAGCTAGATTCTAACACAGAGGTGGGATGACAGCCCCTCTATTGCTAACAATCATCAGGACATGAACAACTGCAAAACAGGCACAGCCTGGAATAAGAAGAAGTGGAAAATTAGCAATTGACAGCAAAAGAAGCTTGTATTAGTTGGAAATGAAGACCAGACGCTGCAGGTCTCAGAGTAGTTACAGTCTCCAGAAGTTGAAGCTTACAACACACTAACTCTCATCTAACACTCATCAAACTGATTACATCGTTTTTCTGGGTATATATAGAATCTGTTTACAAAAATCTCTGCTAGGTTATGCGTGGAGGTGTCTTAATGGACCACCAACCACATTTACAATTTGATATGGGTCTTTTGATTCATTCTGACTATTTTAAATGAACAAAATGGCTCTTTTTGTACTTCAGTGTCCTTCCTGAACAGTTGAAAAATTACCTTGATAACTTTCAATAACTGCTACTGTCATTGAACTGCTCGAGGAACATTCTCTTCATCCTTGGCCATATTGTCTTTGAATGTAGGTAGCCGAGAATTTAACATACTGAGTATAGGGAGTTGATGGCTTGCTTTCTCCTTTGCGTGTGTAGAACTAGTCCGAAAACACTGTAGAATACACTGAAAAACGCTTCCACAACGAACATGGGTGGAGATGAAACACTGGCCGTTGGATGGATTACGTGGACAATCGGGGAGGAACGAGAATGGGAAACTGATGGCCGTTGGATCATAGTAGAATGATCCAATGGCTAACAGGAGGTGGAAATTACCACAGCTTAACGGTCGGGGAAACGGTACGATGGCGGGAAGTGGTTTTCCCGCACCACCTTTTGTGCTACGATGGTTTATGTACAAGGAAATGCGATCCAACAGCTTGAAGACACGTGGTTAGTGGAATACCATTTTCCCGTGGGTTATATAACATGCAGGTTGACGGAGTGGGGTTTGCGTATGACATTGGATCAACGGGCGGAGGATCAAATGGTGGAGAAATAAAGCACAGGTTCATCGTTGACATGATGGGTGATATGACAGGTAAGGGGAGGGCCCGATTATGGACTATTTTATATGCGTGGGTTATAATGAATTAAACATTAGGGCCCAGGATAAGATGAAAACAAAGGTTAACGCAGGGCTTTAAAGGTTTTCATGCTTTATTAGTAAAGGGTAACGGGGTAAACAGAGGGTTTAATATGTTTTTTAAACAAAAATAACCCATGAGCCCTGAAACAAGGATAGAGAGGTTTAAAGGTGAATGAGAAAGATTTAACGGGGAGGATGCAATGGAATTGCAGGAGTTATAAGGAGGAAAAGGAAAATGAAGGGGAAAACATGAAAAACTACTGCTAGCCTTGTACAACCCAACCAGCACTGGTGAACACCTAATTTAGTCCATCAAAGCTGAAAAAGTAGCAGAGCTAACAAGAGTAACATGCATTTTATTGATTTCTGGAGAGTTGTAATCTATTGGTGCAAAACCATATTGCTTGTGTGAAATCATATTGTGAATGGAATGTGAATTTGAAATCAAAATTGAGTATTAATAGTCGATTGTGAACAAAGTGTGACCAAACATTGAAAGGTATTACCATCTGTGTGTAATTAAGTCAAAGCTTTTGTTGGTTTCGCTGAGCAAAGGATTGGCTTTCAATTATATGCAGGAAGAATTAACACCGTTAGGATTGAAATGAAGCCATCAATCCCCAACCATTCTGACCCTTGGCTCAGGTGGAACCACATTCAAAATTGAATTTAAGGTGATGTTAACAACCTCTAGACCTCAAGTGGGATTGGAGCTATGTTGAATAGTGAAGATTTTTACTTTATTAATTTATGTAATCAAAATTTTTTTTGGAACCCAGCATTGAGAAAGTTAGTAATTTCAATGGGAGATTTAGTTTTTTCCTTAGTGATGAGCCTGGAACATAGACCCAACAATGAATTACGACCAAGGGCCCGTGGTCAAATTTATGAACTCTAGAAATGTGTTGTTTAATTCTTGAAGGGAATCACTTAATAGGAAATTACGCTGAGGGTAAATCCTAAGTCTTTACTTTTGTGATTAATAAATACCATTTGAAGGGAACTAGGTTTGAATCTTGTTTCAATTGTGAGATATTGAGACTGTGTAATTTCACCCTGCTAATCATAAATTGTGGGTTATGCTGATTTTATGGTAATGAGAATGGGATGGTATGATAATACAGATTGAAGGAATAAAGTAGAGAAAATGGTGGCAATGTAAATTATAATAAGGATTCCTATGATGTATATACAAATCTATTGCTAATTTTTTTTGAATCTATGGTTATTGATTGGTTCTATATTGAGTGAAAATGTGGAGAATAAAGGAGGAACAATGTGTAGAAGACCTAGAACAAAGAAATGTATGCGTCAAAATTGGGCTACAAATTGAGGATTAAAAATGTCTTCAGCATCATCGATTAAAGGAATAAATTGTAGAACTGAGGATGATTTTTTTGTTGTCGTAGTAAAGCACATTCATCACTAGGAACATGGTCCCCTTAGCTAGTTATAGAGCTAGAAGTCTGAAATAATTAACAATAACAATTATGGCAGCCAACACTCACGTGACAAGTCTATATACACACAAGTCTTATTATTGACACAAGGCTATAATGATTGTCATAAATCAACAAACAAAATGAAGAGTTCATGCTAACATACAAAGGTTTATGGCCCGTAAATTCATAATAGTTAAGTTCTCGAACATATAAATAGTTAACATATGACATTGAACGTTAGTTAAAGATATTGAAAGATTTTAATGGTAAATGTTAAGTGAAAAAATTCCCAACCATATAGTAACTAACCATAAGGAAAAAAACCAAGATTCAGGGTTAATACCTACGGTAAAACCCCATGATGGGATGTAGGTGTAGCATATGTTATTTATCTTAGGTCCATCAAATTCATCACTTTTGACCAATAATACATAAATAACAACAAACATTGATGGCATGAAAGAATAACAATTATGATTTTCTTTTGTTGTTTGATTATGTGATTGTTGTGTATGGGTGTCTTCACACTATTAAAAAATGTGTTAGTCTTCTCTTCCTATATGTTTTTTCTGGAAAGTTTACACAAGTATGAAATTTGTACTCAATTGGGATTTAAAACTTCTCTTTTACTACCATGGTTTTGAAAATAGATGAAAGTAAAGGGTCAACATATCATTTTCATATTTGAATGCAGAAAATTTAAGATGATCCAACGTCCAATTATGACAATGGATAAATACGACACACATGATGATAAAATAGTTGATGAGAAGAGATTACTGAAATATGTTGGCATTATGATACATATGTTGTACTTGATGGCAACCCACTCATCTCAGATAATAAATTATAGTTCACGCACTTATATGCTGAGAAAAGTTTATTTCATGTAGATAAAAGTTCACGCACTTTTATGCAGAGAAAAGTTTATTTCATGTAGAGAAAAAGTTCACGCACTTTCATGCAAGGAAAAGCGCGTATATGTTGGAGAACTTACCTTTGGTCCATGGTAGTTAGTCCTTGGTATTTGAACCTATGAGGAAAAGCACGTATATGTTGGAGAACTTACCTTTGGTCCATGGTAGTTAGTCCTTGGTATTTGAACCTATGAGGAAAAGCGCGTATACGTTGGAGAACTTACCTTTGGTCCATGGTAGTTAGTCCTTGGTATTTGAACCTATGAGGAAAAGCGTGTATATGTTGGAGAACTTACCTTTGGTCCATGGTAGTTAGTCCTTGGTATTTGAACCTATGGTTTTGGACCATGGTACTTTGTCAAAAGTGTTGATCTCACGTACTTTCATGGTTGGTTCATGGTATTAGTCCAACAGTTTTTTGATCCTATGGTTTTGGCCCGTGGTATTGTGAAAGGCCTAAGCCTATATAAAGCAAAGGAGATCACTTGGCTAATTCATCCTTGCAATTGAATATCTTAAGATCTGAAATATTGGGTTATTGTTTTGAAAGTTTGATCTATGAAAGTGAAGTTGAAAGCAAATCTGTGAAGGGTGATCTCTCGAGCGCTGCAGCTGCGGAAGTGCGGAGGCACCACAGAAGGTGTAGTGCGGAGACGCCGCAGAAGGCGCAGTGCAGAGGCGCCACAGAAGGTGAGTGCAGAGGCGTCACAGAAGGCGCAGTGCGGAGGCGCCACAAAAGGCGCAGTGCGGAGGCGCCACAGAAGGCGCAGTGCAGAGGCGCCACAGAAGGCGAGTGCGGAGACGCCACAGAGGCGCCACAGAAGGCGTAGTGTGGAGACGCCACAGAAGGCGCAGTGCAGAGGCGCCATAGAAGGTGCAGTGCGGAGGCACCACAGAAGGCGCAGTGCAGAGGCGCCATAGAAGGCGCAGTGCGGAGACGCCACAGAGGCGCCACAGAAGGCGCAGTGCGGAGGCGCCACAGAAGGCGCAGTGCGGAGGCGCCACAGAAGGCACAGTGCAGAGGCGCCACAGAAGGCGCAGTGTGGAGGCACCACAGAAGGCGCAGTGCAAAGGCGCCACAGAAGGCGCAGTGCAGAGGCGCCACAGAAGGCGCAGTGTGGAGACGCCACAGAGGTGCCATAGAAGGCGCAGTGCGGAGGCGCCACAGAAGGCGCAGGTGCGGTGGTCGCGGCGCCACAGAAGGCGCAGGTGCGGAGGTAGTATAGATATCCGCAGATCTATACCAGTGAAGTTGCGATCCCTGCTTAAAATTTGTTTTAACTGCCTTTGACTATTCTGCAGGGTTTTGGGTGCATAACTGATGTTTGGTTACTGGTATTGAGTTCAGATAACAGAATGATTAATGACTTATCTTTATGTACTAGATCTGGTTGATAACTCTCATAATATCATTGTATATGTATGGATCTGGTGATTGGGTGATTCAAAAGGTTGTTTGATTATGAGCTTCAATGTTGTTGTTGGGTCCAGTATGAAAATTGGATGAAAAGTGGCCTTTCAGATTATGTGTTGTGCTTCAGTGTATCCAGTCTGAAAATTGATGAAACGTGGTACCTGGAGGAGAGAAGATTGTAGGCCAGCGCCTATGTACTAGTATCTAAGCTAGTACAAAAGCTAAGGGAGATCTTTGGAGCATTGTAGCAGGTAGCGGCCTGCGTACTAGTAAATGGATCGGCTAGTACAAGAGCAAAGGGGGTTGTAGCTCCCGTACTGGTATAAGACTGCACCAGTACAAATATTGTAAAAGGATTTTCTTATTAAGAAGAAGATTGAGATGACTTGCAGCAGGTGGTTTTTCTCCCGCATTGGGTTTCCACCTTATATCATGGTGTTCATGTGTGTGCATTATGTGTGATGATCTATTCTCTATTACGGCATCTGTTATCTGATAATATGGTTGATAATGTTCTAATGCACTCATTGAAGATCAATTAACTTAATCATAAGAAGTTGTGGAAGTAGCATATATGAATCTGATTATGGAAATGAAAAAGTTTTATTAATGTGATAATACTGATTCACCCCCCCTCTCAGTATTATTTCCAACAAAATATTCATTTCATTGTAATGGTTTTCTAGGTGGGAAGATGAGAAAAATAAGTGTGAATTTTAAACATATGATAAAATATGGTCATAGCGGTATAAGACCTTTCCCTCAAAATGGTTATCCATATAGGATAGAATTGCATAATATTAGAGAAGTAGAGGTGCCAAACATAATGAAAAGGAAACAAACATAAATGAATAGGAATGAACCTTTGATGAAGGGATTGAAGTAGATAGAATGTTGAATGAGGGTTTCAAGGATGAATGGAAGAAGTTGATGGAGGATATTTTAAAACTTGTGTATTGTATTTGAAAATTAAGTCTTTTAACAACATTACTTCTAATTCTTACCTTAAAATAGTACATGGTTGGATGAATGTGAGTGTTGATGATTTATTGGCATAATTATATCAGTTGTTCCTTCCTAACTACACATTGCTAAGAAAATAGAGAGCATGCATAGTGAGAATCACTCAGCTAGGCTTAGGGTATGAAAAAATCCACACGTGTGAATGGTCATGTATTATTTTGCAAGAATATTGCAAGTGAGACTGCATGTTTGAAATGTAAAGAAGGAAGGTATGGAGAAAGGTTGAAATCAAATTCAACTCCTAGAAAACTTCTTCACTAATTTACGATAATCCCACGGTTGCTTCGAATGTATAGATGTCGATACATTTCTAAGCTCATGCAATGGCATACCCAAAATAAGAGCACCAATGGAAAACAACGATTTGTGGTTGATTCTAAGATATGGAAGGAATTTGAAAACATATCACCTAATTTTTCCCAAGATCCTCATAATATAAGACTAGGTTTAGCTCTAGATGGGGTGAACCCTTTCTTAGATTAGAGCACTAAATGGTCAACTTGTCTAGTGCATTTAATAAATTATAACTTACCTCCATGGTTAGAAACAAACCCATTTTTCTTGATGGTGTCATTGATTATACTAGGGAAAAAGAGTATGACTTCAGATATAATTGATGTTTATTTAGAGCCATTATTTGATGAGCTACTAGAATTGTGGAAAGGAATTGAAGCAATTCAAATTTTAAGGGATGGTAATTCAATCCAATTAACTTTAAGAGCTTCTTTATTATTTACAATACATGATCTTCCTGCATATGGCACTTTGAGTAGTCTCAATGTTCATGGATACCATGGATGTCTAGCTTGCATCTTCAAGGGTTTTGTGAGGCACTTAAGTAGTTTTCATAAGTGTATTTATTGTGGACATCGTGCTTACCTTAAAATGGAGCATCCATATCATCATCAAAAGTCACATTTCAATGGTCAAGAAGAGAATCATGAAGCACCATTGGCAATAACAAGTGATTACATTATTGATAATGGAGAAAAAAGAATGCAATTTATTGAAAATGGTGGCATTCATGGTAGTAAAAATGATCCACTTAATGATAATGGTGTAAAAAGAGTGTGCATATTCTATAAGTTTCCATACTTTAAGCATATAGTCATTAGGCATACTATTGACTTTATGCATATTGAGAAAAACATAGATTTTTCTATTATAGAAAGTCTTTTTGGTGCATATGATACAATGTAATCACAACTAGACCTTCAAGAACTAAATATTCATCTAAATCTTTGGGTTAAAAATTATGGTGATGGAAAATATAGAAAACCTACTACTCTTTATGTGTGGACAAAGTACCAACATGCACACTTATTAAAGTTGATGTCCCAGACTTAGTTTCCTACTAGATATGTAAGTAGTAATATTAGAAGCCAAAATGACTACAAAAACGTCAAAGACCTCAATACCCATGACTATCATGTCATAATCGAGGATATTTTACCTATTGCAATCATATCAAGTTTGGAAAATAGGCCAAGATTGGAAATTTAAAAATTGGGACTAATATTAAAGAGAATGAGTTTGCATGTGTTAGATCCTTCAAACTTTGATAATTTGAGGGGAGAGATTGTTGAAGTCCTTTTCTTATTGGAATGGGAATTTTCACCAGCAATATTCAATATTTCTATACATATTCTTATACATCTAGAACATGAACTAAAACGTTGTGGCTCGATAAGAATGAGATGGTTGTATCCTATAAAATAATATATGAAGGTTCTAAAAATGTTTTTCATAATAAGACAAAACTAGAAGGTATCATGTGTGAGGGATATTTAATGCAAGAGGCCATGGGATTTTTAACAGAATGTATGAAGGATTTTAGTGATGTCAATTGACATGTATGGGATGATGATGAATATGAGAGAGTTGTAGGTGAAGTATAAGAAGGAAATGGGCATCAATTCAAGCTATTAAATGAGGAAAAAATTGTGATACATTATTCTTCAAAGCACATCATCATTCAATAAGTGACACAGGTGAAATATTATTTACATGATAATTTATTTATTTAATTTTAATTACCAGTTAAATTATTATCATTTTTACTATCTTGTATGTTCATATTCTAGGTAGAAAATACGAAGAAGAGACTTGAATAGGATTGTGTCCATCTCGAAAGTGTACACTTCAAGATTTGAATATTAGAGATGGTTCTTTTCCAAAATTTTATGATTGGATTGTTGATGCACTTAATGATTCACAACAACAAGGTCAAGATATAAAAATCGAGGAAAGTGACCTTTGATGACCTCCAAATATATGGGCTTCTTCTTTCTATGGGATGTGGGTGTAACACTCCCCATTTCCACCCATTGTCCTACTAATGTAGAAAGAGGGCGGTTACTATATTGACCTGACCTCCAATGTATGGAAATGGGGTCTAATTGTTTTGATCTTTTCCACCTTCCTCAAAACTTAAAATGGACAACATCAGGACAACATCATTGCGATCATCATGCTAATACCTTTCCAATGGTATAAATTCCATCTTGATCTAATATCAAAAGATATGAGCCTTCAAAGACTTGACCAATAGCCACATGCCATGTCATCAAGACTAGCCATGTGGATCCCATGTGGTCCCCACATAGTTCCCACATTGCCCTCTAAGTCATAATTATATCAACTTCCAACTCATTCATGTCTAGAGTCTCGTTATGACTTTTTCTTTGCTCGCGGGACATATATATATATATATATATATATATATATATATATATATAAAATAAGTTGGACCTCCTTCTAGACATAAATTTCATGCGGGCCCCCTATTTCACCTCACCTAAGAAATAAAATCTCGAGGATTTCCTTTGTAGTCCCCTTTGAAACCATCAGGGAAGAACCTCCAAGGTTATGGGGAAGTTCGACCTGGATATGTTTCCATGCCAATCTATCAAGAGCACTGAGCCAATCACATGGGGTTTGGTATTCATCATGGTATTGTCCTCCTACTCATGGCATTTTCTTCCCTTGAAGCCATGCATGTAGGCTCCACCAATGCCACATCACCTTGAGAATAAAATCATGGTGGGATTATACAAAGCGCCATATGAAATCGTAGGGCTAGGGGATTCAGGGTGGCATCATGATATCTATCCACTAGGGTGATGTCATGGTTCCTAATCATGGGGGTGACATGGTCTAGTCCCACTATGCCTCCAACTATATTCCATTTGCATAATTCATGCTATAAATATTTTTTGGGGTCTTCACTTCATCACAAGGGGCCACGAATGAATGGGTCCACAATGCCACATCGCTTTGGGAATAAAATCCTAGAAGTTCCAAGCAAAGACTCCCTTTGAAACCTCTGAAGTTATAAAACTATGGGGTCATCTGACTTCCCAAACATTATATGGTAATCAACAAGCATGCATTTCTTGAGTTTGCATCTGGTCATATGGCCCAACCATATGATGTATGAGACTCAAGGCTTATTTTCCTTCAGGGCTTAGAGTTTTCAAATCCCACACATTCGACCAAAAATAAAATGTTTTATATGAATAAATAATAGAGCCTTTGGTTGGGGCCTCCGAATCCATAACACATGTGAATAAGTTTGTGGCCCATCTAGCTATCCCTTTTGAGCTTTTACACATCCTTGACCCATCACACCTCTATTGTGTCTTACACACACACACACACACACACACACACACACACACACATAAGCTACATGCGTCGTTGCTCAGCTCTTGAAACACTATTTCTAACCCTAGGGGAACCAAACAAAGCATATCACATTCGATTCAAAAGGGAATGAATGGATATGAACAAGGGTGATTTGTTTTATTCTAACAACATTCAAATCACACACATTTTCCTACCAGAACTCAAAAATTACTCCATCACGTGGCACTGAAACCATTTCAATAAGAAAACATGATGGATGAAGGAACCGCAACGAACTATGGCTTCAATATTCATATTATTTAACAAAAATCAACTTCATAAGTGCAAAATTCTAAGGACAACAATACACATGAATAAAAGGCACTTGCAACAATTTATAGGAAAAAATATATCTACCCAAAGACCAACAACTTCATTAACCATTTACAGACAGAGAGGTAAACACACACAGAGGCACATAAACAAATTGCTCATTAATAAAATTCAAACATACATAAAACCGACCAAATGTACAATGTGGGCATGTGTAGCCTAGACCTCATGACCTTTGCCTCTTCTCCTCACGCTGGAGCTTCACTTTTCTTCTCCTTATCTCTTCTACCTCCACTTTTCTCCTCTTCTCAACCACTCTCCCTCATTAAAAATAAAGCTAACATGGGAAAACCAAAAGTCACAAGATGAATAATTTCCCCTTCTCTAAAAAACGAGGGAAACTAAAACTATATTTACATTAGGAAATAAATCCTCCAGCTCATTCTAAAAACAAATCCTAATTCCTAATGTAAATATTTACAATTTCTTAACAAAAAAATATAAAATTTCTCCTATCATCATCATGGGACCATCCCATAACATTGGTAAGCTCTGGTCCAGTCTTCATCGAAATTTGTGCCCCATCTATGCACCTGCATCAATATCTTATCCTTTTGATATTATCATGACATATAATTCATGAGAATATCACTTTGTTGTTTTCCAAGATCCCATCAATCAATTGACTACTATATTTTGGGGGTAGTTTGACTCTTTGTTTTACCATGAGCTGGAATGATCCCTGTCCACCCTAGAGCTGATCTAGTTAACATTGAATCATCTTGAGTTTACTAGTAATAAAACCCAAGTGATGGATTTATCATTGCAAGCTAGCTAGTATGTTAAAAAATGATCATGGTTACTAGGATTGCATATGAGTTAGATGATCTTAACTACCACAACTATCATTAGTATAAATTCAATTGAATACTATTTTAGCCTATCAAAAGAGATGGAAAATGATTAATATTAATAAATTGTTACCTCTTCAACTTGAAATGACACTTCTCTTTGAAAAAATAGGAAAATGTCGTGAAAGAAAAGGGTAGAAAGGGTTCAAAAGTAGTCTTTTAATGGTGGAAAGAGCATCAAAATAGAGGACTGGCATCAAGGAACACCATTGCATCCAGAGTGCTCAACTCAATTCATTTCCCTAAACTTTATTATGTAATATGGTATATGGAGAGTATGATTATGGAGAGTTTAAGTACAAGAAACACATTGTGAAATCTCCCATAGTCTAGATAAACTCTTCCTTCTACACACACCTTAATAGGAGAATCACCCCTGATAAAAATAAGAGGCCTATTAGAACTCTCTAGGTATGAAAATATATGAGATGAAGAATCCATACAGTGAATAGCTCTTGAATCAAGAATCCAAGTGTATTGACAAGAGGTGAGAGAAATAAAGGCATGAACCTTTATCCTTGGAATTATTTGGAATCTAATATTCAAAATGATGTTATTGAAGAGATTATTCCATGAGGTCAATTTTCTTACTCATGTGCACATTCTGAGGATGGAATCACTTCTTGTAATAAGTAACGTATTCTTCTCCTTATTTGACTTCACCACCCCGCACCAGAAATTCAAACTACCTTTATGTATTTTTGGTTCCCTTCCTTCTTGTTTTCTTGTTCCTCTTCACCCTCATTTTTCTACTTGTTCTCCTTACTAGTTTCCTATGCTATAAGAACATGGTCTTGGGATGAATTCAAAGCTCCCATATTAATAAAATTGTTTTTATTTTGACTCAATGATTTAATAAATTTGTTCAAAGAAGCAATCTTAAAAAAATTTCCCACTGAGTTTTGAAGTATGGAAATAAGAAATTATTATAGAATATTGAAGTACTACCTTTCAAAGAGCTGAAAGAATAAAATACTCTTTTTTTCTATCAATTTCAAAAGTTGTTACTTCTTAAAATAAAGTCTTTGACATGGAAAATAAATGTTGTAGGGCATAAATTTTTTCTTGGCCTCAATTATAAAATCTAATTAACTAGTTGATTTACTCTCAAAGCATCTAGCTTTCCAAATAATGTCTCCGTCTTGGTCCATATCTTGTTCAGTAAGTTACAACAATCAATGTGGAAGTGGATGTATGGGGAAATTGACAAGCACAATATCCAAGAGGATTCATCAATCCTATTGAAGTAATTTGACTTCTCTACAACTAAAGTGGGATATAATTTAGTCCCCATAGTGGCCATATAGAGTTCCTTATTATGCAATATTAATAGGATCTTTCACTTCCACTCAAAGTAGTTGAGTAGATTTACAACCACACCGATTGTTGGTTAATCCATTCTCTCTAGTCTATTAAAAATTGTGAAAAATGAAATAATATGTTAGTATTCCTCATAAAAATATAATTCTCTAATACCATGCTGGATTTTAAGCATGAGCACAATATTTGTTGTGTAAAAATTACTACACTAGAAATTGCATAACATGAAAGAAGAGAATGAATTTGCATTGAAAAAAGGCTAAATAGATAAAGATACCACTTTGAATTGATGATAAAAATATTTTGTGTATTATCTATATACATAAATACAATTAAATAATCCTCCTTGAGGGGGAATCAATTCACACTAGGTTGATGTTCCATAGTGCATCCAAAGTAGAAAATAGATAGCAATTTCCTTGATTAGCTAATAACCTTAAACTAGAATAGAGACCCTAAAAAAGAGTGAGGGTATAAAACAAGGTTGATTAAATATAATCCGAGTAAAGAATTAGTTATAAATAAATTAATAACTCCCTCATGAAACTCCTAACTCATAAATAGAAATAAACCTCCAAAAATAAGAGTAAAATTCAAAAGGATAACGTGACAAGGTGAGTGGACGAAACTTGAATAAGGAAGTCCCCAAAACTAAGATAGAAAGTGTGGATTAGTGATTATAGACCTTATGGGTAAGAGTTTTTTCCATAGTGGATAGGATATATCCCTATCGCTATTTATTCAATGACTAATTACTGCCACACATTGTCTTAGGTGGCACCCCTACTAAAAATATACTTACTAAAAATAGAAAATGCTAAAAATAGAAGATGATACCAAATGGTATGGAATGTATAGTAGATAAATAAAATTTGTCATATGGAGACCTGATTACGTACAGAATAGGCCTTAAGTGTGAATTTTCCCCAAAATATCATACCCTTGGATCCTAGCAATGAAAACAATAGATAAAACCTTGGGAAGAAGAAATTGGTGCTAGAAAATTATATCAAGCCATCTAGGGAGACATAGATGATGTGGAGAAAAAGTTCAAAGGATAATTGTTGCATGGATTCCCATTATCCATAGTTCAAAAATTTGATATAGGGTTATGTGAATGGTGGATTGAGAAATGTGATTCAAAAGCAAGAGAATGCTAGATGGTCAAATTTATACCTAGAGTCAACTTTTGATATTTATTTTCCATTAGTTTTGTTCTTATTATCTATGAAAGGAAAATTATATAGAATCCAAGTATAATACATGGACATGAAACCACCATAATTCCACCATTTTAATCTAAATAACATGAATCTTCTATTCCTATGTCGACGAGATTTCAAATTTGGTTGGTGAGAAAGGTCAACTATAGAGCTTGGTGCAATCATTTATAGGAAAAGTCATCCATTGGTGAGATGAACACACCTTGACTATAGACATTGAATGTATGAAAAATCTATTTTGTTCAATTGTTGGGTGGGAAAAATCTTTCAACTATGGCCAACATAGTCAAGTTCAATCCAAGGATCAACCTTGTACATGACATTGCGGATTTTGAAAGTGAATGGAAGAGAATTAAGAATCACGATGAATGAGTTTTGTCTCATATGTTATTGAGAAAAATGGATTATCTACCATGGAAGTGTTATAATATTGAAGAAGAAAGGGATATAGATTTACATGGAAAGAGCTCAAAGAAAAATTTGTTATCTCTATCTTTATCCCATCAAAAACTCACTTAAAGGTGACAACCCCATCGGTTAATTTTGTTTAGATAGAAAAAGTAAAAAAACCAATGAATAGACAGTATAGATATATCCAAGTTGGGAAAGGAAAACCATCAACTAAGAAATATGATTTGACCATAATATACCCAATGACTTGAGAAAATCATCTAAACCACATGAACCACACTCATTAAATGAAATTTATGAAGCATGCCATTCAAATGATCACCACATGAGTGAAAATCATAACAACTCACCAAAAAATTCTAAATACAACTAGTTTGAATAATGAAATCCCAACATAAATAGAAGCTACTAGGTTCTATGATATAGATGTTGAAAGAAGCCTTGTTTGAGTTTGATAGAGCCCCACCTTGATTTTTGAACAAGAAATTACAAAAAGAATCCATTCTTCAACAAATTTTGTAGGAACCATTATGAATATGAAAGGAATAGTCCTAACATTAGAAGGATCAAAGAGAAAACTAGGAGAAAATCAACCAGTCTTAGAGTTGAAGACCTATGGGAATGACACTCATCGAGAAAGAATAAAAAATATTGACTATGTAGTATGATATTTTCAACTAACATGTACTAAAACAAGTGTATAATTAGATGTGAATCTATAATTTATTTAGCGGTGATTCATGTGATATAATCAAAGAGTACCTTTGGTGGTTCCACTACTACTTTTCTCCTCTTCCTCCTTGTATGTATGATGTATGCATATTATTTGTAAACTACTTGTTGTATATTATAGCTATGTAATTACACTATTGGTAACCTCTCTTATGTAATCTCATAAACTATAATGGACTTAAAAGGTAATTAATTCTAGGTAATATTTAGTTTTCTATAATATTCATTTTTTTTGTGCTAAGAGAGAAATCTACTTGAAATCATATGAGAATATTGATTACTCTTTCTATTATGGATGTGATGATGGTGCTGGAAATCTGTCAACCAAAGGGTCTCCCTGATGTGAAGTCCCAATTAGACATCACACTGTTTGTAGTAGGAACCCCATCTGGAATATGGCCTGATTGTCAATTATATTAAAGATATGCCTTGGCTCTAACTATCAACAAGAGAGAGGAATGAAAATGTGCCTTCAAAAAGCAAGGGCGTGTGCCTAGTGAGTGTTCGATCTTATGTGTGTCAAAGTTCTTTCACTGCGGAGGGGAGGAAAAGTGAGCCTATAAGAGAGATGTAGTAGTACCACCCAAGTAGAGATACACATAAATGAGAAGGATATGTACAACATCAATCAGAATAGTCCACAAAGATGTTATAGTTGGTGAAACCAATGTAACGAGGAGGATTTGTCTAATATCTAGCAGAATAGTCCATGAGGATGCAACAAGAGTAATAGAAATTACAACACAATCTCAATATGATAGGTACCAAAATAACCGAATTAGTTCAAATACTTTATCACAGATGAAAGAAAACATGAATTACAAACATTCACATAATAGTCTTACAAATATCCCAAATCCATGCATGAAGAACGTGTTGGCCCATATGGCTTCTTGTATTAAGTAAAAGTTCCAAGACACATGTATAAAATCAACACCAATATCTCCAATAGTGGAGCATTCAAGCCACTCCTTGCTCCTCAAAATAACTAGCTTATCTCTCTAATGCCTTGTGGGAGGAGCCAAGGTGAAAAGTACTTTGCTCATACAATGAGAGTGTATATATAACCAATAGGTGATCCTTCATCTTCCTTGTGAATCCTTGACTCCCGTCATGACTGTGTGACTTCCTATGACTTTTTGACCTTACATGACTCTTCATGCTTTGAATGTGTACTTTGGACTTCCATTTTGCAATACATTTAGAATAGGTAATTACATAATCCACAATAATGATGTGGCAGATGATGACTTATGACAGGACATGACATGACACTAATGACATGAACTGCATGATGATGTGACAGTGCCAAGTTGTCCTTCTTGCTGTTTCTTTCTTTATGTCTTCTTGAAAAGATGGTACATGTTCTTCTTCCTCCTCCTCCTTATGACTTGAATATTAGGAGTCTTCCATGTGATCTTGATCTTCATCTTATGTTAGTGTTCGGCGTTCCTTCATCTTCTCACCTAATGATCATCTTATTTCTTTAGCTCCATATGTGTCTTCTAACATTTCCTCCTTTTCCATCTCCTTCTTTGTCATATTACCATAGCATGATAGAGTACCTATTTCTGCAATCCACTCATGACAAGACGATATCAGTTTGATAAACCCCTAACCTAAGATGGTCCATATTGATCCACTAATTGAGGCAGTACTAGATGATAGGTTGGAAAAGAGGCTCACTAACTATGAAATTGCGTAGTTCAGGCAGTATTGGGTGAGGTTGAGCCCTGAGACTGCACAGTGCACAGTTCAGGCAGGAATGGGGAGACAAGCTATGCAGTTTCTAGACTCAGTGATATTAGTTGCGGGGATTTGCACTGCTTGGGAGAAATGCATAGTTCTAGGAGTCAGGGGAGGCTATGCGTAGTTAAGGCTAGGCTGGGAGGATGAATTGCATAATTTTGGAAGGCAAGGTCGGGCTTGAGCACTGGAGCTATGTAGTGTAGCAGTCCTGAGAAGAAAGAAATTCACATTGCACAGTGTCAAGGGACACGGATTCATCTTGAGGGTTGGAACCGCACAGTGCACAGTTGAGGAAGGCCGGATGAGGCTAGGTTGTTGGGGAACTTCTAAAAAATTGGCTAAGTGTGGCACCGAAGAGACTAATGTGAACAATGATATGACTTCACTATGATCACACACATGAAAAAAATTGATGAAACAAAAAACAGATCATCCTGAACACATTAAGAACATATTTCTGTCAATGAAATAACCTTGTGATGACTTTACGATAAGTGCAACACTAAAGGTACAGTTTGCAACAATCATGATGCCACTTGTGTGACAGTGCTAAGAACTTTGGGAATGAGTGTGACTGATGTTTACATGGTTAGAACAACTCATTCAAACAAATATAACCCCTTGAAACCACTAGAACAAGCATACATACATTGTGAGACAACTAACATGAGAAAATATGTCAATTGCTAAAGTGTGAATGACTCTTGCGATATGTGGACAACAATGAAATTAACACATGCTAGAGAAAAGATAACGTGAAAATGACACTAGTTAGAGTGAAGGCAAGTGAAAGCGACAGACGAAAACATGAAAATGGCACTCCCGAAAACAAAGGTGTGCTAAAGTGATAGTGTGAAAAACTCATTGAAATGGAAGTATGAACACAACTAGAATGTGAGAAATTGTCAGTGTCAATGTGCATTGACTGTCGACATGGATTGGACATCGCACAGGAACAGTCTTGATGGACCGTGATATGCTTATCCACACTTACGTAAAAGGATGCTCTAATGAACTTGTTGTGGACTGAGCATGTGTGAGAAAGTGACTTTGACACTTCTGATCCAAGTAGGGAGCTCAAAATCATTAGTCAACCAAGAAGTGACTATGGAATGATTGATCACAAGATCCATAGTAGGCTCCAAAATTCGAGTGTATGCAAAATTTTGGAGGGAGGAGTTGACATAACCATTTGCGAGTGTGGAAGTGCCTCAATCACTTGATAAGTACCTGAATAGTGATGTGTTAAACCATAAATATCAAAGGATGTAAAATTAATGTCATTGGATGTGTTAATGGGAACATAGCAAGTTGAACAACAGTCATCAAAAACAGAATCATGATCAGATAGGCTGATTAAAGCAATAGATTCCCAGTTTGTAATTACCAAAGTTAAATCAATTTGAATAGTATCCCAAATGCTTTTCATAATATAATCATATTCCTTAGGTGACAAGTGTAAGAAACCATTTTCTTGTAACTGGCTACACATTGAACTAACATTGTAATCGTTCGTCAAAAGGAGTAAAAAGGAACAATAGCATAACAAACACATGAAACCAATCAACATAAAACAATTGAAGAAGATTTTGATTCATCAAATAATCTATGCATTCATTGACTCTCAGGAGGATTTCAGGTGTGATGAAGAAAAGTATTAGCATCAGAATATTCACAAAAAGAATGAGGAGATGATTGTTTTCAAAAGAGTCCGATAGGTATGACCCCTTTGGCGAGAGATAATATTTAGAATAATTTACTTCACAATTCCATGATTTTATGAGAGACCTAAATTCCAAGGCTAATGTTTATATAGGATACTTGCATGAAGATGAATCATCTTGAATCCTATTATAAATAGAAACTTGAAAGCTCGAAAGATCATATTCACAATGCCAAAAATATTTCAAGAAAGAATTTACATCTAATGAAACCATGCAAAAAGAAGAGTTTTGTGAAGAAAACCAAACCTAAATCAGTATGGGGGTCTTGCTAGAGTTGCGATATCTTGACATAACCATCAATGGAAGTTGAAGTGCCTCGACTCCTTGGAAAGCCCCAAAATTTTCAAGGATTCTAAAATCACATTCTGAAGATTGAACCAAATCATGTATGGTGTGAGGATGGTTTCTTTCACTGATTTCAATGAGGTCACTATTAATTGAATGGAAACCATCTATGTCACTAATTTGATCATACTTTACAACTTCAACAACCAGATTATTTGAGTTGAAAGATTCATACGATTGCAAATCTGAAGATATATGAATCTGAAAAATTTCATGAGAAAGTTGGTTTGGAGAGTTGTCTTCATGAAAGAGAAGAGATGATGAGGAACGGAAAGAGTAATCAATGATTCGATTGTTCCCATTTTCATCATGGAAAATCTCACCACCTTGTGTCAATTGAGAAGTTAGCTCATCATATTAAGAACTCAAAGAGCATGGAGTATCTCTATCACAAGTAGATGCATCACAAATAGTAGAGCACAAGGGATAGTGAGATAAAGAGGAAGTTTGGATAAGGACATCTTCTTTGACCAAATTAGATCCTAGATCTAAAGTAAAGTCTTCATGAGAAATGAGAAGATTAGATGATGCACTTATGAATTTTTCATTTCTTACATCAACAAAATTATGACCATCATAATGATCGTTTCCCAATGCTACATACTGATCGAAAGAATTGATTACATTTAATTCACTACTAAGATTAGTAGATTTAATATCATCCAAGAATGAAAGTGTATAGTATTCAAATGGAGTATTTTTTAAAGTAGAAGAAAGATTGAGAGCATCTTCACCTTCCTGCTCCTCTGACTGTGTATTGTGACTTCCTTGTACTTGATTGCAATTTGAATTAGCAACTCAAAAATATAGAGAGTGTGAAAAGCTAGTTGGTGAAGCAGATTGATTGGGTCGATCATAGTAATAAGAGTCATGGCATGTAGATGATAGAGGATAACAGATATCTAGATCATATTGGAGGATGGATTTATGAATAATGACATCATGTTTTGGACTGGGGAAGTTAGTCTTCACCATGGGCTTCAGTCTTCACCATGGACTTCATGAGACATTCTAGGATTTCCTCCATTGAATCTAAGTCATGAGAAACAAAAGAAGAATGAGAAGATGGATTAGGAATTTGATCTACAGATTTTCCAACTTTATTACCATTACATAGAGGAAATCTTATCAGAATTGGATGAGGAAAAATAACAAAAGGGGTAGTAAAATCCTCCTCTGAAATTAGAAGTGTCTCATGATTCACAAGAGTTGGGGAAGTAGGAAAATCAGGGGGTCTAGGTTCACCATGTAAAGAGGTAAGGACCAAGGGCTCAAACTCTTATTTTAAGAAATCACGATCCATATTTTCTTCAGGAAATTCATAACAAAGGTGAAGGAATCGATCAGAAAAATTCTCAATTGATTCATTAGGCTTCATTCGTAAGTGATTGATTATTTTACAAACATCTCAGTAGTTATACATATCAAAGGCTTGATAAATATACTTGAGGAAATGATGGAAAGAATGGATAGATGTGGGTGTTAAGGTATGACACCATTTATTAACATGACCTTCAAGGTAGAGGAAGAATATCACAGAAGAAAACTTTTCATCATTGATTTTGTAAGATTCAAAAAAATTTAGAAATTTAGAAATGTGTGTAGTTATGTATGTTCCATCCCCATCATCAAACTTTAACTAAGACAAGTGATATAAAGGCTCATCGGGGATTGAAAATTGATAAATGGATAAATTAGAGAAACACCCCAGAAGTAAAATTTGAGGATGAGCCATTTGAGATAAGAGGTCCAAGACAAAATCAACGAGCACAAATTGTCATCTAGCCCTCCTTTTAGCACCAATTGTTGATAGTGCTAGAAATTCATCAACCAATAGGTCTCACTAATGTGAAGTCCCAATTAGACCTCACACTATTTGGAGTAGGAGACCCATCCGGAATATGGCTCGATTTCCAGTTATCTTAAATATATTCCTTGGCTTTAACTATCAACAAGAGAGAGGAATGAAAATGTGCCTACGAAAAGCAACGGGGTGTGCTTGGTGAGTGTTCGATTGTATGTGTGTCAAATTTATTTCACTGTAGAGGGGAGGAAAAGTGAGCCTTTAAGAGAGAGGTAGTAGTAGCACCCAAGTAGAGACACACATAAATGATAAGGATCCATACAACATCAAGTAGAATAGTCCACAAAGATGCAATGGTTGGTGTAATCAATGTTAATTTTTGTAGCTGCGGTAAAATTCCACCTTGGATTGCTCAAATGATTGAGATATTGATTTCATTAGATTCCTATTTTCGAGAGGACCAAAATTTACCTAAATATCACCTAATTTGGTTAAACAGAAACTAAGTTTTGAATTATTTTATTCATTCATACATTATGGAATGGGTCAGCCCTAACCACATGGGTAACTGCTTGGGTCAATATTAACCCCAAGTTAACCCTCAGGAAAGCCTATAAAAGGAAGTGACCTCAAGTTCATTTCAACACATCATAATCTTTCTAATATTCTATTTTGTCTTGGCTCGCATAGGTGCATTGGAAGAAGTTCACACAGGGTCTGAAATCATAGGTGGAAGGTTCACTCTAAGTTTGGGTTTTCTGGATCTCAGTCGCTGGCACAGATTAGGACATTTTTGTCCCTGGTCATAGGTGTAGAGTGGGAAATGGAGTGACTCTGGGTCTTTGGTCACTTAGAGATAGTTTAATGAGAGTGACTCTGGGTTTAGAGGCAGATCAGAAGGTTCCAGTCCCTAGTTTGTCGCACAGAGTAGTCCTGAGAGTGACCAAGACATCTCGATTGCTTGCATAACTACAGTAAGGGTGAGACTCTAGGTTTCAATTTTATTATGCCACAGTTGCACGCATGAAGGCTTCTTTAGAGTGACTTTGTAGTGATAGTCACTCACATATAGTATCTGAGAGAGTGACCCAGGAGTTTCGGTCACACACAGACAATCGTGATGAGGGAGACCAAAATTTAGATCTAGTGTTTGACATATTGACTTCAGTTGACTTCAGTGCTTTGGTAGATATGAGTTTCTCTCTACTATTATATAGATCTTTATATTTGTAGATCTAATTTGTTAGTTTCTTCTACAAACATATGTATTGGGCTCATTAACAGTGACAACAATGCTTAGCAATGTTCGGCACAGTGACAACAGTATACAACAATTGACATCAATTTATGATAGCACATTACAACAATCAGTATGAGGATTGTAATTCCTAGCATGATTAGATCTGTTTCATGAATATCATTATTGTTTTGTTGCATATATAAAGTTATGGATCATTGTACTCTCTTTTGCTACATCATTTGATGAAAATCTAAGAAGAAGAAGATTTGCAAGGGTTTTCCCCATAGTGGGTTTTGCCCTGGTCTTGGACCAATCATGGTGTCTCTATATGTGTGCATGCTTTCTTCTATTGTTCCTTTTATGTTCCGCTGCATTGATGATGATGATGATGTTGTTTCTTTCTATGTTATTGCACATGTTAATGTATAATGGTGTAGATCTGAATAATGTAATGAGGATATGGGGTGAACTTAATATATTAATGATGAAATGAAACTAGCATAGCAAAGAACAATGTCGCCCTATGAGAAATTAAAAAACAATGTGTTGGGCCTTGGAATTGGTATAATTCTTCACCTTATTTCATTAGTTTATAGTTATATTTTTAAGCCTTTCGAGCATATATTATAATAATTCGAATGCTAAAGAGTTCTAGAAGGGAGTTAATAATTGTTTTGTTATTTTACCTTATATGTAAATCAATTTGAGACTTGAATATGTTATTAACTCACGATTTGGGTCGATATTTGGATAGGAAATATTTGATGCTGATTATTGTTCCTTGAATAGCTAAGGAAGGCCGAGCCATAAGGAAATTGTTTAGACTTTTTGTGACTTGCTAACCGAGAATCAACATCTTATATACACGAGATGGTTGGAAAGAGGATCATGACTTTCTATTCTAAGGAATACGTTGCATATTTCATAGCTTGAATTAAGCATCCTGAGAATCTCTCGGTTCTCAGGATAGCTTTACCATTTCGAATTTAGGGTTATTTTGTAATATAAAAGTAGGATTAAACTCCAATAAAGGTGGTGAATTGTTCCTATTAATTGTAACACGAGACTAGAGAAACAAATTCTCCTGAATTTTCACAAACTTCTCTTATAATTTACTGTTGCATATTAATGGAGATTTCAGAAATTTTGTTTTAATCTAGGTGATTAAATTCCAGTAATCATGGGCCCAGTCCTAGAATTAATATTGTCTTCCTTTGCATTATTATCGCATCTTACTTTCAACATTTGAATGATTAATTGTTTCTCAGATTAAATCACCATTTGTCAGATTTACTGTTACTGTTTACAAGTAATTGTAGTGAATAATGATGAATGAGATTTCCCTTACAACATTATCTTTTGTTATTGTTTTCCACAACAAGTGTGAATTGTTAGCTTCAAAGACTTATCATTTTTCTGATAGATGCATTTTAGTTCTGTTATCACAGTTATTGTTTCCTAGGAAACAACTTGAATTGATCTATTATTTTCAAATAGAAACTTAAGAATTTATTTATGTTATCAGTTTGATTATAGTTTAGAAGTAGAAAATGAGTGTTTTTTCAGTAAATATTTTGTTGTTCCTTTCATTTCTTAGTCTTTGCCTCTTATTAGTTTCACCTAGATAAGGATAATATAAACACTACCCTTGCACCAACTGTGCGAACAACCTTGCAATAAAAAGATGAATTCCCAGATTGACAATTTAATGTGTATAGGTTTAAGTTGATTCTTTAGGAACAACTCGGTACCCAAAATTTGGTGTGGTTGCTAGGGAGGTTTTCAAAGAAGTGTTTAGGTGTATCCCATTGGGATTAGGTATTAAAGACACAAGGTAAGAACATACATGCGCACCAAGTAAAAATCTTGTGCCAGTGCCTACCCTCAACCGATACTTTTAGGATTGTTTAGTGTGCATGGCTAGGAAAAAGAATAGAACTGTAAATCAAGAAGTTATAGATTCAAAACCCATTTAAAAAACAACCAAAACTCAACGTCATTCCAGCCTTGTAAGAGAAACCTTGATAGATGAAATCATTTGGAAATATGAATCTCAAGCATCGGTAGTTACTCGAACAATATTCGGGAAGGGCTCTACTATTTCCCCTCGAGCGCTAGGATCATCTAATGCAACTCATGTTGAGATTCACAATAAGACTGAATGATTTCAACGAAGTTTTCAAGATACACCCATTAGATACCTCAGTCATTCTAGTAAATTTGAGGGGAATTCTTGTAATTTAAAAGAGGGGGAAGGTGAAACAAGTGGAGTAGATCCATAATCTGCTAAATTTGAATCTCTTGCAACCCCTGTTGTAGGGAAAGAACCTGAAATCCCTGACTTGAATAGTGTTGTGAGACCCATTCAAAGGCCGAACATTAACGAAAGTCCTCTTGCTCAGATAGTACCTTTTGATCATGAAATACTTAAAGGATACTGGTAGATTTTTGACCAAATGGTGAACGCATCACCACAAACACAAACATCGACCATAGAATACCCTATAGTCGATCCACTAGCCAATGCACCAATGAAATCTATTCCATTACAAAATATCCCAAATTTTCATGGAATGGCCTTCGAAGACCCTGATGCATTCTTGTTTGAGTTCGATGTCCTATGTTGAGGTTATGATTATACCACTAATCCACAAAAGTTGAAACTGTTTCCTTATACCTTGAAGGGAGCAATTCTACATTGGTTTATGGGACTAGTAGGCGGTACTATAAATTCATGGGATGGAATGAAAAATGATTTCCTTACCAAATATCAAGATTATGGCTGCTCTAGGGACTTAAGAGAGGAAATCTTTAAAATGATGGCAAAAGATGATGAGACTTTAGACGAATATGTTGAAAGGTTTCAATATAAATTGCAAAGATCACCTTACACTACTTTACCCAAAGAAGCATTGAAAAATTATTTAATTAAGGGCATGAAAGATGAGCGGATAGAAGAACTTATTTTAATGGGGCAAGGTGATATTTCCAAGGAAGATTATGATAATTTTATTAAACTATGTATCAAGTGCTTGCAAGGAAGTACATGAACCAGATTTGGAATTCGAGATTCCCTTAGTAGGACAAGCAGGACTATAGGCGTAGGTGTAACCCAAGTGGAGATCGGTAATCTTTTAGAAGATTTTAAAACTGATATTTTGAGCACATTAACTACACATTTGGATTTCCTATAGGTCAAGAAAAAATAGGTCAAAACAAAGCAAGCTTTGGTTATTTTTTGTCCTAGATGTTAGAAGAAGCAATGATAGAGAGTGTCCATTAGATATGATTGAAGCATGTGCTATTTGCACTAAGGATCATTCGAAAGAGCGATGTCCCTCACTCCCTAGATTATAATTTGTATTCAAAGATGCTGAGAAAGATCCAGAGCTAGCATATCTTATGACACAATGAAGGTAGTGACAGACTCGCCCTTCAAGTATGATGTAGGACCCTTGTCTGTTTTATTCTCATCAACAACAAATTCCTAGATCAACATGGAAGGGTCAACAATATTTTAATCTCACTTGGAAATCCCAACAATACTCTACACCACCCTGGGAAAATCATCCATTCCCTGGACCTATATGGCCAAATCATGAGTGTTATACACCCAACAAACAATCCATACCCTTCACAGTGGACAAATTCATCTGCACAAGGACCAATGTGGCCTCAAAATTGGCAGCATCCTGTAGGACCAATTAACCCATATGTCGGAATACTACCATAGTCACAACCATCATTGTAAGCTCCATTTCAACTACCCCCAAATCCCCAACCTCCACTACGTCCTTAATTACATGCACAGCTGAATCCTAATCTAAACAATAAGCATGTCCAATATTTGGAGACCATTGAAAGTTCATATCGTGAATCAAACCCTATTGAAAGTAATGAATTGTGGTTGAGATATGGATGATTTATCTTCCTAGAAGACAATAAAGTTAACCAAGAGCAGCCTTTAGTGGATCACATTTCTCTGATTATAGTTGTTTTTGAAATAGAGGCATCTGATGTGTCAGCTAAACAACAAGATCCCATTAAAACTACAGTGGTTGCTCTGCCATTCCCCAAAAGTCTCATAGTAATAAAACCACTAGTCCATTCTGATTTTGATCTTATAGGGGAATTAAAAACTTTAAGCATAAAAATCCTACTCCTCCATGCTACATGAGATGTTCCAATTTATGCTAAAACGATTAAATAATTGTGTGTCAAAAAACTTGTGAGGAAACCTAAAGATCCTCCTACAGTCCATATCTTAGGGACACTCTCTGACCTTACCTTAGGGAAATAGATACCTGTCAAATATGATGACCTTGGCAATCCAGTAATCATTTTTCAAATTCAGGGTCGCAATTTCCCAAATACCCTGGTGGACTTAGGAGTTGCTATAAACATCTTGACTGTAGAAACCTATCGTATCCTTGGGATAACAAACTTAGAACTGACTTCCACTATGTTGGAACTAGCTGACAGATTGGTAGTCAAACTAGAGGGCACTCTGGAAGATGTTAGAATTTCTGTAGATTCTTGGGAGTACCCGCGGAATTTCTGGTTATCAATACTAGAAATAGACTGGATGGGAATCCTTTGATATTAGGGAGACCATGGCTAGCAAATGCAAACACATATATAGGATTCCAGACAAGGAATATGACAATTACAAAAGGAGCGATTGTAAAAAACACTTGTCTTATACCCGCCTGCTAAACCCAACCTACCTATCAAAAATTACCAATTATTTCCACCCAAATATCAGGAGGAAAACCTGTGTTCTCCTCTTACCTTGGATGAAGCTCTTGCATTAAAAGTCAAATCAAGGATGATATAATTAATGGATTTATTAACAAACCTTGTACTATTGAGAATCCAACATGTCAAATGCTAAAATCCATGCTTGATAATGAGGCCCAGGAAGATCCACTAGAGGTTTTGAATAATGACCATATACCTACGATTGTTGTCCATAATAGCATTCCCATCGAAATTGAACCTGGTAAAAATTTGAATATTAATGCCAATATGGATGATCAGCAACATAAAAATTTAATTCAAATTCTTCAGAAATATAAGCAGGATTTTTCTTGGGAATATTATGACATGAAAAGCATCGATCCAGAACAATTTACCCATCACATTTATATAGAAAAAGATGCCCATGCTATTCAAACACCTCAGAGAAGATTAAATCCACACCTTAGGGATGTAGTAAAACAAGAGTTACAAAAGCTCCTGGATGTTAATTTTATATATCCTATTTCAGATAGCCAATGGGTTTCACCATTAGTTGTCGTCCCTAAGAAAAATGGTAAATGGAGAATTTGTGTGGACTATAGAGAATTGAACAAGGTTACGCAGAAAGACCATTTCCCCCTTCCATTTGTAGATTAGATCCTTGACACTCTTGCTGGGAAGAATGTTTTCTCCTTTTTGGACAGTTTTAGTGGTTATAATCAAATTCAAATTTCTCCTAAAGACCAGGATAAGACCACATTTACCTGCCCTTGGGGAACATTTGCATATAGAGTTTTACCATTTGGGCTGTGCAATGCACCAACCACCTTCTAGAGGGAAATTTTGAGTACATTTTCTAATTTAATTAGTGAAGGAATTGAGTTGTACATGGATGATTTTACTCCATATGGTAACGAATTTAACCAAGCCTTATAGAATTTAGAAAAAATGATTGAATGATGCATTGCCACCATATTATGCCTTAGCCATGAAAAATTTCATATGATGATGACCGAAGGTCTAGTTCTGGGAAATTACATTTCTGCTATAGGTATTCAAGTGGATCCAATAAATATTGAGGTAATTCTTACGTTTCCTACTCCTCGTACACCAACTGAGGTACATAGTTTCCTTGGCTATGTTGGTTGTTATCTCAGATTTATAGCTATTTTTTCAAAGATAGTAGCACCACTATATGTTTTTATAGGAAATGTTGAATTTGAATGGACCGAAAAATGTGATGTTTCTTTTTCCGAAATTAAAAATTTGGTCTCAATAGCCCCTGTGTTAAGAGGGTCAAAATGGAATTTACCCTTCCATATCTCATCAGACACAATGATAGGAGTTGTCCTTGGATATGAAGAAGAAAAAAGACCTTATGCCATTTATTTTATCAGCAAGAATATTACACTGGCAGAGTCAAAATTATATAGAGTTTGACATTACTATAAAGGATTGCCCAGGAAAGGAAAATCTCATTACAAATTTTTTGTCTAGAGTACCCAAAACAACGAATTATTTACCGGTGGAAGATAAAATTCCATACGAACTCCTATTTGCTGTAACAATGAAGACACCTTGGTATGCTGATGTGGCCAATTACCTGACAGTAGGAAAATTTCTAGCACATTTGTCACCCTGGGATAGGAAACTTATTGTTCAACTCAGTGCACAATTCTCTTGGATAGATGGTAACCTCTTTCATACAGGGTCTGAATTTCAGATCCACAAACACATTAGAGAAGACAATATTTATGACATTCTTCGGGCCTGTCATGATGAACCCTGTAGTGGAGTTTCAATGATTAGAGGGCTGGGCATAAAAGTACTCCAGATGGGCTATTATTGGCCCACGATATTCAAATATGGAAAAACGTATGTCAAAAGTTGTGATAGATGTCAGATAATGGGTTGTCCCACTCAAGCTGATGAGATGCCCCTACAGTTTGTAATAGAACCCTATGAAATATGGGCATTGGATTTTGTGGGCCCATTTAACCCACCATTGAATCAGAAGGCATACATCCTGGTTCATATGGACTATGTGATTAAATGGGTGGAAGCAAAATCTCTTCCGAAAGCTACAGAAGAAGCGGTCATTAATTTCTTATTTGATCTATTTGTGCGATATGGACTGCCTCAAGAAATAATAGCGGATGGGGGTCACAATTCACTTCTCATAAATTTTCTTCCACTTTACAGAACTACCACATTAAGCACAAAGTCGCTTCTCCTTACCATCCTCAAGCAAACAAACAGGTGGAAAGAACCAATAAGGGTCTGGAGGCAATTATGACCAAAGCAGTATCGGCGAATCGCTAGAACTGTGTAACTAAAATTCCCGAGGCCTTACGGGCCTATTGAACAACCTAGCATAATACTACTGGCTATTCACCATATCACATTTTTTTTGGTAAGGATCCCATTTTTCCTATTGAATTCGAGACTAATACTCTCAAGACTGCAAGAGAAGTTGGATTGGATTTCACAAAAGCACAAAAATAGTGTTTACAACAACTTAATGAATTGGACGAGATGTGCCTATCAACCCTGCAACATACAAATGTTATTTAATAGAAAAGGGCCAAATGGCATGATCACCTTATTAAGAAAAATAAAATTCAGAAAGACAACTGCACTGCTGTACAATTCTAGGTTTCAAGATTTTCCAAGAAAATGTCAAACAATATGGCTAGGACCTTATGAGATCACTAAAATCTATGACAACGGTATAGTGACTTTGACTACTATTGATGGTTTTGGCATCTCTTTTCTTGCTAATGGACATCGAATCTTCCAATATCATTAGCCACTTACACAAGAGTCCTTTTGCCGTCAGATAAGTAATGATTCCAATTTGTAGATCGTAGTTGATTGGGGAGGTAACCCCGTGGCTACATCTACCTGATTTTTTTCAAAAATCCTTTCATTTTGTACATAATGTACATATTTTTATGAAATTTATGTCTTGTTAAAAAAATAAAAATAAAAAAAGCATGATAATAATAATAATAATAGTAGTAAAAATGAAATAAGAGGAAAGGGTTGTTATTCCTTTTATCACATTTTTTGTTCCTTTGGTCACAACTGTTGTTCCCTCACTACTATTCCCTTAGTCACAATTGTTGTTCCCTTTCTTAACAACTTATTGTCCTCTTTTATCATAGTTGATGTTCCTTTGGTCGCAGTTGTTGTTCCCTTAGTCACAGTGGTTTTCACATCAGCTTGTTGTCCCCTTTTATCACAGTTGTTATTCCCTTTTATCATAGTGGAGGTTACCTTTGGACACAGTTGTCGTTCCCTTAGCCACAACTCGTGTTCCCTTATGATTACTATTTTCTTGAGTTATAACCAATTTTTGTGTGAAATTATTCTGATTTTGAAGCACTTTTCTAATATCATGGTGACAAAATTATGTCATTCCAATGATTACCATAAGAGAATATTTTATTTGACTTCTCAACTTCATAAAAAAATTAACAATCCTGATATTGTAAATACATAAATTGTTCATAATATATCTCTTCAATTACCACTAGAGAAGTTTCTTTTTCTTCCTTATAATCCTGTGATCTCCTTAACAAATAAAATTTTGGGAAGAAAATAGAAAATTGAAAGGAGAATTATTACAATAATTTTTACGCCATCCATGAAACCTAAGGAGTTGATGAACCACCTCATTCACTGATCTCTTATCATAAAAGAGTTATAAAATTACTAATAAATCAAATTAAAAGAAGAAACTTGTACCAAAATGATAGGAGGTCTCATTACGAGCCTGCCTACCATGATCGTTGGACTTAATAAGGCGAGATTACCATTATGGTCACCAAGCTAGGGTAATGGGCTTTGAAATTTGAATTTGAGGACAAGAGGTCTCATCATGAGCCGACTTTTTCATCTCATTAAGATCTAGTGAATGGCATTGTTATTAGTTGGTCACCATGCCAGAACAATGGCCTTTTGGAAATAATCAACAAAATTAAGTTATGAATCATTTTTAGTAGAATGGGATACTGGCATATCAACGGGGTAAAAGGAAACCCTGTCGAGGCTATGGATGTCTGCTAGCAGTAGAGGCCACGCTTATTATATTAGAGTATATTTGAAATCACCTTATAAACAATTTTCTATTTTGTCTTCCCTTTCCAATAATAAAGGAGAATCATCATACCATTAGGAAAATTTATTACATTAGGAAGGTGGTAATGTTGAGTATGTGTGAACAATAATTTATTCTAATATATCACGAATGAAATTATAAAAAGTTTCCGTGTCTATTTTTAACTTCTTTCTCTTTAATGGTAATCTTTTGGTGTGAATCTGTCTTAGCCATGATTGGAGCTTTAATTCTATTTCCATGCTCTGATTTCCACTAAGATTTAGCCTTGTCAACATATCTCATCATTGAATGCACCCTATCATCACATCGCATGTCTCCATTGTTATTTTCATGTTTTGATGGTCGTCCATTTGGCATTCAATTTGTTTCTATCTCATTAATTATGTCCGCCATCCACCATATGATTGAAGGTTGTGGTCAACCGTAAATCTATTTTGCATGTGTTAACTCTTGTATTCATTTACTTGTAATTGTTGAACATTGTTACTCCTTGCACTTGTTACCTACTAAAATCTATTGAACACAGCTCCAGGTCACTCCCTAAAAAACAACCGAGATGGGTGGTCATTCAATTCACAGCGAACTAGCCGAATTGAGAGTTTTCGAATAGGCACACAGTAAGTTGGAGCAAGTGGGTTGGAAAAATTAATTTTCCCAATTGCAGGGATTTGACAATGTGATTGCTCTAGAATTCATACAGAATTTGAGCAGTGGGATAACCACAGTTAAGGGGAGGTAGGTGAAGTTTAATGAATAAATGCTTACGGAAGTTATATGCCTTCCTATGGAAGGTGAAAAGTGGGTTGACAAACATACCCATTGTAGAGCGCAACATTGTTGCTCACATACCCCATAGAAGAAATGATTAAGAAAGGAAAGGGGTATAACCCTACATCATTTCCAGAACCCTGGAAGGAATTGACAAGGGTTGTGCAAAGATATGTCACCTGTGGCAACTGATATGACATGGTCAAACCTCGACACTTCAAGTTAATGGTGGTACTAAATAAAAAGGTAACTCTAAACTTACCTTACCTTTTGAATGAAATTCTGCATGAGACTGTTGTAATATTTAATAATTCCAAAGACCAAGCTTCAGTGGTAAGCCACCATAGTCTCATAAAACTAATATTTGTTAGATAACTAAGCTGAGTGCACCTAGGTTGGGAAGAATTTGTGGGAAAATATGAGGTCCCACTGGAAATTGGAATACCTGCTGAAGAACCTAAGTGACTAGTAGAGAATGAGGAGGCCAACATGATAAGGGAATGAACTACATAGTAATAGACCCAGACCTTAGCTCCACAATACCTAACCAGGGCATAAAAGAGAGTGGTTTACCTTCTAGTTTCCTTACCTACTAAACAAAGGAGGTCGTCTAGACTAGCCAAAATAATGAGTCCCATGGATTCTGTTGTATAATCAATGGAAGAAAGTGCATCCTAGAGACTTCCTAATATACAGGAAACTCATCAATAAGGTTCCCCCTAGGTACATGAAATGGAAGTGGCCCAAGTATTGGAAGGATTAGGAACCCTTTTAAGTTTTGTAAATTTTGAGGATGCTGCAGGTTGTTTGGAAAATCCACCAAAACAAACCTCAGTGCCCAATTCTCTTATTTCTCCTTCCAATTCAGCAGCTACTTTCATTCTCGAGTCCCTAATAGATCTTGGAGATATCTCTCTTTAAGAGAATTATGTAGACTCCATTACAACCATCATGGAACCTTGTTCTCACCCGGAAGAAGCAACTCTACAATATTCGGTGAGACAAGAGATTAAAGTTGATTTTTATAGGATGCCACAGTTTGATGAGGGCCTTATAGAACCTTTAATTACTACCGTAGTTGAGGAAGTAGTGACTGAAAGGCCCAAGACTATCACTATTGCTCCCTCTTCTTCGGTTGTCCAGACCAAAATTCTTGATGGAAAAAGAACGAGGAAAATCAATCACAAAGTAGAGTTGCTAAAAAGATAAAATAGGAAACCACAAAGAAAACTGTAGCAACTCAAGAAGTGGTTGAGAGACAACAAGGCTCAGAGGTATCTCAACGAAAAGCAATAAACCCAAACAATTGAGACTCAAATAAAAAACATTGTTTCCTCCACAGAGACTAAGATAGAAGAAACTCTTGTCGTTTCCATAGGAACACAGACCGACCCAGATGTATTAAGCATTAATGTGATGACCGTTGAAGTGGGTACTCAAACATAATTATTAGTTCCTATTGATAGGAGCACTCAAATAGAGCCTCTACCTCCTTATACTCTAATTTTATACGCTACCATTCAGGTTTTAAACAAGAATATGGAAGAACAGTAGGAAACTTTGACACAGTATCGAGGAGAGGTGGTGCCCCAAAAAGAGCATCAGGAACTACTGTAAAAATTCAAAGCATTGATGACCACTGAGGAAAAAGCATATGCTAAATTAAGAGTATAAAAAAAAAGGTGAAGACAGTAAAAGGCCAGCTTGAAAAATCCCTAGAATAGACAAAGGAAGTTTGTTCCATCTACTTTGATGTCTTGTCTTGTAAATGTCCAACCAAAAAATATTCTTTGTTTTTATTGGAACGATATCTTTTGCTCAAGATTAAGGCCGTTTGGTCCAGCCAACCTTATAAATTCAATAATGTTTCTGATTTTGGTAACTCTTTCCATGAATAGGGTGATCATACAAAGTATTTATTGTGTGAATTTTATATGCGCAATTTCTTTTTGGAGGAATGAATAGATGAAAACCCCATTCCTTTCATTGGATATGTACAATTTTAGGCATTTATCTCTTTTACCATAGACCAAATAAAGTGGTCCAAATCCCATAACATATTCCAATGGAGAGAAAATGGCTTTGACCTCTGGGTCAGAGGAGAGCCAAAAAGCCCTTTGCATACACTTGTCAAACACAAGAGGCTTATGGAGCATCCTAACATTGTTACTGCCATGGCACCTATCCATAATGATGTCCTATAGATAGGGTTGGCATATTTTGAGGATATTAAAGCAGAAGCTTTATGAGCTACTTAAAAAATATGGAAAGTGTCATGTAATGAAGTTAAGAATAGATAACCCTCCAGTTTCAGGAATTTTCAAGTTGCAATAAGAAGGTTACGGGATATGCTCATTTAGTCCTAGAATAGGGCCCCAACTGGCTTGGATATAGATACAAAGTTCCTATAATTTGGTACTCTCTAGATGAATATAAATTTGAGTATGAGCTCACAGAAGCAGGTAAGTTTGTAGCATTCCAGGTAGAAAGAAGTAGGAATGGATTCAGACACTATGGAGAGTGTCCTTACTCAGCCTACTCTCTAACCTTACTTCATGTCAACCATCTCTTTGTATGAGGTCATGAAGAAAGGTGAGTTGGGGGGTGATGTTGGGGATTGGAATTAGTATAATTTTTCACCTTATTTCTTTAGTTTATAGTTATTTTTTCAAGCCTTTCAAGCATAGATTATAATAATTCGAAGGATAAAGAGTTATAGAAACGAGTTAATAATTTTTTTGTTATTTTACCTTATTAGTAAATCAATTTGAGTCTTGAAGATATTATTAACTCATGATTTGGGTTGATATTTGGACAAGAAATATTTGATGATGATTGCTATTCCTTGAATAGTTGAGGAAGGTTGAGCCATAAGGAAATCGTTCGAACTATTTGTGATTTTCTGACCAAGAATCAATGTCTTGTATGCATGGGACCATTGGAAAGAGGATCACGACCTACTATTCTAAGGAAGACGTTGTAGTTTTCATATCTTTAATTAAGCATTGTGAGAATCTCTTGATTCTCGGGATAACTTTAACATTTCAAATTTAGGGTTACTTTGTAATATAAAAGTAGGATTAAACTCCAATAAAGGGGGTGAATTTTTCCTATTAATTTTAAAACAATACTGGAGAAACAAATTGTCCTAAATTTTCACAAACTTCTCTTGTAATTTATTGTTGCATATTAATGGAGATTTCAGCGATTCAGTTTTAATCTAGTGCATTGAGTTAAGCAAGGTGTTTAAATTCCAGTGACCTTGTTGGGCCCAATCCTGGGATAAATACTATCTTCCTCTTTATTATTATTGCATCTTGCTTTCGTCTTTTGAATGATTAATTGTTTCTTAGATTAATCATTGTTTTTCAAATTTATTGTTATTGTTTACAAGCAATTGTAGTGAATAGCGTTGAACGAGATTTCCTTTACAACATTATCTTTTGTTATTTTTTTCCACAACAAGTGTGAATTGTTAGCTTCAAGGACTTAGATTTTTCAGATAGATGCATTTCATTTATGTTATCACAGTTATCTTTCCCTAGGAAACAACTTAAATTTCTCTATGATTTTCAAATAGAAACTTAACAATTTATTTCTATTATCAGTTTGATTGTAGTTTAGAAGTAGAAAGTGAGTGTTCTTTCAGTAAATATTTTGTTGTTCCTTTAATTTCTCAACATTTGCTTCTTATTAGTTTCACCTAGATCAAGATGATATAAACACTACTGTTGCACCAACTGTGCAGACAACCTTGCAATAAAAAGATGAAATCCTAGGTTGACAATTTAATGTGTAGAGCTTTAAGTTGATTCTTTAGGAACAAATTAGTACCTAACACAATGTAATGAGAAGGATCTGTCTAATATCCAACGGAATAGTCCATGAGGATGCAACAACGGTGATAGAAATTACAACACATTCTTAATATGATAAATACCAAAATAACCAAAATATTTCAACTACTTTAGCAAAGATGAAAGCAAAGATGAATTATAAACATTCTCAGAATAGTCTTACAAATATCTATAATCCATGGATGAAGAACATTATGGCCCATAGGGTTTCTTATATTAAGTAAAATTTCCAAGACACATGTATACAATGAACACCACTAGCTCCAATAGTGGAGCATTAAAGCCACTCCTTTCTCCTCAAAAGAAGTAGATTATCTCTCTAATGCCTTGCGGGAGGAGCCAAGGTGAAAATTTGTTTGCTCATACAATGAGGGTGTATATATAACCAAGAGGTGATGCTTCATCTTCCTTATGATTCCTTGATTACACTCATGACTGTTTGACTTCCTAAGACTTTTTGACCTTACATGAATCTTTATATTATGAATCTATCCTTTAGAATAACACTTTACAATACATTTCGAATACGTAATTACATAATCCACAATAATGATGTGGCATATGATGACTTGTGACAGGACATAACATGACACTAATGACATGAACTAAATGATGATGTGACATTACTAAGCTATCCTTCTTGTTGATTCTTTATTTGTGTATTCTTGAAAACATGGTACATGTTCTTCTTCTTCCTCCGCTTGATGACTTTAAGATGAGGAATATTCCATGTGATCTTGATCTTGATCTTCTATTAGAGTTTGGTGTTCCTGTCAGCTTGAGGGTGTTTGGAATCAAGTTCAGAGTTAGTTGCGCTAACCAAAAAAACCATACACTATTGGCCCTTTCGGAAATAGCCCGCGTAGCGCAGGCTGCAGTCTCACCCGAGGCAGTATTGGGGCATGCTAGAACCAAGTTTCTACATCGAAACGACTATGTGATGTGTTTCTATTAAACTTAGGGCTTTATCTCAACCTTGACGAACCCTAACCCTTAAAATTTGGAACTTACATCATCTAGCAGCTAGCAGATTTATGCCCTTCGTCGATCACACTAAGATTTCATAACACCATATAAATAAACATATCTACTTCTTCGCGAATCGATTAAGTAATTTTCCAGATTAATTCCACTCAACAGATAAAAAATACAACAAAGTCAAAGATAAATAGTAATACACAGATATGCAAATAATTCTTCAAAAGAACCTTTATTATGCTTTAGATATTCAATTACAGTCCTTTCCAACTTTGGACACACAGCTGTAGGGGCTCACACACTCAGCTTTGGAATTAGCAATGTCTCCGACAGCTACAAGAGCCTTCCCCTTCGCTGAAGTATAGACTAGATAAAAATAGACTCAAATCATGCACTATTCTTCTGCTTCAATTTTCTCTATGACTCTTCTATGAATCCTTTTTATATCCTTCTTCATTATAATACCATGGTTCACGAACCATGGGTGGGTCTCAAAACAACTTGACTCTTAAAAAACTAAGGGGATTTGACCTTCCTAAAGCCCCTTGACTCCTATCAACTTACACTACTCGTGCTCCGCTCCTCAAAATGCGGAGAATTTATAATATTTGACAAAACTTTACAAAATTTTGCCCAAGGGGATCCCATCCCAATAGGCCCCCAACAAAAATTCGTGACTCTTCTTGAGTCACTCTATTGGTGTTGCCTCAATATTTTCTTGCAGAATACCGAAATTGTTCTTCAAGACTTGAAGATCTATTGCCCCCTGCATAGTGGAACCTCGTCAACTAATTTCTCTGTGGTAGGGACTAGTTGTGCTGCAGTCATTCTTTCCCAGAATATTTCCTTTTGCCACCTCGAGTGACCCCTTGTCAACCTAAAATCCGTGCTCCAAAACTTATTTTGTATCTCTTTCCAATCTTGTCTCGACATGCAGTAATCGTCTATCATCTCGGCACAAAAGCTCAATGAAATTTCTCTAGAATCAAAGTGTTCGAATTTGGAGCGGGATGCTATATTTATAGCCCATTTTGAATTCAAATCCATTCGTTCCCTCTAGATATCTATCATTAATTATATTTTGGTAGAAAATTTCTAAATATATGCTCCTTAAATACTCCCCCCCGTTCCCTTTAACAGAAAAATAGCCATCCAATCATCTACAATGCTTCCAACAGTTACTTTATGGGTAGGCTGCGCATGACCCACCATGATAGCGCAACTCCTTTATTGCAACTCCCCTCTACAACTTTCTTCTAATCGTCTCACATTGAATTCACTTCACCAAACTATCATTCTGGAAGTGTAATTTATAGTCTCGTACTTCCTTGCAACTGCCTGAAGTACTAAGGTTGTCTTGCACCCATATACTGCCATCTCAATGGGGTAAAAGGAAACCCTATCGAGGCCATACTTATGGTATTAGAGTATATTTGAAATCACCTTATAAACACTTTTCTATTTTGTCTTCCCTTTCCAATAATAAAGGAGGATCACCAAACCATTAGGGAAATTTATTACATTAGGAAGGTGGTAATGTCGAGTATGTGTGAACAATCATTTATTCTAATATATCGGGAATGCAATTCTAAAAAGTTGCCAAGTCTATTTTTAACTTCTTTCTCTTGAATGGTAATCTTTTGGTGTGAATATGTCTTAGCCATGATTGGAGCTTTAATTCTATTTCCATGCTCTAATTTCCACTAATATTTAGCCTCATCAACATATCTCAGCATTCAATGCACCCTATCATCATGTCGCATGTCTCCATTGCTATTTTCATGTTTTGACGGTCGTCCATTATGACATTTAATTTGTTTCTATCTGGTTAATTATGTCTTCCATCCACCACATGATTGAAGGTTGTGGTCAACCTTTAATCTTATTGGGGGGGAAGAACCACACATATGATAAGATGTTTAATTTATCGCAGTAACTATATTTTGCATGTGTTAACTCTTGCATTCATTTACTTGTAATTGCTGAACATTGTTACTCCTTGCACTTGTTACTTGCTAAACTATGTTGAACACAGCTCCAGATCACTCCTTGAGAAACAACCAAGATGGCTTGTCATTCAATTCACAGTGAACTAGCCCAATTGAGAGTTTCCAAACAGGCACACAGTAATTTGGAGCGAGTGGGTTGGAAAAAATATTTTTCCCAATTGCAGAGATTTGACAATGTGATTGCTCTAGAGTTCATACAAAATTTGAGCAATGGGATAACCATACTTAAGGGCTGGTAGGTGTAGGTTAATGAAGAAATACTTACAAAAGTTACATGCCTTCCTATGGAAGGTGAAAAGTGGGTTGACAAACATACCCATTGTAGAGCGCAACATTATTTTTCACATACCTCATAGAAGAATTGATTAGGAAAGGAAAGGGGTATAACCCTACTTCATTTCCAGAACCTTGGAAGGAATTGACAAGGGTTGTGCAAAGATATATCACCTGTGGCAACTGATATGACGTGGTCAAACCTTGACACTTGAAGTTAATGGTGGTACTAAATAAAAAGGTAAGTCTAAACTTACCTTACTTTTTGAATGAAATTCTACATGAGATTGTTGTAATATTTAATCATTCCAAAGACGAAGCTTTGATGGTAAGCCACCATAGTCTCATAAAATTAATATTTTTAGATAACTAAGTTGAGTGCACCTAATTTGGGAAGAATTTGTGGGAAAATATGAGGTCCCACCAGAAATTGGAATACCTAGTGAAGAACCTTAGCGACCAGTAGAGAATGAGGAGGCCAACACGATAAGGGAATGAGCTACATAATAATAGGCCCAGGCCTCAGCTCCAAAACAACTAACCAGGGCATTAAAGAGAGTGGCTTCCCTTTTGGTTTCTTTACCTACTAAATAAAGAAGGTCGTCTAGACTAGCCAAAACAATGAGTCCCATGGATTCTATTGTACAACCAATTGAAGAAAGTGCATCTCAGAGACTTCCTAACATACAAGAAACTCATAAATAAGGTCCCCACCAAGTACATGAAATGGAAGTGGCCCAATTATTGGAAGGATTAGAAACTATTTTAAGTTTTGTAAATTTTGAGGAAGCTACGGGTTGTTTGGAAAATCCACCAAAACAAACCTCGGTGCCCAATTATCTTGTTTCTCCTTCCAATTCAGAAGCTATTGTCACTCTTGAGTGTTATAGACATTTTTGTGCCTTACAGCTCTAAGCATGAAATGTCAATAATCCAAGGGATCCAAAGTCCCTAAAAGTGTTGTTCCTACCCCTAGAGGAACAAGGTCAACCAATTACAGCTTCTCCCAGAAGTTCTCCACCAGAAACTACTCAGAATCAGTCAAATCAGGATCATTTCAGCTGCTCCACTAGCTACCTGCGTTGCATAGCACCCCAGTACACTAGCTAGGTGCGTTGCAACGCACCTAAATGCACTACCAGGGTGCGCTGAGTGGGAAATGACAAATGGCAGTGTCATTCCGCGAGGTGGACAGACAATGGAAGCTTCCAGAATCTTCCCCAATGACACTTGCCTCACTGAGTTCGACCAAGGATGAGTAAGAGGCTCTCAGTCTCCAAGTGGAAGCAAGAACTGACAGAGAGAAGCCACAAGTCAAATCATAAGCTGACTCATCCTCTTTGCATACATCTATATATGGATCCCTCATCCCAGAGATCCAAAGGCTGGAATTTTGTACTTTGCAGAGAATTGCTGTTGGTTTTGAGATTGAGATCAGTGCATTGGGTGATTTATGCTTTGTTGGAGGTGAAGAAGGGATTCCTTTACTGGGAGGTAGATTCTGGATCGGGACTCACTTGGTTGTATCTCCTCCTGGATCTTCTTGTTATATCAATAAAAATATTTAAGTTTCTCCTACATGCTTGTGTATCAATGATGTTTTGTTATATTTGCATGTTTAGCTTAAATCTGATCCTAAGCTAGTTATGAATGTAAATCTATGTCTTTGTGTAGTTTTCCTCTTCTGTGATCTTGCAGGAACTTGGTGAAGCTGGGAAAGTAAGGGAGCAGGTAGCTGGAAGCTGTCAAAGAGAAGAGTGACTGGATCAATGGGCTAGCGCAAGACACAGGTTAGTTCATCCTATTCCTCTTTGTTTACATTTCATAAAGAAGAATAAGAAAGTAGTTTTCCTTGTTTGTTGCTAAGGCACTGTCACACCTTAGAGTGGGATAGGGGCGTTCTGAGTAGATACTTTTCCCAACAACAAAATGGCGACTCCGTTGGGGATCGTGTCTAGTTAGTTTATTTGTGTTTCTCTTGTTGTTTGTTTCATAAACATAGAAGTAGCAATCGAACTGCATTTGCCATTATCAAATGCAAAGTAGCTGCTACTTCAATCCACTCACTAGATTTGTTTATGATTTGAACAGCTGATCCACAAATGCTCTAATTACCCTTTGTGATAGCTCTTAGTCCTCCTTTAAATCATCCCTCTGATTGTACCTTACTGATTGCTTTTACTCGGCCAAAATCCATAGATTAAACTGCAAACCGTGACCCAGAACCCGGATAGAAGTCTCGTTTCTGCCCCAGCGCAGGCTCTGTGAAGAGGTTCTGCATTTCAACGTAGGTCCTGAGAGGGCTACCTGCGCTGCAATTCATTTTCTCTGTGCAACAGGTGCGCTGATCAGCCTTTGCCCTGTGCAGCTGAGGTTCTTTGCTTCATTTTGTTCAGTTTTATCTCTGATTTTTGCAGCCTGTTATCAGTGTGTGTACCTATCTGAAAACTCCTTTTCTCTGCCTTAATTCCGCCTCCTTTGTACAAAAAGGCTGTAGATGTTCTTTTTGTGTTTGTTACATCATTTACAGTTTTCCATTGAAAGAGTAGAATAGTCATACTGTCGTCCTTAGATTTAGATCTGTCGCAAGTGTTGATTTTAATCTTAGGAGAAAGTTTGTTTACTGTTGACAGTTGATTATACTTTTTACTTTTACCTTTGGTTTGAATTTGTCACTTTCTAGTGTCGAAACAAGTGTTTATTTCAAAATCATAAAGTGTCGTAATCTTCTCTACCTTTTTGATTTCGAAAAGAAGCTTGTTTGTGTTTTTCACTTGAAAGCAAATTCAGATTTGTACATCAACTTTCTTTTTAGGCATCAATATTAAGAAAGTGAAAACAAATACATGCATATGTGCATTTGCATATTGATAGTTTGTATGGCTTGATTTAGGAAAAGTGCATTTACAGTGTGCTCTTTGCTCTTTGAGAAAAGATTGTGTCTTTCTTTTCCCCTTGTAGCTAGGATTTTCATTGTTGAAAAGAGATAAAAGCTTGCTTATCATCTTTAGATTGCATTTAGGAATTACATCTACATCTCGTGGTGATCCAAAAAGGCAAACTTCTAAGAAAGATCAACTTAAAATAAATTGAATGAATCTAACAATGCTTTGGAACTTAACGCACAACATAGAGGTCTAGGCTAGAGACGTGTTCCGGCGTTGTAAAGCCTGGTAACTGTTGTCCTCACTGATGGTTGGGTGATTCCTCCACTGTGAGACGATAAGTGCCAGTACGGATTGTGCTCCCACGTACCGTTGAGTATATATTGGGAGACCCCTATAGGCTTAAAACCTTTTATCCATAGGAAGCCATGTCGGCCGCCCTACTGATCGCAATGCACCAAACACAGCATTCGGGAAGATTGACTGCCGTACCGTAAAACGTATTCTGCAGTTTTGTGATTGGTTTGGCACACCCTCTACCTAGATCTCCAAAGCAGTCCCTTTCGTTCCTTTTCAGACTCCTTAACGGAAAAGGTCCATCTGAGCACTTGTCACTTCAGGCTCATTTCGAAGGAGACTAGAGTCATCTTTTGTTTTTTCTCGACTCTTTAAAATTGAAAAAACAAGTTGTGTCCAAGCGTCTTAAAATTTATTTTAAACGGAATATTCATCCCCTTTTCCTACGTTGATCTTAGGTTGAGAAAATGGAGTCTACCAACCAAGGAATTCCCCTTGGTGGAAATCCTAGTCCCTTCTCCTCTTGGGGAGATGTTGGTGCACCCCATATGGCCACATTGTCGCTTCCAGGACTGACAATTGGCTTGCCAGTCTGGCTCTTCTCAACCAATGTCGTTCAGAACACCACTATTCCTGAACAATCGAATCAGTAGTTAGACCAGTCCAGAGTTACCCACCAACCTTCTACCTCCTCTAATTCTTCCTCTCCTCCTTCCTCTTCGCTTGATGGGGCTGGCAAAGCCAAAAGTTAAGTTCCTAAGGAGAAGAAGGAAAAGAAGAAGAAAGAGAAGAAGAAGAAGGAGCCAAAGGCGAATGGGGGCAAACGAGTGTCGTCTAACGAAAATCCACACACTGCACCGACCAGGCCTAAATCGCCATGTGTCATTTGCAAGGGAGACCACTTTCACAGAGATTGTCCTTGCATTCCTCGGATACTAAGGGACTGGTCTCCCCGTTTGCATAATCCGGTGTCATCAACCTCTGATAGCCATGTTGAAAGCACACCGTCAACTAGCGAAAGTGAAGTCCCAGGACAAAAAGGGAGAGCTAGATCTCCCTATAAACTGTGCGAAGGCGATCACGCCATCCACCGTTGTCCCTTCTTAGACGAAGCTAAAAGAGTTTTGGATGATCGTCTGGTTTCACCGTTACGACTTCCTCCTAGATATAAAACACTCTTGCCGAGTCCTTCGTTAGTTGAGAATCCAACTGATCCGCTCAAGTGGTCAGCTGAAGCGCTTGTCATTAAAGATGAACCAGCTGAATCCATACCCGACGAAAGTCAAAAGGTTGAGGCGGCAGTTGACCTGGTCTTGCCTTCAAAGGTTTTATCTTTGAATGACACAGTCACTGGACAGAACAAGGATGACATCGTCCAAATTCTCTTCATCAACACAGACTTCGACGAACATGGGGGCAACCTACCCATTCCTTTACCGCAGGAAGGAAGTTCGTCAGAGCCGTACCCGGCCGTCTACTCGGTCCCACCTCCAAGCAACCTAGTTGTCTCCTTTGACTGGAATCAACTAGGCAGACCCCGTTTACCAGCAAGCGTACCATTCAGAATTATCGTCCAAATATATAGAATGGTCATGGCTGGTACCATCATAGATGAGGGGGCTTCTATGAGTATCCTTTCCTCTACTGCTTGGAAAGCGCTTGGTTCGCCATCGCTTTTGCCTGAGATGAGAAATTTGACAGGCTTTGATAAAGGAACCAGTCGACCTTTAGGGATCCTTCCCAATGTGCCCATATCATTGAGAGGGAAGACAGCTCAAATGAATGTAATGGTAGTCCAAGGACCCTTAGATTACAATCTACTCCTTGGGTGAGACTATATTTATTGCATGGGAGCCATCGTCTCCTCACTCTTTAGAGTAATGTGTTTTCCGCACGAAGGAAGAGTGGTCAAGCTCGTGGACCAGCTTTCATTTCCCGGATCACGCATCGCAAATAGTCATATACCATCCCTAAATGGTCTCTTCACGCAAGAAATGTCTCAACCCCCAGTCCGTCCCCCCGATGAGCGCGAGTAATTCGGAGGGATATGACTGAAACCCAGGGGGCATGCGTCCTGGTCTACTTCGGCAGGAAAACTTCGGGTATAGGGTAGGTTTCCGCGAGAGAATATGACTAGTCTGTACCCCATCCGTCAGTGGAAGAGGGGTTATTCTAGAATAAGATTCTCTTGTCAAAGTTATGTGTGTGGCGCTCATTGTCACTCACCTTTGTTTATCTCGGTAGACATCGCCGAGGAAGTGTTTCATTTGTAACGCGAATGAGACAATCTTTGGTAACCTGAAAGAGGTAGGCCTTTCCTGATAGAACAAATGTTTTGTCTGCAAATTGAGGGGTAACCTTGAAATCGTATTTTATACCTGGGGGCATGCAAACCTTTTGGAGTGCAAGCAAAGAGCGGTTATTTATCTGTTTTTTGGATCAGTCGTTTCCTAACTTGCATAAAGAAAGGGTGTGGGGCAAAAATCTAAATGTTGCCGTTTTATATGAGACATTCTTATCATATGACTGGATTATCGAGCAGTTTTAGCACATAGTTCATGCTCGTTAAAAAATAAACATAAGACCGAGCAAGTGTTTCAATCCACGTTTAAGCTCGTTAAAAAATGAACTATCCTCCAGTAAATAACCACCGTGAATGTAGCATTATCAGCCATTAAAGCCTTGGTCGTGTTTGCACCGTCACCTCCACTTTTCCATTGGCCGATCATTCACCTCCATTTGATTGTTTACCCATTTTGAGGAACAGCTGCGAAGTGTGATTTCACTAGCCATCCTTGTGACACTGCCGTGATTGGAAAATTCCAACCCTTACCTGGAATTAGCTGCGACCCATTTTTATCACTCGTTCCTCAAAAGACGAGTCCTCTTTAAGCTCTTTTCATCTGACTCGTAAAATATGAAAATATTGCCGAGTTTTGGCCTTCCAGCTCATTAAAGCGATCGGAAGTGCTATCCCTCCTCTAGATTTTAATCTTTTTGGACCTCAGGGATTATTGCACAAAAAGATCAAGCGCTTGTGTTGTTCGGCTCGTTAAAACTATCGAAAATTCATCCCTTCTGTATTGTTTTATACTTTTTCGGCCTTAAGGGATTAGATGACGAAAAAAGGAATTCCGGAGTTAACTTTACGTACCTTTTCAGACTCTCTAAAAATGAAAAGGACCGAGTTATCTTTGTCGTTAAACTCGTTAAAAACATTAATAGCGACAAACTTGTCTTTAGACGAGAACGAGTTTCACTATCGCTAGGCTCGTTAAAACATAGCGATGGGTTTGCCCGAAGGGAAAATTATAGAACAAGCATATATTATCCTCCTCAAGCTTGACAAAAATAAAGAGGTACTGGTCAGCAATGACTGGGGAAAAATTGGGAAGAAACTCAAAGAATCTTTATCGGTAGCAAGTCGCTCTTGAACATGACACTTCCACTCCGTGCCTGAGTCGGGTTGGGTTGTTCCATTCACCAGTCACATCACCATGGTCTCGCCATACCATCCACATCTGGGGTAAATGCTACCGATCCATCACATAAGTGTCGCCGACATGTTCAAGAGAAGTCATCCAAAGAAGTCACCTGTGTCCCATCCACTACCATACATTATACTTCATTCTTTCATGACCGCCACCCTGAACCATATATCATGAGATCTTTTTCACCTCCATCAAAATCATTTGCTCCGTTCCATGTCATTGATGTGGGATTCATCAAGGCCCTCCTTTGACGGATCGCTTCTTTTCGACATCAGCTCATTATCCGAGAAGTTGATCTAGGAACACCCCATTCAGTACTTTGAAGCTTGCATGCCTCAATGGCAAGTTTCTCACTTCCGGCGACAGGTATACATCAATGACCTTCGACCGAAAGATTTTGCATGGTGTTCGACGCCAAGTCCTTTATTCACACCACGTGAATTGTACTGCAGTACCTTGAGGGTCATCATCCTTATCGGTGATTCCTCTCGCGCTTGTTAACAGTTTACATCATCGACTGGTAATCAAGCGATGTCTTTCTATGTTCGACTTCAAAACATTTCTCACATGGATCGACTTGTACTTCGAGTGAAGATCGGACGAGATTGAAGACCCCGGATCTAGTTTCATCCATCTGGGCTGCGATATATATTCAGGAAAAATAAAGACATTGACATGTACAACATTGCAACACAGATAATCATCCTACCAAAAGGATGATGACTTCATCAAAATCATCAGTCTACCATCAGACGATTGTCTGTCCTGTGTACATAAAAATGAATTTATAAAGCTGAGCATGGGAATGCCCGCCTCAGCTAGATCATGAAAGCAGTATGAAAATAATGTATTGTATTGTATCTTATTACAGGTCTCCTCCCAGCATTGAAAGAACTTCGGATCCTCCTAATAAAGCATTTCACCCGATAAACGGCCTCATACTTTAGGGGGAAACTGTTATAGACATTTTTGTGCCTTACAGCACTAAGCATGAAATTTCCATAATCCAAGGGATCCAAAGTCCCTAAAAGTGTTGTTCCTACCCCTAGAGGAACAAGGTCAACCAATTACAGCTTCTCCCAGAAGTTCTCCACCAGAAACTACTCAGAATCAGTCAAATCAGGATCATTTCAGCTGCTCCACTAGCTACCTGCGTTGCATAGCACCCCAGTACACTAGCTAGGTGCATTGCAATGCACCTAAATGCACTACTAGGGTGCACTGAGCGGGAAATGACAAATGGCAGTGTCATTCTGCGAGGTGGACAGACAATGGAAGCTTCCAGAATCTTCCCCAATGACACTTGCCTCACTGAGTTCGACCAAGGATGAGTAAGAGGCTCTTAGTCTCCAAGTGGAAGCAAGAACTGACAGAGAGAAGCCACAAGTCAAATCATAAGCTGACTCATCCTCTTTGCATACATCTATATATGGATCCCTCATCCCAGAGATCCAGAGGCTGGAATTTTGTACTTTGCAGAGAATTGCTGTTGGTTTTGAGATTGAGATCAGTGCATTGGGTGATTTATGCTTTGTTGGAGGTGAAGAAGGGATTCCTTTGCTGGGAGGTAGATGCTGGATCGGGACTCACTTGGTTGTATCTCCTCCTGGATCTTCTTGTTATATCAATAAAACTATTTGAGTTTCTCCTACATGCTTGTGTATCAATGATGTTTTGTTATATTTGCATGTTTAGCTTAAATCTGATCCTAAGCTAGTTATGAATGTAAATCTATGTCTTTGTGTAGTTTTCCTCTTCTGTGATCTTGCAGGAACTTGGTGAAGCTGGGCAAGTAAGGGAGCAGGTAGCTGGAAGCTGTCAAAGAGAAGAGTGATTGGATCAACGGGCTAGCGCAAGACACAGGTTAGTTCATCCTATTCCTCTTCGTTTACATTTCATAAAGAAGAATACGAAAGTAGTTTTCCTTGTTTGTTGCTAAGGCACTGTCACACCTTAGAGTGGGATAGGGGCGTTCTGAGTAGATACGTTTCCCAACAACATTGAGTCCTCAATAGATCTTCGAGATATCTCTCTTCAAGAGAATTATGTAGACTCCATTACAACCATCATGGAACCTTGTTCTCGCCCAGAATAAACAACTTTAGAATCTCCGGTGAGACAAGAGATTAAAGTTGATTTTTGTAGGATTCCCCAGTTTTATGAGGGCCTTACACAACCTGTAATTACTACCATATCCGAGGAAGTATTGATCAAAAGGCCTGAGACTATCACTCTTGCTCCCTCTTGTTCGGTTGTCCAAACCAAAATTCTTGATGGAAAAAGAACGAGGAAAATCAGTCACAAAGAAGCATTGCTAAAAAGAGAAAATAGGAAACCACAAAGAAAAGTGTAGCAACTCAAGAAGTGGTTGAGAGACAACAAGGCTCAGAGGTACCTCAAAAAAAAGCAAGAAACCCGAATAATTGAGACTCTAATCAAAAAAATTGTTTCCTCCATAGAGACTAAGATAGAAGAAACTCTTGTCTTTTCCACAGGAACACAAACCAGCCCTAATGTATTAAGCATTAATGCGATGACTATTGAAGTGGGAACTCAAACATAACTATCAGTTCCTATTGACAGGAGCACTCAAACATAGCCTCTACCTCCTTATAATCTAATTGTATATGCTACCATTTAGGTTTTAAACAAGAATATGGAAGAATAGTAGGAATATTTGACATGGTGTCGAGGAGAGGAGGTGCCCCAAAATGAGCATTAGGAACTGTTGCAAAAATTCAAAGCATTGACGACCACTGAGGACAAAGAATATGCTAAATTATGAGTAGCAAAAAAAGGGGTGAAGATAGTAAAAATCCAACTTGAAAAATCCCTGGAACAGACAAAGGAAGATTGTTCCATCTACTTTTATGTCTTGTCTTGTAGATGTCTAGCCAAAAAATATTCTTTTTTTTTATTGGAACGATATCTTTTTCTCAAGATTAAGGCCATTCGGTTCAGTCGGCCTTATGAATTCAACAATGTTTCCGATTTTGGTAAGTCTTTCTATCAATAGGATGATCACACAAAGTATTTATTGTGTGAATTTTATATGCACAATTTCTTTTTGGAGGAAAAAATAGATGAAAACCCCATTCATTTCATTGGAGATGTACAATTTTCGGCATTTATCTTTTTCGCCATAAATCAAATAAAGTGGTCCAAAGCTCATAACATATTACAATGGAGAGAAAATGGCTTTGACCTCTGGGTTAGAGGAGAGCCAAAAATCCCTCTGCATACACTTGTTAAACACAAGAGGCTTATGGAGTGTACTGACATTATTACTTCTTTGGCACCTATCCATAATGATGTCCTATAGATATGGTTGGAATAGTTTGAGGATATTAAAGCAGAAGCTTTACGAGCTACTTAAAAAATATGGAAAATGTCATGTAATGAAGTTAAGAATAGAGAACCCTTCAGTTTCAGGAATTTCCAAGTTGCAGTAAGAAGGGTGCGGGATTATACTCATTTAGTCCTAGAAGAGGGCCCCAACTGGCTTGGATATAGGTACAAATTTCCTATAATTTGGTACCCTCCGGATGAATATAAATTTGAGTATGAGCTCACGGAAGCAGGTAAGTTTGTACCATTCCAGGAAGAAAGAAGTAGGAATGGATTCAGACACTATGGAAAGTGTCCTTACCTGGCCTACTCTCTAACCTTAGTTCATGTCAACCATCTCTTTGCATGAGGTCATGAAGAAAGGTAAGTTGGGGGGTGATGTTGGGGATTGGAATTGGTATAATTTTTCACCTTATTTCTTTAGTTTATAGTTAGTTTTTCAAGACTTTCAAGCATAGATTATAATAATTCGAATCCTAAAGAGTTCTAGAAAGGAGTTAATAGTTTTTTTGTTATTTTACCTTATTAGTAAATCAATTTGAGTCTTGAAGATATTATTAACTCACGATTTGGGTTGATATTTGGACAAGAAATATTTGATGCTGGTTGCTATTCATTGAATAGTTGAGGAAGGTTGAGCCATAAGGAAATTGTTCGAACTATTTGTGATTTGCTAACCAAGAATCAATGTCTTATATGCATGAGACTGTTGGAAAGAGAATCACGACCTACTAGTATAAGGAAGACGTTGTAGATTTCATAGCCTGAATTAAGCATTGTGAGAATCTCTCGATTCTCAGGATAGCTTTAACATTTCAAATTTAGGGTTACTTTGTAATATAAAAGTAGGATTAAACTCTAGTAAAGGGGGTGAATTGTTCCTATTAATTGTAAAACAATACTGGAGAAACAAATTGTCCTAAATTTTCACAAACTTCTCTTGTAATTTATTGTTGCATATTAATGGAGATTTCAGCGATTTAGTTTTAATCTAGTGCATTGAGTTAAGTACAAGGTGGTTAAATTCCAATGACCTTGGGCCCAATCCTAGTATGAATACTATCTTCCCCTTTATTATTATTGCATCTTACTTCCATCTTTTGAATGATTAATCGTTTCTTAGATTAATCATTGTTTTTTCAGATTTATTGTTATTGTTTACAAGAAATTGTAGTGAATAGCGTTGAACGATATTTCCTTTACAACAATATCTTTTGTTATTGTTTTCCACAACAAGTGTGAATTGTTATCTTCAAAGAATTAGAGTTTTTCAGATAGATGCATTTCATTTATGTTACCACATTTATTGTTCCCTAGGAAACAACTTGAATTTCTCTATTATTTTCGAATAGAAGCTTAACAATTTATTTCTATTATCAGTTTGATTGTAGTTTAGAAGTAGAAAGTGAGTGTTCTTTCAATAAATGTTTTTTTGTTCCTTTAATTTCTTAGTATTTTCCTTTTATTAGTTTCACCTAGATCAAGATAATCTAAACACTACCCTTGCACCAACTGTGCGGAAAACCTTGCAATAAAAAGATGAAATCCTAGGTTGACAATTTAATGTTTAAAGCTTTAAGTTGATTCTTTAGGAACAACTAAGTACCCAACGCAATGTAATGAGCATGATATGTCTAATATCCAATGGAATAGTCCATAAGTATGCAACAACGATATAGAAATTACAACACATACTTAATATGATAAGTACCAAGATAACCAAAATATTTCAACTACTTTAGCAAAGATGAAAGCGAACATGAATTAAAAACGTTCACATAATAGTCTTACAAATATCTATAATATATGCATGAAGAACATTAAGGCCCATAGGGTTTCTTATATTAAGTAAAATTTCCAGGACACATGTATACAATGAACATCACTAGCTCCAATAGTGGAGAATTAAAGCCACTCCTTTCTCCTCAAAAGAACTAGATTATCTCTCTAATGCCTTGCGGGAGGAGCCAAGGTGAAAATTAGTTTACTCATACAATAAGGGTGTATATATAACAAAGAGGTGATGCTTCATCTTCCTTATGACTCCACTACACTCACGACTGTTTGACTTCCTATGACCTCTTGACCTTACATGACTCTTCATATTATGAATTTGTGCTTTAGAATAACACTTTACAATACATTTCGAATAGGTAATTACATAATCCACAATAATGATGTGGTATATGATGACTTGTTGTTATCGAGAAAACTAGTGTCCGTTCAGAGTTGCTAGTCCCACTAAGACGGGTAGCTATCTTAGAAACAAAAGAACTAAAGTCACTTGTGTTTTCCTTTATGAGAAATAGATGAGAGAGAAGTAGAGAGTACCAACCTCAGTCTTTCGCTAGTCTCCTTGCTTGTTTCCTCTCTCCTTTGATAGAGCTTTTGCCACTCCTTTCTCACTTGTCCCACTTCAAAGAACCCCTGTAGAGTCAAGGTAGAAAAATACCATCAAATCATAGAGATATATAACCATAAATAATGTAGGATCAGATGTACATTAACCATATAAATGCATACACAAACAAGATTCAAAGATATACAAGCATATGGAGGAAAACTCAAATAGATTTATTGATAGAAGTAATAGAAGAGAGGATTACAACGAAGATGTCTGATCCAACATCATCCTCCCAGCATGAAAACCCTCTTCACTTCATACAAAGCAAGATCACCCAACAATGTCTTCAAAGAGAAACCAACAACACTTCCTTGCAAATTACAAAATTCCAGCATCTAGATCTCTTGGATGAGGGATCCATATATAGATGTTTTTAGGAGAGTGAGTCAGCTTCTGGGATTTTGATTAGTGTCATTTAACTGATAGTTCTTGGTTCCGCTTGGAGATTTTAGATCTATTACTCATCCCTGGGCGAATTTAGAGAGGAAAGTGTCATATGAGTAGTTTCTAGAAGATTCTCTGGGTTTCCACCTAGCACACTGCTTCTGCCATTTGTCTGCTCTTACTCATCACACCCTAAAGAAGGGATTTCTAGTATGCATCGCACCCCCCATGTGTAATAGGTGAGATGCATCTCACCCTATGCATGGAGTAGTCTGTATGGTCCTATTTTTACCAGTTCTGAGTAGTTTTTCATGGAGAACTTCTGGGAGATGATGTAATCAGCTGACCTTGTTCCTTTAGGGTATGAAACAACACTTTTAGGGGTTTAGAAGCCCTTAGTTTATGGACATATGTGATTGGAGTTGTAGTGCCCAAATATGTCTATAACAGTTGCCCCCTAAAGCATGAGGTCATAAATCCTTTTGATGTCGGGTGAAATGCTTTATAATGAGGATCCGAGGTTTTTCAAACTGGAAGGTGATCTGTAATAAGATACAATACAATACATTATCTTCACAATATTTTCATGATCTAGCTGAGGCAGGCATTCCCATGCTCAGCTTTATAAATTCACATTCATGTACATAAGACAGACAATCGTCTATGTGGGAGACTGATGATTCTGGTAGAGCCATCATCCTTTAGATTGGATGATTATCTGTGCAGCAATGATTTACATTTGATGTCTTTATTTTCCTAAATATATCGCAACCCAAATGGATAAAACTAGAGTTGAGGTCTTCAAACTCGTTCAATCTTCACTCGAAGTACAAGTCATTCCATGTGAAAAGATGCTCTGATGTCGAACATGGAAAGGCATCGCCTGATTACCAGCCAATGATGTAAACTGTTAACAGACGCGACGGGAATCACCGATGATGATGATGACCCTAAAGGTACTGCAGTAATATTCACATGGTGTGAATACATGAGCTGATGTCGAACACCACGTAAAATCTTTCAGTCGAAGGCCATTGATGTGAACCTGTAGCTGGAAGTGAGAAACTTTCCATTGAGGTATGCAAGCTTCAAAGTACTGAAAGGGTTGTCCCTAAGTCAACTTCTTGGATAATGAGTTGATGTCGAAAAGAAGTGACCCATTCTAGGAGGGCCTTAATGAATCCCACATCTACGACATGGAACAGAGCAAATGATTTTGTGGAGGTGAAAACGATCTAATGATACAAGGTTCAGGGTGGAGGTCATGAAAAATGGAGAGTGAAGGTATTGTAGTGGATGAGACGTTGGCTAGGTTGGTGAATTCTCTGAGCAACTTCTCTTGAACATACCGGTGACACTGAGATGGATTGGTAGCATTAACCCCAAGGTGGATGGTACGGTCGGACCAATGGTGATGTGACCGGTGAACGGAATAACCCAACCCGACTCAGTCATGGTGACAGAGCGAAATTGTCATGTTCAAGAGCAACCTACTACCAATGAAGCTATTCAAGTTTTCTTCCCTTTTTCCCCAGTCATTGCTGACCAATACCTCTTTATTTTTTTCAAGCTTGAGGAGGTTAACATATTCTTGTTCTATAATTTGCCCTTCAGGCAAACCCGTTGCTGTGTTTTAACGAGCCTAGCGACAGTGAAACTTGCTCTTGTCTACATGGACAAGTTTGTCGCTATTGTTTTAATGAGTTTAACGACAAAGATAACTCGGTCCTTTTCAATTTTAGAGAGTCTAAAAAGGGATGTAAAGGAAACTCCAGTGGTCCGTTTTCGTAATGTAATCCCTTAAGTCCGAAAAATTGTAAAATAATACGAAAGGGATGACTTTTCGATAGTTTTAACGAGCCGAGCAAGACAAGCGCTCGATCTTTTTGTGTAATAATCCCTCAGATCCAAAAAGATTAAAATCTAGAGGAGGGATAGAACTTCCGGTCGCTTTAACGAGCTGGAGAGGCTAACTTCTCGGCAATCTTTTCATATTTTATGAGTTAGATGAAAAGAGCTTAAAGGAGACTCATTTTTTGAGGAACGAGTGATGTTTTGGATAGTAACTGGTTCCAGGTAAGGTTTGGAATCATTCCAATCATGGAAGTTTAAAGAAGGTGGCTAATAGAATCACTCGTCGCAGCTATTCCTCAAAAGGGTAAACAATCAAATGGAGGTGTATGATTGGCTAAAAAAGAGTGGAGGTGATGGTAAGAACATGACCATGGTTCAAAAGATGATAGTCATGTGATCAAAATGGTTATTTAGCGGAGGTGGGGTTCATTTTTTAATGAGCTTAAACTCTATGGAAACATTTTCTCATTGTTAGGTTTATTTTTTGATGATCTTGAACTTCGCGTAAAACTACTCATGGCGAGGTTTATTTTTTAACGAGCTTGAACTTTTTGTAAAACTGCTCGTGCCAGTCATATAATAAGGATGTCTCATCGATAGGTTCATTTTTTAGGGAGCTTTCCCAATTCAAAACTTTGCTCCTGAGCCTTTCGTTACGCAAGCTAGGAACGACCAACCTACTAGTCTAAAGGGTTGAAAGCCTACAAACTAAGAAAATAAATGATCGCTTTTCACATTTCATGCAAAAAGGTTTGCATGCCCCTAGCATAAAAAAAGGTCTTCAGTAACCATATGGAAACTCACTGTGGTTAAGCAAGATGATTTTCTGTCAATACTTAAAAAAAATACTTCCTGCACTTTGTCCGCCAAATAGACAAAGGTGAAAGGTCACCTGGACTGATCAAATAACTTACAGGGAAACTTATCTCTACAGCTGGGTTTGTCTACAAAATAGACAAGGGTGCATGCCCCCAAGCTTCGTTACATTCGCCAGCCTACTCATGGTAATTAGGTGGATGGAATGAAGGTTCCTTTACGAGATCAAGTGAAAAACTCGATTTGGAATTTTGCTCAGCCTTGTTTCATTTTTTTAACAAGGTTGACACCAGTCAATGAACTATCCTCTGGCGACCTTTGATCACAACTCATAAGGGGTCATGAAGGAAAGATCTGGTTCCAATGTCCCCAGTACATAATGTACAACATCACTGAATTGATCGTCAGATGATGTAGGTATGGTAGGGCTTGGGGGTAATACCTCGTGATGATCCACACTATCAAAATGGTCAGAGTTCTTCTTAATGTTTGATGATGTAGAAGATATCATATGACAGGTTTCCACTGTGACCACTTTCGCCAGATTACTCAGAGGCGGAAAGGCAAAAGTACCCATTAAGGAAGGGTCTTTTAGGAGACCTACTCTGATATTTTGAAGTGATATAGAGCTTCCATGGATCAATGGAATGCTTCCGGTAACTTGCAAACTGTTGGGGAGGAAGGTTAGTTGGTCAATGATTGTAATTCCGCCTTGGAAGGGGAATGCAATATTTCTAAAATATGTTGACACAACAGCAGCCATAGCATAAATCTAGGGCCTTCCTAGCAAGATATTGTAGTCAAGGTTTCCATCAATGACCTCAACTTCAATTTCTACTATCTTGCCCCCCAGTTCGACTTGCAAGTTACTTAATATCCCATACGGAGTGTATGTTATTCCATCGAACGTTTTTAATGTCGTTGATGATTGTGACAAGGATGGAGAGCCTAAAGTTTTCTAGCAACTCATTGACATAATCTAGGTAGATGCCCCCTCATCAATGATTGTTTGATGAACAGTTTTGCTGAGGGTTTTTACCTACATGAGGAAAGGGAGCTGGGCTGGTAACTGAGGTTCATATCCTTTATGATTAAAGGCCACTAGATTGCAATCCACTGGATCAATCCCACCTATTGCTGATAACAAAGCCTGCTTTTGGGAGGGGCAATTCTGCAGTACTTCATGTGTTGACATAGCGGATGGCGATTGGGCCAGATCCTCCACTATATTATAATTTTGTGCTGCTCGAGCACAAGGATTAAACATCTATTTATGTATTACTCCCTTAGGTGGTTTTATTGTTAATTCAGGAATGATTGGTGGAATAACTTCCGACGAAGTTTTTGTCGAATTGCTTGGTTGATCTGTAGCCTTGCCGTTCAACGATTGTGGATTTCCATAATCTTCATTCCTTGTTGATATCAAAGCATCATTTTGTTGTTTTGAGATGGATAGCATAAGCACTTGGGATGGGGAAGCACGATCACTAGCAACCAAGTTTGTTTCTGGGCTCAGAAATGGATTAGTCAACGCCGCTGGATATTTGAAGTTTTTAAAATTTTCATAACCTTAGCTTTATGTGGACAATCTTTTGTGAAATGCTCATCGTCGCATATGTAACATGGATAATGAGGTTTCTTTTGCCCAGTAGGGTTTTCAGAAGATTGTTTAGGACGTGAATTTTCCTGTTTCTTCTTATTATTTTTCCCTTTCTTCTTGCCCCTTGGTTGCTTTGGATTTTTGCCCTTGTCAGATGATACGGCATTAACCTCTGAGGCAAGAGGTTCTTCATTTGCTTTTTGACTAGAAACTGCAAGGGCTTTTTTAGATGTAGCCTTTTTGGTTTTCATGCTTGTTGTACTGATCACACCGTCGCCGGCATGAGAGTCCTGATTTGATTTAGGAGGGGGAGGAATGGAAAATTCTGGTCTAGGAGTGTCAGGAATTTTGTCGTAGAGCGTGCCAGATTGAGTATAGATCAAGTCTAAATATTGTGCATGGGCAATGACCCGCTCTTCAGTGACAACTCCTCCCTTAGCCACATCCTCTGTAATAGAGGGTAATAATGACTTTATAAACCATTCAACTAAAAGCTGATCAGGAATGTACGTCTTCACCATTCTTCGATGACACCGCCACTCATGAATATGATTAGATATGCGAGTGGCTATCGTCTATTTAAAGTTGGTAAGGCGTTATATCCCTGTTTCGTACCTTATGGGTAACTGAAAATGGGTTAAAAAGGTAGTGGCAAGGGTGCTGAAGTTATCAAACGAAGCTCTATGCAATTCTATATACCATTTAGCTGCCGGACCAGTTAATGTTCGCTAAAAAAGGAAAAGCCTAATCGAATCATCATTCAAGGTGTTGGATGAACACCACAAATGGAATGTCATTACATGATTCGATGGATCTTCACCTGGATTTCCATTGAATTTAGGAATATTTGATGGAAGTTTATGAGGAATCACTGGCCACCAAGGGGCATAAGCAATTGGATCATTTGTTAGCCAATTCAGATTTGGTAATTCTAAAGTTTCTACGAAGGGCAACTGTTGATTTAGGTTTGGCGAAGCATACCCAGGATAAGATGGGATCGCCTGAGCAGTGGGTCTTTGCATACCAACATAATGCATTTGATGCTGATAACTTTGATAAGGTTGATGGGCATAACCATTATAATATGGTTGTTGATAACCGCTTTGGAAATGTGGTTGCCCATTACTTACAAATACTTGTTGCTCAGGTCCTTGGTATGATCACTGGAATTGCAGTTGTTGATATTGAACCAACCATGGTTGTTGGACCATTTTCTATTGTCCAATACTGGGTGATTGACCAAGATGTGGAGTCATAGTACCTGTTTGATCATGAGTCGCTCCAGATGAGGAGGCACTAACCTGAGGTTGTGATTGAATCGCTGAGATGAGAGGCTGTTGTATTGCAACCTGAGAAACTTGAGGTTGACATACAACAGGTAGCGCTTGTACTTGCGATACAGTCATAATAGTAGGTCTAGTGGGAATATTTGACACAGGATGGACTAGTTGCATTGAATATACAACCCTTGGTCATTGAGGCAGTATTGGTAACCAATCGCTTGATGTAATTCCAGTTTGACCTGAACTTTGTTGTAAACTCCCATATGGTTGTTCTCTAGGAGGGAACAATGAAAAGGCATACTGCCCCACATATGGTGGTAATCCAATACTTAAAGGGTAGATTGGCCTTTGAAGACACATTGGATTAACTTGTTGAGTTTCAACATAAGAAATACCAGATGAGAGTCCAAATGAAGAAATGGGAACTAACCATGTCATCGAAACAGTCCCTGATTGGACTCCGGCTTGTTGTTGATAACTTGCTAGGACAGATGGTATACTAGCAATCATTGTAGGAATGGCAGCAAGAAGATCTGTCATAGTTGTTTCAGTTGGCATAGTCCTAGATGTTGATGGTTGTTCAGAAATGTTTAGTCTATCCAAAATATTTCCTAGTGATTCAACGGGAACTTGCAATGAAAAGGAACTAACTTCTGTAGTAGAAGGATGTAAGTGGATACCAGTTCCAAAATGCACTGGAGTATTGGGTGGAAGATCCTCCACTATCTCTTCTATAGCAATCAATCCAGGTGGAAGAGGTAGACCGTCAGGTCCGTAAAATATTTTTGGTGCCGAAGAAGGTATAGACTCTATAGCAACAGATGTTGGAGGGGTGACACCTTCCGAATCAGCCCTAGGTGGAGCTGTTTTAGGAATAGAGGTGTCTACCATTACACTAGGATCAGTTCTAATGTCCTCTTGTAACTATGGAACTTATTCTGTAAAGGCAGATGTACCAGAAATAATTGGAGTAACTATAGTCTTTGACGATGTTGAAACACAAGTTTCAAATAAATCAAGTGAATTTGACTCAGTTAAATGAGAATGCCTTGCCCGGGATGGTTTCGTTTCTGGGGTCAAAGACGATTGACTCACTAGTCTTCGTGAATGATGGGGTTTTGATTGACTTTCTTCCACAATTGCGGATTACTTGATCAACTCAAAATAAAAAGGGGAAAATGTTATTCCAAATTAAATGAATTTTATGACGCTTTGACACAACTTGCTTTTTCAATTTTTAAGAGTCGAGAAAAAGCTAAAGATGACTCTAGTCGCCTTTGATTTTTAATGAGCCTGAAGTGACAAGTGCTCAGATGGACCTTTTCCTTTAAGGAGTTTCAAAAGGAATGAATGTGACTACTCTAGAAATCTAGACAGAGGGATTACCAAACCAATCGCAAAACTGCAAAATACTTTTTATGGTACGACAGTCAATCTTATCGAATGCTGTGTTCAATGCATTGCAATCGATAGGGCGACAAACACGGCTTCCTAAGGATAAAGGATGTAGCCTATTGTGGTCTCCAAATATATACTCGACGGTACGTGGGAGCACAAGTCTGTACTGGAACTTGTCATCTCAAAGAGGAGGAAACACCCAACCTATGATGAAAGCGATAGTTACCAGGCTTTACGATGCGGGAATACGTCTCTAGCCTAGACTTCTAAATGTTGTGCATTAGGTTCCAAAGCATTTTTATGTTCATTGAGGTTTATTTTACAGTTGATCTTTCTTAAGAAGTTTTCCTTTAAGGTTCACCGTGTGATGTAGATATACAATTCCTAAATATGCAATCTAAGATGATAAACAGTCATTTACTTTCTTTTTGCAATGAAAATCCTAGCTACTAAGGAAAGAAAACTTAAATTCTTTCAGTAGAGAGCACACACTAGATGCACTTTTCCTAAATCAATTTTAGAATGTAGTCTAAATGCAAATGCACATGCATGTATTGTTTTTCAGTTTCCTTAATATAAGGATTACTAAAAGAAAACTAAGTATAGATCTGAATTATTTTCTTTCAAAGCGACAGTACTGACAATTTTCTCTTCAAAAAACGAAAGGAAGGCTAAGATGACACTTTGCGATTTCGAATTTAAAACTGCTTTTGACACTTGAAACACTAATGATTCAAAACAAATACAATGGCAAAAGTGTAATCAACTATCTAAAAGAGGAATGCTTTGCGACACTCTTTTTCTTGACTGAAAATGACACTTGCGACACTTTCAAATAAAAAGACGATAGTTTGATTAAGCTACTATTTGCAAAGGAAAACTGTAAATGATGAAAAATACATAAAAAAAATTCACAATTCCTTCTGATAGAGGTTGAATAATGCAAAGGAAGATGGTTCAAAAGAGATACACTGATCATAGATAGAAAAACTACTGAATAAAGCTGAAGACAATGAAGAAAAAAAACAAAATCTGGAGGCAGAAATAGTCTCATTCAATCATAACACCTGTAACACAGGGAAACAGGGATGCATCTAACCTGCAACACATGGGAGGTGAGATGCATCTAGATGGCCAAGAAAAGACAACGCGATGGTCCAGGGATGAGACTGAGCTTAGTTTTCACTCACAGTTTGCAGCTAAGTTCAGGGATTTAGGCTGAGCTAATGATTGTCAGTAAACACAAAGTATAGGGGCTGATCTAATGAGGTTATTTGAGCTACCACCAGGGCACTTAGGATGTTTGCAAGTTAGATGTTCAGTTCATAAACCAACTCGGAGATTGACTGAAGCAGTGTTGATATACTTTGCAATTGCATAGCAAAAGTAGTTCGAAGGCTAGTTGGCTTGACTTTAGGCTCTATCTGTGGTTTATAAAGCAAACAATAGTAACAAAACAAACAAACTATTCGCTCCCCAATGGAGTCACCATTTTGTTATCGGGAAAACTAGCGTCCATTCAGAGCTGCTAGTCCCACTGAGATGGGTAGCTATCTTAGAAACAAACAAAATAAAGTCACTTGTGTTTTCCTTTATGAGAAATATATGAGAGAGAAGTAGAGAGTACCAACCTCAGTCTTTCGCTAGTCTCCTTGCTTGTTTTCTCTCTCCTTTGATAGAGCTTTCGCCACTCCTTTCTCACTTGTCCCACTTCAAATAACACCTGTAGAGTCAAGGTATCAAAATACCATCAAATCATAGAGATCTATAACCATAAATAATGTAGGATCAGATGTACATTAACCATATAAATGCATACACAAACAAGATTCAAAGATATACAAGCATATGGAGGAAAACTCAAATAGCTTTATTGATAGAAGTAATAGAAGAGAGGATTACAACCAAGTTGTCTGATCCAGCATCATCCTCCCAGCATGAAAGCCCTCTTCACCTCATACAAAGCAAGATCACCCAACAATGTCTTCAAAGAGAAACCAACAACACTTCCTTGCAAATTACAAAATTCCAGCCTCTGGATCTCTTGGATGAGGGATCCATATATAAATGTTTTCAGGAGAGTGAGTTAGCTTCTAGGATTTTGATTAGTGTCATTTCACTGATAGTTCTTGGTTCCACTTGGAGATTTTAGATCTCTTACTCATCCATGGGCGAATTCAGAGAGGCAAGTGTCATATGAGTAGTTTCTAGAAGATTCTCTGGGTTTCCACCTAGCACACTGCTTCTGCCATTTATCTGCTCTCACTCATCGCACCCTACAGAAGGGATTTCTAGTATGCATCGCACCCCCCGTGTGTAATAGGTGAGATGCATCACACTCTATGCATGGAGCAGTCTGTATGGTCTTGTTTTGGCCAATTCTGAGTAGTTTTTAATGGAGAACTTCTGGGAGATAATGTAATCAACTGACCTTGTTCCTTTAGGGTATGAAACAACACTTTTAGGGGTTTAGAAGCCCTTGGTTTATGGACATATGTGATTAGGGTTGTAGTGCCCAAATATGTCTATAACACTTGTGACAGGATATAACATGACACTAATGACATGAACTGAATGACGATGTGACATTGCTAAGCTGTCCTTCTTGTTGATTCTTTATTTGTGTCTTCCTAAAAAGATGGTACATCTTCTTCTTCTTCCTCCACCTTATGAATTTAAGATGAGGAATATTCCATGTGATCTTGATCTTGATCTTCTATTAGAGTTCAGTGTTCTTGTTGGATTGAGGGGGCTTGGACCCAAGTTCAGAGTTAGTTGCGCTAACCAAAAAAACCCTACATTGTTGGCCCTTTCGGAAATAGCCCGCGTAGCGCAGGCTGCAGTCTCACTCGAGGCAGTATTGGGGGATGCTAGAACCAAGTTTCTACATCCAAAGGACTATGTGATGTGTTTCTATTAAACTTAGGGCTTTATCTCAACCTTCACGAACCCTAACCCTTAAAATATGGAACTTACATCAACTAGCAGTTAGGAGATCTATGCCCTTTGTCAATCGCACTAAGCTTTCATAACATCATGTAAATAAAAGATCTACTTCTTCACGAATCTATTAACTAATTTCCCAGATTAATTCCACTCAATAGATCAAAAATACAGTAAAGTCAAAGATACATAGTAATACATGGATACAGAGATAATTCTTCAAAAAAACCTTTATTATGATTTAGATCTTCAATTATAGTCCTTTCCAACCCTATGCACATATCTGTAGGGGCTCACACACTCAGCTTTGGAATTACCAAGGTCTCTAACAGTTGTAGGAGCCTTCCCCTTCACTGAAGTACAGACTAGATAAAAACAGACTCAAATCATGCACTATTCTTCTGCTTCAATTTTATCTATGACTCTTCTATGAATCCTTTTTATATCCTTCTTCATTACCATACCATGGTCCATGAACCATGCGCAGGTCTCAAAACAACTTGAATCTTAAATAACTAAGGGGATTTGACCTTCCTAAAACCCCTTTGACTCCTATCGACCTGTGCTGCTCGTGCTCCACTCCTCAAAACATGGAGACTTTACAATATTTGACAAAACTTTACAAAATTTGACCCCAGGGGATCCTGTCCCAACAAGCCCCCAACACAAAGTCGTGACTCGTCCCGAGTCACTCTACTGGTGTTGCCTCTATATTTGCTTGCAGACTACCGAACTCGTTCTTCAAGACTTGAAGATCTATTATCGCCTGCGCAGTGGCCTGATGAACCTTATCGACTAATTTCTATGTGGTAGGGACTGGTTGTGTTGCAGTCATTCTCTCCCAGAATATTTCCTTTTTACACTCAGGTAACATCTCATCAACCTGAAATCCGTGCTCCGAAAACTGCTTTTGTATCTCTTTCCAATCCTGTCTCGACATGCAGTAATCATCTATCATCTCGGTGCAAAATCTCAAGGAAATTTCTCTAGAATCGAAGTGCTCGAATTTGGAGCACGATGTTGTATTTATAGCCCATTTTGAATTCAAATCCATCTGTTCCCTCTAGATCTTCGTCATTAGTTCTCTTTTCGCAGCAGATTTCTAAAGGTATGCTCCTTAAATACTCCCCCCTGCTCCCTTTAATGAAAAAATAGTCATCCAATTATCTAATAGTCATCCAATTATCTACAGTGTTTCTAATAGTTACTTTTTGGCCACGCTGTGGAGGACCCACTGTGCTAGCGCAAATCCTTCATTGCAACTCCCCTCTAAGACTTTCTTCTAATCGCATCACATCACATTCACTTTGCCAAACTTTGATTCTGGCAGTGTAGTTTATAGTCCCATACTTCGTTGCAACTGCTTGAAGTACTAAGGTTGTCCTACATCCATATAGTTATCGCGCAGGGGTGGGATCAAACCTGTACAACTTCAATCAACTCCCATTGATTCTTCCTAGAAATAGCTCCCTGTTAAGATTCATGAGTTGAACTGCACCTCCATCTGTAATCTCCTTGACGATGTATGGTCCCATCTAATGCATCTGAAACTTTCCTGGAAATTTTGTGAACTTGCTATCATACACTACTACTAAATCTCCATTTTTAAAGGTTCACTGCTTAATGTGGCGATCATGCCATGCCTTTTCTTGAGCCTTCTGCACTTGCTGATGAAAGTCTACCAAGAGTCCATCTTCTTCTAATTCAAGTATCTGTGCGAGGTGTTCTTCCATGGTATACCTATCGGTCATCTTTATGACTGCAACAATCCTCAAACTAGGCACGATGTATTCCATTGGCATCACCACTTCTTGTCCATAAACCAGCCTAAATGGTGTATGTCGCATCAATTTACTAAAGGTGGTTCAATAGTCCCAAAGAATAGCTGGTATGCGCACATCCCAATAGTTCTTATTTTCATTACAAATCTTTGTCAAAGCCTTTTCCAGGATTTTATTAAAGGCTTCAACCATTCCATTTTCTTGAGGATGATATGGTGTGCTTTTCTGATGATACATCTAGAATTATTCAAGCAAAGTAGCAATTTTTTCATTCATGAAATGGAAACCCCTATCTCTCATCAAAATCTTAGGACAACCAAACCTAGATAAAATGTATTGAAATATAAACTTCATAGCTGTAGCCACACTACAATCCTTCACAGGCTATGAATCAGCTCACCTAGTCAAATATTATGTTGTCATGATGATGTATCATGCTCCTGTCTTCTTTCCTGGTGGCTGAATAGGTCCTACAAAATCTATTGCCCATTTATCAAATACCTGTAATGAAACTTATGGGTTTAGAGGAAATTCATCCCTTCACGATGGCCTCCTGGTCCTTTGACAAACATCGCATGCTCTACAATATTCCTTAGAATCCTTGTGCATAGTTGGCCACCATAGCCCAGCTTGTAGGATCTTCTGTGCAGTCACTCTTCCCGCATAATGTCCTCCAACAAATCCTCCATGCACTTCAACAAGGATACTTTTTCATTAACAATCCAATACATACCTGCGGAAAACATCATCTAAGCCCATTTTATACAAGTTCCCTAAAATGACAGAAAAATCTAGAGCCCTGACCACCAATTCTTTCTTATGTTACGTCATATACCCTTCAGGAATTATACCCATAGGCAAGAATTGGATTATGTCTACAAAATGTTCGTCTGAAACGCACATAGAAAAGAGTTGAGCATTAGGAAATCCTTCATCAATACTTGTAGTTTCTTCACCATTCTCAATCCATGAAAGGTGATCTGGTCTAGCATTTAATTTCCCTTGCTTCACGACTACCTCAAATTCATACTCCTAGAATAGCAGTAACCACCTACTAATTCCCCCATAGGCTTGTTGACCAAGTACTTCAAAGCTAAATGGTCTGTGTACATTTGGAAGTGTGAACCCAATAAATAATGCTTGAACTTCTATAGCGCATATACCATCACCAATCCTTCACACTCCGTAGTTGAATAATTCTTCTCTGCCTTAGACAAGTTTATGCTTACAAATGCAATCAGATGGTCAATGTCTCCTATGCAAGACACATCTACATGTACATGGAATTCCTTCTTCCAATCAAGGAACACTAGAATAGGTCCTGTAACCATTTTTTCCTTTAACACATCTAAGCTTTTCTGGAAATGATCATCCCAAGAAAATGTCGCATTCCTTCAATAAATTTTCCATGGGTGTAGTGATTTGTACATATGCCTTGATGAACTTTCTAAAGTAGCCTGTATGGCCCAACATTGTGCACAATTGTTTTACATTCCTTGGAGGCTCCAAATTGATAATCACTACAATTTTGGTAGGGTCCACCATCAACCCCTACTTACAAACAACGTGGCCCAAAAGTATTCCATATGGTACGCAAAATATGCATTTCATCAGATTAAGGGATATATAATACTTCCTACAAGTATCCATCATTAGGCGAAGGCTCACAACATGCTTTTTCACTAACCCAAATACCATCCAATCATCAAAATAAACTTCCAAAAACTTATGAATAAATTCTTTAAGGGCTGCGACTACCACCCTAGAAAAGATCACAGGGGAATTCTTGAGTCCAAAGGGCATAACTGTATACTAAAAGGAGCCCCATTCTGTAGAAAAGGTAGTCTTACTCCGATTTTCTAGCATGATCTTGATCTGGTGATACCCTGAGAACCCATCTGTAAACGAATAGGCTTCTTGACCTCCAATTCTTTCCAAGACTTCATTTGTTAACGACATAGGGAATGGATCATGTACACAAGCATCATTCAACTTCCTTAGATCTATGCAGATTTTTATTTCACCCTTTGTCTTCTTTTCTTGAACTACCATAGGACTATCCCAGTCCGATTCTTCTACAAGCTCAATAATCCTTGCTACAAGCATCTTATCTAGTTCTTTGTGAACTTTTTATTTGTATTTAAGATTCAACTGGTATGGGTGATGCTTTACCGGCTTCGCATATGGATTCAAATTGATCTTCATAACACCTAGATCACCTATTATCCCCTTCAAATTAGAAAACTTTGTTGGAAACAAGTCTTGATATTCCCCTAATAACTCTATGACCTTGTCAACTGTGTCCTCGTCCAAGTAATCACCTATATTTGCGAACTTCAGCTGTGCTTCCAGCCCAATGTTCACTTGCTTGGTTTTCAATGGTTTTGATATGTCAAGAACTTCTATCTTAGGCTCGACAACTTTGCCTTGTCCCTCAAACTCATGGATATTGATATTACTGGGATATTTCTCACCTTCTTCTGTGGTAACATTGTAGCATTCTAGAGCATGGCACAACTATGTACTCCAGTCCGATTGCACCCATGTGACAGGCTCTATAGGTGTTCTAAATATCGCAGCCTCGATTTCCTATAATGCTTCATTAATACACTCAAATCCATCCTCAAACTTGAATGTTAACAGAAAGCTTTCCTTCAGAACATCCCACTCTGTGGTTCCATGTCGCAGCTCTGTTTCTAAATACCAGTTCATCGGAATAGTATCTGAAGTGTGGAAGAATATGTGTACCCATTCCGGCTGTGGTTCCTCTCCCCATGTTTTCGTCCAATGAGCCAGATGCTCATGCAGATCATCCTTCCCTGTAAATTTCTCAGCAATGCTGGTATTAGCATATCCAAACCATAGTTTCATCATCCTTTGGTACTCCTTCCAGTCTGCAAAAATTTCTTATGTGTACCCCACCATCTGGCAGGCATAGCTCTCAGCATGAATTCTAGTGCTTGGAACCGATGCTCCTCTGGTGCATCCCTTTCAGATTTATCTAGAAACAAGTTTATATCTTCTAATCCATCATAATACAGTAAATTGTGTACCTCAATAGATATACATCGGAGTGACTTAGTGAGACTATTGCATCACAGTGTTGATACTTCATGCACTCTATTTTTCCAATGCTCGAACTCCTCATCTGAATCCATGTTGCAGGAGTTGTCCTTTTCTTAAGTAATTAGCCCATCCACCATAGGGTTGATCCAATCCTCATTCTGCGCAGTAAGCTTATAGATCAAATCAATATCATCCTCCTCATAGTAATCTCAGACCGGTTCAGTATATCACGCACCCTCGGTTGGATCCAAGGGAACAATGACCCTCAGTTCCTTCTTCTCAAACGTCATGCTACACTTTTTTAGGTTGATGATCATGTTCATATCAAACACCCAATCAATTCCAAGAATGGCGGGATAGGGATTACTATCATCCACTTTTTCGATTACCTCAAAATCAGCTATAGCACATGTCACTTCAATATCTATGGTTACCCCATGTATGCATCCCATAGGAATGATCTTCTACTGGTTTGCCATTCGCAACTGAATTGGGGACCATTGTAGTGTGGGCTTTTCCATTATTTCCCAAGTTCGTTTAGGAAAAACATTCACATCAGATCCCAAATCTAGGATCACCTGGTCCATCTCGAATTCCCCAATTTGTGTAGTCAATCTCATTTTTAAACTAGTCCTTTTCTTACATTTGTCTAATTTATGCATTGCGCATTGTTTAGGCAGTGGCTTACCCTTGCCAACGGAGTTGTATATCAACTCTTGTAGTCCTTGTACTTCTTTCTAGTCCCTTAGGATCTTCATGCAAGTCTATAAGAAGGATGTAAACATTGAAGGATCTACTTCCTGTGCACAAATGACCTCTTCAGGCTTCTTTGTTCAGGTGCTTTGAGCCTTTGATGAAAGCTCTTGAATCTGGAAAGCTCTTTTTCACCTCCATAAAAGTTTCCTTTTCCTTATGCAAATCAAGTCCAACATCCTTGTTATCAACCATACGTACCCATATATTTTCTTCTAGTTGTTTCCCTATGGCTTTATCTTCCCTGGTAGCTATACAACTTCATGTAACTATATTAACATTGGGTCCATCTTCGCACAGTTCTGATCTCATCATCTGGATGTTCTGAGTAGGTTGTTGGTTCTTCTTCTCTTGCATCTTTGTGATGAGAATGGGACAATCTTCTATAACATGGTCAAATTGTCACCAATATTGACAAGAGGGGAGTTTTGGGTTCTGACAATCTCACACAAAATGGCCTCGTTCCCCACAATTGTAACAAATAATATGTCTGCGACCTCTTCCTCGTCCCTAGAATCCTTCGCGCGTTGCAGTTGCGCCTTGATCCTGCTGAGGACGTGTCTCATCTATACTCTACATGTCAGAGTTCTGTCCATCATTAACTCATAAATTCGACAATTGTGCTCATCATGGTCCACAGACTTACAGAAATTGCAGAACAGTTGTTGGGGACTCTGCACAAACTTCTGCAACAAATGGAAATTATCTGTCAAATGTTTTCATGTTATTTGGTAGATAGTGCACCATGGAACTACACCATTACTTGGTCTAGTAGAATTTTCTGGCTTCAAGGGGGTAGGACCACCCCTAAGTAGATAGTTTTGATACACTAAGCAATGATCCTTGTCGTGACCATGGCCTTTGCACTTTAAGCACCATACTTCTGCGTGGGTCTCATTGTGGAACTATTTCCTCTTTTTGAGATCGTGCAACTCCATATGTAGGATAACCAACTGCGATTGAATCTGCTGCACTCTCAGATTCATATCTTGAATAGGCGAAGCCTCCAACTTCACAGAAATTTCCAATGCTTCAGGCTGCAATCCAACCTTCTGCTATGACAATGGTAATCTCAAATGAGGTAACAATGAAGCAATATACCAATCATTATGTTTCTCATCTGAGATCTGCAGATTATCCTGTTGTAGAAAACATTTAAACCTTTGATCAAAATCCCAAATAGATTCATTCACTTTTTTCTTAATTTCCTTAACCTCAGTCACAGACTAGTATTGATACTTAGGCTTTCTGAATTCATTATTCAACGCATCTTTAGTGTCCTTCATTGAAGAAGCTGGATGAGTTGTAATGTACTTAATGTACCAGCTCAACGGCCTGTCTTGCAATGCTGTGACAAGTTGCGCTTTCTTAAGATCATCATCCATTATCTACTGTGACTTCCACATAGCATTTGCTACAAACCAGAATTGATCAGGGTCTTCTATCCCTAGACCCTTGAATATAGGTATTTTCATAGTGTTTTCCATACTGAAGAGCAAAGGTGGAGGTGGAGGTGGAGGTGTAGGTGTGTGAGGTGGAGGTGATGGCAGAGGTGGAGTGGATGGATGTGGTATTCCCATGATACCTTGATCTAACATCTGCGGCACACCTTGAGGCATCTTCAGGCTAATACTTTCTTCGTCTCTATCAAATTCTCCCAACAAAGGGCTATACTCAACACTTGATTCTAGATCTTTTCTGAAGGGTCTCCCACTTCAAGTAGCTCCCGTCAAGTCTTGTCTAAGCATCAATGTTGGGATAGGGTCCCTAGGGTCAATTTTGGGGTTAGTTAACTTTGTATACGTTTTTGTAAAATATGTAAAGTCTCCATGATATATGGATGCATAGCGTGCAGGTAGATAGGAGTCAAAGGGGTCTTAGCCCCTTGTGTGGGTAAGTAAATAGGTTGGTTTTGAGGCTCACCCATGGTCCACAAACCATGGTATTGGATTGAAGAAATCTATATATAGTTGAGTCATAACGAGTCTAAGAAGTAGCAAAAAGCAAGTAAGTCAAGATAAAGAGTGTTTGGGAAAGTGCTAAGGTAGGAATGATTTTCTTCCTATACTTAAGCAAAAGGGGAAGGCTCCTGCAGCTAAGTCCATAGGAGGCCTTGGTAAGTCTACAATTGAATGCACAAAATGCGTAGGGTGAAAGATTCAATAGTATGAACGTTGAAAATGAATAAAAACTGATTTTGAAGAATTCTCTTGTAATCTGAGCATTATTGTTCATTCTATTTATGTTATGATATGTCGCTTTAGAATATGTTTTCTATGGAATAATGAATAAATGTTGTGTGAATCTAGTGAATCTATCTTATTTGTGCATGACTTAAGTAATTATCTATTTTTGTGAAGATAAGATTTATTTCTATTATGATTTCTAATGAATTGGATAGATCTGCATGAAGGCAGATCTAGGGTTATTGATTAATGTGTGAAAGTGGATAATTTTCCTATCTAGGGTCCACAAAGGTTTATCGTAGACTTCCACGGAGGTATAGAAGCCATTTACTCGAGTTACTGTATCAGACCATAGAACACTACCGATCCACGCGAATGTAGATTTGAGCTATAAAAACTTAAGACAACTTATCACATTGTCTTTGGATGCAGAAATCTAGTTTTAGCATCCCCCAATACTACTTCAGGTGAGACTGTAGCCTGCGCTATGTAGGTTATTACCGACAGGGCTAGTGGTTAGGGTTTTGTTGGTTGGTGTGAACAACTCTGAACCTAGGTCATTCCCCTTTAAGCCAACAAAGGATTCCAAGGCCAAGGACGAGGAAGAGGCACTGGACCAAGTCGAGGGCGTGTGCAGGTAATAAACTATAACTGTGGTGAAGCATGGCACTTCGCATGAGATTGTATAAACCCCACACATCCCTCATGTCAGTATTGTCGATAGTTTGAACATGTCATAGAGGAATGTCCGGTCCTTATGGAAAAGATGCCAATAAAAGAAGGCACAGACCTAGCAACCTATGCAAAACATTCAGATGATGAGGGCTGAGCCTCGCGAAGAAGATCAGAGCATAAATATCATGTTGAGAAGTGGTATTACAATTGGTGCAGATAAAGGTAAGCAGCTTGAGGAAGACAGATGGGTGCACAAGGTTGCTAAGAAGGAAGTAGATTTTGATCTTAATCGCGCTAAAGAAACCTTCATGGAAGCAAACAAGAACTTCACTGAGGCCTCCACCTTAGGGATTCATGAGAAAATGCTAGAGACTAATGTGACGCAAGAAGTAGATCCTTCAGTACTACCTACTTTTCTAAAGACCTGTATGAAGTTACTACGCGATCAGAGAGAAGTAGAAGGATTGTAAGAATTAATAGACAAGTGTGCTAATAAAGAAAAGAATCCTTCTGAGCAACGCATAGTAAGAAATATTGGTAAGCATAAAATGTGGACAGGGTGCGAAATGAGGCTAAACACACAGATAGGAGAATATGAAATAGACCAGGTCATCTTAGATCTGGGGCCTGATGTGAACATCATTCCTAAGAAGACATAGGAAAGGATGGGGAGACTTGCACTGCAGTGGTCCCCTATTCAGTTATGCATGTCAAATCAGTAGAATATTATTCCAATGGGGTGCTTATATGGTGTAACGGTGGACATTGAGGGTGTGAGCACGCTGGCTGATTTTTAGGTCATTGAAATAATGGATGACAGTAACCCTTACCCCACACTATTAGGAATTGATTGGGCTATTGACATGAACAGGGTAATCAATTTGAAGCGGCGAAGGATGACGTTTGAGAGGAAGTCACTAAGGGTTGTAGTGCCACTAGATCCTACAGAAGGAGCATGTTATACTGAACCTGTCCACGACTATGTAGAAAGTGACGAGGATCTGGACCAGATATATAAGATAACAGCGCGAGATGAGGATTGGATCAATCCTACGGTCGATGGACAAATTGCGTGGGATAGGGATAGCTCCTACACCTCAGATTCAGATGAAGAGCTTGAACACAGGCATAATCGGTTACATGAAGTCTTTATGATCCAATGCAATATGATGACCAAATCGCTGAGGTGTGTCTCGACTGAGGTAAGAAATCTTTTGCATTATGATGGTTTGAATGAAGTGGAATTATTTTATGATGAATTTGAAAGGGATGTTGTTACGCACAAGGAGAACTTTGCTGGTTGGAAAGAATACAAGAGAATGATGAAGTTAAGATTTGGGTATGCTAATGCTAGAATGACAGAAAAAGACAGTGGGAAGGATGATGCACATGATCATTTGGCACGATGGACTAAGGTATGGGGAACAAAAGCACAACCAGAATGGGTGCATATTTTCTGTCATACGTTAGACACAATCCCAATGAACCGGTATTTGGAGACAAAACTTCTCCATTGAACGGCCGAGTGGGACATTTTAAGGGAGAGTTTTCTATTAACTTTCAACTTTGAGGATGGGTTTGAGAGCACTGATGAAGTTCTCCAGGAGATAAAAGCATCTATATTAAAAATGCCGAAGGAATCGGTCGAATGGACTCAGACGGATTGGTGTACACAGCTACACCATGCACTGGAATGTTATATTGTGACTGTTGAAGAAGAAGAAGATGATCCACAGAATATTACCATTCCAGAAACAGAAGGAAAATGTGAAGACAAAGGACCGAAGGTGGAAAACTTGGATATATCAGAGCCTTTGAAAACTCGACATGTAAACATTAGATCTAAAGAAAAACCTAAGTTTGCGAAGATAGGAGACTATTGGGACGAAGATATGGTTGATAAGGTAGCTAAGATGCTGTGCGAGTACCATGATCTATTCCCAATGAAGTTTTTCAGATTTGAAATGGATCATCAGAGATTTAGGTGTTATGAAGATCACATTGAAGCCATATGCAAAGCCTATTAAGCAGTGGCCTTATCGGATGAATCCCAAATATAAAGAGAAGGTGTGCCAGGAACTAGATAAGATGTTGGAGGCCAGTATTATTAAGCCAGTAGAAGAATCAGATTGGGTAAGCCCAATGGTGGTCCAAGAAAAGAAACAGAAAGGAAAAATATACATATGCGTAGATTTTTTGAAGCTGAATGATTCTTGTGTGCACGATCCGTTTGCAACATCGTTTATTGACAAAGTGTTAGAGAATATTGGTGGACAAGAGGCATATTCATTTACTGATGGTTTTCGGGATATGATCAAATAAAGATGGTGCCAAAAGATCGAAGCAAGAAAACCTTCACAAATGAGTGGGGTTGCTTCCAATATACAGTTATGCCATTTAGATTGAACAATGCGCCTGCAATATTTTCCCGAGTAGTGATCATGGGGTTGAAGGAGTTTATTCATAAATTCTTGGAGGTATATTTTGATGATTGGACTGTGTTTGAGTTGGTGAAGCACCATGTTGCGAGTCTGCGCTTCATACTGGATACATGTCAAAGGTATCAGATCACACTAAAATTGAAGAAGTGTATATTCTATGTGCCCTTTGGGATTTTGCTTTGCCATGTCATATGTAAGCAGCGATTGATGGTGGACCCTGTGAAGATCGCCATAATTTTGAATCTAGAAGATCCTAGGAATGTGAAACAAATGCGCGTGACATTGGGGCACACTAGGTATTACAGGAAGTTTATTAAGGTGTATGCCAAGATAACCACGTTGATGGAGAAATTGTTAAAGAAATATGTGATGCTTTGTTGGGATGAAGATTGTCAGCGCAGTTTAGATGTCTTCAAGGAGAAAATAGTGACAACACATATTTTGGTATTTCCATAATGGAAGGAGTTCCATGTGCATATAGATGCATATTGTATTGTGCTAAGTTGTATTAACACATGTAGGTGAGGGAGAGATTGATCATCTGATATCTTTCATGAGAAGAAAGTTATCCAAATCCGAGAAGAATTACTCCACTACAGAGCGCAAAGGGCTGGCGATGGTCTATGGACTACAAAAGTTTAGGCATTGTATTTTGGGTGGACACTTCAAAATGTATACAGATCACTCCGTGCTAAAGTACCTGGTTAATAAGCCTATGTTGGGGGGGAAGATATGCCGATGGTTACTATTGTTCTAGGAATATGACTTTGAACTAATTGTGAAGCCTAGAAGGCTGAATGTTGGTCCAGACCATCTATAAAAGATTCAAACAGGTGAGGAACCAAGTAGTTTGGAGGAAAAACTATTGGATGTGCAACTCTTTGCGGTGTGCATCACGGATGATCATTTTTCCAATATCATTCAATTTTTAACAATGGGAACAACCCCGGAAGGTTATTCCACTCAACAGAAGGAGTTAGTAGTTCGCACTGTGGATTTTTTAGTGATTGTGGGTCATTTGTATAATATGGGAAAGGATGAGATAATACGAAGGTATGTTCCAGAGTTTGAATGTGCTAGTATCCTACCTGAAGCCCATGGAGGAGTGGCAGGAGGTCACTATCCAGGGAAAACAACCACACAGAATATTTTGCGTGCTGGACTATCATGGCTAACATTACACAAGGATTCTAAGGCATATTGCAAGGTGTGTGATGCTTGCCAAAGGATGGGGAAGCCTTCGCGAAGGGATGAATTTCCTTTACATCCTCAAGTCTCGTTGCAGGTACTTAAAAAATGGGCCATTGATTTTATAGGTCCAATAAAACCAACAGGAAAGGAGACAGGGACATGGTATATCATTACTGTGACAGAGTATTTGGTCAGGTGGGCGGAAGGGCAGCTAGTGAAGGATTGTAAAGTGGCCATTGCTGTAAAGTTTTTGTTTGAATATATCTTAACAAGGTTTGGATGCCCTAAGATTTTGATGAGTTATAGGGGTATGCATTTTTTGAATGAAACGATCAGCGCAATGCTAGAAGAATTCTAGGTGTATCATTAGAAGAGTATGCCCTATCACCCATAGGCAAATGGAATGGTGGAAGCTTTTAACAAGATTTTAGAGCATGCGTTGACAAAGTTCTGCAATGCGCAGAGGAATGAATTGGACATGAAGGTACCTGTTGTTTTATGGGCTTGTAGGATGACCCACAAGAAGTTGATAGGTCAAACACCGTTTAGGTTGGTCTATGGAATTGAAGCAGTAATGCCTATGGAGTAGATTGTCCTAAGTTTATGTTTTGCAGCATTGACAGAGATGGAAAATCACTAGACCTTGGAGGAATGGCTCGCACAGATCATGGAGTTAGAAGCAAACCACTTTCTTGCAGGATTTCACTAACAAGTGAAAAAGGAATGCAAGAAGGCATTGCATGATCAGCATATTAAGCTGCACACGTTTAAGGTAGCTGATTTAGTGTTATTATATGACAACAAGTTCACGAGATTCCCAGTAAATTTTCAAATGAATTGGTTGGGGCCATATGTTATTAAGGAGATCACAGATGGTGGCGTAGTTCAGCTCAAAAAGCTGAATGGGGAACCATTTCCTCGAAGATTGAATGGAAGTAGGCTGAAGCTGTACATAGGGGATCATGCCCTTGCACAATGACTATATGGAAGCAGGATAGTCTTAGTAATCCAGGCAGCAGTAAGGGATTGCTAGAATATAAACTACATTTCCTGACTAGGTGAAGAATGTGGTAAGGAGGCTATGCGATGGATGACAGGATTGCAACAGGTGAAGTTGCGCTAGATGAGTTGCACCATGAAGGATGGTGCCACACAGATGGGTCCAAAAGTAGCTGTTGGAATTACTATTCATGATTTGATGGCCAAAAATCAGTTAAGAGGAGCAGGTAGGCACCATTTATGGCGAAAATCTTTGGATATTTGCTGCCAAAGATGTATTTATGATCAAAATTTTGGGGGAATGGTCAAATTTGAATTCAAAACCTTCTATAAATTGAGCATATTGGTCTGTCGAAGAAAACTTTTCATTTAGAGAGTTGTTTGAGCGCTTTGTTGTTTGAATCTTATGAGTCATCAATTCTAGGAGGGGTTCGTAATGCGCCCATAATTTGCAAAATTTTCCACAGAAGCCTGAGTTGTTCATAGAATTAATGACTGCTTCCAACCTCGTAGAAGTTGTAAGTTTTGAAGTTGTTGTTTCTGACATGCCAGGCCCTGAGATATCAAGTATGGAAGCTACAACCCATGTGTCTACCAAGCTAAGGTCACCTAGACCGAAGTAATCTACTGCCAAATAAAAATAGAAGAAGTTGATGCTGGTGAGACATTCACCAAGGAAGAACCCAGAGGTGCAACAGAAGGAGAAGAAAGATAAACATCCATAGAAATAGGTCAATTTGGAGGAGGAATAATACCAAGGTGTAGAGGAATTGGATGTTTAAGAGGTAGAGCCTATCTCAAGGCTTCTTGCATATATCCCCTCGTGGAAGGGTAAAGCCAAAGTCACTAAGGACCCAGTTTCCGAGAAATTTATGGTTTCAACACCCTTGTTGCCTAAACAGGTGGAATTTGAAGGCACCACATTAGTGTGCATTCTAGTGCTGAAAATGGAGGATTGGGACCTTGTGGACCATGAGAGGTTCCCACATTTGGCAGCTAGCAAGTATATGATGAAGATATACTATGAAGAGATTGGGATTACACGATTGGAACCAATGAAGTGGGTCATGAGCAGGCGGGGTTGTTGCACATGCTCTATGTGCAGCATTTCCATAGGCCAACTATCAACATGGTGTGTGTGTGCCAGCTCCTCACACTGGTACACAACGGGTGTCTATGGCTTGGGGAGCCCATCTCTATCACAGATATGTTAATTCATCGGATCACAAAGTTTCCCTAAAAAGGGGTGGACCCTACCAAAGATTTTGGAGGGAAAAGTGGAGAAAAAGAGTTAGCAGACAAGATGAAGTATGAATATGGGCTAGTTAAGAAGTTGCACGGATATTCTATCCACTCTATTTAGGACCAGGTGGTACAATTTTCCACCCAGATTCTTGCAGGGAAAATAATGAGGAAATGTAGCATGAACAAAGTTCCGGTGTCGGTGGTATCCATAGCTGTCTAGTGTGCGAAGGGAGTTCAATACAACTGGGAGAAGTATCTGTGCAAGGAGTTCCTCCCAAATTGCTATGAATCTCAGGAAGATAGCAAGCCCTTGCACTATGCATGGTTGTTACTGTCTATTGTTTTAGTATCTTGGAGATTCCCGAAGGACAGTCAGTTTCCCCCAAAGCCGGAAGATTTACCTGAGGTATCAAGGTTCACTTCGCTATGGGAAACAAAGGATTTGGAAAGGATCAAGGAGTCCAAAATTTTATGGATTCTAATGGAGAAGGGCTTTCGAATGGTTGTAAGTTAGAGGCCAAGGTTTTCCCCAACCTTGTTCGAGAAACTGATGGCCTATGCGGAGTTCAAGGCTGATTTCCACAATGTTTCAATTAGGGCTCAAAAGGACCCAAAGCACCTATGGCACAAGTTGCCAAAGTTGGTATCTAAGATGGACGTGTAGGAGATTGTAGGTATTTGGCCAACAGAGTGGTGCAAACCCACGGAGCTTGGTGTAGGTACAAGAAAAGGTTTAGAGAGCTCTGCTGCGCAGTCAACCACTATGCAGAGGCATACGGAAGCAACTTAGAAGGCAGTGCGAGCTTTGGATGAGCAGAAGAAGAAGGAATTTTATTCTAAGGTAGCTGTGGAGGAGGAACATGCTAAGAAAGAGTGCGCTACAAAGGAACAGGTTGAGAAAGAACACCCAAACAAAGAGGAAGTTGAAGGATCGGCTTCGCAACGCACAGATGAGTAGGAACTTTCAAGGAAGGAAGGAAGTAGTGGTGAGGAGTAGAGCACTCCTTTCACCTTGAAGAGGCATTGAATGGAGCAGACTATTGGGCAACAAAAGAAGCATAAGTCTGATAAGAAGATACGCATTGACCCAATGGTCTTGACAGAGGGGGATCTTGACGAGATCGATGACAAAGTTCGGGACACAGCCACAACATTGTGGTAGCAGTTTGAGCAACAATATATGTAGATGTTGGGGAGCGTCCAAAAGGATATGCATGAGCTGGAAATCTAGACAGGCATAATTAAAGTGAGAGTTGGGCAAGCGAGTGGGGTTCAAGTGAGCTTGGCGCAAGGAAGCGGAGGAGTAGCAGAATTGGAACGAACCCTGGACCTCAGAGTGATACCCTTACGAAAAGGGTTTTTTCACGCAGAGTCAAAGGAAACCGTGCTGTGCTAGGTACAGTGAAGGACATGGGTGTCAACTTGGCCGTGCTCATGCCTCAGACCCTCCATGCGTTGCATCAGTGGGTTTCAGACGAACTAAGGATTAGGGAGCAGAGTGCACTCACAGTCATAAGTGAGTTCAAAGTCAATTATGAGTAGACATTGCGGAGAAAAATCAGACCATAAAAGAAAAGGAGGAGATTCAGACAAGAAATCAGAGCTTGGAGACAACAATAGAGCAGGCCTGCAAGACAGTGCCAGAATTGAAAATCCCAGAGGATGTTACAACTGCAGGAAAAGTAAGGAAATTGGTTGTTGCGGTACGCGCATCAAAGGACGAGATTGGTAGGGTTACTTTTGATTTCCAAAAGAAGATATCAGAGTTGTAGTTGAATTCGCAGCCAACAACTTCGCCAGAGGTTTGGTAGCAACACAGAGTAGCAATCAAAGAGACTATGAACATATTGGATGCCATAGTTACAGATTGTGCAATGATGTTTGACCAAGCAATGGTGTTGTGGAAAAACTTGCAGGAGGGTTTGAACTTGCAAAGGTTGAACACAGATGTTAGGGAGACCCACCATAAGTATGATGAGATCTGAGCAACTGCGTGCACTTTAGCGCTAGCACAACGCCTCATGAAGTTATAGGAGCGCAAGCAATTGCAAGCACAGACGGAAGAATTACAATGAAAAAAGACCCTTCTAAAGGCCAAATTACAACCATGGCTAGAGGAAGCCTGCTAGCTTACTTTGTCACTTTGAGAAAAGCTAAAGGTGCTACAACAAACACAGAGGAAAATGTGCCTCACAATGGAAGGCCTGACAACAGAGAAGTTGGTTGAAGAAGTATAGTAGGACGTGGCACAGAGTGCTGCTGAAGTTGCAGTATTACAGGTCAACCTAGGTCACCTCTACAGGAAGATTGTGACACCAACTGAGTGTCTCAAGGGCGAGTCATGATATTTGTGTTTGGGGCCTATTGGGATAGGGTCCTTAGGGTCAATTTTGGGGTTAGTTAACCCAAAACTTTTATAAGTTTTTGTAAAATATGTAAAGTCTCTGCAAAATATGGATGAGGAGTGTGTAGGTATATAGGAGTCAAAGGGGTTCTAGCCCCTTATGTGGCTAATTGAATAGGTCATTTTTGAGACTCACCCATGGTCCACGCACCATGGTATTGTATTGAAGAAAACTATATATAGTTGAGTCATAGCGAGTCTAAGAGGTAGGAAGAGAAAGTAAGTCAAGGTAAAGATTGTTTGGGAAAGTGCTAAGCCAAGAAGGCTCTGATTCCTATACTTAGGCAAGAGGGGAAGGCTCATGTAGCTGAGTGTGTAGGAGGCCTTGGTAAGTTTGCAGCTGAGTGCACAGGATGAAAGTGTCTGTAGTATGAATGTTGAAAATGAATAAAGACTAATTTTGAATAATTATCTTGCAATCTAGGCATTATTGTTGATTCTGTTTATGTTATGATTTGTCGCTTTAGAATATGTTTTCTATGGACTAATAAATAAATGTTTCCCGAATCTAGTGAATCTATCTTATTTGTGCATGACTTAAGTAATTATCTATTTTCGCGAAAATAAGCGTTATTTCTGTTATGATTTCTGATGAATTGGATAGATCTGCATGAAGGAAAATCTAGGGTTATTGATTAACGCACAAAAGTGGATAATTTTCTTGTTTAGGGTCTACAAAGGCTGATCTTAGACCTTTGCGAAGGTCTAGAAACTATTTCCTCAAGTTATTGTACCAGACCATAGAAGACTACTGATCTGTGCGAAGGAAGATCTGAGCTATAAAATCTTAAGACCGCTTATCACACTATCTATAGATGTACAAATTTGGTTCTAACATCCCCCAATACTGCTTCGGGTGAGACTGTAGCCTATGTTATGTAGGTTGTTGCCAAAAGGGCCAATAGTTAGGGTTTTGTTGGTTGGCGCAAAAAAATCTAAACCTGGGTCAGGCCCCTTTAAGCCAAAAACCAATTTAATGGCATAACCCATTTCTCACACAATAACATTCTAATCCAAGCTTTCAAAAAATTCAGATACTTACCTCTTTGTCCTTTGAAAAATCGGCATTCAACTTCTCTATAAGTGAAAAACGTGTCAATCACGAGCTCAGTAATAAACCCAACCAAAATACTAGTGATCCAATAAGCGACAACCTTCGCAATATTTTTCTCTAATCCCTCCAGGTGCCTTAGTAACTGTTGTTTGCTTAAGGGATCCTGACCTAGGTTCAAAGTTATTCGTACAAACCAAAAAAACCCTAACTATTGGCCCTTTCAGCAACAACCTGCATAGCGTAGGATCCAGTCTCACCCGAAGTAGTATTGGGGGATCCTAGAACTAGGTTTCAGCATCCAGAGACCGTGTGATATGTAATTTGAAGTTCTTGTCACTCAGATCTACCTTCACACAGATCTATATCTTCCTATGGTTCAAAAATACAACTCTATCCAAATGGCTTCCAGACCTTCACGAAGGTCTATGGTCAGTCTTTTTAGACCTAAATGAAGTAGACTTAAAACTTTCTCTTAGTAAATAATAAACCTAGATCTTCCTTCGCGCAGATCTACCCACTTCGAACAGTTATCATAACAGATTTAGCTACTACCGTTGCCAAAATAGATCATTACTTATTTAATGCAAATATATTAAAGGTTCAACATATTCGCGTAGTTAATACATGTACTTAATAGAATACAGATCATTAAGCAACATTGCATAAACTTAATAGAATTAAGAATAAGACATAGATGAAAGAGAATTGGTCCAAAATCAGTCTTTATTAGATTCAACGTTCAAATTACAGACTCTTCCACCCTACACACCCAGTTACAGGGGCCCATGCACTCACCTGCAAGAGCCTTCCCCTTTCACCTAAGTGTAAGAAAATAGAGCTTTCCTACCTTAGCACTAGCCCTTTCACTTGTTCTTCACCAAAAGTTCTATATCTACACTTGCTATGACTCAAATATTTATACGCTTTCTAATACAATACCATGGCTTGTGACCTATTGGTGAGTCTCAAAACCATCCTATCACTTACCCATAGAAGGGGCTAAAATCTCCTTTGACTCCTACTTAGTTGCATGCTCCGCTTCCACATTTCGTGGAGACTTTAGATTATTTACAAAATTCTACGAAAAAATTGGTTAAACTAGCCCAAAATTGACCCTAGGGACCCTATCCCAATAGGCCCCCAACACAAATATGGTGACTTGCCCTCGAGTCACTCAGCTGGCTTCTTGACTTTGTGGCAGAGCTCACTAAACTGCTGCTTCAATGCATTCAGCTCTGTGGTACTTTGTACTGCAACCTTCTTCACCTCTTCGACCAACTTTTCTATAGTTGGTCCCTCTACCACAAGTTTCATGGTTCTATGAGTCTACTATAGAGCTTTTAGCTTCTCCTAAATGGTCTAAGAAATCTATCTGGTCTCTTCTATCCAAGGTTGAAGTCGAGCCTTTAACACTAATTCTTTTTGTGCAATTCTTGTACTTGTGCTTGTATTAGCTTCCCTTCCTGTAGGCGCATGAAGTGTTGGACTGGTGCCAATGTGTGCACAGTCACCCTAATCTCATCATACTTCTGTTGGGGCTCTTTGATTTCTATGCTCAACCTCTGCAGGTTTGGGTCCTCTTGCAAAGTGTCCCATAATTCCATGGCATGGTTAAAAATAAAGTCACATCCTTTAACTGCAACCTCCAGAGTATTCATATGTTCCTTAATGGATCATGCTTCTCCCTGACCTCTGACGGAGTATTCAGCTGTAGCTTCAGGTGTAATTCTACTATCTTCATATGGAAGTCAAATGTGACTATTCCTATCTCATCTTTTGATTAACAAACTGTAGAAGCCAATTTCCTGATCTTTGCTATAGCCACGACATATTCCAGAATATGTAACTCTGGGACTAAATTGCATGCTTGTGTGGTTTTTTTTTCCAGGCTCTAACTTCGTGCTTCCCTCTCTTCCTTTTCTTTCAGATCTTGAGCCTTCTTAATGAACATCTGTTCATTTTTTACCTTAAATTTGCTGATTACTACAAGTGCATGCTGCTCGTTGATTTTAAGCTTGTCCAAGACCTTGTGATGTAGTGCATGGAGAGTCTAAAGTGGCAGCACAACTAAGTTCACCTCGATGTCTTTGATCATGCTCAACAGAGCACAATATTCCTCTATTTCCATATGAACGGATCCTTCTGGTAAGGAGATGACTCTGAGGTCTAGAGTCATTTCCATCTCCAATACTTTCTTGCTCCCTTGCGCCAATCTCACTTGCACCCTATTTCCTTGCCCTATGCTTGCTTGAAGCCTGCCTGTTTGGATCTGCAGCTCACGCAGATCCTTCTGGATGCTCCCTAGCATCTTAATGTACTATTGTTCAAATTGTTTCCATAGCTCTGTTGTGGTGTCTCTGACTTTTTCCCCAATTTCATCGAGATGCCCTTTTATGAGGATCATCAGGTCAATGCATGCTTTCTTATCTAATTTTTGCTTCTTCCTTAGCTTGATACTTATCTGCTTACTCTGCTTCTTCAATGTGAAGTGAGTGCTCTACTCCTCTCCTCCATCTCTGCCCTGCTCGGAAAGTTCCTACTCCTCAATATGTTGGGAAGCCAATGCTTCGACTTCCTCTGCATCAGTGCGCTTTGTCTCAACACACTCTTTTGTAGCGCACTCCTTTTTAGCAACTACCTTAGAAGAATATTCTTAACAGTGAAGAGAACTTTTTTGCCTCTAGTAAATCTTCTTCCTATGGAGGAAACTGACTATCCTCCGGAAGACACCATGCTACTAGTTAAATTAGCAATAGGAACCAGGAATAGTGAAATGTCTTGTTGTCCTCCTGTACTTCACGATAGTTCGAGAGGAATTCCTTACATAAATACTGCACCCAGTTATATTGTACTCCTTTCGTGCATTGGGTAACGAATGACACTACTCATGCTAGAACTTCATCTGCATGGCATTTCCTCATAATATTTCCTGCTAGAATTTGGGTAGCAAACTACATTGCCTAGTCTTATATGGAGCGAACAGAATATATGTGCGACTTCTTGATCAATCAAAATTTAGTTTTCATCCTATCTGCCAGCTCCTTTTCTCCACTTTTTCCTCCAAACTTCTTGGAAGGGTCTGCCCCTTTATAAAGCATCTTTGTAATCCTATGGATGAGCATATCGGTGATAGGTATGGGTTCACTGAGCCATAAACACCCATCATTCACTAGGGCGAGCAGTTGGCGCACACACATAGTGTTGATAATCGACCGGTCGAAGTGTCGTATGCAAAGAATGTGCAGTAAACCGGCCTACTTGACACCTCTGACCCATTTCATGGGTTCCAACCGTGTTACCCCAGTTTTTCATAGTATATCTTTGTCATGTACTTATTAGTAGCTAAGTGAGGGAATTTCTTGTGGTCAGCAAGATCCCAATCCTCCAGTTTTAGTAATGGGATGCGCGCTAAAACCGCTCCTTATAAAACGACATGTTATAGTAACAGTGGTGTAGAGACCATAAATTTTCCCAAAATCGGGTCTTTGGTTACTTTCATTTTCCATTTTTGTAGAGGGATATACTCTGGGAGCCTAGTGATTGATTCGAATTGGATCCATAGAAAGACTGTCAAGAACCATGACTTAATCAGGTCGAACAAATCTCTAATGAAATCCAAAACAGTATCAAAAACACCCTAAACTCGTGGCCATGGAAGCCGACGTGGAACGACGAGGACCTCAGTCAAAGTGTGCTGACCGAGGCCCATGGAGACCATGCAAGAGGCCAAAGTAGCCCCTGGGAGACCCATAATGGAGAAAGGGTGAGGTTTTTGATGCGCGCTAAGCGAACAGGGCCAAAATGGGAAAGCCCGAGCACTCGGTCGCATGGGGGAACTGGAGGACCGCGGGCGGGAAAAGGTAAAAGAGCTAAACTACAAAGGTGGGACCCGTGCTCTGGAAACCGATGGTTTTGATAAGGGTGCCCTTGAATAGTAAGAGGTTTTGGACAAGAGCAGAGTGATTCCATACACCGATCAACACGTGGTAGGCGAAGGTGAGAGAAAACTGTCGTTGATCGCGCGCTATCAGTCAAGCAAGTCAACCGCGTGAAACATGCGTATGGCGTCAGACCTGGAGGGCTCAGATCAAATGAATGAGATTACGCCCGATGGAAAGAAGTGGAATCAAAAGGGAATTAAGCCACATTCTAAAGGTATTTGGAATTCGTTTGACTACCACGGTGGAGGAAGAACGCATCCATGGCATAACTGAAGAAACGAACCGAGGAAGCATGCTGGCACCATTTAGAGGAGGACAAGTGGCCACTCCCTGAGCATTCATGATGATGCCAAATGCAGGGAACTCAAAGCACAACTGTAGAAGGTGAATCGACATAGGTGGAAGAGGAACCGAACAGGCATAGGGATCGAATGGCTAAAGCCATGAACAAAGACAGTTGAACCAGTTAGAGTTGATTTGGGATCAGAATTGAGAAGAGTCCAAGCGACCAAGAGAGACAGTGAATAGTGAACCCAGAGAGGAGGACTAAACATAGAGAACAGTAACGCCAAGCAGAAGAGACAGAGGACTGAGTTGACCACAGGCAGCGTCAAGCACCAGAGAGCTTGAAGATTCAAGCCTTCCCATAGAGGAATCTGTTTGGACTGAGCATCACATTTGGTTCTTTTCACTGTAGACTAAGGGTCACAGAGCTGGTAGGAAGAAGAAGAGTCTGTGTACTCTGAGTGGCTTGGGGAATCTAAGAACCACCCTACCAAGCAAAATCTGCTTCAGGAGAACTCATATTGAGTCGCTGTATTGTAATTTCTCTGCTGAAAGACACAATAAAACAAGGCCACCACTGCAGCTGGATTGGAGACGTAGCCCTGTAGAATAGGGTGAACTCCTTATTAAAACTGTTTGTGTCTTTGTGTTGCTTACTGTATTTCTCTGCTGTCTTTCCATTTCATTTTTTGTGTATTGGCAATCTGATCAATCCGTTGTTTCAATAACACGAAACACACACACCAACACATGAGTCTGTAATACCTTTAGTTTAATAAATCTTTAACTGATGGCACTCATAGGGTGAATATCAGGTCAAGTGGTATCAGAGCTCAAGGTTGTAAGGTTAGACAAGCTTGTGTTGGTATAGCTGTGAATGCTCACAAGATCAAAGCTCAAATTAGGAGAGGGGAGAGTTGGTGGAAACTAATCCTGAAATTGGGAGAGTCTATCCTCAAAAGACCATGTCAGAAGAAATTTCTATGGGGTCAGACCCTCAATTCATAGAGAGTTTCCTAGCTATGAAGTCCATGGTTGAAGAAATGTATCAAGACTTTAGAAAGCAAAAGGTGGAAGATGCATCAGGCTCTAAGCAATAGAAAGAAGAAGATGAGTCTCACTTCCATGACAACTCCAAAGGAAAAGGGAAAGAGGAAAGCTTTCTCACACCTCCTAATAGCCCTGTACATAATAAAAAAGCATATTTGATTAAGTTAGATGTTAAATTTGATTTGCCTATATATGATGGAGAGCTAAATGCTAAAAAATTGGACAATTGGATTAGACAAATTGATGTGTATTGCAGGGTACAGAACATAAACTCAGACAAGAGTAAGATTTCGCTGGCAAGCCTATGCCTAGTAGGCATTGCCTTGGTTTGGTGGGAAGGTAGAACCCAAGCTGATATGAAAAGCCATGGTAAGACCATCTCTGTCTGGAGTGACTTCATTTCTACAATCAGGAAACAGTTCTATCCATTGGCCTACATGCAGTAGGTCATGATGAGTTGGCAAAATCTTCGGCAGCTAAAGGGGCAAAGTGTATAAGGGTATACTCAAGAGTTCAGAAAGAGAATTGATGTTGTGTATCTCACTAGACTCACCAGAGACTCTTTTGAAGTACATTGGTGGTATACACAGCTACATGAGGCATACCATCCTCATGTTTAATCCCACTAGTATAGATGAGGTTCCTGTACAAGCTACTCATCTAGAGGCTAGAGGAAATAATGGCAATCCAGAAGTTGGGGGACCATCCCAACCCACTGAAATCAAGAGCAAGGAGAAAAGAAAACAGAAGTGGAAACCAAGGAAGGCTAACCCTACACAGAAAGCCAAAGCTTCATGCACTCACTGTAAAAAGGAGGGGCATAATGATGAGCATTGTTGGATTCTGCATCCAGAGCTGAGACCTAAGAAGTCCAAGGGCAAGAAGAAGAAGACAGCTCCAGCTATTCAGAGAGATTTGGGGTTAGACTCAGGAGATGAAACAACCATGGCAGCCACAGGTATAAAAATTTTTGAAGCATCTACCAGTAATTTTGCTCAATCTGTTGTTGATGAAGAAAATGAGAGAAAAAGACATGAGCTTTTCCATATTCGAGTTATTTCCAAAAATCAAAATATTGATACTTTGTTTGATAGTGGCTCTCAAATAAATTTGATTTCTGAAGCAATTGTAAAGAAAGTGGGATTAGCAACTACACCTCACAAGAAACCATACCCATTAGGATGGTTGAATGATAAAGCACAACTACAAGTGACTAGACAGTGAAAACTCAAGTTTTCTTTTGGGTCAGCATTTGTAGATGCGGTCGAGTTAGACATAATTCCTTTGGATATATGTGGAATTGTTTTAGGAAGTCCTTACTTGTACGATAGAAAGACTATTTTCTATAGAGCTGAGAACAAGAAGCAGGTGCATGAGTTGCTCGAGAAGGGCCTCATCAGGCTAGCACATCACCATGTGGGTCACCGATCGTTTTGGTGAGAAAGAAAGATGGCTCGTGGAGAATGTGCATTGATTACTGAGCACTGAATAAGATAACAATAAAGAATCGTTATCCCCTTCCTCGCATAGATGATCTCTTAGATCAATTAAAAGAAGTTGTTTATTTCACCAAGCTAGATTTGCATAGTGGATACCACCAGGTCAGAGTTGCAAAGCAAGATGCATGGAAGACTGCTTTCAAAACAAAGCTGGGATTGTATGAATGGCTAGTTATGCCTTTTAGCTTCACCAATGCTCCTGCTACTTTCATGAGATTAATGAGCGATGTACTCAGACCTTTTCTTGATGATTTTGTTATTGTGTATCTGGATGACATTCTAATTTTTAGTAAAACGTGGGAAGAACATTTAAAACATGTTGAGAAGACATTAGATGTTTTGAAAAGAGAAAAACTTTATGTTAAACTCTCAAAATGTGAATTTGGAAAAACATCTCTAAGCTACTTGGGTCACATAGTAGGGGGAAGTGAATTGAAAATAGATCCCTCTAAAGTGGCAGTCATTGTAAACTGGCCTAAACCTAGGTCTGCGACAAAAGTGAGAAGCTTCTTAGGAGCAACACAATATTGGAGGAAGTTCCTCTCTAACTTCTCCATGATTGTGGCTCCCTTACATGCTTTAACAAGATTGAATAAGGTGTTTCAGTGGGGAGGCAAACATCAGAAAGCCTTCGACACCTTGAAAGACAAAATAAGTACAGCACCTGTACTAGCATTTCCAGATTTGCAAAGACCATTTGAGATCCAAACTGATGCCAATGACTATGCCATGGGAGCAGTGTTGACACAGCATGGCAAACCCATATGCTATCATTATGAGACTTTTAATCTTGCAGTAGTTAACTATCCTACATATGATAAGGAATTGTATGGATTAGTTCAGAGTGTGAAAAAGTGGAAACATTATTTAATGGGCAAAGAGACAGTAATACATACTGATCATTAGCCACTCCAATATCTACACTCCCAAACTAAGTTGCAACAATCAAGACATTACAGGTGGATGGGTTTTCTACAATAGTTTCACTTAGTCACTAGATATAAAAAGGGCATACATAACAAGGTTGCAGACATGTTATCTAGACCCATTATAAATGCATCTACCATACTTAAGCATAATTCTGTACTACATGAAAGCTACATAGAACAATATACTCAGGATATGGACTTTAAAGATCTATATGCAACTTTGAGTCAAGGCAAAAGAGTAGAAGAATTGGACTATAATATAAAGGACTGACTCTTATACCATCGTTGGAAACTCCGCATTCCAAAAACTGAGAGGATAAAGATAATTAGGGAAGCACACACTTCTCTGATATCAGGTCACTATGGGGTAAGTAAAACAGTTGCACAACTGCAAAGATTCTGCTATTGGCTGAAAATGAATGAGACGGTTTCTAGATATGTAAGAGGGTGTGCCATGTGTGCTAAAAGCAAACCCAGCAATAGAAAACTAGGCTTGTACACTCCATTGCCAGTTCCTTCTCACCCTTTGGAAAGCGTTTCCATGGATTTTGTAGGAGGACTGCCTAAATCTAGGAAAGGTCATGATTATCTATGCGTTGTTGTGGATAGGTTCAGCAAAATGTGCATTTTGATACCTTGTAATAAACAGGTCACAGCAGAACAGACTGCAAAATTGTTCTCTGAACATGTATGGGTTCATTTCAGATTACCCACTTCCATTGTATCTGATCGAGACACCCGATTTGTGTGGAATTTTTGGTCTAGTCTGTGGGAACTGGTGGACACCAAGTTAAAGAAAAGCACAACTTTTCATCCACAAACAGATGGCCAGACAGAATTAGTAAATAGGACTGTGATCCAGTTACTGAGAGGATATTGCAGTAAACATCCTAAGCTTTGGGATGAACACTTGTGTTATGTGCAGCATGCTTACAATAGAGCCAAACACTCTTCTACACAGAGATCTCCTTTTGAGACCTGCTTTGGTTTCACACCAAGGTCTCCTTTGGATTTTGTCTTTGGTAAAGATACCATGGTTGATGGGCACAGTGATGTGGATAAGGCAACCAGGTTCATTGAATAGATCCAGGAGATCCATCAGGTAGTACAGGAATAACTAGAAAAGAGTCAGGCCAAGTATAAGGCTAGGCATGATAAGCATCAGATGGAGCATAGTTTTCAAGTTGGAGACCAAGTCTGGCTATATATCAGCAAGCACATGATGCAAGGTGAAGGTAAAAAGCTAAAGCCTATCAGGTATGCATCTTTCAGGATACTTGAGAAGATTGGTGAAAATGCATTTCACCTTGATCCACCAGCTTACATGCACATCTACTCAGTTGTAAATGCAGATTGTTTGAGATTGTTTAAACCTTCAATGATCGAGGACCCTGAAGAGAAAAGTCAATTGCCTTCTATTGATGACCTGCTACCTAAATACCTCAATGAGTTGCAGGAAGACACAGTGCTGGATAGGAAGGTGAGGACAACGTGCAGGGGAGAATTTAAGTACCTCAAGATTGGGCTCAAAGGTTCAAAGCCGAGAAGCACAAAGTGGATTGAGATTGGACAAGTGAAGAAACAATATCCTCACTTAGTCGATGCTTGAAAACCAACTTTTGGTGGTCCAAAAGATTTTTTAGTAGGGAGGCTGTGATCCGAATTGGATCCATAGAAAGGCTGTCAAGAACCATGACTAAATCAGGTCGAAAAAATCTCTAATGAAATCCAAAATAGTATCAAAAACACCCTGAACCAGTGACCATGGTAGCCGACGTGGAAGGACGAGGACCTCGGTCAAAGTGTGTTGACCGAGGCCCATGGAGACCGCGTAGGAGGCCAAAGTAGCCCCTGGGAGCCTCAGAATGGAAAAAGGGTGAGGTTTTTTATGCGTGATATCACGTATTGCTAAGTGAACAGGGCCAAAATGGGAAATCCTGAGCACCCAGTCACGTGGGAGAATCGAAGGACCGTGGGAGGGAAAAGGTAAAAATGCTAAAGTACAAAGGCGGGACCCGCGCTCTGGAAACCGACAGTTTTGATTGGGGTGCCCTTGAACAGTAAGAGGTTTTGGATAGGAGCGGAGTGATTCCATACACCGATCGACGCATGGTAGGCGGAGGTGAGAGAAACCCACCGTTGATCACGCGCTATCGGTCGAGCAAGTCAACTGTGCAAAACATGCGTATGGCGTCAGATCTAGAGGGCCCAGATCAGATGGCTGAGATTGTGCCTGATGGAAAGAAGCAGAATGAACAGGGAATTAAGCCATGTTCTAAAGGGATTTGGAATCCGTTTGACCACCACGGTGGAGGAAGAATGCATCCACGGTGTAACTGAAGAAACGAACCGATGAAGCATGCTGGCACCATTTAGAGGAGGACAAGTGGCCACTCCCTAAGCGTTCATGATGATGCCGAACACAAGGAACTCCAAGCGCAGCTACAGAAGGTGAATTGAAACAGGCAGAAGAGGAACCGAATAGGCATAGGGATCGAATGGCTAAAGCCATGAACAGAGACAGTCCAACCAGTTAGAGTTGATTTGGAATCAGAATTGAGAAGAGTCTAAGTGACCAAGAGAGACAGTGAACAATGAACCCTGAGAGGAGGATTGAACACAGAGAATAGTAAAGCCAACCAGAAGAGACAGAGGGTCAAGCTGACCACAGGTAGTGTCGAGCACTAGAGAGCTTGAAGATTCAAGCCTTCCCATATAGGAATCTGTCCGGACTGAGCATCACATTTGGCTCTTTCCATTGTAGACCAAGGGTCACAGCGCTGGTATGAAGAAGAAGAGTCTGTGTAGTCCGAGTGGCTTGGGGAACCCAAGAACCACCCTACCAAGCAAAATCTGCTTCAGGAGAACTCATATTGAGTCCCTGTATTGTAATTTCTCTGCTGAAAGACACAATAAAACAAGGCCACCACTGAAGCTGGACCAGAGACGTAGCCCTGGAGAATAAGGTGAACTCCTTATTAAAACTGTTTGTGTCTTTGTGTTTATTACTGTATTTCTCTACTGCCTTTCCATTTCATTTTCTGTGTATTGGTAATCTGATCGATTCGTTGTTTCAATAACACAGAACACACACACCAGCACATGAATCTTTAATACCTTTAGTTTAATAAATATTTAACTAATGGCACTCATAGGGTGAATATCAGATCAGTGATAGTCTCACCCTTCACAACATCTAATTCCTCCATGCCATCGTGGAGTTCTTCTTCCTCCAAGTCCATGATTTTCTCTGACTGCTTTGCCTTATCTTTCTTCTCCTTCTACCAAACCTCTGAGTTCTTCCTTGGTGAATGCCTCACTGGTACAGGTTTCTTATGCTCAGTGGAATATCCTTCCGGAGCTGTACTCATGGTTAAAAACTAAATGATATCAGCAAAATGGTTATTTGTGACGTGCACCACAAAGAGCTACGCATCTAGCAGTCCTTCCTCCCAACTATTTGTTTCTTCACCCATTTCAATCCTTGACAGGTGGTTGGGTCCTACATTCAGCCTTTGAGGCTTCAAAATCACTTCAAAGTCATACTCTTGAAGAAATAATAACCATCGGCAGATCTTTCCCCCCAACATAGGCTTATTGACTAGGTACTTTAGCACGGAGTGATCTGTATACATTTTAAAATGTCCGCCCAACAAATAATGTCAAAAATTTTGCAGCACATAGACCATCGCCAATCCTCCACGCTCTATAGTGGAATAATTCTTCTCAGCCTTTGATAACTTTCTGCTCGTGAAGGCTATCGAATGATCAATTTCTCCCTCTCCTACCTATGTTAATACTGCATTCAGCGCAATACAAAAAGCATCTACATGTGCATGGAATTCTTTCTTCTAGTCTGGAAACACCAAGATGGGCACAGTCACCACATTTTTCTTCAACACATCCAGACTACATTTACATTCTTTATCCCAACAAAATATTGCATCCTTCTTCAATAATTTTTCCATCGGCTTGGTTATCTAAGCATATTCCTTCATAAACTTTCTATAATACCTAGTGTGCCTCAATGTCATGCATAGCTGTTTCAGATTCCTAGGAGCTTCCAAATTCACAATCACAATGATCTTCACAGTGTCCACCATCAATCCATACTTACATATGACATGGCCAAGAAAAATTCCAAAGGGCACACAAAATAGGCACTTCTTCAAATTCAACGCGATCTAGTACCTTCGACATGTATCCATCATAAGGTGCAAACTTGCAACATGGTGCTTCACCAACCCAAACATAGTCCAATCATCAAAATAAACCTCCAAAAATTTATGAATAAATTCCTTAAATGCCACGATTACTACCCGGGAGAAGATTGTAGAAACGTTCTTCAATTCGAATGGAATTATTGTATACTGAAAGAAACCCACTCCATCGTGAAGGTTGTCATGCCTTGATCTTCTTGCACAATATTTATTTTATGACATCTCGAAAAGCCATCAGTGAACTAATAAGCCTCCTATCCTCCAACATTCTCTAATACTTCATTTGTAAATGGTGTTGGAAACGGATCGTGCACACATGCTGTTGGAAATAATACTGTGAGGGGGGGGGGGGGGTGAATCAGTATTAGCAAATCAATAACTTTTTCATTTCCATAATCAGATTCATATACGCTACTTCAGTTAAGGGAACTCACGTGTACACACAAGTATGTTTAATGCAACTAGCGTATATCTAGCAAACTTATGATTCAATTAATGCATCATATGTTGATATTCAGTTAGTGCATTGGAACATCATTAACCATATAAAAAGTAACCAGGTGCAGTAAAAAATAGAACATAACATCACACATAAGAGACACACATGAACATCATGATATAAGGTGGAAACCCAATGCGGAACAAAAACCACCTGCTATTGTTTTCTTTAAGATAAGAAAAACCTATTTACAATCTTGTACTGGCATAGACTCATACCAGTACGCAGGCAGACACCTGTAGAAGGATACAACCTTCTCTTGTTCTCTAGATTCTACTAGAACGGAGCTACAACCCACTAGCTCTTGTACTAGCCGATATATTTACTAGTATGTAGGCGCTAGCCTACAGAAGGCTACGACCTTCTCTTTTCTTCCAAGTACCACGTTTCATAAATTTTCAGATTGGATCCATCAATACAAAATTAATCAACACTGCAATATGACCATCAAATATATCTGCATCATCAATCTCTGAATCACCCAACAAATTGGTGGGCCGCAGTATTGCAGCAATAATGCTGCAACTCCTGGGACTCCCTTCTTTAATTTTATCAGCCCGGTAGTTCGTAACAAACTTGGAAGCAACGGTGCTGTATGCACAAGTACTAGCTCTTGCCGCAGCTGTCACTTGGTCAGCTGGCACAAGTCTGCTAAGGGCTTAAGCCAACTTCTATGAGCTCTTAGAAGAAGCTTTTTAACTGATGGATGAAAGCTAACTCAAAGGAAGCTAATCTACTTGCGGAAAGGAACTAAAAGCCAAAAAGTAACGCAAACCCTAGCAAACCCTAATTCTACCAGCTAGTCCTACTGATGCAAAGGAAAGAATGAAAACTATTGGAAGGGATGCCATTACTTCTATGAAGGTAAAATACATGTGTCTAGACTACCTCTACCTGAAGAAAACATATTTTTGTATTTTTGAATAAGTTATTAGAATTATCATGCATGTGCTTTTAACTGTTTGTGACTGTGCAGAGGTGGATTGGCGAGAGGAAATGCTTGGAAGAGGATAGGAAGGTTCAGAGAGGGCCTAAGGGGTCCCTAACACCCTTCCAGAGAGTTTCACAGAGTTTGGCTATCAAGAAGCCTCATTCGTGAGCTTCTACAGGAAGTCTGCAGGGGTTCTATAGGATGTTTCAGGAATTTCTACAGGATGTTTAGAAATTTCTACAGGATGTTTTAAAATTGGATTTTGGAGGATGGGTGAGTGATGGAAGATGCATGAATGGATATGGAGGTAGGATAGGGGTCTGAAGTGGCCTAGAGACTGGTGGATGGAGTGGTGAGAAGGTGTAGCTAGCTAAGTTGGGTCAACGAAGGCTTAAACAATGATGTACAAAAACTAGGGTTATGTGATCAAATGGAAAACGTGAGGCAAGGATTCTAAGTAGAGGGTGGAGTTGATGGTGCTGATGGAGAATAAGCAGATGAAGAAGTGGTACAGGTGCTCTTCAAGCCGTTTTTCCAATCTGAACCAACAAAGACTTGTAAATTCAAAGACCTAGTTACGTTGACCTAATATGCTAGCTGCCAGTAAAGAGAATGAACGGAAGTGTGACCTGCAATGAAACCATGTATTTTAACTCATGCAACTAAGAAAACAAAAGTTTGCACTTGTAACCAACTTCTACACATGAAAATCAAACACTAGTGATTGCATGGCAAAGCAAAATCAGTGTTTTTGTGGGCAGCAAAGTCATCCTAGTCACAGCTCCTGATCCCACTGAGGGAGAGGTGAAACCATAGATGTTTGTTGGCCCTTTTCTTGAAGCTTTTTCTGTTAACAACCTATCAACTAAATCTGAGCATGAAAAGCTATTTTACTCATCAAAAACAACCGAAATAATAAAACAAGGTTTAAATCTAAATAGCAGATTTTATTCTAAGAATGCAGCAAAAACACATAAAGGTAAACGAAGGAGGTACTAGGCACTTGAGATGGGCCCAACCCCAATAGCTACAGCCTCCTAAGAGATATTTAGAGCTGGTGTGAAGCTGGATTCATCTTTATTGATCAAAAGAATAGTTACATTCCAAAAACTGTCCACAAGGAGAACTTGAAAATGTGTTGAAAGAAAAGCTAATCTACTGCCTACAAAGTGACTAACTACTGGCTAGAAAATGACTATAAAGTGACTAACAAAAATGACTAACTGAAATAAGGCCCTAAGCCCTCTTATTTATACAAATTGAGGACCCAACAGTCCTCCTAAACTTTAGGGACTTGGCTGCCCAAAACTTGCAGTTAACAGCAGTCCTACTTGACTTGCTTGGCTGCCCTTGTGATAATCGATTTGGTGGCCCTTGAACTCCAAGCTGATGGTGGAGAATTCGAGGTAAGGGCCCATAAATGAAGGGGACACCTTCCTAGAAATCCTCTCCCTTGTTCTCCCACGAATTTGGCTACCAAGTGCTCATTAAAACCTTTTATTTTGTCTCCAAATTGGCCAAAAAGACTACACAAAGCACACATTAGACTTGTTGGCATAATGACTAACCCAATTCACTCTATTAGCATAAATATAATAAAAAACATGCAATAAACTAATGATAATGGTGGATTAAGTCAAATTAGGAGGTTGAATGAGCCCATATAATTATCCATTTTTGGGGCTCATCATCAACCCCCTACTGAAAGTGTTGCTCATCCTCTGAGCAACCAATCTATCTCCTCATCTTTGATGGCCTTGGTGGCCTCCTTGTCATGCCAAGCTTCTGAAGTGATGTCCTCTTCTCAGTCATGAAACCATGTTTTTCTCTCTGCTTCTTCCCATTGCCTACTCCTTTTCCTAGAGAATTCTCAGCTTTGGTATGATTGTGCAAGTATATTCAATCAGATGGTGGCAATGGTGGTGAAAGGAGATGAGACCAGTGGAGGATGGAAGAAAAGAGTCGCTACATGCCTCCTCAATAGACTTCAAGCTTCAAATCCCTCTCCATAATTGATTCTGGCCTGCCTAAAGGCTCTACAGGATGTTTCTGGTAGAAATACAGAACTTCCTGTAGAAAGTCCTGTAGCTTCCTGTAGAAGAAGGTTGAACCATGACTAGATTGTGTCTGAACCCTGAAATAATGAGTGTTCATGGAGGGGATGGATGTGAGGATGCCTGGGAACTTGGTAGGGACCCTTCTTCTTGTGTTGGGAGGCCCCATTTCTGCATTGTGTCCCTGCAACCTGCAACAACTTCCAGGGATTAAACTTGTTTTTTTTTTTTCCTCTCTGTTTCTTCCTTCTTTTTCTTTCTTGCTTTTCCTCTTGCTTTTCCTGTGGCCTTTCCTATGATGGTTTGCCCTATGTTTTCTTTCCCTGAGCTTCCTTACCCTTAGTTTTCTTCTCTGCCTCAATATCTTGCTTCCTCACGCTCTGTTTTGGCTTGTGCACTGATCAGAAAGGGCTTGCTGTTTTATGGTTTCCTTCTTCAAACTTGAAGACAACATCCCTCAGGTGTTTATGTTTTAACTTCAGACTAGTCCCCTGGTTTTAAGAAAGTCGACTGTCCATGTACAGAATGAAGGCTTTGGTTTCCTTAGACAGAGTGCAGAGCTCAATTTCCACCCCCTAGCATACATATAACCATGTAAAATTCACATTTTTCACACAGGTTAGCCCTAACAGTGATTTATCTTTTCTACAAGATAAAAAATGTTTTAACAGGAACTATGGAGGAGAATATTGATGCAGAACCAACGAAGAAATTTCATGCAACCACAAGCAAACTGCTATTTTGACCCACAGGAAGACTTGTTTCTCACCCTCCAATTCAAAACAGCGCAATTCACCATCTTTTTGGAGTATATCATACATGGAAGAGTGTTTTCGATCCTACCTTTTTCGGGACTCCAAATATGTCGAAGAAAAATCCATTTTCTCTGCTTTTGAAAGCAGTGTCGTACTTCCTGGAGAACTTCTTCCTGGAGAACGCTGATAAGCAGGAGGGTTTTTAAAAGAAAATGGCCAAGAAAGCTTGGTTTGCTACTATGGAGCTTGTTGCAGCTGCAAGGACGATGATAAACTAGAAACAATAGCTGTGAGAGTTCGATTGGATGTTTATGAAGATTTTTGTTGATGGAGGGTGAGCTGGCCAACTACACGTTGGCCCCATGCAGACTGTTGGTCTCCACTGCAGTGTTTAACTATTTGTTCTTTGCATGTAATCACGTCCATCAATCACACTGAAGTTTAAACAGTCACCACTGCTTGTTTCCAGATTTCCTCCTGAGATGGCTGAGCACACGTGTCGTATCCACCCACCGAGCGCTGTTGAACTAGATGAGGGTGGCCAATTGGCTGGCCACTGATTCTTTTAACCATAACCATCTCATTGTTTACATAGTTTTCAAATTACATTCATGCAATCAAAGGAACGAGTTTAGTCACGTACCTGGAAGTCGTGCGTGGTTGTTGTGAAGTGTTGAGGTCTCTCATTTGCTGCATGCATTTGTTTCTATGGTTGCATGATGGCTTGGTTGCTGATTCATGGCTGTTTTCCTTGTGCAGGTGTCCTCTGGCCAGATGCATGCTGTAGGAGCTGGCTTCACGTTCAAATCTGCACCCTCAAGTTGCTGCCACTGAATTTTCCAGGACCAAAACTTGTTTTCGCCATTGCTCCAGAACGATAGATCGGATCGATCTGAAACTTTCTGAGCATGTTCCTATCATCATTATGCACCTCCCATAGCAAAATTACGATCAATGGATGCACAGATTTCGAGAAAAACGGAAAATGGTTGAATATTTCAGAGATCAATTTCTTGGAAACCACGCATCGGAATCAGCTAAAACTTCTTGGGTAGGCTACTATCACCCATGTGCATCTCCCCATGAAACAGGTTTTGAAACAGATGCACGGATATGGAGAAAATGCAAGAATGGCTGACGGTGATGGAGGTGGATTTCTTGGAAACCGTGCACCGGAATTTGCTGAAATTGCTCGGGCATGTTGCCATCATCCCTATATAATTCCCTATAAAACTATTTTTCAAATGGATGCATGGTTTTCAAGTTAGGGAAAAAACAAATTTTGTTCTATGTATTTCTTCTTTAAAGCAGTCTGCAAGTTTTTGCATGGAAAGAAAAACTGAGCTTTGGCTGTGATGCAGGCATGGAGATGATGGAGGAGGAGTTTGGAGAGTGTAGGAGGACTTATGAACCCTTGAGAAAGCTCTCATGTTTGCCAAAATGCCTTTTTCAAATCCATTTCTAGCTTCCTGTAGAAATCCTGTAATTTCTACAGGAACTTCCTGTAGAACACACAGTTTTGAGGAAAGAAGTACAATGAGATGGAAAAAATGATGGAGAAGGGTGAGGGATGAAAACATGGATGCTTGCAGGCCTCATGGGCAGATTCTCGGCCTTCAGGTCCTCTTCAGAGATCAATTTTGGCTCGTTTGTAGGCTTCCTGTAGAAGACACAAAACTTCCTGTAGAAGGCATAGAACTTCTTTTGTCTTTGTTTTGAGTGATCCTCCTGACCTGCAATGTCCTTCTTGCAACCTGCAATTATCCAATGGAAATTAGGTTTATTTTTCTTTTTCTTTTTCTCTCTTTTTTTCTTTTTGAAAAACAACTAGGGTGCCTCAAGGGAGGTTTTCACCCAGGGATCTTATTCCCTTTTTATTTTCTCTTCTTTCCAACCCATTGACTGCCTCATGGAGGTTTTCAATCAATGAGGCAATCTAAGGCACCTCTGAGGAGGTTTTCACCTTAGATTTTTATTTTCATCTTATTTTCATTTTTTCTTTTTCTTTTTTCTTTTTTTCTTTACCCTACCCTACTTGAAAAAAAAAAATTCTTTTCAAGTATAAGAATACTTCCAATGGATCCATGTGCACATTAAGATTAGAGACAAGATGATGTGGAGGCTTGAAATGCATGCTTGGACAGCTATCCGGATTTCAGAGACCAAATGATCTGACTTTGAAGGGATCAAACATAGCTGAGGAAGAGAGTACCGTTGCAACTTAGTGACCGTCTGAAACCATATCTCAAGATAGCTCTGATATCCTTGGTTCTTTTGCTGATCTGGATCATGTTTCATGTCACCTTCTAACATGACGTCCTCATCTTCCTCTTTTTGCTGATATTTCTCTTGAATACATGGAAGATTTGATGGCAACCATGAGGGAACTCTCTCAATCTCTGATTCTAATCTCTTCTCTTCATCAAGTGCAGCCCATGGTTCTTTGATCTCCTCTTTGGAATTTTCTTTTGCCTTTGGTCCTTCAATGTTGTCAATATAATATCTGTTTTGCAACACTCTTCCTGAGTTTTGGTGAAGATCATTGAGCTCAGGAGGAGTCATTTGGACATGTTGTGCCTCAGCTTTGCAATTCTGTTGAGCTGCTCTAATGTGCAGGTTTGGAAATGGTGGTATGGGTAGTTGAGTGGGGGTGTATATTTGAGATGGATGTGGATGGGGTTGTGGTTGGGCAGGCATTTGGGGTTGCCTTAGTGGAGCAGGAGGCGATGGTTGTGGATGAGTAGGTGGTGGAGGAAAAGAAGTGGGAGGAGTGTTGTATTGGGGCCTCCACCCCTGATGAGGTGCATTCCACTGAGGTTGTGGCTGAGCATAAGAGTGAAACGAATGAGCAGCTGGTTGGGCATAATATGGATCTGTGAAGGAACAAGGAGGAGGTGTGAACCAGGAGGTGTGAACCAGGAAGGGTGAGCAGGGGGACCCCAAGAAGGCATGAAAATGGCTTGATAGGGGTCATAATAGGTCTCGGGTGTCCCTTGCAGTTCCTGCTAGTAAGATCTAGGTCCATGCGGCCTCCTTTGGTTCATATAATAGAGTGATTCAGTGGCTCCTTTGGCTCTCTGATATGCAGCTTTGATTCTGGGTAAGGAAGGGCACTGATTTGTAGGATGGTATTCTTCACAGACAAAACACACTTCTATGGAGTACAATGGACATTTGTTCCTAGGATTCTTTCTAGTGCACCTAGGACAAAAAATGGCCAAAGCCCTCTTGGCTTCCTCTTGCTTGTTTTGGATCCACAGGGTATCCAATTGCATGGAAACAAACTGCCTCATATCACTCTTGAAATCTTCCATCTGATCTTCAAATTTGTCTTTGGACAAGGTGCTGCTCCCAACATTTCTGCTTGTAGCCATTTGCTCCAGAGGAATGGTTTCTTCTTCTTCTTCCCTTAAGGTTCTTCAAATATGTCTTGCTGTCCACCTAAGGCTTCTTCTTAATCACAGCCATCGAAGAAGAGAGAAGGTTGGCTGTGTGCAGCAGTGGCGGGTGTTGTGCAAATATATTTCTAAATTATCTCTACTCCTACAAGGCATGAAAGGAAATCTTTTTGGATGTTTTTTCTTTTTTTTGCTTGTACCTGCAAAAACTAAAATAGATTGAATTGCAACTAACTATCTTGCTGAAATGAAAATGCGAAATTGAAATGAAAGCAAGAAATGACTAATCTATTTTGCTCAAATGAAATTGCAGGAATGAAATGCTAGTCTACGCTTGTGGAATTGGAATGCTAATCTATGCTTGCAGAAATGAAATTGCAGAATTGAAATGCTAATCTATGAAAGCGGGAAATGCTAATCTACTTTTGCAGAAACGAAATTGCATAATGGAAATGAAATAAACTACTTAGCAGAAGGTTGTAGTGGAAAATAGAAGAAAAACAACAATCACCAATACTCTGACGCTTCCTCGGAAATGGAGCCAAAAAGATGGTGGGCCCTAGTATTGCAGCAATAATGCTGCAACTCCTAGAACTCCCTTCTTTAATTTTATCAACCCAGTAGTTCGTAACAAACTTGGAAGCGACGGTGCTATATGCACAAGTACTAGCTCTTGCCGCAGCTTTCACTTGGTCAGCTAGCACAAGTCCGCTAGGGGCTTAAGCCATATTCTATGAGCTCTTAGAAGAAGCTTTTTAACTGATGGATGAAAGCTAACTCAAAGGAAGCTAATCTACTTGCGGAAAGGAACGGAAAGCCAAAAAGTAACGCAAACCCTAGCAAACCCTAATTCTACCAGCTAGTCCTACTGATGCAAAGGAGAGAATATAAACTACTGGAAGGGATGCCATTACTTCTATGAAGGTAAAATACATGTGTCTAGACTACCTCTACCTGAAGAAAACATCTTTTTGTATTTTTGAATAAGTTATCAGAATTATCATGCATGTGCTTTTAACTGTTTGTGACTGTGCAGAGGTGGATTGGCGAGAGGAAATGCTTGGAAGAGGTTGGGAAGGTTCAGAGAGGGCCTAAGGGGTCCCTAACACCCTTCCAAAGAGTTTCACAGAGTTTGGCTATCAAGAAACCTCATTCGTGAGCTTCTACAGGAAGTCTGCAGGGGTTCTACAGGATGTTTCAGGAATTTCTACAGGATGTTTAGAAATTTCTACAGGATGTTTTAAAATTGGATTTTGGAGGATGGGTGAGTGAGGGAAGATGCATGAATGGATATGGAGGTAGAATAGTGGTCTGAAGTGGCCCAGAGACTGGTGGATGGAGTGGTGAGAAGGTGTAGATAGCTAAGTTGGCTCAACGAAGGCTTAAACAATGATGTACAAAAACTAGGGTTATGTGAGGAAATGGAAAACATGAGGCAAGGATTCTAAGTAGAGGGTGGAGTGGATGGTGCTGATGGAGAGTAAGCAAATGACGAAGTGGTACAGGTGCTCTGCAAGTCGTTTTTCCAATTTGAACCAACAAAGACTTGTAAACTCAAAGACCTAGTTACGTTGACCTAATATGCTAGCTGCTAGTAAAGAGAATGAACAGAAGTGTGACCTGCAATGAAACCATGTATTTTAACTCATGCAACTAAGAAAATGAAAGTCTGAACTTGTAACCAACTTCTACACATGAAAATCAAACACTAGTGATTGCATGGCAAAGCAAAATCAGTGTTTTTGTGGGCAGCAAAGTCATCCTAGTCACAGCTCCTGATCCCACTGAGGGAGAGGTGAAACCACAGATGTTTGTTGGCCCTTTTCTTGAATCTTTTTCTGTTAACAACCTATCAACTAAATCTGAGCATGAAAAGCTATTTTACTCATCAAAAACAACCTAAATAATAAAACAAGGTTTAAATCTAAATAGCAGATTTTATTCTAAGAATGCAGCAAAAACACATAAAGGTAAACGAAGGAGGTACTAGGCACTTGAGATGGGCCCAACCCCAAGAGCTACAGCCTCCTAAGAGAGATTTAGAGCTGGTGCGAAGCTGGATTCATCTTTATTGATCAAAAGAATAGGTACATTCCAAAAACTGTCCACAAGGAGAACTTGAAAATGTGTTGAAAGCAAAGCTAATCTACTGCCTACAAAGTGACTAACTACTGGCTACAAAATGACTATAAAGTGACTAACAAAAATGACTAACTGAAATGAGGCTCTAAGCCCTCTTATTTATACAAATTGAGGACCCAACAGTCCTCCTAAACTTTAGGGACTCGGCTGCCCAAAACTTGCAGTTAATAGCAGTCCTACTTGACTTGCTTGGCTGCCCTTGTGATAATCGATTTGGTGGCCCTTGAACTCCGAGCTGATGGTGGAGAATTCAAGGTAAGGGCCCATAAATGAAGGGGACACCTTCTTAAAAATCCTCTCCCTTTTTCTCCCACGAATTTGGCTGCCAAGTGCTCATTAAAACCTTTTATTTTGTCTCCAAATTGACCAAAAAGACTACACAAAGCACACATTAGACTTATTGGCATAATGACTAACCCAATTCACTCTATTAGCATAGATATAATAAAAAACATGCAATAAACTATTGAGAATGGTGGATTAAGTCAAATTAGGAGGTTGAATGAGCCCATATAATTATCCATTTTTGGGGCTCATCACAAATGAATCATTGAAACCCTGTCATCAAAACACAATCACCAAAATACAGAGCAAAACCCAGAGCTCTAAGACAACCACTAGAACCAACAAAAACCTCAAATATCAAATCTCATAATGTATATGCTACTTGACCGTGTCAAACCAGCATGTATATGCCCTTTCACCAAAGGGAACTAACGTACAGATTTGAAAATAATTACTTATACCTTTCCTGCAATTTTCTACTTCAGATATACCCAGATCATCAGATATAAAGGATAAGACATGTGTCAGTATTCGGATCTGAAATATTCATGATCATACCATATAATGATAATTCATTTTAGTCTTCATGATCCTGGTCCATCAACCTTCATTCGCAACATAGGTGCATGCTTAGCAAAGCATCACATACCCATAACCTGCATACTAGATCTCACACTTCATCACATATTCATCACTTGTACACTTGCACTTTAGCCTAATGATCTTCTTCTCCTTATATAGTTTTAGGCCTCTCTCAATACCATGGTCCAAAACTATGTAGGACCGATACCTTGGACCCAATACCTGGGGTCAATACCTCAGACCAAATACCATGGACCAATACCAAAATACCATGGTCCAAATACCACAGACCAAAACATAGATTTTCAACATGTATGTGCCTTTCCTTCTGTGAATGTGCGTGTGTATGTTATACGCGACTTTGTAAATAGTGTACCTGTGTGTATATGTGACTTAGTATATAGTGAACCTCCGTATACCTTTTCGTATATGCGACTTTGTATACAGTGAACTTGCGTGTATATGCGGCTTGGTCAATGGTGAACCTGCATGTACATTTCTTTCTTTATTCTTGTTCTCTCCCTTTGATATACATTGTGTTGTCCATACTCCCCCTGAGTACTTCTTGAAATCTTTGATAGAGCTCCCCTTTTGTACATGCTAAGATGTACCAATCCATCCATTCTCCCCCTGAGCACATGCAGAGTCTGCAAAAATATTTTTCAAAGAAATAACATGACTCTAAAACTCAACTAAGTGAGTATGACCTTCCTATCACCAATGACTCATACATACATCAATCTCCCAACCAAGTGGGGATACACCATTTTGACTCATCCACCCAACCAAGTGGGGATATACCAAAAGTTTATACATGACTAAAATAGACATTGTTACATCATCCTTCCCATGCAAAGTGGGGTTATAAATTAGGTCTTTTCATGATCTTTACATCAAATGATATACATGACTTTTTATAACAATGACCAACAATCTAAACAAGACTGTGATAGTCATAAGCAACTATCATACACTATATATGATCAACACCATAAGCATCTGTCACTAGCATCCAGACTTGTGACTTGCAATACCATTCTCTTGGCCAACCAACAATAAGTAGCAAGATGTATCATTTAGCCACATAAGCATCATCACCAAATACTTCTAACCATAATGCCAAAAATTCATTATTCGAAGCATATGCTCCCCCTAAACCTTTGCCAACCAACACATACCATGACTGAAACATATCAGAATTCTTTTCCTAAGTTTGACCTGCTGATTTTTCTTCAGAGCGCCATATATGTGACTGTGCAGCCTCTAATTCACGTATATATGTGACTTCGCTTCATAATGTCTGTGTATGCAAATTGGAATACTAAAGGTTTACACTTTCAGCTTCCCCTGGGTTTGTTATGTCTGCTAACTGAGTTATGCCACATCTTTCTGACAATAATTTTGTCTTCTTCAATACTTGGGATTGGGATGATGTATGCTCCTTTTGCTTTGGTGTCCAAATTTTGCTCCTACATTCCTTTACCTTATGCCCAAACTTGTTACATGCATAACATATTACATGTTTCATATTCCTTTTATTGCAATTAATAGCTTTGTGACCAAACATATTGCAAGCAAAACAATATCCCTTAAAGTACTTGGAACGTGATGATCTTTCTGTGTGATGGTCTTGAACCATTCTACTTTTGCATTTGGCTACAACATGTCCAAGATTATGACATTCATAACATTCAACATTATTTATCGGAGGAAATAACCGTCTATCACTTCCATAGTTAGGAGCAAAATATTTTCTTTGAAGAATTTCTTTCCTTGGTTCTTGTTGGGGTTGACCTCTTATCTCCTTGTTGAGCATTTTAGGTTTTGCATTAGAGTTCCTTGCCTCACCCTGAGAGCTAGATTTACCTTCAACAGATTCATAAAAACCAAGACCAGTTTTGATATCAGGGGATCTTTGACTACTAAGAATATCATCCAAAATATTAGTATTGTCTTCTAATTTACCTTTTAAGATATTTACCTCAACCTGATGTTGTTCTTCCTTTTCCAGATATTGCTTCTTTATGTTTTCTTCAGCTTTTCTTCCTTTTTCCACTTGTTGCCTTAATTCGAGAACTTCATGTTCATGTTATTCAAAAGATTCTTCATTCTGCTTCTTTGATTCTTCAAGATCTTATTTTAGAGAGAGGATCTTAGATTCAAGTCTCTAGATTGTTATGCTCTTATCTTTTACTACATCCTGCAGCTACTCCCTTACTTTGGTTACTGTCTCCAGCTAAACTTTTAATCTGGTAACTTCTTCATTTTCTATGTCATTATTTTCATATGCCATGAGAAGTTTAATTTCTTGATTATCTTCATCACTATTGGATAAGTCATCACTATTATCATGAGTATAATAACTTCTATTACCTTCTTCAGACATCTTTCCTTTGTTATGAGGGCATCTAGCAGTGTAATGACCAACTCTACCACAAGAAAAACATTTGAAAGGTAGCTTACCTTTGAACCTTCCAGATCCTCGTTGAAGCTTATTAACAAAATTTACCTCATATTCTTCTTCTGAAATGTACCCTGATTCGTTGAGTTTTTCTTTTCCCTTTGTTGATACTTTAAATGTGGGTTCTCTCATATTCAATGGTCCTCCTTTTCTCATTTCAAAAGCAGTTAAGAGTCTGTGAAGTTGTGTCATAGTGATATTCTGCAGATCCTGCTTTTCTTCTATGGCAGACACTATGGGTTCAAATTTAGCAGAGAAGGATCTCAAAACTTTCTCTACTAAGACAACTTCCTTAATTTATTCACCTAGATTCTTCATGCAATTGACAACCTCATCTATATGTAGGAAGTAACTAGCTATGCTTTCATCACTATGCATCTTAAGAGTTTCATACTTTATTCTGAGAGTTTGAAGCTTAACACATTTTACCTAAGAGTCTCCTTCATAGCTTAGAATGATTTTGTCCCATATTTCTTTGGCTGATTTGAGCTGCATGACCTTAACAAACTCTAATTTTGACAAACTTCCCAATAAGATAGCAACAACTTTGGCATTGATTTCATATTGCTTTCTACCCTCCGTATATATAGGAATTGACGCTGGAAATGTATATCCTCCTTCCAAAATTTCCCAAATATTCATTCCAAGCGATTGTAGATAAGCTGTGGTTCTTATCTTCCAGTAAACAAAATTTCTCCTATCGAATATTGGTGGTCTGATGGATCCCTCTCTTTCTTGATTACTCATGATGATGGATCTTCCTTCAAGCGATCAAGCTTCTTCTGAAGGACCTGCTCTGATTCCAATTGTTGGAAATAATACTGAGGGGGGGGGGGGTGAATTAGTATTATAAAATCAATAACTTTTTCATTTCCATAATCAGATTCATATAAGTTACTTCAGTTAAGGGAACTCGCGTGTACATGTAACTATGTTTAATGCAACTAGTGTATATCCAGCAAACTTATGATTTAGTTAATTCATCATATGTTGATCTTTAATCAATGCATCAGAACATCATTAACCATATAAATAGTAACCATGTGCAATAAAAAATAGAATAGAACATCACACATAAGAGACACACATGAACACCATGATATAAGGTGGAAACCCAATACGGGACAAAAACCACCTGCTGTTGTTTTCTTTAAGATAAGAAAAACCTATTTACAATCTTGTACTGGCACAGACTCATACCATTATGAAAGCATCCACTTGTAAAAGGCTACAACCTTCTCTTGTTCTCCCACTTCTACTGGAAGGGAGCTACAACCCCCTAGCTCTTGTACTAGCCGATATATTTACTAGTACGTAGGTGACGGCCTACAGAAGGCTACGACCTTCTCTTTTCTTCCAGGGATCACGTTTCATAATTTTTCAGACTAGATCCATCAATACAAAATCAATCACCACTTCAATATGACCATCAAATATATCAGCATCATCAATCTCCGAATCACCGAACAAATGAATCACTGAAACCTTGTCATCAAAACACAATCACCAAAATAGAGAGCAGAACCCAAAGCTCTACAACAACCACTAGAACCAACAACAACCTCAAATATCAAATCTCATAATGTATACGCTACTTCGCTGTGTCGAACCAGTGTGTATATGCCTGTTATAGCTCCAAATCTCACTCTTATGGTTTGTGATGCTGTACTCATGGCCTAGGGCAACCCCTCCTTCTAGACCTGGTCCTAAAATTTAAAAAACAGTGTTTTATCCCTTATACGTGACATTGCCCTGAGTTAAACGCGTGTATACGCGGGTCTGTGTCTATCCAACCTGCGTGTATGTATTAAAACACTTAAAAAAAATACAAAATTCCTTCTTTTCGGGCGGAGATCACGGGTTTTACCTGCTGATCACCTATTAGTGCCCGTGGCCCAACTGTTCCCAACCAACTCCTAACTAAAAAACTACTTTGGAGATGGTATAAAAAGACCTCAAAGGGAAGGCATAAGGGAGAGAATAGAGAGAAAGGTTATTATGCTGAGAGTTTTCCCTTGACCAGGTCTGAAGTCCCTTGTGCCTTCTGCACTCCCCCCATTTTGTACAGGAAACCTTTGTTTCCTTGTGTGTTGATGTTCATCCACCATTTATGACGTCATGGAGAGAGTCATGGAAGGAGTTTTGTTAGAGGCTTGAGGCTGGAACGGATCCGGAAGGAAGCTTTGCTTGGAGCCTGATGAAGGTGACTCAGGTGAACATATTCCTTTTTATGTACTTTATTTGTCTATAATAAAAGAAACACATGTCTTGGTTCCCGAAATGAATCTTCTTTATGTTAATGATATTCATGTTTTGAATTCATGTGTAAATGGTTGTTTGGATTTCATAACTAACTACCTTTCTTTATAACATGAAGATGGTTTCTTTATAAGTTTTTGTCCATGTATTGTTGTGTTCTTTGAATTGTTTGTTTTGCAGGACAAAAGAGAAGAAGGTAACTCCAAGAAGGGTTTGGACCCTAAAGGCCTTCTCAAACGTAGGACCGAAGGTATGTACCCTTATCATAGAATTTTCTTATAATAGCATAATGGCTGTATGAATGCATGTTTCTTTGAATAGAAAACTTTTAGTCTGCTAGGGTTTCACCCAAAAAGCCCTAGGGGAGTAATTCCCTCTACCAGAATTGGCGACTCCGCTGGGGACAACACACTTGTTGTTCCTAGTTTGGGTGTTTTTCAAGCCAATCAGGGCTCAGTTGCCTTGTCTGCTTGCTGTTACTATCTGGTCTGTTCTTGAACTTTAAGCTTTGCCAGTTTCTTCAGTTTGTATTTTTTATTTTTCTTAAAGCTTTTCATATACGTTGCTTTTCTTAGATACAGAAGCATATATACGCTTGTTTCTTTGAGTGAACCCGCATATACGCAGGTTTCCTCAAACACAGTCGCGTATACACGCAATCTGTACTACAGTACAGTCGCGTATATATTCCAATTTTCAAGATTTGTAAATCTTTTTGGCCCCTGAAGGTTTTTCTGGTGGTTTGAGTCAGTTTGAAACAGTCATTTTCCAGTATCAGTTATTTTTTTTATAGCAAGCATCTCGTTCTGAATTCTCTCTGATTATAAGGAGTGTTGGTCTTGTTTTTTGTTGATTGCAAGCGTCATCGTTTTGGCTAAAGCACACAAGATTTCTTGCTAGGAATCTTGGCTGCTCTGTTTCATCAGGGTAGGAAGATTAAATTCAATCTTTGTGTTAATCTTGCTTTTGGTGACTTTTTGTTTTCTTCACAAAATCGCTTTTTGTGACCATCTACTTCTTTGTTTCATGAAAGTTGTTGTTTGACACTTTCTTGGAATTTGTCTTTTTGATCTTTTTGGTTTTCATTGCCAAGGCTTTCATTGCTGCTTTTGATTGTTAAGAGCGATTTCAAACACATTTATTTTTGTTGGGTTTTCATCCATTAAGTGGTGTTGATTCACAAAAGTGTTTAATTGCCTATTCTTCAATCACAAGTTTCAGTGTTGTTGAGAGCATTTTTTGAAAAGACTTTTTTGTTTGTTGCTTTGAAGAAAATCTTTTGAAAATCTTAGTTTTGCTTTCTTGAACTTGCTTTTCATTTGGTTTCCTTTTAGAGAAGTGAAAGTGCTTTATGTTTGTCTTAGAACTTGTTTTTAGTGTTTAGACGAAATGAATGGAAACATCTCATATTCCATCTAGGCATCTTAAGTGGCAAGATAAAGTTTGATAAGCAAGCAACTTTCATTTTTCTTTTTCAAGTAGTTTTGAATCTTGCATCCACATATAGTTGTTGCATTAGGATAGATTTGCATCCCCTTTTTAGGCATACATAGCTTTGTTAGCTTTTGTGAGTGTGAAGTGTGCATTAACGAAAAGAAAAGAAAAATTTGTTTTATTAGAAGTACCTCTGAACCCTATAGAAATTGCTCTTCATCGAAAAACGAAAAAGTGCATGCACATGTAGTTAAGTTTTTATTAATTTCTTTTGCGTCAAAAAATACCACTAGTTTCACTTCCGTTACCTTGTGACTTAAAGAACAGCCTAATAAAATCAAGCGCTAACTAAAATTCACTAGAACTTTTTGTTTTAGTCAGTTACACCAACAAGATTAGGAATTTAGGGCCTTGGATTAGGCGAGTCGAGAGTTAACTCTCCAAGGCCATATAAACGTCAAATGTAGGAGTCTGAATAACGAGAGAAAATCCAATAGCATTAGGAAGACCAGGAAAGCTCCGGATCTGGGAGTTAAGCACGAGGGTATGTAAAGACAGGGAAGAGAGATACCCCCTCTCCTACTTGTCCGAACATACCTCACGACTGTTCCGCCTGGCTTCTGCAACGAGTTGGTATCCATAGTTGCTTCTCCTAGGGAACTACACAGGTGGTTGCAGAGGGGAATCCCGTGGCACCTGAGGTTGACGTTGCATCACTCTCGACAGTACTACTGGAGGGCACCCTTGCGAAGCTTGGGGGCTTGCACCAGCGCAGGCTGTTGTTAGGAGGTTAGCGTAACTTCCTCTGATACCTTCACTGATAGGACTGGGCCCTCATCATCCCATACTATCTTCGGAAGGCCCCTTATTTCACTTTCTCGTATTTTGGTGTCCAGTCTTAATCACCCAGAGCGGAAATACTTGGAAGTTGTTTGACTGGCTGTATCTTTAGGGACTTTATAGTGTGTGCTCTGTGCTCCTAGTTGGCCTAGCTTTCAATTTTTTGAGTCTTTAGTTAGATCATAACAAAAAATTCAAAGTGGCTGACCGATCTCCAAGACGGTCTCGAAGACTTCATGGTCTCTCGCCACCAAGTTTAGAGCCTTCTCCTAGAAGGCGCAGAGGCAATACTACCGGTGGGTTCCATCCCATGCCGGTTGACGCATCGGGGATTGATCCTCCTCTCGGGGGCATTAGCGGCCAAGCAAGGCCTGGAACTTCTGAGCAAGAGAGGGACACTCCAGTACTTTCTCGAGTTCTCTTTCAAGCGGAGAATAACATAGAGGTAGAAGAACTTTCAGAGTCATTAGTGGCTCCAAATTCTCCACTACCATCTAGTCATCCAGACGTATTACAATACGTTGGGACTCCGACGCATAGAACCTCAAGTCCAGGTTACGCTACGCGCTTACCATCGATGACCACTACTGGAAGCATGGCTTCTACGAGTGCTACGACTATGCAAACCCCAACATCGGTGCAAGGGGGAGGAACCATTTCCATCCCCTCCGCTTCCTTGTTCGGATCTTTTGCTAGCACATCTTTAGTTGGGTCTACCTCCATTCCGTCCACGAGTGGAAATGCCCAAACCAATGCTTTTGGTACCAGATTCTTCCCTTTTGGCACCCAATCACAAGGTATTCCATCGGTTCCATTTAGTGCCGCTACGTCCATGATGGGCGGATCGGCTTCATTCCATGGTTTTCCTTTCGGAAGTGGTCATATACCACATTCCAACCCGACGGTAGGATCCATGCCTTTTTCTTCTGTAGGACAAAGCAGCAATCCTTTCCAAGGTTGGAATAACCCTGGGGTTAGTAGCGCAGGAACTGGGAATCTGTTTATCGGCCAACAAGGGAATAGGTCGTACTCCATGGTTAGCATGTTTCAAAGTATTCCTCCCCTTGCTTTGGCTTGGAATCCGTATCAGGGGTTATCAACTCCCTACAATCCTTTAGGAGGAAACTTTGCTGGTTATGGAGGTTATACGGCCGGAGTTGGTCAAACTCCGAATTTTGCTGGACCACAAGGCTTGCCTTTTGGTTCAGCCGGTTCTACTAGTTACTTGGGGCAGCCTGGTGCCTCCTAAATTCCTGGACAATCCTTTTAGAGCTTTGGGAGTTCTGCCCAGTCTGGGTGGAATCCCCAAGGTCCTCCTAGGCTTTCGTTTCTGGCAACGTTAAACTTGCCAGATCTCACTAAGTTAACAAATGACCCAATCAAGTACAATCCGGCCTGGCCTCCGGTCCCAACCAAACTCCCTTCGAACATTCCAAAATTCGAAGGGAAGAGTGGTGAAGACCCAGGCGACCATGTAACCACATTCCATTTGTGGTGCTCATCTAACTCCCTTATCGATGACTCGATTAGGTTGAGACTCTTTCAGCGCACCTTGACTGGTAATGCGGCCAAATGGTATATAGAGATGCCAGGAGGCAGCTTTACATCGTTCGCTGACTTAGCCAATATTTTCTTAAATCACTTCCAGTTGCCTATCCGCTATGATGCCGGAACTGAACTTCTGGCCACCTTTCGTCAGGATAAGGCAACCCACATTTCTGACCATATTCAGGAATGGAGACGGAGAAAGAGGCTCATTAAAGCCGAAATCCGTTCATAGTACCGTCTCGAGTGGTTTTTGAAGTCTTTACAACCCGAGATCTCCAAGGATGTCTCCATGTCTGGGGTCTATTCTGAGGAGCAAGCCATTTTTAGGGCCCAGCAATTAGAATTGATCTACTCTCAGTCTGGGATCCTACAAAAGTACTTGCCAGATGCTCCTGGATCTAAGGTTGATGTAGCTAAATCGAAGCCAGGTCCGCACGCGGATGATATCATCGGGTCAGTAGACACAACTACCGTGAACTTGTTGAATCAATTGCAGCAGTTGTCCTTGCAAACTGCTTCTAACAACCAAGTCACATCGTCTAATCCCCCCGCTTCCCAAACTTCTTCAATAAATGTCGTCCAATCTGATAATCCCAAAGGAAATCAAAATTCCAATGGGAAAAAGAAAGGACGAGGTAAGAAAAAGAACCAGGATGGGAAGCCCGATGCAAATAAATCCGGCAACAACGCTGGTGGTGGTAGAAATGAGTCGAGAAAGAAAGCCAAGTTTCCATGGAAGTTGTGCAGTGGAGACCATCTAACTCATCTCTGCCCTAAGATTGAAGACGCTCAACGCTTGTTAGGACAGCAAGGGACTTCTAGTTCTCAAGCTGTGTTAACCAACCCGTTTCCCCAAGGGCAGCAACTTCTTGCTGGCGCGAGTTCGAACCCTGGAACCTCCGCTGGGGGCAACCAGGAAGGGGAAAAATCGTCAAATGTTTTCATGATGGGTTCTAACGTCCATGTGGCTACTCGGTCACGTGATTATGGTGAAGCTGAAACTTCCAAGGACAAGACTGTTCCCGGAAGTGCTGACCTTCATATTGAGCGACCCCCTGTCGAGACTATACCATGGATACTGAAAGGTTCCGCTAAACGCGCGACGATTAATCCTAATGCTAGGGCTGCCCAGAATTACTCCATTGTGGAGGATCTGGCTTAGAGTCCATGCGCCATGTCCGCTTTAGAGGTTCTCCAGTCGTGTCCAGCTCAGAGAAGCGCTTTACTCTTCGTGATTGGAGCAGTCGATCCAGCTAACTCTTTAGTGCTCACTTTTGACATGTTAAATGTCAAAAAGCGACTCCCTCATCATATGGCTTTTCAAATAAAGTCTACATACCGGAAAATCAATATTTTTCGCACCGTAGTAGATGAAGGAGCTTCCACATGCGTTATGTCGATGTCATGCTGGAAGGCTATTGGATCACCTTCGGCTGTTCCTTCACACACCGTCTTGACTGCATTTGACGGTCATTCTCACAAGCCACATGGGATTATCCCGGCCTTTCCTATATGTGTTGGGGGAAAGGTCGTCAATATTGAAGTAGAGGTCATAGACGCTAACCTAGACTATAATCTCCTATTAGGAAGGAACTGGGTATACGAGATGGATGCCGTTGTTTCGACTCTGTTTCGTGTTATTTTCTTTCCTCATGAGGGGAAAATCGTTAAGGTTGATCAATTGGACTATTGTCCGGTTGATCCTCAAGCAAGCTCTGACTCTACTGTCCCTTTAGTGGATAACCCTTGCCCGCCGACTGAGAATTTAGGAGTAGGGATGTATTCCTCATTGATGGGTACATTTGATCTTCCCTCTCCTTTCGCTAAAATTAATGCTATTTCATCATCTAAGGAGTCTCCTCGAGAAGAGTTCTTCCGAACTCATTATTTTTCAAACCCTTGGACCTTGCCTTCACCTACGACCACATTATTTGAAGGACAAGTAAATGGAATGGCATTCCCTATATCTGCAGCTGAGCTTAGATATCAGTCTATCGTAGACTCTGCAGACAACCATTCTACTCCTTTTTCCGAAGAGGAGTTAGATGGTCATGTGGCCCTAGCTTGGAGCCTTGATTCTACCTCTGCCTTGGACTGCTTAGATTCAGTTCTGCCTTTTGAAGAAGCAATCCTCGAAGTAATGATGGGTATAGATCGACCTTGGGAAGACTTACACCATCGTTCATACTTTCTTCCTCCATTGCAGGAAGTAGAATCTAGATTCTCCGAGCTCTTCACTAGTGATGTTTGTACGATGTCGAACCCTTTGGCTCCAACACACGTTCGTGCTGAAGGTAATATGTCGGTAATTTCAAAAATGATACCTATAAACATCTCTAGGGACCCTAACGTCATCGAGAATATCTTCATCGGAATTGAGTGTTCCCCTGAAGAAATTCAAATTTACACCGACCTATTCAAGGAATATCGTGATGTATTTGCTTGGTCTTATGAGGAAATGCCTGGCATTGATCCTTCTATAGTTCGACATGAGATCAAGACGTACGAAAATGAAAAACCAGTTCGTCAAAGGCTTCGGCCGGTTAACCCTAGGAAAGCAGCGGCTATCAAAGCTGAGGTTGAGAAGCTGCTAAGGGCGGGTTTTATATACCTTGTTCCTCTTACTGATTGGGTTTCTAATCCAGTCCCTGTAGACAAAAAGCAAGGAAAAATTCGAGTATGCATCGATTTTAGGGACCTAAACAAGGCTTGTCTGAAAGACAATTACCCCACGCCATTCATTGATCAGATTATCGACAAGTGTGCGGGTAATGAAATTTTTTCCTTCATGGATGGTTTTTCAGGTTATAATCAAATCTCTATCCGTCTTGAAGATCAACATAAGACAGCTTTTATATGTCCTTGGGGTACCTTTGCATATAGAAAGACACCTTTTGGCCTTAAAAATGCTGGAGCCACTTTTCAGTAGGCCATGTCATACGCTTTCCACGACATCAAACATGTCATCGAGGCATACTTGGATGATCTCGCTGCTCGTTCTCGAAAGAGAACTGATCATCCTAGTCATCTTCGATTGGTTTTTGAACGTTGTCGTTTTTATAAAATCCGGTTGAATCCCAACAAGTGCATTTTCGCGGTTACATTAGGTCGGTTGTTAGGGTTCTTAGTGTCCAATGAAGGGATTCGGGTTGATCCCTTCAAGGTTGAGGCAATAGTTCAGTTGCCTCCCCCGTCCTCAATTCGTCAACTTCAAAGTCTTCAAGGGAAGGCTAATTTCTTAAGACGGTTTATAGCAAACTAGCCGAGATCACTAAAGGGTTCATGTGTTTGCTACGAAAAGGAGTTCCATTCGTGTGGGATGACTTTGCGCAGCGGTCGTTTGATGCTTTGAAAAAGGCATTAGTCTCTGCCCCGCTTTTGAGTCCACCGGATTATAGTAGAGACTTCCTTTTATATCTCGCTGCAGCAGAATCAACCATTGGTATGGTTCTAGCTCAGGAGGACGATGCTCTTGCCGAGCACATGATTTATTATTTGAGCCGAGGCTTAATAGGTCCTGAACTCCGCTATTCTCCGGTTGAGAAGTTGGCCTTGGCAGCTGTCCACACTGTCCAGAGGCTCCATCATTATATCTTGCTATGCAAAACTTTTGTCTTAGCGGTGGTCAATCCATTTCAATTTGTCCTTAGTAGGCGAGTGATTCGGGGCAAATATAATAGATGGATAGTCATTTTACAAGAATTCGATCTCGAGTTCTTGTCTGCCAAGTCTAAGAAATCTATGGTTTTCGCGGAGCTAATTTCTGAGCTTCCTTGTGGAGAGGATATTGTTTATGAGGAAAGTTTTCCCGACGAACATTTATTCCTCATCTCTTCACTCGACCCTTGGTATGGAGATATCATTGTTTATCTCCAGACTTCGAATTTTCCCTCTACTTTCTCCAAGGATGAACGTCGCAAATTACGTCACCTGGCTAAAAACTATGTTATCATTGGTGACACATTATACCATCGAGGGGTTGATTCAATCCTCCAGCACTGTTTAACCTTAGAGGAAGCAGAGTCCGTGCTCAATGACTGCCATAGTGGAGCTTGTGGTGGTCATCTATCAGGGCTTGCTACAGCCCAGCGCATCTTACGTGCCAGCTATTTTTGGCCTTCACTCTTTAAGGACTATGTGGAAGCGGTAAAACGTTGTCACCCGTGTCAAATTTTTACTCGCAAGATGCGCGCACATCCAGCTCCCCTTTTTCGCGTTGTCACCGTCGGTCCCTTTACTAAGTGGGGTATTGATTTTACAACTTGTAATCTGCCTTCATCGGCGAATCACAAGTACATTATCATGGCTGTAGACTACTTTACGAAGTGGGCTGAGGCCATGCCTACTTATAAGAACGATAGTGACACGACAGCTTTGTTTCTTTTCAATCAGGTTATCTCAAGATTCGGTATCCCAAGAGAGATTGTCACTGACCATGGCAGTCATTTCCAGAATCAACTAATGTCCGAATTGGCTCTTAAATTAGGTTTCCGTCAGGAGCATTCATCCCCTTATTATCCTCAGGCCAATGGACAGGTCGAGGCAGTCAATAAAACTCTTAAGACGATACTCCAACGGACAATCGATAAGAATCGATCCAATTGGCACATTATGTTGTATTCGGCTCTTTGGGCATACCGAACCTCCGTCAAAATGGCTACTAGTTTTACTCCTTTTCAGTTGGTTTATGGGATGGAATCTATCTTTCAGATTGAATGTGAAATTCCATCTCTGAAGTTGGCTGTTGAGCTTCTTCCTGAGACTTCGAGTCTCGAGGAGCGCCTAGTTCACTTGGAACATCTCGATGAGCAGCGTCGAGATGCCGCCACGATCAATGAGGCCCATAAGAAAAGGGTTAAAACGCAGTATCATAAGTCTGTCCGTCCTCGAGTCTTTTATGAAGGTGACCTTGTCCTGGTCTATGACCAAGATAAGGACGCCTTGGGGGCAGGCAAATTTAAGCCTATGTGGTATGGTCCTTTCATTATTAAACGAGTTTTAGAAAAAGGATCATATGAGTTAATTGATTTCGAGGGAAACAAGCTGGCGGAGCCCCGAAATGGGCTCAACCTAAAGAAGTACTTTGCTTAGTTTTGGCCAGGCAATGGCTTCTTTGTATTTTATGTATATTTGTACATATATCATCGAGAGTTTTCTGATATCAACACTTTTTGGTCTGCTTTGGCAGGTGTTGATGGATGATTTGGTTTATTTTGGGTTCGCCGATGGTGCTAGTCGGCACACTCGGAATCTTGCTTCCGCAGCTTGGGTACTCTATTATCCAACTGGTCAATTGATGGCATCAAGAGGCGTGTGCATCGATCCTGCTTCAAACAATATGGCCGAGTATACTGCTATTATTAATTTATTATCCGAGGCAATCTCTCATGGGATCGACTCGTTGGTAGTTTATCTTGATTCTCAATTGATAGTGTCTCAATTAAATAACATTTATCGGGTACGGGATCCATCTTTATATCGCTAGTATTTAAGGGTGAGGTTGTTGCAAAGATCATTTACTTATATTAATTATTTGCATATTCCAAGATCTCATAATTGGTTAGCTGATTCTATCACTAATCAAGCATTAGACTGGCATATTAATCATTCATCACAATAAAATCAAGCATCAAAAAGTCAAACTATATATATATATATATATATATATATATATATATATATATATATATATATATATATATATATATATCGTAAAGCGTCTCGGGTGTACATATGTGTGTCCAAAAAATATACAAAATTGGGACTCAAATGCCCGTAATCATGTCCGGCATATCTAATGCCTCGGCTCAGGATGAGCGTCTAGGTATGTCACTATAGCATTGGCCACGCACCGAAAAATGCGAACCCAGTCACGTGGCATCCCAACCACATGACGCTGCATATCCTCAGGAAGGTCCTCTATGACGGCCATCGGTACTCGGCAGCTCAGTCTCGCCAAGTGTCGCTAGACGTTGTTTAGAGTCCGTTTTGTATCAGCAGCCGCCTCTTCGGCTCCTCGGCCACGCCGTCCATGCCGCGGGAATCCATCTGGTTGTACATGCCCAATGTCTGGAACATGATCATCATATCAGTCATTTGAATCTCATCATAAAATATTTTTCAAAATTCATCATTATATTTGAAAAATCCAAAAAAAATCATAAAATCAAAAAATCTTACCAATCTCGCCCCATGCTGCATTCGGTGGTAACGCTAAATCAGGATCTCCTCGGAAATCCAGTCCAACATAAGGGTAGTCATCCACGGTGATGATCTGCTCATCCCACCAGGTGAAGAAGTCATCGTCGAAGGCAGTCCTTGGGACCTCCCCACCCCCCAGACGTTTCATCAGATCAGCCCACCGGCCCATGCGTGGATCGCATGGGGTGCTGATGGAAACTGCTACCCTGGGGCGGAGTGCGGGAACCTTCTCGAAAAAGAAAGTACACAAGATGCTTCCATATCCAAAGTTTTTAGTCTGACCCCTCCTGATAGAAGTGAGCTGGCTCTTCATGTTGGCCAGAAGAGGAGTACACCCGTCGAAAAAAGTAGTGAGACAGTCAACTGCCACGCTCATGTTTTGCCGTGATGCCTGATGCAGAGAGGATGATCCGTTCACCTGAGCCATGGTGAACAAGATTATCCTAAGTGACAAACTCGCCACATGTGTGATGGAAATCTGGCTCCCAACCTTCTTGGGATGTCCAGGGCAGTATATCTGTACATAGTCCTCTATCGAGAGGGCACTCCGTGACCTGCCCCGGGACTGTACTACCTCTCCCCTTCGGGAAAGGCCCGTCATAAAATAGATGTCCTCCACTTCTACCCTGAGCGGCATCTGATCGATCATAAAAGCTTCCTCATCGACATCCCAATAATCAATGAGCATCTTAAGCAATCGCGTGTTCGCTTTCATATTTGGCAATTTGAAAAATTTAAGCAAACCGCATCCCCGGAGTGCATCTAATGCTTCTGGACTGTTCATAACTTCATTGTCTACCGCTGCGTGCTCTCTTTCGCGCCACGTGACAGGCATCTTGAGAAAAAAATCAATTTTAAACCGTTAGTTTTTGTTTAAAAATGATTCGCGGCATATACGCGGGTACCTGCACGCAGTCGCGTATAGGGCTCGCGTATATGCGGGTTATATTACCAACCCGCGTATACACCGCGAGCGAATTTTTGACAAAAGTTTAACGGTGAAACATCAATCATAAATCTTAAAACCTGTCACAATCAATTGAAAGCTAAGTATAAGGGTTACCTGGAGGTATTCGACGAATTTGAACGGTTGAATCTGGCTGTGGGAAGTTTGCTCCTTTTGCTCCAAATCTTTTGCTCTCAAACTCAAATGGTAAAAATGGTGAGTCCAAAATGCTTTTTATAGGTTTTGAAAATGCAAAATTTTTTCAAAATTTTATTTTGTTTGGCCTCATGTGACTTTTAACTTGGGAGCTTGGAATGTCGAGATTGGTTTGTTTTTCAGGACATTTTGGACGTTTTTCGAGACGGTTCCATGACTGCTGACCCGTCATGGCAGGTATCATGTTCTCACTGGCATATAGGTTAGGGACACCATTTTTCCATTGCATTATGCATACTAGCCTCCATTTGACCGATACATCTGCCATAGGGTCGATCCCATCGTGTTATGGTTCGCAAGCCATCTTCACTCGCCGATTCTTTAAATCATGACACGATGGTAGAGCCATCCTTTACACGGGAATCCTAGTTAGCACCTCACTGACATTTGTTGCCCATGCTGCTCTGATTTGAGTAGGCCCGGGAGTCCTCTGTAGTCCCGCCATGAATTATGCATTGAAGACTCATTCCTCTTAGCTTCTTCGCTTTGTTTTGGCCTTTTACCCTAGAGGCTCCTTTGTGTTGAGTAGTACTACTGCATTGCATGTTGACCACTTGCACCTTCTGGCCTGGAGCCGGCTTCACTTGGACTCGTGTTTAAGCCAACTTTTGACCATGACGTCTGCAAAATCAACCTTGCATACCTTTGACTTCTGTAGCTTGACACACCTTGACCCGTGGAAGGAACATACCTTTGAGTGTCACTGACCAGTTTTCACCTCCCTGCATTGAGCATAGGAATGTTCCTTTCCCGGGAACTAGATCATCTGTTTCACCGACACTCGTTCTTTCCACTGTACCATAGCATTCTTTTATTCTTTTTCCGGCTTAATAGAAAAAGACAAAAAAATTAAATATTCCAAAAAGAGCGGGAACGGGACATTATTTCCATTTATTGTTGGCAGCTAGAGTCAGTCGTGTCGCCCTAGAACAAAGCACTCAAAACAAAGTCTCCTCCGCATGGGTGGGATTTAGGTTGACTTAGGTACGCCATAACCTTGTTATTGAGTCAGTTCTCCCCCGATTGGTTATCTCTTCCAATCATATGGAGGGTTCGTTCGTGCCTCCTGCATGGCGAACTTATACAGAGTCATCATATGCTGCCACACAGTCACATTGAGTCGTGCTTTTTTTTAAGGGAAGTTAGCCTGAGTCGGCCTCTCTGCGGTGTCTCTTGACTCATTTTTCAGTCAGCCATCCCTGGTTGTCAGTGTCATGTCTATCATCACATCAGTTATATTGGTCCTTTACTCGTGCCGGTTTGAGAAGGTCCCCATTGACTTCTTGCTGGCGGGTCTTGTCCTTATCGACGACGACACCTTGCTCTAAGGACAGGCCTATAGCCGCACCCTGGCCCTATTTTCATTATTTATAGGTCACCTTGTGCTCAGCATCGATCAGTATCATGGGTCTTTGACTGAGTGATTTCCCTTGTGTTCGACATCAGCTTACATTATCACACATTGTGATTCGTGCAGTACCTTGGTTTCCATTTGACCCTATTGGTGGATACCTCGCCTCTGTGTCAGCTTTCATTATTGGTTGGTTCAGAGGGTTTCTGCCGTGCGCTAGCCACATCTTGTGTACGCCGGAAACGTACTTCGGTTGGGTTACTACATCTTTTTCGTCCGATTCCTTCCACATTATTGGCCTACGGGTTACACTCGCGCTAGATTGATGGAGGATGCCTTAATGCCTTCCTTCTAGCGGATCTTTCCCTATCGACTCCGACTCATTGCTCTGGGGCAAAGATCTAGAGTCCATTTGGCAGTACCTTGGGGTTTGCAGTCATTAGTGGCAGATCCTTCGCTATCGACAGTGGGAAACCATCATTGTCTCCTGATCGATAGATTCTTACAGGTGTTCGACTCCAGCTCATCTATTCACACTTGTTAGATTGTACTAGGTACCTTGACGCTCATTATCATTATCGGTGAGTAGTCTCGCATTTGTTAACGGTATACATCAATGACCGGTAATCAAACGATTTCTCACATGGTCGACTTCAGATCATTTATTCCCATGGTGTAGAAATGTACCACAGCGGTCGGTGAAGACCTCAGGTTGTATCAGCATTCATTGGTTCACTTGACAGTTGCTCCTATTGCTGCTAGTTGATACCACTCCACTTTATATGTTGCAGTCAGTCATGGCGACATTCTATATGCTGGCACCTGAGTTTGCAGTGTAGTATCATCCTATTCCATCATGTTCAGTTGGTACCTTTTGGGATCAGTTTTTGATATCAGTGATCCGTTGCATCTTTCAGCATCATTGATAGTCTTATATGTGATATTCAAACATGTACTTGTTCATTATGATCAGATGATCCATTATGTATCTTTCAGTCATTTATACTTGTATACTTAGTGGATCCGCTTGTACTTGATATGCGGACATGCTTTACTTTTTCTAAGCATGGGTATGCCCGCCTCAGACAGTGTTTCTTTCTGATCTCCTTTGGTGGTTTGGCAGGCTGAATTCTGGTGAAGTCCTCCTCGGTTTTTGACAGACTTCCTTTCCATGTACTCGCATAATATATTTCGGCCATCATGTACCCCTTCTGACCTCATATATTAGGGGGCATCTGTTATAGCTCCAAATCTCACTCTTATGGTTTGTGATGCTGTACTCATGGCCTAGGGCAACCCCTCCTTCCAGACCTGGTCCTAAAATTTAAAAAACAATGTTTTATCCCTTATACGCGACATTGCCCTGAGTTAAACGCGTGTATACGCGGGTCTGTGTATATCCAACCTGCGTGTATGTATTAAAACACTTTAAAAAAATACAAAATTCCTTCTTTTCGGGCGGAGATCGCGGGTTTTACCTGCTGATCACCTGTTAGTGCCCGTGGCCCAACTGTTCCCAACCAACTCCTAACTAAAAAACTACTTTGGAGACGGTATAAAAAGACCTCAAAGGGAAGGCCTAAGGGAGAGAATAGAGAGAAAGGTTATTATGCTGAGACTTTTCCCTTGACCAGGTCTGAAGTCCCTTGTGTCTTCTGCACTCCCCCCATTTTGTACAGGAAACCTTTGTTTCCTTGTGTGTTGATGTTCATCCACCATTTATGACATCATGGAGAGAGTCATGGAAGGAGTTTTGTTAGAGGCTTGAGGCTGGAATGGATCCGGAAGGAAGCTTTGCTTGGAGCCTGCTGAAGGTGACTCAGGTGAACATATTCCTTTTTATGTACTTTACTTGTCTATAATAAAAGAAACAGATGTCTTGGTTCCCGAAATGAATCTTCTTTATGTTAATGATATTCATGTTTTGAATTCATGTGTAAATGGTTGTTTGGATTTCATAACTAACTACCTTTCTTTATAACATGAAGATGGTTTCTTTATAAGTTTTTGTCCATGTACTGCTGTGTTCTTTGAATTGTTTTTTTTGCAGGACAAAAGAGAAGAAGGGAACTCCAAGAAGGGTTTGGACCCTAAAGGCCTTCTCAAACATAGGACCGAAGGTACGTACCCTTATCATAGAATTTGCTTATAATAGCATAATGGCTGTATGAATGCATGTTCCTTTGAATAGACAACTTTCAGTCTGCTAGGGTTTCACCCAAAAATCCCTAGGGGAGTAATTCCCTCTACCAACTCCCTTTCACCAAAGGGAACCAATGTACATATCTGAAAATAATTACTTATACCTTCGCTGCAATTTTCTACTTCAGATATACCCAGATCATCAGATATAAAGGATAAGAAATGCGTCAGTATTCAGATCTGAAATATTCATGATCATACCATATAATGATAATGCATTTTAGTCTTCATGATCCCGGTGCATCAACCTTCATTTGCCACATAGGTGCATCCTTAGCAAATCATCATATATCCATAACCTGCAGACTAGATCTCACACTTCATCAGATATTCATCACTTACACACATGCACTTTGGCCTAATGATCTTCTTCTCCTTATATAGGTTTAGGACTCTATCAATACCATGGTACAAAACCACATAGGATCGATACCTCGGACCCAACACCTGGGGTCAGTACCTTGGACCAAATACCATGGAACAATACTAAAATACCATGGTCCAAATACCATGGACCAAAACTTAGTTTTCCAACATGTACGCACCTTTCCTTCTGTGAAAGTGCGTGTGTACGTTATACGCACCTTTGTAAATAGTGCACCTATGTGTATACGTGACTTGGTATATAGTGAACCTGTGTATACCTTTTCGTATACGTGACTTTGTATAGTGAACCTGCGTGTATATGCAGCTTGGTCAATGGTTAACCTACGCATACCTTTCTTTCTTCATTCTTTTTGTTTACTTGCTATGCTATGATGTTTCATCTGAGAGAGTTGCCATCAAGGACAACACTTGTGTCATACTTGTATCATAATGCCAACACACGCATCATTCAACTTTTTTAGATCTACACATATCTTGATTTCTCCTTTCTATTTCTTCTCTTGGACAACCATTGGGCTTACCCAATCAAATTCCTCTACTGGTTCAATAATACCAGAATCTACCATCTTATCAAGCTCATGGCACACCTTTTCTTTATACTTCGGGTTGAGTTGACAAGGTCTTTTCTTAAACAGATTTGCATCTAATTTCAACGTAATCTTCATAACACCCAAATCTCCAATCATCCCTTTCAGGTCCAAAAAATTTGTGGGAAATAGGTCCTAGTATTCATGCAGTAGTTCAACCACCTTATCAACTACATCTTTGTCCCAATAGCCTCTTATCTTTGTGAACTTAGGCTCTGCTTCAAATCCAATATTTACTTGTCTAGTTTTCAAAGGTTATGATATATTTGGGTTTTATGCTTTCGGTCCTTCAAATTCACACTGTCCTTATATCTCTGGAATTTTAATATTTTGTGGGTCTTCATCTTCCTCTTCAACAGTCACATTGTAACATTCCAGCGTATGGTGCAACTGTGTACTCCAATCCGGCTGAGCCCATTCTACTAGTTCCTTAAGAATTCTAAATATAGTTGCTTTTATCTCCTGGAGTGCTTCATAAATGCATTCAAACTCATCGGCAAAGCTAAAATTCAATAAGAAACTCTCTCTTAAGATATCCCATTCACTTGTCCCATGGAAAATCTCTATTTCCAAATACCATTTCATCGGGATCGTATCTAAGGTATGACAAAAAATGTGCACTCATTCTATTTGAGATTTTGTCCCTTAGGCCTTAGTCCATCGTGCAAGATGATCATGTGGATCATCCTTCCCACTGTACTTTTCTGTCATCCGGGTATTAGCATACCCAAACCTTAATCTCATCATTCTTATGTATTCCTTCCATCTAGTGAAGCTTTCCTTGTGCGTACCCCACCAACGTGTAGGCGTAGTGCACAATACCAACTCCAGTGCTTGGTAGCGATGTTCTTCTGCTACTTCCCTTTCAAATTCATCTAAAAATAGATCCACATCAGTCAAACCATCAGAATGTGGAAGCTTCCTTACCTCCGTTGAGACACACCGTAGTGACTTGGTCATCATATTGCAACATAGTGTAGATACTTCATGCAACCGATTATGCCAGTGTTCAGGCTCTTCATCTGCGTCTGAGGTGTAGGAACTATCCCTATCCCATGCAAATCATTCGTCAGCTATAGGATTGATCTAATATTCATTTCACGTTGTGATCTTGTATATCTGATCCATGTCATCATCATCTTCAACAAAGTCATGAATAGGTTCAGTATAATGTGCCCCTTCAGTAGGGTCTAGTGGGACTACAACCCTAAGCAACTTCCTTTCAAATGTCTTCTTCCACTTCTTCAAGTTGATTATCAAGTCCATATCAAAATCCTAGTCAATTCCTAGTAGCGCAGGGAACGGGTTACTGTCATCTACTATTTCAATGACCTCAAAGTCAGCTAGCATGTTGGCACCCTTAATGTCCACCGTTACACCATATAAGCGCCCCATCGGAATAATATTCTGTTTATTTTCCATGCGCAACTAAATAGGATACCACTATAGTGCATGTCTACCCATCCTTTCCCACATCTTCTTAGGTAGGAAGTTTGTATCAAGTCCCAGATCCAAGATTACCTGGTCCATTTCATATTCTCCTATTTGTGCAGTCAGCCTCCTCTCGTGCCCCATTCGCTTCTTATGCTTAACAATTTTTCTCACGGTGTGTTGTTCAACAGGGGTCTTTTATTTATTTATTCACTTGTCGATTAATTATTGCAACCCTTCTACTTCTTTCTTATCATGCAGTAACTTCATAAAAGCCTTTAGAAAAGTAGCTAATATTGAAGGATCTACCTCTTATGTTGTACTAGTTTCTCAAATTTTCTCCTGGCTTCCTGAGGTGGAGGCATCAATGAAGTTCTTCTTTGCTTCCATGAAGGTCTCTTTAGCACGATTAAGGTCAAATTCTATTTCCTTCTTAGCAGTGTTGCACACCCACCCATCAACGTCAAGCTTCTTTCCCTTATCTTTACCATTGACCATACCACTTCTTGTTACTAGATTTATGCTCTAATATTCTTCACGGGACTCTTCCCTCATCATTTGGATGTTCTGTGTAGGTTGCTAGGGTTGCGTCTTCTTCTCTTTCATCTTTGCCATAAGGATTGGATATTCCTCTATCACATGGTTAAACTATTGGCAGTGGGGTTTGTGAAATCTCGTGTGAAGCGTCCTGCTTCACCAGAGTTATAGCAAATTGTCTGCCCACGTCCTCAGCCAGCTCCACCCCCTCTTCCTCATCCCAAGCCTTGGTATCCTCCACGTGGTGCTCATTAGCCCTGATCCTGAGGTCGTTTTCTAACTGCTTTCGGTAGGTAGGGGTTCTATCCATCATCAGCTCATAACTCCTACAACGGTGTTCATCATGACCTATAGATTTATAGAAATTGCAAAACAACTGTTGGGGTTCTGTACAAAATTCTGTAGTAAATGGAAATTATCAGTCGCATGCAGTCTTGTAACCTGACAGATAGAGCACCATTGTGAAGCTCCCTTGCTCAACCCAACGTTATTCTCTAGTTTCAGGGGAACAAGTCCTCCCCCATAATATAGTTCTTATAAACCAGACAATGGTCCTTATTGTGCCCATGGCTCTTGCACTTCAAGCACTAGACTTCAGCACACACCTCTGGCTAGGCTTCCTTTCCTTTCTTTAGGCTCTACAACTCCAGGTGTAGAATTTCTAGCTATGAGTGAATTTGTTGCACTCTGTTGGGTGATTTAATTGTCTGTTAAATCCTTGTCATTTAATTTTTCAACCCGAGGGTTTCCTAAACTTAGAAGAAAACCAAAATATATGGGACCTCAGATGACACTGTTGTAGGAGGTTTGTTTAGAATGAAAATAAAGAATGGAAATTCATATTACAAATAACTTCTAAAACTAAAAATTTTCTAGTTCAAGATGCAGCAAGCAAAGGAAGAGGCTCCCAATTCAGGAGGTCCTGATTTTCCTTCCCCACAGTACTGTACTTAAGAAGAGAAACTAAAGAGCAACAGTATGTGATGTATAGAAAGCAAGAGAAGAGACTCTTAACTTAAGAGGTCTTGGTTGTCCTTCCTCATAGTTTTATTCCGGCAACATTACCATTTCATAAACTCAAAAATAACTTGAAATAAAGAAAAGGAAATGAACTTTAATTATTGTTCAAACGAAATAGAAGGAGAGCCTAACTTAGACTCTTGGTTGTCCCCTCATATGATGATTAGAACTCAACTAAAATTCATTCATAAGCATCAAAAATCAAGAATTCATAAATAAATTGAAACTAGAAAAAGAGAATGAATTTCAATTATTACTCATATCAAATGGAAGAGAGCCTAACTTAGACCCTTATTTGTCCTTTCATATGCTGATAACATATAAACTAAAATTCATTCATTAATAATGAAAAATATTCAAACCTCTAAGTAATTAAATGAAAATAAAATCTATAATGAAATAAAATCTATGATGAAATAAAATGTTTCTTTGATCCTTTTAGATTGAGTTCAATTCTCTTAAGAACAAAGTGACAAACTATTCCATAAATTCATATACTACATTAAGACAATTTATATCTAAAACTATAGAAAGAAAACTTTATTCAAAAATCGAAACATGTTCTCAATGTCCCAAGCATATATATTTCACAAGATATGGCATATAAGGGCATTAGATATACAAAGAATATTGTATCAGGAAAAACCACAAGATCTGAAAGAGAATGACTGGAAACAATGGTTGAGATGTTTTGACCGGTACAATTTATCCCCACAAATATGGTCTAGGATAAACCCAAATAAATGTAGAAATATAGTAAATAAGCAATGTACGTGTTATGAAGAACGATTCGTTCCTTATGAACAACAAGAAGATTCTATATATTCTATTCCATCATGAGTTAGGATGCATTCTCCAAGCGTCCTCTCTTTGGAATGGAGGAGGTACTCCTATTTATACAAAAAAATAAGCAACTAACTCATTAATGGAGATCCACTAATCCCTCCTAGATCCACAAATCCTTCATATGGCTACAACCAATATGAGACACATATTCCTTTATCCATTATCTTTTTCCATGAGATATGCTTCACCCCTATCCCAAATCTCCTTCAAATCTTCAAGAGAATTTTAATTTGAGTCTTGGAGGCCGCATAAGAGTGTCTTGGAACCTTTCAAGTCATCTACACAATTCACCAAACTCATTCCACCTTTAGGTATAAGCAAATACATGTTATTTTTCTAACGTTTAATCATAAATTCACTTTAAATACATAAAATAAATAACTTTGGAAAATGAAAATATGAACCCATATGGTAATGGAAATATAGTGATAATGTGATGAAATGAGGTGACAAAATGAGGATAAAGGTGAAAATGGGGTGAAAGTGTATGCTAATTTGGTAGCCCAACATACCCCCCAACTTAAGTTATTGCATGTCCTCATGCAATCTATTTCATTGATTTACTTTAATCATGATTTGATCTTTTGAATTGTCTTCCTTTTATATGAACTTTGGCTGATGTTAATTCTTCTTTCATATTTGCATAATCATTTGATAAATTTGTTCCTTTTGTAAAGTGTCCTTTTGAAAAATATTTGATTGCAACATATTACTTTGGTTGGTTCTTGTGTGGCAACCAACTTTTATTAGTATTGGTTCTTGTGTAACAATACTTTTGTTATTTTGTGTTGCATTGAAAGGCTTTGAAAACATTTAATCAACATTCATTCTATGATCATCATTTGCAAAACATGTGATGTTTTGAACCATAATGCAATAGTAGTTGTTTGGAAAAGTATGTTGGGTAGGATGGCATGGAAAAGTATAAATGACATATATGACATATGAAAGGTGATAATGGAATATGAATGTGATATATATCATGAAATGTGAATATGACGTATGAACATTAATCCCCCCTCCAACTAGAGATATGACAATGTGAAAAAGGAAGTGAGGAACTTTCCAATGTTATAATTTTAAGAATTTTAAGGAATTGCATGACTAAAAATTAGAAAACCACATACCTTCACTTACCCTCAATGTACATGAGTTGTGGATGTTGAAGAGTGTGCCTACTGATGATGTTGGATCATGGAGTATGTAAACAAAGGAATTTTGATCTTCTTCTATGTTCTATTTGCTAATGACAAGGTTTGAATCTTTAGTGTTGCTATAAGAAATTGATCTACTGCAAACTGTTAAAATGATATAGTCTTCAATCATTACAACACCCGATGGTACAATTCTAATCATGTGAATAAATGTGTTGATGTCAAGCATGAAGAGAAGTCAGTGGATTATCGACCATTGATGCATATCATTAACCAATGCAAGGAAACTCACCATTAATGTCAATGAGTGCCAAGGTACCTAAGTACATCTTGCGAAGGGCGAATAAATGAGCTGATGTCGAGCCACTTGCAAGATCCAACGACCAAGGGACATTGGTGTATTCCCATGATTGTTGGAAATAGAGCCTGTCATTAAGGCATACAAGCCTCAAGGTACTACTGAGGAATCTAGCCTTGAACCTAGATAATGTGATGATGTTGATAGGCCAAGACTTGTTAGAAGGGAGGCCTTAAGGAATCCTCCATCATCTAAATCGAGCATGAAACAATAATTGTGAAGGATTATGGATGTGAAATTTTGCAGTGGATCAAGGTTTATTTGGAAAAATGAAAAGGAAATGGAATGAATCAATGTTGTAGAGGAGCTGAATGTTTTTATTGATGGGTTATAGGTTAGTGAAAGTGAGGTAGGAAACTAACTATGAAGGAAAATTTATTGACTGAAAAAGTGAGAATGCAATGAAGGTTTTATTTACCAAAAAAGGAGGAATACATTGATGAATGTAAAGGGAAATGAGGTGAATTTTTTATTGACTGAAGAAGCATGGATGCAATGGATACACTGGCATATGAAAGGCTTGTAAGTGATGTATATGATCTAAATTCATGTGTCCATGCATTTATGTTTCATCTTTGTTGTTGCTTTGATCATTTTCTTGTGCAAGAAATATGGTCTTTTAGAGGATTTTAAATGATTTGATAGATATGATGACATTCTCCCCTTTGGCTTACCTAAAAGCATGTCCTCATGCTTGAAATGGGGTCTTTAAAAGACAATGTTTACTTGTGGTCATTTGTTTATCTTCCTAGAACCTACAAAAACTTAGTACTTTTTCTTCAATGAAATGTAAGTTTATCCTAAGAGAGAGGTGATCAATATCTCTATTTATGAAATTTATGAAAAAACTAAGAATTGGTACTAATAAAACAAATTCATGAAAGAAAAACTGAAAGAATTTATACCTGTGTTGAAACTAGTGCCTCTTTTTACCTATTATATCTTGTCAGCAATTGATTCATTCTATAATTGTTTCAAATTATGATGATATATTTTTCATTGTGTAGATCTCGTCGATATCTTTCCAATGACGCTTGAACCATCGAAATCCAATGTCGTATGAGAAAGTTGTGTTTATTTGAAATTTGGGTGAAACAGTGAAGATTGTCATGAGGTTTCTCAGTTGCAGGATTGCGCCCTTCCTGCATCTAAAAATCTTGTCTATCTTCTTTGGCTGAGCCATGGCATAATATTTTCTAGTTTGTGATGTCATTGGCTTCCGTACCTGCAAGAATCAAAGAAACATGATCATATAAAAAAACATTATGAAACAAAAATGCATGTCTACAAGATTCAATCTTCCATCTACAAGATTCTCTTCAAGGCATTTTGCAAAACAATAATCATGTAGATGAAGCACCCTTATCGTTCTTCTTCTTGATCCATTTTTAGTGTTGAAAAATGAGCTGGCAGATGGATGGTGACTGTGTAATAGTGATGTGGCAGTAGGTGACATGGAAAATGGATGATGTTTACATGTTGACTGTTTGACTAATGATGTGGCAATGAATGTGCAATATTGGTCAATGTTGTGCTGCCATGTGGTGGTGAAATTGTTGTTTAATTAATGTTGCATCAAAATTGTAGAATAATTAAAAATTTCCAATCCCCACAAGATTTGAATTCATGACCTCCACTATGCAATTTGAATGACTTATCAATAGATCACAAGTCACATTTATGAATTTATTGGAATTTTGGAAATTCTAATTCTTGTAAAAATGAAAATTGAAACAACAACTTGACAAGTGGCCAATCTAAATCCAAGTTTTTTAGGAAAATATGGTTCCAAAATATTTCCAAATCACTTTTCATATCTTTTGAATTCATCATTTCCAAGATTTTTAGGAAAATGGAATTCCAAAATATTTTCCGAATCATTTTCATATCTTTTGAACCCATCATTTTTGCCCCAAAAGTGGATTTTTTTAACCAACTAATATTCTATAAAAACTTGGGAAATGTTATATATATATATCTATATATATATATATATATATATATATATATATATATATATATATATATAGTAGGTTGTAAGCATGAGAAAATATCATTTCTGAAAATTTGTGTAGTAATTTTTTTTAATAATCAATATTTTTTTGTTATTTAATTATTAATTTTATTTTTATCATTTTTTTTTAATTTATTGATTGAATTTTTTTCTTTGTATCTTGGAAACACTGCTGGGTGGTTGGCCATGGCTCTGTGGCTGGGCTGTTGGATGGCCGTGGCCTTGGTTGTTGGCTGCATTTAATTAAAAACCGTTCTTTTCACGCAACTTGGCAAATAAGGCTCCATAAAACCCTGAAAATCTCTCAAACGGTTACGAATTTTGAGGAAATCTCTAGCGCCAAACATAATTCACCCCATTCTGATAAAAATCCATGTTTTAGATTTTTGAGATTCGTTTTCATTTGGTCACAAAATGCATTTTAAAAATGACGTTTTTAACCTCTATGAATTTGGCCTCTGATCAAATACTTGCCAGGTGAATTTTTTTTTTTTTTTTTAAATCAGGAGAATGCACAACTATCTTTCATTTTTTTAAAATCACACATAACATTTGCAGCAATTCGTTTCCTTGGCTTCCATGATTTTTTTTTATTTCTTTACTTTATTCTGATTTTCGTTTTTGTGTTTTTATTTATTTTTATTATTTCTTTGTTTTTTTAACGTTGTTTTGTTGTTTTTTTTTATTTATTTCAAATTTGTTTAAATAAGCAAATCTCTTTTGTTTTTTTTTAAAGAAACAAATAATGAAAGAGAATCATTTTTTTTAACAAAATATATACTAACAAGAAAATTCTTTTTCTGCTCCTCCAGGTCACACAAAGCACAAGAGGAGAGCATACTCAAGTTTTTATTAGTTGATTTTTTTTTTTTAAATCTAGATGCAAAACATAAAATGAAAAGAATTGATCTCTTACTTGAAGCTATCATTCTACCACCTTCGCTTGTGCTCCTTTTTCACAATAGTTTGTTTTATTGCAAATTTTTCCTAGCAAGGGTTAGTAAATGGGTGGTTCTTACTGTACCACAAAATCCCAAATTTATCCTAAAAATCACAAAAGCTTTTTTTTTATTTGCTAGTCCTATTCTATTGAAAAAGAAATCAAACATTCTCTTAGGTATAAGAGAATTTCCAATGCATCCATTTGCGCAACAAGATCATGAATAGACTCATATCCAAGTTTTAAATGTAAACACTATTGAGTTCTTGGACATGATCATGAAGACTTACTAGTTGAAACCAATTTGAATGTGATCTTTAGATTTTTTATTTTCTTCAACTGTCATAGCATGAAGCTCTTCAAATCTTGTTTTTGCAATTGGATTTTTTTTTTTTTTTTTTTAATGAATGGGGGTTCTTGATTTTAATGTTCTATGTTTTTTATATGAAAATACAAATAAAATTAAATGGAAAATGCCTAAATGAATCTAACCCCAAATGAAAATGATCTTAAAGGAAAATGTTTCCTAAACAATCCTCCTAACTTAGTTACATCTAAGTTTGCTTCCCCGGAAACGGCACTAAAATGTTGGGTGATTTAAATGTCTGTTAAATCCTTGTCATTTAATTTATCAACCCGGGGGTTTCGTAAACTTAGAAGCAAACCAAAATATATGGGACCTCAGATGAGATTGTTGTAGGAGGTTTGTTTAGAATGAAAATAAAGAATGGAGATGAATATTACAAATAACTTCTAAAACTAAAAAGTTTCTAGTTCAAGATGCAGCAAGCAAAGGAAGAGGATTCCAATTCTGGATGTCCTGATTGTCCTTCCCCATAGTATTGTCCTCAAGAAGAGAAACTAAATAGCAACAATATGTGATGTATAGAAAGAAAGAGAAGAGACTCCTAACTTAGGAGGTCCTGGTTGTCCTTCCTCATATTTCTATTCCAACAACATTACCATTGCATAAACTAAAAAATAACTTGAAATAAAGAAAAGGAAATGAACTTTAATTATTTTTCAGACCAAATAAAACGAGAGCCTAACTTAGACTCTTGCTTGTCCCCACGGATGCTGATTGGAACTCAACTAAAATTCATTCATAAGCATCAAAAAACAAGAATTCATAAATAACTTGAAACTAGAAAAAGAGAATGAATTTCAATTATTACTCATATCAAATGAAAGAGAGCCTAAATTAGACCCTTGTTTGTCCTTTCATATGCTGATAAGATTTAAACTAAAATTCATTCATTAATAATGAAAAATATTCAAACATATAAGTAATTAATTGAAAATAAAATCTATAATAAAATAAAATCTATGATGAAATAAAATGTTTCTTTGATCCTCTTAGAGTGAGATCAACTCTCTTTAAAACAAACTGACAAACTATTCCATAAATTCATATACTACATTAAGACAATTTATATCTAAAACTATAGAGTGAAAACTTTATTCTATTCCATCATAAGCTAGGATACATGCTCCAAGAGTCCTCTCTTTGGAATGGAGGAGGTACTCCTATTTATACAAAAACATAAGCAACTAACTCATTAATGGAGATCCATTAATCCCTCCTAGATCCACAAATCCTTCATATGGTTACAACCAATATGAGACACATATTCCTTTATCCATGATTTTTCTCCATGAGATATGCTTGACCCCTATCCCAAATCTCCTTCAAATCTTCAAGAGAATTCGAATTTGAGTCTTGGAGGCGACATACGAGTGTCTTGGAACCTTCCAAATCACCTACACATGTCACCATGTTTAGGTATAAGAAAATGCATGTTATTTTTCTAACTTTTAATCATAAATTCACTTTAAATACATAAAATAAATAACTTTAGAAAATGAAAATATGAACCCATATGGTAATGGAAATATAATGATAATGTGATGAAATGAGGTGACAAAATGAGGATAAAGGTGAAAATGGAGTGAAATTGTATGCTAATTTGGAGGCCCAACACACTCCAAGGTTTGTATCCTGTATTGGAAAGGAGTCCAGCCTCATTGCAATTTCTAAGGCTTCTGCTCGTGTTGCTATCTTTTGTTGTGATAGTGGCACTCTTAAGTGTGGCAAGAGTGATGTTATATACCAGTCTTGATGATGGGAATCTATAATTACCATATTGGCTTGTCTGATCAGGCATTTCAACCTTTAAACGAAATTCCAAGGTGTCTCATCCGTCTTTTGTCGCATTTCTTTAAACTCAGTCATCAACTACGCCTCTGACTTAGGATTTCTAAACTCCTTATTCAGAGCTTGTTGGGTCTTTGCCAACAACACAGTGGGGTTGCCAGTGAAATACTTGATGTACCGTGTCAATGCTCGATCTTGTAAGGTTGTGACTAGTTGCACTTTATTGATTATATCATCCATAATCTGTTGTGCCATCCATACATTTCCTGCAAAAACTCAGAACTGTTCAGGGTCTTCACTCCCTACCCCTTTCAAAACCGACATCTTCATCACGTTAGCGATGTTGAATGGTGGTAACAGAGGAGGAGGTGGAGGTGAAGGTGTAAGTGTATGAGGTGAAGGTGGAGGTGGAGGTGGAGTGGACGGATTAGGTATCCTCAGGATAGCCTACTTAATTAACTGAACTACACTTCGCAGTGTAGTCAGTATTGTCCCTTCATCCTCACTTGAAGGGGGTTCAATGAGCAAACTGTACTCTGATCTTGATCCTTCATTTATTCTAAAGAATCTACCACTTTGTGTAGCCCCAAACATCAAGGTAACTTCATAACCCTATTTTCACATAACAATATTTTAATCCAAGTATTTAATGAATTCAAATACTTACCTTGTGGTCTTTAAAGAGCCTACGTTATGCTTCGTTATAGCTGATATTTATATCGATCACAAACTCAGTCACAAAACTTCCAAGTGTGCCATCAATCTAATGATCTACATCCCGCACAATATTGCTTCCAGATGTTGCATCAGTTCCAGAGTCCACACTTTAGGGTTGTCAAGCCTCCACGTCCCTTAACTATCGACTAATTTAGACAACCACTCATGTAGTTCATCAGGGAATAAATAGAAGAATTCTTTGGTCTCGTTTGTGTATAAATATCTCTGCAACCACTGTTCCTTAGATAATTTAGGGCTAATGTTATATTGAGTCACAAATGCGTGAACTTTTCAATCAATCCACTTCTCAATCTCTTTCTCTATAGGAAACCATTTATCACACATCTCTTAGATAGATCTCGGTCCCAGAAATAGAACCATTTGTTGGCTTAAGGGGGCCTGACCTAGGTTCAAAGTTATTTGCGCCAACCAACAAAACCCTAATTGTTAGCTCTTTCGGCAACAACCTGCATAGTGCAGGTTGCAGTCTCACCCAAAGCAGTATTGGGGGATGCTAGAACCAAATTTCTGCATCCAGAGACCGTGTGATATGTAATATAAAGTACTTGTAGCTCAAATTTTCCTTCACATAGATCTGTATCTTCCTATGGTTCACTACTGAAACTCTATCCAAATGGCTTCAAGGCCTTCGTGAAGGTCTACAATCAGGCTTCTTAGGCCAAAAAGAAGCAGACTTAAAAATTTCGCTTGGTAAATAATAAACCTATATCTCCCTTCACGCAGATCTACCCGCTTCGAACAGTTATCATAATAGATTTAGCTACTACCTTCGCGAAAACAGATCATTAATTATTTTATTCATAGATATTAAAGGTTCAACAAATTCATGCAGAGAATACTCTTTACTTCAGAGAAAAAAAATCATTAAGAAACATTTCATAAACTTAATAGAATTAAGAACAAGACATAGATGCAAGAGATTTGGTCCAAAATCAATCTTTATTAGATTCAGCATTCAAATCGCAAGCTCTTCCACCCTACGCACCCAGCTATAGGGGTCCATACACTCAGTTGCAGACTTTCCAAAATCTCCATGCAATCAGCTTCAGGAGCCTTCCCCTTTTGCCTAAGTGTAGGAAATCAGAGTTTTCCTGCCTTAGCACTGGCCCTTACAATTGTTCTTCACCAAAAGTTCTATACTAGACTCGTCGTGACTCAAATTTGTATAGCCTTTCTAATACAATACCATGGCCCATGGCTTATGGGTGAGTCTCAAAACCATCCTATCACTTACCCATACAAGGGGACAAATTCCCCTTTGACTCCTACTTAGCTGCACGCTTCGCTTCCACATTTTGTGGAGACTTTACATTCTTTACAAAATTCTACTAAAAAAATTGATTAAACCAGCCCAAAATTGACCCTAAGGACCCTACCCAACATTCCACACAATAGGGTTATGTAGCTTCCAAGTAGGTTGACCATCCTCCAATTTAGCCAACCATTTGTATAAATCACATGGAAAAGAGCAAAAGTAAACTTCGTGTTCCTCTGTATATAGGTATCTCTACAACAACTCTTCTTTCGACAGGCACGAATTCTTGTTTTCTTAAGCTGCAAACTCATGCAGCTTTCGACCTATCCACTTTTCAATCACCTTTTTAGTGAGTGTCCACTTATTCCACATCAGAAATTCCTCAGATAGATCCCATCAATGGAACCATTTGTTGGCTTGAGGGGGCTTGGACCCAGGGTCAGCGTTAACTGCGCTAACCAGCAAAACCCTACACTACTTTCCCTTTCGGTAACAACCCACATAGTGCAGGCTATAGTTTGACCCAAGTTAGTATTGGGGGATGCTAGAACTAGGTTTCTACATCTAAAGGACTATGTGATGTGTTTCTATTAAACTTAGGGTTTTATCTCAACCTTAGCGAACCCTAACCCTTAAAATCTGGAACTTACAACAACTAATAGTTAGCAGATCTATGCACTTCGCCAATTCCAATAAGAATTCATAACATCATATAAATAAATAGATCTACTTCTTCATGAATCTATTAAGTACTTTTCCAGATTAATTGCACTTAACAGATCAAAAATACAGTAGTCATAGATAAACAATAATACACAGATATGCAGATAATTCTTCAAAACAACCTTCATTATGCTTTAGAACTTCAATTACAGTCCTTTCCAACTCTGTGCACACAACTACAGGGTCCTACAGACCCAACTGCAAACTTACCAAGGTATCTATGCACACAGCTACAGGAGCCTTCCCCTTCACCCAAGTATAGACCGGACAAAAACAAACTCAAATCATGCACTATTCTTTTGCTTTGATTTTCTCTATCACTCTTATATGACTCCTTTTTATATCCTTCTTCATTACAATACCATGGTCTGTGAACCATGGGCATGTCTCAAAACAACTTGAATTTTAACAAACTAAGGGGATTTAACCTTCCTAAAGCCCCTTTTACTCCTATTGACCTACATTACTCACGCTTTGCTCCTCAAAATCCAAAGACTTTACAATATTTGACAAAACTTTACAAAATTTGAACCCAAGGGACCCTATCCCAATAGTTCCTTCGTCTTCTCACCTAATGATCATATTATTTCTTTACCTCCATATGTGTCTTCTAGCATGTCCTTCTTTTCCATATCCTTCATCATCATCTTGCCATAGCATGATAGAGTACTTATGTCTACAATCCACTCATGACAAGATGATATTAGTATGATAAACCCTTAATATAAGATGGTGCATATTGATCCACTGGTTGATCAAGAACCAGATGAAATGCTAGGAAAGAGGCTTAGTAAGTATGCAATTGCGTAGTTTAGGAGTTTTGGGGTGAGCTTGAGCCATGAGACTACGCAGCGTGTAGTTTAGAAAGGACTAGGGACACAAAATATGTAGTTTCTGGACTTAGTGAGCTTAGTTACAGGGTTTTTCACTACTTGGGCGAACCACACAGTTATGGGAGGAAGAGGAGGCTGAGCCATTTCATATTTTCATAGTTCAGGAGCTCAAGAATGAGATTTAGGCTAGAAATTGGACAATGTGCAGTTAAGGCTAGGATGGGAGGATGAACTGCGCAATTATGGGAGCCAAGGTCAAGCATGAGCACTGGAACTGCACAGCGCAGTAGTCAAGAAGAGTAGGAACTATGCATTTCCTAGTTTCAAGGGACAAGAATGCAACTTGAGGGTTGGAACTACAAAATGTGTAGTTGAGCAAGGCCGGATGAGGCTTGGTTGCTGGGGAAGTTATGAAAATTGGCTAAGTGTGTGACCAAAGAGACTGATGTGAATAGTGATATGAATGTATTGTGATCACACACTTGAAACATTTTGATGACACAATAAAATAGATCATCTGAAACATGTTAACAACATATTTCCCTCAATGCGATAACCTTGCGATGACATTATGGCAAGTGCGACACTAAAAGTGCACTTTGCGGCGATTCTGACGACACTTGTGCGATAATGCTAAAATTTTTGGGAATGAGTGTGACTGATGTTTACATGGTTAGACCAACTCATTCAGACAAAGATAACCGCTTGAAACCATTAGAACAAGCATACATATGTTTTGAGACAACTAACATGTGAAAATATGATCATTTCTAAAGTGTGAACGACTCTTGTGACATGTGGATGACAGTGAAATTAACACATGTTAGAGCAAAGATAATGTGAAAACTACACTATTTAGAGTGAAGGAAAGTAAAAACGACAACCAAAATCATGAAAACAACACTCACGAAAACAATGGTGCGTGAAAGCGACAGTTTGAAAACTCACCAAAATGGAAGTATGGATATAGATAGAATGTGATAAATTGTCATTGTCAGTTGGCATTGACTATCAATATGGATTGGACATCACACACAAATAGTCTTGATGGGCCGTGCTATGCTTGTCCAGGCTTGCGTAAAAGGATGTGCTCATGAACTTGTTGTGGACTAAGCATGTGTGAGCAAGTGACTTTGACACTTTTGATCCAAGAAGGGAGCTCAAAAGCATCAACCGACATAGAAGTGACTATGGAACAACCAATTTCAAGATACCCAGTAGGCTCCGAAATTTGAGTGTACGTAAAATTTGGGAGGGTGTTTGTCGCAATGATAATAAGACGTATAGAAAATTTTGATGTATTTTATCAGTCATTCCATATGGAATATTATCTCTCTCTACTTTCGAAATTAATTTAAAATAAATTAATATGTTTTATTGATGACATCCTTCAATAATTTCCACTTTGAAAAAAACCTTGTAGAAATAACTAGAAATTTGCAGCTACTAATGAAATCAAATTGAAATCAATAAACACAAATTTCTTCTACTTAATCTATAAAAGGGAAAACATACAATAGAAACAGATGAAATCATTCAATTATAATGAACATAGTATTTTTATTAGGGAAGCCAACTAGGAAAAACCACTCCTATGTTTGTATTATATCATATGAGAATATAGATCTATTACAATGACAATTTCAATCCTTGAAGCTAAACCTACACTACAACATTGATCTCCTCTGTTGGGAAAAATACTAAGAGGGGGGGTGAATCAGTATTTTTAACTCACTTGAACTTTTCAATTTAGTACTATCATTTATCTATGCTACTATCATTCAAGAAACTAGTGTATGTAAGCGACTTTAGTGAAGGCAAACAATGTATATGAAGTTAACTAACTTTTCATATATTTCATTAGTTGTTCATCTTTAACCAATGCATCATTACTTCATTATTCATCCATTAATAAATACTAAAGAGAAAATAGATCATCATCACACAAGAAACGTATCAACACACATGAACACTGTGATTTTAGGTGGAAACCCAATGTGGATGAAAACCATCATTGCCATCGTCTCTATCTTATTATTTTATTATAAAGGAATACATCTTAAAATCTTTTATTGGTGTAGACTCATACTAGTACACAGACACCCACCTACAGAAATATACAATATTCTCTCTTTCTCAAGAACCCACTGGAAGGGAGCTCCAAACCCTTGATCTCATTTACTGGCTCCTATCAGAAGGGAGTTCCTACGCCCTCCACGAATTCTCCATCTACTACTCGAAGGAAGCTTTGACTCCATCAATGAAGGCTCAAACCCTCAGCTCCTCTTGTGGACCATGTTTCATAATTTTTCATCCTGGATCCACTTGACTCAACACATCAAACATGTAGGCTATCTTTCATTATATTTTTAGACTGGACCCACTTCCATCATTAAGTCCAACCAAGTAACAATTCTGACACCAATCACCGAATCAAATCACCCAATCATTGAACCAAGTAAATCATCAAATCAAACACTCAATCTTAATCAACCAATGAAACTAGATAATACCAATTTATATTAGATTATATCAATACTCAACCACTCATAAGCATATCGGATCATAAATTGTTCATCACAAAAACTAATTTCTATCACTGCAAACCTTGATCAAACACATGTCAAATTGTATACACTACTTCTATGAATCAAACCAGTATATGTACGCAATCTCTCCGAAGAAGACTCGCGTACAGATCTAAAAATACTAACATCTTAATCTAAATCATCATAATACTAAAACAACCACTGAACCAAATACTAAATTAATCATAGATCACTAAGCCAATTACAAATCACAACACATTAACATCATCACTAGTCAACATCCCATTCCAACCCAACCAGTATAATCAAACACAAATTATCGTGATAGAGACATCATTGACAAACATCAACAAACATAACAAAACTAATGAAATGTCATCAACAATCCAGATTGTAAAACCCTAGTACATATACACGACTTTCAAAAAATGTTGCAGTGTATGTATGTGCTTATCATACACAACATTCGTATACAGATTTTGAACGTAGTGAAATCCTTCCATAGAATATATATGTGAATATCGAGAAAATGATCCATGTACACAACCCTTTAGAAGAAAACCATTGTACATATCTAAAATCATGGAATCATACTTTTGCTGCAACCACAACACATACTTCGCAAAATTTACTGTCACACATTCATGTCAAAGTATCATTATCACCACAGAGCTATCATCACTAGCTATAATCACAAACAGATCAAGCAGACATATTCATTACTATTCTTTCATATCTATCATATCCGAGCCTCTTCCATGCTCCTTGGTGCACACCTATTTCATATTAGATTACACATTAATAGCCCATAAACTGAGTACCTAACACTTTGATCTCCATCTCCTTATATATATTTTTCCTTAGCCAATAACTTATGACAATCCCTTAATAATGTCATTGGTATTCTTTGATGGGATAAAACAATGATTGACACAACTATTACTATGTTCTAATACCATGGTAAAGACCCCTGTTATGAAAATTATCATGGTGTGGATTATGTACGTGACTTTTCTTCTTAATACCTGCGTATGTACTCGACCTTTCTTCACAAGACCCGAATATACTTTCTCAAACTGTGTCTTTTCCATCAATATTTCACTGAAGTGTCCTTTATTTGTTCATGTTAGTTGTGACATCTATATTTCTCTGTAAAAACATATTTTTATCACAATTTTGACATATTTATTAAGTAGGTTGGCATCAAGTGCAACACAATAGTCATAATTCCAACAATCTCCCCCTTTGGACTTAATGGCAACCAATTTTGTGTTTGGTCACCACCTGTAAACACCTATAAATACATTTGTAAACAAACCAAACTAAACACCAAGGTTCTCTCCCAAGACTTCTCACTAAGAATTGTACTCCAAACACTGAGCATCTCTTCCCCTTCGACATCAAGGGAAAAGGGTTGACCATGCTGAATGAAGGCTTTTCTGCCCTTTTGTAGAAAGGATCAGTGTAGGTCTAATCTGTTGAATATATATCCTTACCATGCTCCCCTTGAGCACAAGATTGCATGAATCAATCAAATATGACCTTTCCTATCACCAATGACTCATGATTACATCAATTACCCAACATAGTTGGGTTACATATTTGATCCATATTACATCGACTTCCCAAAAAGATGGGATTATATACAAGGCATGATTTGATCCCAACATTACATCAATGTCTCAAAAGTACAAAGAATGACTCAAAAGCCTATTACAATGATTACATCATGGGTCTTTAAATTACCTTTACATAGATAACCAAAACTAGGACCTCAACAGTGAGGTAGCAAGACCATGATACTCATCAACAACCATCATACGCCATATAGGAACCTGCAACATGAACATATGATTGAAACAACATAGACAACAACATGGATCTCCTCATCATCATTACATAGGATAGTGTAGTCATCAATATGTGACCAAATGTGTAGTGCTTCCAAGCATCAAAAAGAATTTATAGCATCAACATATCAATAAACATCCTCTTGACTTCATGTAGCATCTCTTTTCCACATATAGGAAGAATTATAATCACCAATATAGATTCCATCATATTATCCTCATGCATCCATCATAGACAAGGAGAACCTTCAACATCAATAATGACCATACCATATGCTTCATCAAGTGTATCAATTAGAACTATCACACCATAAATGACTTCATAAAAATACAACTCAAGTAACCATCTGTAAGATCCCTATCTTTAATCCATCCATCACTGATAACCCATGACATAGTGACAACAACTTCTATATATCTTCTCAAGGATAGTGAGTAAATTGTAGCATAAGATTATGCAACCAAGATCTGTTAGTAACTCATCTCCTTGATCTCATATAATCAACATCAACATGTTTTCTTCACACATAAGAAGAATCACAATCCTCAAGTAGCATATACATCATCATATGCATCAACAACATGTGTGCAAAAAAAGAGAACCTTCAATCATCACAAATCTAATCAGCAACATCATTAACCATTGTTGTATACATAATGAACATAACATGTGTATATTCTCTATCAATGTTTGACAACTTTTCTAATTTTAACTCAAACATATAGGCATCATCTATAACTTTAGCATCATTGATGACATAATGACAATAACATATGTATCTTGAGCAGTAAGAGCAACAACAACTAAACATCAACAATGATATGTACTCATCATAAACCCATCATGCAACAAGAAGTGCTCAAGAAGCCATAATTCCAACAATACACTATTAGAAGCATAGCAGATGCTCTCCCTAAACCTATGCCATCTTATAATTATCAAATATGAATGTATCCAAATCATAAATCAATAAATCCATCAACGAATCACAACAGTAATAACATTTCGCGATATCTCATGAACCATCATTCTTAAGCATTATTAACAGTTTGCACAAGTCAATATCAGAACCAAAATCAAAATAATAATCGATTAAATCATATTAGCAACTCCCCTTGAGTTTTTCCCACTGTTTCTTGATCTCATAGAAACATACAAAAATGACTAGGTCAAAACTCACGTATATACGTGGCTATCCTTAATGTAATCTGCGTATAGAAAGTAAAATGCTAAAATTTTCATAACAAAATCTCCCCCTGAACATACCATACTTGTTCTTGTTCATTTTTACTTCAGCAATGCAATGCTAGTATTATAAGCATCACCAAAGGATATCAAATTGAACTAGAGAACTATCACTAAGATACTTATGCATAACTTCACCTAAGATCATACACTATTGATCATGTGGACTTGATAATCCACACTTGCTCTTCATGAGGTTATGTACTCCACATCACTTCTGTAGTCACTATTAGAATTATGCTTTAAGAAAAATAGACTATATTGGGAACTATCTTCTCTTATTCTAAATTTGAAGAAGAAGAGGAAATGTACCTCTTATTTCTTCCTGAATTCTTCTCTGCTAGCGCATATAATTTGTCTAGATTTATGTATCATCTTCTATAACCTTTCTAGTTTCTTCATCTATAAATTTTCATTAGTTTATGTAAACACAATTATACATCCTTTCTCAACCTTTAGACCTACACTTAGAATATTTTTCTTTAGCCCTTGAACTAATAAAGCATTAACTGCTTTTTCACACTTCCCAAGTTTGATTCTGCCTTTTCCCATAACTTTGGTTGGAGAATTATTTCCGAGAATCACCTTACCATCTTCGTTTTTCTTGAGAAACTCAAACTTGTCTTTATCTCTAGTCATGTGATGACAGCATCAGCTATCTATGTACCATTCTTCTTCATCTTCAAATCAGCAAAGAGAAAGACCACACCTTTTTTGTTCTTCTTATTTCTTCTTATTATGAAAATTTTTGGTGGATCCATCTTTCTCAGGTTTTTGGGTAACGATATTCTTATCTGATTGCTTGCCATGTTGTCTATGAAGGTTCATGCTCCGACATTTTTTTGTTACATGCCCAAACTTGTTACAAGCATAACATCTTATATGACTAGAAAATGGAGTTGACGAACCATTATATGTCGGTTTCATATTCCTTTTATTGCAATCAATAGCTTTGTGACCAAATATGTTGCAAGAAAAACAATATCCCTTAAAGAAACCTGATGACCTGGAAGCTGATGGTCTTCCTGTGAAGTGGCTATTTACATAAGATCGAAACAATCTGCTTCTGCAATTGGATGCAACATGTTCATAATTATGACATATAATTAATCAACATTATTTATCAAAGGAGATAATCGATTAATGTTTTTATTATTTGGAGAAAATGATTTCTTTTGAATATTCATCTTTGTTGGATGTTGATCTGGTTGAATTCTTACCTCTTTAAGAGGATTTTCAGATTTTGTATTCTTATCCTTCAATATCCTTGTTCTAGCTTGTCAACTAGATTCTCGTTTTACAGTTTCATGAAAACCAAGATTAGATTCAATAGAAGGAAAAATTTTATTACTAAGAATGTTATCCAAAATATTAGTACAATCTTGAAATCTCAAGTGTTTATCCTTTTCTTCTAATTTACCTTTAGGAATGTTTACCTCAACCTCCATTCTTTAGTATTGTTCTTCCATTTCCCAACACTACTTCCTCATTCCTTCTTCAACCTTTCTTCCTTATTCCACTTTCTCCTTCAATTTGATAATCTCTTCCTTCATCCCATTCTCTTGTTCTTCATATAATTGAAGCAGCGGTTCATTTCACTTGTTTGACTTTTCAATATCCACTCTTAGAGAGATGATCTCAGCTTTAGGTCCTTCACTGTATTGTTTAGATTCTACTACAACACTTACTGATTTAACATGATCCCTATTGTGACATGTCTGCAACTTATCCTTAATGTTGTTAATCCTTTTTGAAGAAAAATAAAGTTTTCTTCTAAGATTGAGAACTTCCTCTAACATATCTTCTCCTGAATCAGTAACTCCATCTCACATAACATACTTATCTTTTGATACATCATTATTTTCATTAGAAATAATATTACCCATTGGTTCTCCTGATTGTTAAGACACATACATGGAAAACACAAAGTGTAAATGATAAACATGAGTGTATCTCTATTATTGACAATGATATACATTTATAGCTCATTCACATGACCTTTGGTTTCATATTCCAAGGTCTCTTGGACTTCCTTAGACTATTCAGCTTCCACACCAACCCTTAGAGGATTAGGTGTCCAACATTCCCCCCCTTAATCCTAAGGGTTATATATGGGTCCAAGAAGACAGTTGTAATACAAAATGTGCAAAAATGCATGGCAGAACTAGAACTAATGTGCTCCTTGAAATGTTGGTATAAGGGAGGTGGTTTAAGGATGACCACAAATACTGGAACACTTAGTGCATTTCCCAGAACTCTTCCAAGTCTAGCATAAAGCTAAAGTCTTCTGCTAGAGGAAGTGTCCCCAATTCTTTGAAGAGGTGTCACCAATTGAAGGCATGCTCAGGGCATCTTTGTCTTTGGCTACAACTCTGAATCTGATATGGCAGGTTGTGGCTTAGGCTCACTTGATGTGGCTTTAGAGTTTGTAGATGACCATCACTTCCCCCCCCCATCAGATATAAGGTGAGAAGACGAAGTGATCTCAACTACAATATTTTTCAATATTCGAGAACAAATCTTGTTGTATGAGAGAAATATATTCTTGGTTGTTGAAGCCCATTGCCAAGAAGCGATCCATTCAAGATGAATCTTTGTTCTTGCAGGAGGTTTGTTTCTGAAGCATCTTTTTGAAGAGTGACTCATTTTATGACAGCGCTTACATGGATGAATATCAAAACAATGATCTTTCATATGGCCAACTCAGTCACAGTGTTGGCATTTCACAATCTGTTGTTGTTGTTGTGGAAGAGGAGCAGAACCTCAAACAGTTGAAGGTGAATTGTCATGAAGAAATCCAATACTCTGAAATTGGATGGGCTTTGAGTAATCTGGAATATGAAAGGACACATCCTTGTCATATCCAAGACCTGTTCTGTGCTTGTTATGGACAAGCTCTTCCCAAGGTTTGATGATGGGCTTGGGAAGTGAAAACTGAACTTCTACATATGCATGTACAACTGTTGCTTCATTGGGAAATGGATTTGAATCAACTGCAACGTTATTGACTCACTGTTGATGGGTTGCTGTCTCAATGTTCTGAACAAAAATAGGTTCAAAATGATGTGTATTTTGATGTAGCTCTTCTTGCTGTAATTGAGATTCGAGCTGCAAAAAATCAATTTTCTCATGTGCATTTTGTAGACAAATTTTAATATCAGAAAGTGTATTAGAACTAATTTTTACCATTCCATCAACAATGGAATGAACAAGGATATTTAAAAGCTCTAATGTATCATCAATTCTAGCCATTGTCTCAGCAAAGAAATGAAGGCTCAGCAATCCTAGTGGACACTGTAGCAAGGCTAGACAATCCCCAGCTATTGAAGATTTCAAAAAATGAAGAATATCAGCTGTGCATCAAACCATCATTGAATATATAATTCAGGCATAAATGTATCTTGAATCATTTAGTGATGCCACCCATAGATTTTCCTTCTTCAGTCCTATGCATGAAATAGTTTGGATATCTCGAGCAGTGCGAGATTCACTACTTTAGTTGATAACTTCAGTTTATTGCATGGAGCAGAAATTACAATGAAGAAATACAACAGAGCTTCTTGTGTAGGAAATCTAGCTACGCTTTGTTTCTTCCCATGAAGTAATTCACATCCCCTCTCAAAAGCCTTTGACCAATCCTTCTCAACAACTGTAGAGATTAAATTATATGTTTTGATTTGGGTCAACACAAAGTTGAATTTAGAAGAGTCGAGAGTAGATTGACTTAGCCTGCAAACCCAAATGTATTGTTTGTTAGTTGGCAGACCCTGTCATGGCTTCAGAAAATAATTAGACTTTAGACTTCAATGAGCTTTCATGAGACTTCTCAGCTGGCTTGAAGTGGCTTCCCTTTCTTGAGAAAACATTAATGCTTGTATTGGAAAGTAGGTGTGTATTCCTAACCAAATCCCTCAAAAAGTTAAAGCATTGGTCATTCATCAAATTGCTTATTGAATCTTAATGCATGAAAAATATTATTTACAACTGTAGCCAAGGTTGCCTTGTGGATAACAGAAAATCTTATGGACTGCAAGTTGCAACCATGTAGATCCAACTTCAAATTACTAGTGCCTGAAATATGAATAGCTTACATCCAAATGGAAAGCTAATTATTTCTATAATCGCTAACATGTTGTCACACGAGTTTTTATACAGAACTTAATCTTGCAAGCTTGTCTAAATTTAACATAGCCAAAGATTTGTATTTTTCCTTTTTGAAGAGCCTAGGAACCCTGAGATAGTCGAACCAAAAAATGGAGTGAAACCAGAAAAACAAAGTCGGGGAAAATCGATCTGCCAACAGAGTCAACAATGCAAATTCAAGGACAATGGCAGGTTGAATAGAGAGCGCTCTACAAAGCACTGCTACCATTACTCATCAGAGGCAAAATATAGAGTAGTACAAGCTTATACTCGACTCCATTTTCTCCAGCAATAATGTTCAAAATGTGAAGGCTTTCATTGATAATATGGTGTCCGACGATGTGCTGCTAGTGGCTTTGAGGCAACTACTACAGATATTTGCATAGGAGTTAGGGAAATTAGAGCTTGAGGCTCACAAGGAGGTTGCCCACTATGCTTTGGCTCAAATTCAACCCAAGCTTATTTCCTTCAAAGAACAGGTATCAATCATGTGGGAGAATCTTGCTAAATTATTTGAGACTTAACAATAATTGTCAAAAGCAGCTCAAATGCTCAGTGGGATTGACTTAGATTCTAGCGTAAGGATGCTTGATGATGCATACAAACTATCAAAGTGTGTCCAAATTGCTCATTTATACTTGGAGGGTGATGATGCTGTTAATGCAAAAACATTTATAAAAAGGCTCCTTGGTTGTTGTGGAAATTCACTGTTGTATTATTGTGTGATTGAATAATAGGTGATATGGAAACAAAATCGTTGGATTTTCAACGCATTTGACAAAACATATTCGAAGGGGTCCCATTTCACTTCTGAGAAGGATTCCTTCCCATGTTTATTTGTAAATTATGCGAAAAATAGAATTGATTAAACTTCTCTTACCATGATGTTGTAGTCCTATCGCCATCACCTTCGATCTGCCGACCTCCTGCACCTTCTTTTTGGCTTTCACGACTTCCATTTTTATCCTCAGAGACTTCCAACATTTTTTCATTCGGAGGAAGGCTATACCATGTCAGAACCACAGTTCTGATATATGAATAGTGGTATATGAATACGCAACACAGCGGTATAAGATGGTGAATGGTGATATATGAGGAGGCACCAAACACAACCTATAACGGTGTGGATAACTTTCACGTAGAGATTTGGGATGTAGATATTAGGTTCATCGCTCAGAGAGTGGAGTATGGGAGCAACCACAATTTAAGAAATAAAATGCACCGAAGTGTGAGGGAGTGTTCAACATGACACTCGAATGTGATAGTGTTATATGGAGGCAGCGTGGTATCACACAGTGCGGGATTCAATACAAGAGTTATAGGAGTACCAGAGAGAAACACTGAGCGATAGAGAATTCTACTGACCAAAATGATTAGAGATTTTATATTCCTTGATCAATGCATGCCCAAGATACATTCAACCAGTGCTCAAAAAGACCAGGAGACTAGGGCAATTTGTAGACTGTTAAATCTGAAAATTCACCAGAGAAATGCTTTATTCATCATAAAGAACCTCCTTTTTTAATTCTTTATTTTTATTTTTGAATAGAAGGTAAATGGTCACAGAACAATGTGCATAGAAATGGCAGGTGTGTTTCTGCAAGACGATGTAATTGTGCATGGAACATTTCTTAGAGATGCTACAAAACTGGGCAGAGATCGTAGCTACAATTTAACTGACAACATATTCATGAAATGCAAGACTGACATGCACAGAGAGGTCAAAATTAGTGGCTCATGTTTGGGTAGGGCAGGAGTACGCCTGCTTTGATACCATGTTAAGACACATACATGGCAAACACAAAGTGTAAATGATAAACATGAGTGTATCTCTATTATTGACAATGATATACATTTATAGTACATTCACATGACCTTTGGTTTTGTATTCCAAGGTCTCTTGGACTTCATTAGACTATTCAACTTCCACACCAACCCTTAGAGGATTAGGTGTCCAACGCTGATGAACAAACTTCCTTTTCTTTTCCTTCATTGATTTCATGTAGATTATCCCATACTTCCTTTGCAATTTCATAGTGCATAATATTTCCTATTAATGCATCAGGTATGTTACCAAATATTTCATTTAATGTTGCATTATTATTTTGTAATTCTTCACCTGATGGAGGAGTTTTTAAGTGTAACCATTACATACTAATTTACAAACATCAAATCCTAGGTTCATTAACTTAGACTTCATCTCTTCTTTCCATTCTTGATAGTTATCATTAATTAGAATAAACATACCTTTATAGTCCGTTGTTTCTGACTTTCCTTCTTCTATTGCAGATTGTTCTTGACCCATAAATGCAGTTATTTCCACAACATTAGATGTCTCACTATCATTATTCCCTTGAATTGACTTCTTCCTTTGAGTTGCTTTCAAATTTTTCTTCTTCCCCATTAAACCCAATCCACTTCAAGTGGTTGAGATTCTTCTTGATTGACCTGCTTTGATACCAATTGTTCAGAAAAAATATTTTTGTGCGGGGGGGGGGTGTGTCAATCAATTTTTTTAACTCACTTAAGCTTTTCAATTTCTTATTCTGATTTATGTATGTTATTGTCATTCAGGAAAATAGCGTATGTATGTGACTTTAGTAAAGGAAACAACTTATATCGAGTTAACTAACTTTTCATATATTTAATTAATTATTCATCTTTAACCAGTGCATCATTACTTCATTATTCATTCATTAAGTAGTCGTAAAGAGCATATAGATCATCAAAACACAAGAAACATATCAACACACATGGACACGAGGATTTTAGGTGGAAACCCAATGTGGGAGAAAACCATTGTTGTTGTCATCTCTCTCTTCTTATTTTATTATAAAGGAATACATCTTACAATATTGTACTAATACAAACTCATACCAGTACGCAAGCACCCACCTGTAGAAGGCTACGACCTTCTCTTGTTCTCCAACATCCACTGGAAGGGAGCTCCAACCCCATGATCTTATTTAACGGATCCTACCCCCGAAACAAATTCTCCAGCTACTACAAGAAGGATGATTCGACTCCCTCACTGAATTCTCGAACCATCCACTCCTCTTGTGGACCATGTTTCATAATGTTTCATACTGGATCCAACTGAATCAAGACATCAAACATGTATGCCACCTTTCATCATATTTTCAAACTCAATCCACTTCCATCATTAAGTCCAAAGCAAGTAACAATTTTGAAACCAATCACTGAACCAACTAAATCATCAAATCAATCACTGAATCTTAATCAACCAATGAAACTAGATCAAAACAATTTAGATCAGATTATATCAATACACAACCACTAATAAGTATACGAGATCATATATTTTTCATCACATAAACTATTTTTTATCACTAAAAACCTTAATCAAGCACATGTCAAGAATGTATACGCTACTTCTATGAAGCAAACCAAAATACTACGCAATCCTTGTGAAGAAGGCCTGTGTACATATCCTAGAATATTGACAACTAAATATGAATCAATGTAATACTGAAACAACCACTGAACCAGATACTGAATAAATAATAGATCATTGAGCCAATTATAGATCACAACACAATAGAATGATCACTAATCAACATTCCATTCCATTACCAAGTCAACCCAACTAGTACAGTCAAGCACAAATTATCATGATAGAGGCATCATCGAAAGACAACAACAAATATAATAGAACAAATCAAATGTCATCAATAAGCCATAATGTGAAACCCTAGTATGTATATGTGACTTTCACAAAACATACCAACGTATTTTTATGAACATACTGATTCTAAATGTACTGAAATCATTTCGCATAATATATACATGACTATCCAGGAGATGATCTGCATATGTACACTACCTTTCAGAGGAAATCTAATGTGCAGATATGAAATCATTGAATCATACTTTCGCTGCAACCACAACACATACTTCGCAAACTTTAGTGTCACACATTCATATCAGAGTATCATTATCACGGAAGCTTTATCATTGTTATCTATAATAATACATATATCAAGCAAGCATATTCATCACTATTCTTTTAGATCCATGAGATCACATTTGAGCCTCTTCCATGCTCCTTGGTGCACACCTATTTCATATTAGATTACGCATTAATAACCCATAACTTTCACACCTAACACTTTGATCTCCATCTCCTTATATAGCTTTTGCCTTAGCCAATCCCTTTTTAATGTTTTTGGTATTCTTTCAAGAGATAAAATAACTATTGACATACCCATTACTATGGACGAATACCATGGTAAAGACCCATGGTATGCAAATCACCATGGTGTAATAGGGTACAATATTTTTCGAACAATTAGAAGAATGTTCGTATGTATTAGTGATGTAAGGTTATCTCATTGTTTGTGATGACCACTTTCAATTTGGCTAAGGGGAAGCATGCCATAGCTTTCAAAAAGATCCCATATCCTATCAAATCAATTTAAATTAGACTCAACATAGAAAAATAGTAGCAAACACCACCGACATGCTTGTCAAGTCCTTGTTTAAAACATTTTCAACCAATCATGCCAACCAACAATCATAATGCACTAGGAAATCTAGTGGCACTAGCTAGCTTCAAAATAAAGAAACCTTAGGTGTACTTGTAAAAACATTTAAGGATATTAATTTTCTATTTTTTAATTACTTCAAATTTTATTTATGACATATAATGCTTTATATGTGTGGGAGAAATTAAAGGACCTAGTTGTATATTTAATTAGGCCATCCAATCAACCAATTGTAGTGTGCCAATTGATTGAAAAGATAAATCAGTTAGTTAGTTGAGTTAATAAATTGTTGGGATAGGTAAACCAACCAAGGTAGTTATGATATTTGCAACTAACATGCACTAAAACAATTGTATAATTAGATTTGAATCTATAATTTATTTACCAGTGATTGATGTGATATAATCAAAGAGTACCTTTGGTGGTTCCACTACTACTTTTCTCCTATTCCTCGTATGTATGCATGTCTATATATTGTTTGTAAACTACTTGTTATATATTATAGCTATGTAATTACACTATTGGTAACCTCTCTTATGCAATCTCATAAAATATAATAGATTTACATGGTAATTAATTCTAGGTAATATTTAGTTTTGTATAATATTCATGTTTTAGGTGGTAAGAGAGAAATCTACTTGAAATCATATGAGAATATTGATTACTCTTTCTATTATGGAGGTGTTGACAGTGATGGAAATCTATCAACCAAGGGGTCTCCTTGATGTGAAGTCCCAATTAGATCTCACACCCTTTGGAGTAGGATCCCCATTTGAAATATGGCTTGATTGTCAGTTATCTTAAAGATATGCCTTTGATCTAACTGTTAGCAAGAGAGAGCAATGAAAATGTGCCTTCAAAAAGCAAGGGGGGTGTGCCTAGTGAGCGTTCGATCGTATGTGTGTCAAATTTATTGCACTGCGGAGGGGAGGAAAAGTGAGCCTATAAGAGAGAGGTAGTAGTACCACCCAAGTAGAGACACACATAAGCGAGAAGGATATGTACAACATCAAGCATAATAGTCCATAGAGATGTGATGGTTGGTGCAACCAATGTAACGAGGAGGATCTGTCTAATATCCAGTGGAATAGTCCATAAGGATCTGAAAATGGTAGTAGAAGTTAGAACATATTCTCAATATGATAGTACCAAAATAACTTAAATTTTCAACTAATTTAGCATAGATGAAAGCAAACATGAATTACAAACATTCATAGAATAGTCTTACAAATATCCATTGTCCATGCATGAAGAATGTGTTGGCCTATAAGGTTTCTTATATTAAGTAAAAGTTCCAAGACACATGTATACAATGAACACTACTAGCTCCAATAGTGGAGTGTTCGAGCCACTCATTTCTCCTCAAAATAACTAGCTTATCTCTCTATTGCCTTACAAGAGGAGCCAATGTGAAAATTCCTTTGCTCGTACAATGAGGGTGTATGTATAACCAAGAGGTGATCCTTAATATTCCTTGTGACTCCTTGAATACCTTTTTGAATGTGCCCTTTGGACTTCCATTTTACAATAAATTTCGAATAGGTAATTACATAATCCACAATAATGATGTGGAATATGATGACTTGTGACAAGACATGACATGACACTAATGACATGAATTGCATGATGACGTGATAGTGCCAAGTTGACCTTCTTACTACTTCTTTCTTTGTGTATTATTTAGAATATGGTACATGTTCTTCTTCTTCCTCCTCCTTATGACTTGAAGATGAGGAGTCTTCCATGTGATCTTGATCTTGATCTTATGTTAGAGTTCAGCATTCCTTCGTCTTCTCACATGATGATCATATTACTTATTCAGCTCCATATGTGTCTTATAGAATGTCCTCCTTTTCAATCTCCTTCTTCATCATATTGGCATAGCATGATAGAGTACCTGTGTCAGCAATCCACTCATGACAAGATAATATCAGTCCGAGAAACCCCTAATCTAATAGGGTGAATATTGATCCACTAATTGAGTTGGAACCAAATGACAGGTTGGGAAATATTCTTAGTAACTACACAATTACACAGTTCAGGAAGTAAGAGGTGAGATTGATCTCTAAGACTATGTAGTGCACAGCTCTGGAAGAACTGGGGAGACAAACTGTGTGGTTTCTAGACTCATTGAGCTTAATTGTGGGGTTTTTGCACTGCTTGGGAGAACTATGCAGTTCTGGGAGGAAGAGGAGGTTGGGCCATTGTGAAGTTATGTAGTTTAGGATCTCAAGGATGAGCTTGAGGCTAAAGACCATGCCATGCACGGTTAAGGCCAGGCTAGGAGGATGAATTGCACAATTCTAGGAGGCAAGGTCGAGCTTGAGTCTTGGAATTGCATAGTGCAACAGTCCTGAGATGTAGGAACTGTGAATTAAATAGTGTCAATGGACAAGGATGTATCTTGAGCGTTGGAACTACAAAGTGCGTAGTTGAGGAAGGCCTAATGAGGCTAGGTTTCTAGGGAATTTCTGAAAAATTGGCTAAGTGTGGGACCGAAGAGATTGATGTGAACAATGATATGACTTGACTGTGATCACACACTTGAAACAATTTGATGAATCAACAACATAGATCATCTGGAACATGTTATCAACATATTTCCCTCAATGTGATAACCTTGCGATGATTTTACGACAAGTGCGATGCTAAAGGTACACTTTGTGACGATCATGATGACACTTTCGCAACAATGCTAAATTTTTTTGGCAATGAGTGTGACTGATGCTTACATGGTTAGAACAACTTATTCACATAAATATAACCCCTTGAAACCACCATAACAAGCATACATACATTGTGCGATAGTTAACATGCGAAAATACGCCAATTGCTAAAATGTGAATCAATCTTGTGATATGTAGACAACAATGAAAGTAACACGTGTCAGAGCAAAGATGACATGAAAATGACAGCTGAAAACATGAAAATGATATTCACGAAAACAACCATGCATGAAAGAAACAGTTTGCAAAACTCATGAAAATGGAAGTAGGAATGCAACTAGAATGTTAGATACTATAAGTGTCAGTGTGCATTGATTGTTGACATGGATTGGACATCACACAGGCATAGTCTTGATGAACCATGCTATTCTTATCCAAGCTTGTGTAAAAGGATGCACTCATGAACTTGTCGAATACTAAGCATGTGTGAGCAAGTGAATTTGACACTTTCGATCCAAGCATGGTGCTCAAAACAATTAGCTGACCAACAAGTGAGTACTGAACGAATGATCAAAAGATCCACAGTAGGCTCCAAAATTCAAGTGTACGGAAAATTTTAAAGGCTGTTTGTCACAGTGACAACAATTAGTGACACACTGATAGAATTCTAGTTTCTCTTCCTTGGTCAATTCTTTTGTGCAGGGTCTAGTTCTTGAGGAAGTATTGATTCATCATTTAGATTAAAATGGATTCCCCACTTACTTAATGCATAAACATTGTCCCCTACATTCCTTTACTTGGTTAAACACAAATAGAAGATCAACAATCACACAATGTTTTGAATTAGGATAGGGTAATGAAGTTCATGAGCTTTAGATTTTCATAGTATAGTTATTCATCTATGTTGTTGCTCCATTGCCAACATGCCTAGACAATACACTGGCAGAGTCACTTCATGGATACAAACATAATAACATTGCTTTGTTTCCAGCAAGCCTAATAATACCCCGGTGGAGTTTCTTGCTTCACCTCTCTGTGCAGGAGCCTTTTTCTTCTTTCCCCTTTGTTTATTTATTTATATAGGACATTGCAATGACACTTATTTATTTCATGGGCAAAAGAGGGATCCTGAATTATTGAGAGCAGGATAGGTTGTCCCTTCAAAGAAGCATATATAAGACCTCTGATATTTGTTTTCTCATTTAGATTTTCCCCTTCTCCTTCTTTACTTAATTGGATCAGCTTGAAACATCGAAACATAGAAACCCAAGTGTAGGCATGAGGTTTCCATAATAGACATGGAGATCATGGTTTGACACAAGGTTTTCTTAACGCAAGGATCGTATTTTCCGTCGAAACATCATCAACCAAAAGATGTAACCTAGACAAGGAAGAAGGATAGAGAGTTAGCCAAATGTTGTATTGTTACAAAGTCCTTTTCTATTTTTCCACATTCCATTTTGGGCCAAGAAAGCATCTCCATGAAAGGTCTTACTAATGGAAAAAAAAAGGACACAATACAACAAGAAAGAAAAATTGAAGCACAAGAAAAGGAGGATAAACCAAAACATAATACAAGACATAAGTAAGAAGGTAAGAGATACTAAAGAAAACAAGCACGAGATCAGTGCAAGAGAGGGAAAACTAGGATGTAGCTAATCCTACTCCTAACCTAATAGCTATAAGGTCAGGGCTATGTATAATGGAATTTCCAATGTAGCCACCGTAATTGTTCCCAACCTGTAATCACAAATATGTGATCGATTAAGACAAATATAAAACAATGTGCAGTAGAAAATATAAGAACTTTAATAGATTGCACAAAAAATTGAAGGCCTTTCCTGTTAACAGAAAGATAGGTCATAGCCACTACTTCTACTGAGTTCAAATTATTACCCATTTTATGAAAATCATCATTCAAAAAACTTTAGAAGCTTCTTGCGAACGTGTCTTCAACTGCACCAAACACCTTAGAAAGCACAAAGAAAGATCATAACTTTTTATTTGTGATGGAGCTTTCCAAGTAAGATTTCTCTGACCATTCAACAATTGGATCATAAAACTCATGAAAATCCCCTTAAAAACCCATAAATATTTGAAAAGACAAACTTTCAATTAAAGGCACAATATTATGATGAGAATCTTGTGAGGATAAATAGATCTAATCATATTCAGCAAGTGTGTCAAGGTAGGGAGGATTTGACATAACCATCAGCAAGTGTGGAAGTGCCTCAATCGTTTGATAAGTACCTGGATAGTGAGGTGTTAAACCAAAAATATCAAAGGATGTAAAATGAATGTCATTGGATGTGTTAATGGGGAAATAATAAGTTGAATGATAGTGATCATAAAAAGAATCAAGATTAGATAGGCTAATTAAAGAAATTGGTAAATAAAAATTAATTTGAATAGTATCACAAATGATTTGTATAAATATAATCATCTTCCTCACGTAACAATTGCAACAAATCATTTTCTTGTAAGTGGTTACACACTGCACTAGCATTGTAATCGTCAAAAGGAGTAAAAAGGAATTCTAGTATAACAAACACATGAAACCAATCGGTGTAAAGAAAGTGAAGAAGAATTTGATTCATCAAATAATCCATTGTTATACAGTGATTTGTCGCACTCCCTGTCTCATACCTTGAGCTGTTGAACTTTTCCCAAAATGTCACAAAGCAACAAAATTTGTTAATGAATTCACCATGAAAAACATTGATCAGAGCATCCTTAAGAAAAGAAGACGAAATGTCTTGAAGTAATTCTGGAAGTTCTTGTCAAAAAACCTTATTTTCAAGCCCAACGCTAATTTTAACAGGAAAGCCCATGTTGGTACCCTTTGGTCTAACTAGTGACTAGCACTAGCAGCGTGACTTTGGATAGGAAAATATGTGCCGATCCTCTTCAAGTGGTTTCTCCAAAATGGAGTAGAAGCTTCTCTTACTAGAAGAATCAATAACGACGAGATGGTTATTTTTTAATAAGGATATGGTCGAGTTCTCCCATTTTGAGTCCTCGATCCTAACTTTAGGATCTTCCCCTTAAGATGCAGACCTTCTTCCCCCTTTTATGGATCACTAACTCCCTCTCCTTCCCTATAAATGCATTCATACGCCCTCAAATGGTTGGTCAGACTAGATTGGTCATGCTGCTGCTAAATTGTGCCTAATTGATACCAATCTATGAAGGAGAAAGGAGAGCTTGATAATTCTTGGCTTGGACTTGAAAACCCATCTTGAAGGAGGCTTCCAACATCAAGGCAATGGTTGTATGCTTCCCTCTTGTGTTTATTATTAATATAATGCATGTTTACTTTCCATAAGCGTGTAAATGACTACTTGCTTAGTATGATGCTCCTTGATCTATCATATGGTTTACATTAGAATGCATATGTTATGATTTTTCTTTGTTGTCTTTGTTTGATCTCTCTTGCAGGTAATCGTTCACAATAGAATAGCGAGGATCGAGATTGGAAGTGAGGAGATAGAGATCGACATTGAAAAGTGAGGTCATAGGAGTGAGGTAGGCCATATTTCCTCCCTCATGTCATTCTTATTTAAAATATGAGAGTTTTGCATGTATTTGTTGTAGTTGTTGCCAGGTCCACTCATTGGACTAGAGGGATCACTTCTATCCGTAGAAGGGATTTCCTAGATAACAAATTAGCGACTCTAGTAGGGAGCCTATAGCCCTTTCAACACTCTTGTATTTTTCCTTTTTGATTAGTTTGGCCAACCTTTCAATGATACATGGTTTTGATTGCCTTTGAGTCTAGACTCTTAGTGGTATGTGTTTTAGGTTATCAGTTCTATGGTTTTGTTCAAACTTTGTTTGTTTCTCCTAAGCTTTTCTCACCCAGCATGCTTTTTCTCAGACATAATCACGCTGACAATGTTGAATTTTCTTGTACAGTCACATTGGAAACCCTCTCTTCCACTGTCTTCCCACGTCGGTCTAGTTTCTCGTCCAACATGGGTTTTTATGTATAAAGTAGTGGTGCCAGCTTGGGTTTTTCTATGTAAAGTAGCATTGATGACCTTGTCAGTGTGGATTTTTCTATGTAAAGTAGTGTGTATCCTTAAAATTGAAATTTTTTTATGGTTTTTGCTTAAAATCCTAGTGTGTCTTAATCTCTAAGGTCATCCTCCTACTCTGTGTGCATCAGATCCTCTATGTTTTCCTTCCATTTCTTCGTGGTTTACAAAAGTTTATCCTATGCTTGAAGTGGTAAAAATATCATTTTGATTGAGTATTTCATACTTTGAGTCAATTAAAATATTTGTTTGTTGCTAGTATGAGTGGGAATATACTAATTTTATGTTGCTTGAGTAGTAGTAGTTCTTTTGCAGTCATAAGGAAATTGATTTTGCATTCATTTAGTTTTCATCTCATAATTTACTTTTCGTAAAGTGCATTAGATCACATTGCAATGAAAAGTCATTTTTTTTAGATTTATCATTGGAAATAGATTACATTGTTTAGTTATTGAAAGCTAAAAGTGCATTCGAGTGCATTCTCATTCATTGAAAGAAAAATTGAAATCATTTTTCTTTTGGTGGTTGCATTTGGAAAATGAAAGTGAAAGATCTAGTTAGGAAAATCTTTGGTTGCTGCATTCTTCGTTGTTGCATCATTGTTTGAATCTCTTCCCTTACTAGATTAACTTTCATCAAAATAGAAAGAATTCTTTTCTCATGATAGTTGCATCATAGGTGTTCAGGTGACATTGTTTTGAGCCTTAAAACTGAAACTTAATTGAAGATAAACTTAAAATTTACCTCAATTAACCTAAGGAGCATTTGGAACTTAATGCAAACATTTAGAGGTCTAGGCTCGAGACGTCTTCTGGTATCATTAAACATAGGAGATGTCGTCATTTACCAGCGTTGTATCTTGGGTGTGAAATCCTATTCCCTGTATGGAAGTGTATAGGATCATTCTCCAATACATTAGGGTATATCGGAGGCACTCCACACATGGTAAGTATATGGGAATGCTCTCATCGAATGGTTACACAATAGAAAACACTACTACGAACAACTCTCCCATGTTTTATCGCATATATTTTGGGAATCCCCTATAGGTTTCTATCCATCCATAGGTAACCGAGTGGGTTGCCTTGTATACCGTGATACACCAAACACAACATTCAGGGATATTGGTTGTCATACGTTAAGTCCTTGGTTCAGCAAGGTGTATATTGTAGTTCACATTTTCTTGGTAAATATTTATGCCTAGTTACCCCTTTTTGATTTATTTGTTGTTAATATCTAAAATTAATTGACCATGGAATAACACCCTTCCTCTGGAAATAATCCTTAGTGTATCTTAGGTTGAGACTAATGGAAATAGTTCCCAAGTTTACCAATCAAGGAAACCCCTCTCATGGGAATCCTAGTCCTTTTCCTTCTTTTGGAAACGATGGTTCTCCCTATATGGAAGCGTTGTCCCTTCCTGGTTTTACCATTGGTTTTCTAGTTTGGTTATTTTTGACCCATGTGGTTCTGAATGTCCAAACTGCTCCTCAAGTAGGCTCTCCTCCACGTGAGCAGTATCAGCCTCCTATTGATCTTAAAGTTGACCCTTTACCTTCTTCACTTGTTCGGTCTTCTTCCTCTTTGTCTGGTGAAATCCTGCAAGCTAGTAAGCAGGTGGATAAGAACAAGAAGAAAACGAATATTAAGAAGAAAATAAATAAGCAAAAGGCCAACCAAGTAGTCATTGCTACTGATGCAGATGATGTTGAAAAATCTTCCAATCAGCCCCGGAAAGTGAAATTCCCTTGCATGCTATGTAAGGGTGACAACCTTCTTAGAGATTTCTCTAGTATTCCTAAGGTCTTAGAACTGTAGTTCATAGGTTCCCCTATCAACCCTTTTCATCAGTCTCTAGAGATCATGCTGGTGATAAACCTTCAACTAGTGACAATAAAACCCACGGGCAAAAGGGAAAAGTTAAATTTCTGTGTAGGTTGTGTGAAGGGAATCATCATATTCACATTTTTCCTTATATGGATGAAGCCTTTAAAGTGTTGGATAACCTTACCGCTTTTCAGCCTCATCTTTTGATTGGTTATCGAAAGCTTTCCCTCGACCCTCCACTAGTTGATCGAGTGATTCATCAGAACTCATCTCTAGTCAGTCCCACTCTCTCTAAAGTTGAATCCCATGAGTTCGTTACCAACCAACCATTAGTTGAGAAAATGATTGACCCAATTCTTATCTTAGTGTATCATATCCATCCTGTAGAGAATGAAGTTCATACCACTCAGGTTCTTCTCGTTTCTTTGGATTCTAAGGAATTAAGGGGAAATTCTCTTGTTCCCACAATACAGGGGAATGATGCTCCTATTCCCACAATCTAGGGGGGTGATCCTCCTGTTCCTATAATGTAAGGGGGAAATTCTCCCATTCTGATGGCACCCCCTCCAAGTAGTTTAGTCATTTTATTTGATTGGAGTCGACTCACAAGATATTGTCTTTCTTCTCATGTGCCTTTTCAAATCATAGTACTTTCTTATCATATACCCGTACCTAGCACAATCGTAGATGAAGGCGCATATGTTATTATTGTCTCCTCAACTACTTAGAAAGCTTTAGTTTCTCCACAATGTTTTCCCTTTACCCAGAATATGTTAGCTTTTAATAGAGGAGCCAGTCAACCGTTAGGAATCCTTCCTAAGTTTCCTATTAATTTGGGAGGAAAAATCATCTATCTCGAAGTGATGGTTGTCCAAGGCCCTTTGGATTTTAATTTACTCCTCGTTCGTGACTATGTTTATGTCATGGGAGCCCTGGTCTCTTCTCTCTTTCATGTCATATGTTTCCTGTAGGAAGGAAGAATTATGGCCATTGATCATCTTTCATTCGTTGGTCCTAATTTTACTCTCGATCAACCATATTCCCTAAATCGTCCTTGTATGCAAGTGGTATCATCCCCACCAAAGGTTAACTATGAGGCCACCTATTTTGTGCCCACGTTTATTGATGATCTAGTTAGTGATATAGTGTGTCATGTACTGGGGGCATTGGAACATGATCTTTCCATTAGATCCCTTGACATGTATCCCTTCCAGAGTGTTGTTATCCCTTCTGATGAGAACCTCTTGGAAGTTATGACCTCTTATAGGCCATAATAAAGGTGTCATGAGGATATTTCTTTTACTATGTCAACCTCATTAAAAAATGAAATAGGTCCCTATGAGGATAGTTCTTTTACTATGTCAATCTCATAAAAAAATGAAATTGGTCCCTATGAGGATGGTTATTTTACTATGTCAACCTCGTTAAAAAATGAAATAGGTACTTATGAGGATAGTTCTTTTACTATGTCAACCTCATTAAAAAATGAAATAGGTCCCTATGAGGATAGTTCTTTTACCATGTCAACCTCGTTAAAAAATGAAATAGGTTCCCATGAGGATAGTTATTGTACGCTTAAAAAATGAAATAGCCCCCCATGAGCATGGTTATTTTCTTGCATCAAGCTCGCTAAAAAATGAAACAAGGTGTCATGAGAATAATTCCTTACTTGTGTTAAGATCGTTAAAAAATGAAACAAGGTGTCATGAGCATGGTTCTTTTCCTGTGTCAAGCTCATTAAAAAATGAAACAAATCCCCTTCCAATTCGAGTCTTTGATTAGATCTCGTAAATTCCCAGTCAAGTCTTTCACTTGATCTCGCAAGCAAACCTACATTCAATCCACTTGTTAGTAACTAGTAGTCTACTTAGGTGAATGAAATGAAGCTTGGGGGGCATGTACCTCAAATTGATTCATTATGTTGGGGGCATGCAAACTGATCTTAAGCATACTTTATTTTGTTTCAAGATTGTGTAAAAATGAAACCAAATCCGAGTATAGTTTGTTTCTGTTTCAAGCTTGTGTAAAAATGAAACCAATTCCAAGCACAATTTGCCTCTTTTTTAAGTTTGTGTAAAAATGAAACCAAGCTCAAGCATAGTTTGTCTCTATTTCAATCTTGTGTAAAAATGAAACCAAATCCAAGCATAGTTTTTTCTCATGTTTCAAGCTTGTGAAAAAATGAAACCATCCTCCAGTATACTTAAGCATAGTTTCCCATGTTTAAAGCTTGTGTAAAAATGAAACCAATTCTCATTTTACCTCTTGTTTTTTCCATTTTTATCAGCCTATTTTTGTGATATGTACCTTGGTTTTTTCATTCCATCGTCACCATCACTTTAGCCGATCATACACTTTTAGTTGGTTCCTTTACCCTTGCCTGGGGAACATCTATGATGAGTGGTCTTATTAGTCAACCTCTTGACCTTTACATGTTTTGAGTAGTTCCATCATGGCTAGAACCAGTTGCTATCCTTTTATACCACTCATTCCTCCAGGAGGAGTCCTCTTTAATCTCCTTTTAGACTCCAAAAATATGAAAATATTGTCGAGCACTTGTCTTTTCGAACTCGTAAAATTAAATGAAAATACCTCTACTCAGTATAAGTTTAACCATTTTCCGGACTAAGATAGACTAGTTATGAAAAAGGAATACCTTAGTCAAACATGGCTAAGAGGTTCTCTTGAATATTATTTTCTACCTTTTCGGATTCAAGAGACTATCTACGAAAAGAGACCTTTGGAGTTTTCTTTTCTGCCTCTTTTTCAAACTCTCTAAACATGAAAGAGATGTCAAGTTACTCCTTCGTCAGACTCGTAAAACTTAAACGACACAGGACTTGTCACCAAGACGAGACTAAGATACTCTTTCCTAGGGCTCATTAAACTTACTAGGATGGCTTCATCTAAAGGATGAACTTATACGACAAGCATATGGTATCCTCTTCAAGCTTGTGATTAAAAATAAAGAGGTACTCATTAGAAATAGTGGGGGGAAAATGGAAGTAAACGTGTCTCATATTCTGTATGAAAGGAAGCATATCGCTCATGAACATGACACTCGTATGCATTTTTGTTGGGTTTAGGATATCCTCACTTAGTCACTTGCTTTCCTGGGTTTTGGAAATCCATTTGCCTCTCATTTGATTGTTACCTATCGTCATCATGACTATTGATCCCATTTTTGAGTCAAATTATACCAATATCTGGAGTCATGTCACCAATATGTTCAAGAGAAGTTCCATCTGCAAATTCACACCTCTAATACCCCATTTGACATTCTATGCTACAATCCTAAATCACTCTCACTAGATTTACAAAGTCCTTTGTTTCGTGTCAATGATGTGGGAAACATTATGGTCCTACTTCAACAAATCACTTCCTATCGACTTCAACTCATTATCCAGGAAGATGATCTATAAACAACCTTTCAGTACCTTGGAGCTTGCATGCCTCAATGATAGGTTCTTTTCATTTGATGATAGGTTCACATCATTGATGTTTGATCGAATGATTTTACGATTGTTTGACATTAGCTTCGTTATTCACACTTGTGGATTGTGTTGTTGTACCTTGATAACAATTTTCACTATTGGTGGTTTCTCTCGTACTTGTTAACAGTTCACATCTTGGATCAGTAATCAGGTGGTTTCTGCCATGTTTGACTTCAACACATCTATTCACATGGTTAGATTCATACTTTGGTTAGATAGGGACAAATATGAAGATTCTAAATTTCATCTGATAAATCTAGGTTGTGTGGAATTATTTAGTATTCGTTGATCCATACATATGATACTTTCTAGTCAGATGGTTGTGTCCATGCCATGGATCCATATACGTGACCCTTTACAGTCAGATGGTTATGTCCATGTCGTCGATCCATACATATTATCCTTTCAATTCATATGGTTGCGTCCATGTCGTGGATCCATATACATGATCCTTTCCAGTTGGATGGTTGCCCCATTCCATGGATTCATGTATTTTTAAATACATACTCAAAGATATCATATATGTTGTATTATTTTTTACTTGTAGGTCTCCTAATGGTGGTTCTCCAAAGTCCTTGCCTTGACTTGTAAAGCACTTCAGTCATCACTTCATGTTCTGACTTCATGCTTTAGGGGGCATCTATTATACAGTAATTTGTCACACTACCTGTCTCATTACATAAGCTGCCAAACTTTTCCCAAAATGTCGTAAACCTACAAAAGTTGTCAATGAATTCACCATGAAAAACAATGATCAGAGCATCCCTGAAGAAAATAAGAAGAAATGCCTTAAAGTATTTCTGGAAGAGATTGTCAAAAAAACCTATTGGCAAAAACAACGCTACTTTTATAAGGAAAACTCATGTTGGTAGACTTTGGTCTAACTAGTGACTAGCACTAGCAACATGACTTTGGATAGGAAAATCCATGTTGATCCTCTTCAGGCAGTTTCTCCAAAAATGGAGCAGAAGATTCCCTTACTAGAAGCCTCGAGAATGACAAGATGGTTATTGTTGAATAAGGATATGGTCGATTTATCCCATTTTGAGTCCTTGATCCTACCGTTAGGAATCCTCCCCTTAATATGTATACCTTCTTCCTCATTTTGTGGAGCCCTAAATCCATCTCCTTCCCTTTAAGAGCATTCCCTTACACCCTCAAATGGTTGGTCAGACTAGATTAGTCATGCTGCTACTAAATTGTGCATAATTTCTACTAATTTGTGAAGGAGAAAGGAGAGCTTGATAAGTCTTGGCTTGGACTTGGAAACCCATCCCGAAGGAGGCTTCCAACATCAAGGCAGTGGTTGTATGCTTCCCTCTTATGTTTATTATTAATAAAATGCATGTTTACTTTCCATAAGTGTGTAAATGATGACTTTCTTAGTATGATGCTCCTTGATATATTGTATGGTGAACATTAGAATTCATATGCTATGTTTTCCCTTTGTTGTCTTTGTTTGATCTCTCTTATAGGTATTCTTTCAAACAGAATAGTTAGTATCAAGCTTGGAAGTGAGGAGATCGAGATCAACATTGAAAATTGACTACATAGGAGTGAGGTAAGCCATATTTCCTCTCTCATGTCATTCTGATTTAAACTAGGAGAGTTTTTCATGTATTTGTTTCAGTTGTTACTAGATCCACTCATTGGACTAGATGGATTGCTTATATTTGTAGAATGGATTGCCTAGATAAAATTGATGCATTCACTAACACTTAGGAGGATTTTAGGTGTAATGAAGAAAAGGATTAGCATATGAATATTCACAAGAAGGATAAGGAGTTGATTTTTTTCAAAAGAGTGCGACAGGTATGACCCCTTTGGCCAAATATAATATTTAGAATAATTTACTTTGCAATTCCATGATTTTATGAGAGACCTAAATTCCAAGCTCAAGTTTGATATAGGAGACTTGCATGAATATGAATCGTCTTGAATCTGATCAGAAATAAAAACTTGAAAGTTCAAAAGATCATATTCACAATGCCAAATATATTTCAAGAAATAATTTACATGACATGAAACCATGTGGAAATAAGATTTTTGTGAAGAAAACCAGACCTAACTCAATCCAGGTGTCTTGCTAGAGTTGTGAGATCCTGACATAACTATCAATGGAAGTTGAAGTGTCTCAACTCCCTGGCAAGTCCCAAAACTTTGAAGGATTTTAAATTCACATTTTGAAGATTGAAGCAAGTGATGCATGGTGTGAATATGGTTTCTTTAACTGATTTCGATGAGGTCACTATTAACTGAATAACCAAAACCATGACCTCAATAGTGAGGTATCAAGACCATGATAGTCATCAACAACCATCATACACTGTATAGGAACCTGTAACATGAACATTTGATGACAACAACATAGACAACAACATGGACTTTTTCGTCATCATTACGTAGGACAATGTAATCATCAATATGTGACCAAATGTGCAGTGCTTCCAAGCATTACAAAGTAGTTGTAGCAGCAACATATCAATAAACATCCTCTTGACTTCATGTAACATGCCTTTTCCACATATAGGAAGAGCTATAATCACCAATATCAATTCCCTCATATTATCTTCATGCATCCATCATAGACAAGGGGAACCTTCAACATCAATAATGACCATAGCGTATACTTCATCATGTTTATCAAGTAGAATTATCACACCATAAACAACTTCATCAAAGTGAAACTCAAGTAATCATCTGTAAGATGCCTATCTATAATACACCCATAATTGATAACCCATTACATGGTGACAACAACTTGTATATATCTTCTCAACAATAGTGAGTAAATTTTAGCATAAGATTGTGCAACCAAGCTCTGTTAGTAACTCATCTCCTTGATATCATATCATCAAGATCAAAATGTTTTATTAAAACATAAGAAGATTCACAATCCTCAAGCAACATATACATCATCATATGCATCAACAACATGTGTGAAAACAAAGAGAACACTCAATCATCACAAATATGATTAAAAAAAGCATTAACCATTGTTGTATACATAATGAACATAACATATGTATCTTATTTATCAATGTTTGAAAACTTTTCTAAATATATCTAAAATATATAGGCATCATCTATAACTTTAGCGTCATTGAAGACATAATGACAACATGATATGTATCTTCTCCAATAACAACAACAACAATTAAACATCAACAATGATATGTACTCATCGTAAACCCATCATGCAACAAGAAGTGCTCAAGAAACCATAATGCCAACATTACACTATTAGAAGCATAGCAGATGCTCCCCATGAACATATGCCATATTATCATTATCAAATATGAATATATCCAAATCATAAATAAACAAATCCATGAAAGAATCACAACATTAATAACATTTTCCAATATCTCATGAACCATCATGAACCAACCATCATTCCTAAGCATTATTAATAGTTTGCAGCAACTCAATATCAGAACCAAAAATCTGAATAGTAACTTATTAAAGCATATTAGAAACTGCCCTTGAGTTTGTCCCATTGTTTCTTGATCTCAGAGAAACATACGCAACTATCTACATCAAAACTCGCTTATATAGATGACTATCCTTAATTTAATTCATGTACAGAAAGTAAAATGCTAAACTTTTCATAACAACATCTCCCCCTAAACATACCATACCTATTCCTATTCACTGTTACTTCATCAACGCAATGTTATCAATATAAGCATCACCAAGTGAACATCAAATTCAACTAGAGAAATATCACTAAGATATTTATGCATAAATCCCCTTAAGATCATATATTATTGATCCTATGGACCTGATAATCCAGAATTTCTCTTCATGAGGTTATGTACTCCACATAACTTCTGCAGTCATTGTTAGAAGTATGATTTAAAAAAAAAAATAGACTATCGTGGGAACTATCTTCTTTTATTCTAAATATGAAGAAGAAGAGGAACTATACCTCTTATTTATTCCTGAATTCTTCTCTTCTATTGCATACAATATGTCTAGATATATGTATCCTCTTGCTATAACCTTTATAGTTTCTTCATATATAACTTTGCATTTAGTTGATGTAAACAAAATTATACATCCTTTGTCAGCCATTTGACCTACACTTGGAATATTTTTCTTAAGCCCTTGACCTAATAATGCATTAACTTCTTTTGCACACTTCTAAAGTTTGCTTTTACCTTTTCCCATAACTTTTTTTGGAGCACTATTTCCAAGAATCACCTTACCATCTTTGTTTTTCTTCAGAACCTCAAACTTTTCTTTATCTCCATTCATGTGATGAGAGCATATTCTATCTATGTACCATTATTCTTCATATTCAAATGAGAAAAGAGAAAGACCACACCTTTTTTGTTCTTCTTCTTTCTGCTTATTATGAAAAGTATTCGTGGATTTATCTTTCTCAAGTTTTTTGGTAAAAATATTATTATCTGATTGCTTGCAATTTTTTCTATGGAGGTTCATGTTCCTAGATTGTTTTGTAACATGTCCAAACTTGTTACAAGCATAAAATCTTATACGACCAGAAAATGGAGCTGACAAACCATAAGATGTTTGTTTCATATTCCTTTTATTGCAATCAATAGCTTTATGACTAGTACGTAGGCACCCACTTGTAGAAGGTTATAACCTTCTCTCATTCTACAACACCCACTAGAAGGGAACTCAAACCCCATGATCTTTTTTACCATCTCCTACTGAAAGGGAGCTCCTACCCCTGATAAAATTTCTCTAGCTACTACTAGAAGGAAGCTTTGAGTCCCTCACTGAATGCTCCAACCCTCAACTCCTCTTATGGACCATGTTTCATAATGTGTCATACTAGATCCAACTAACTCAACACATCAAACATGTAGGCCACCTTTCATTATATTTTCATATTGGACCCACTTTGATCATTAAGTTCAAACCAAGTAACAATTCTGAAACCAATTAATGAACCAATTGAATCATCAAATCAATCACTAAATCTTAATCACCCAATGAAACTTTATCAAGCCAATTTATAACATATTATATTAATACACAACCACTCATAAGTATACCAGATCATATATTGTTCATCACATAAACCAATTGTTAGCACTACAAACCTTGATCAAACACATCAAAATGTATACACTACTTCTATGAAGCAAACCAACATATGTACACAATCCCTCTGAAGAATACCTACGTACAGATCTCATAATATTGATAGCTGAATCTGAATCAATGTAATACTAAACAACCACTAAACTAGATATTGAATCAGTAACAGATGATTGAGTCAATTATAGATTACAACATAGTAGCATCATCACTACTCAACAATCCATTCCATTACCAACTCAACCCAACCATTACATTCAAACACAGATTATCATGATAGAGACATCATCGACATACAACAAAAAACATAATAGAATTGATAAAATTTCATCAATAAGCCACAATGTAAAATCCTGGTATGCATACATGAATTTCACAAAATGTAGTAGCGATGTAGGTGCTTATCATACACAACACCTGCATATAGATTTTGAATGTACTGAAATAATTTCACATAATATATACATGACTATCCATAAGATGATCTATATATGTATGCGACCTTTCATAGGAAAACCAACGCACATATATGAAATCACTGAATCATACTTTCTAAGCAACCACAACACCTACCTCGCAAACTTTATTGCCACACTATTATCAAAGTATCATTATCACCAAATATCTATCACTATTAGCTATAATCAAAAATAAATCAAGCAAGCGTATTCATTACTATTCTTTCAGATCTATCAGATAAGATCCGAGTCTCTTCCATGCTCCTTGGTGCACACCTATTTCAGATTAGATTAAACATTAATAACCCATAACTTGCACACCTAACACTTTGATATCAATCTCCTTATATAGCTTTTACCTTAGCCAATACCTTAGGCCAATGCCTTAGTAATGTTGTTGGTATTTTTTGATGAGACCAAATAACTATTGACACACCCATTACTATGGGAGAATACCATGGTAAAGACTCCTAGTATGAAAATTATCATGGTGTGGATTATGTACACACCTTTTCTTCTTAATACCCACGTATGTATGTGACCTTTCTTCATAGGACCCACGTGTACTTTCTCAAACTTTTTCTTTCCCATCCATCTGTCGCTGAACTATCCTTTCTCTATTCATACTAGTTGTGGCATTTGTATCACTCTTTATAAACATCTTGTTATCACAATGTTGACATCTTTATCAAATAGATTGTCATCTAGGACAACACGTTATCCATAATTCCAACAATCTCCCCATTTAGACAACCACTTTGGTGTTTGGTCACCACTTGTAAAAACCTACAAATACATTGTCAACACACCAAGATAAACACCAAGCTTCTCTCCGAAGACTTCTCACCAAGCATTCTACTCCAAAAACATAGATTTTCTCCCCTTTTGACATCAAGGGAAAGGGTTGACCATTTTGAATGAAGGTTTCTCTTCCCTTTTGTAGAAGGATCATTGTAGGTCTGATCTATTGAATATATATGCTACCCATACTCCCCCTGAGCATAACAGTTTATGGCTTAGCACAATCACCATGATCTATGTCATCATTAGAGGTCCTGTAAACATGCCCAAACCAATGGAAAGATTTACTTTCCACTCTAAGCACAATCTACCCATGTGATTCCTACCTAATGGTCTTTAACTTGGACAAAGCTACTCCATGGCTACCCTCAACAATTGCTTTCCAAATCCATGTCCTAGTCCAAAATATCAACATCCATCATTACATCACCGACGAAGGGGCTTCCATGTGTATCATGTCTAAATCCATTTGGAAGAAATTAGGATCCCTGAACTTAAGCCTTCTAACATAACTCTTAGAGAATATGACAGATGCCCTTTAACCCCCATTAGTTTATACCCTAGCGTGTCAGTTAAGTTGGCTAGAAAAACTGTTTAATAGACATTGAAGTAATAGACACCCAGTTGGATTACAACATCCTACTAGGCCGAAGCTATATGTATGAAATGCTTGCATCCGCCTCATTACAATTCAGAATAATAATGTTCCCCCATGATGGAAATATCATTACCATTCATCAACTCACATACTACAAGAAGGAAACCTTACCCACACCAAATAGCATATTTCCCTTAGTCTCGTCCTCCCATGAGGTGACCACTACTTACACTGAGCTCGGCATGGGATAGTTTAATCCATCAACCCTCCTAGGAACATTCCAAGGAGACCCTCCGGTAAGACAAGATCTTGTCCCAAATACTGAAGCAATAGTGTGCATGACGACGTAGTCAAACACCACCCAAAACCAGGAACTAGTTCTAGACACCACACCCCCTAAAACTGATAATGTAATTACTTTACCTCACTCCATTATGCAAACCTGCTTTTTATGCCCCCCACCCAACTTTATCTTGCACCAAGCCATGGAACCTCTTACATTAAGAAATATGGCTCTCATGGTATCGGTTTGGTATCTGATCCCCATGACCATGTCGACTGAGACATGACACATTCTGGTAGGAAATATCCCTGTACCTCCATCTCAAGAAACCACCCTTACTGGAAACCGTCTTATACCTACACCAACCAAGGCTAGAAAAAAGGATAAACAAAACAGTAAAAATGGAGAACCCTCAAACTCCTCTAGGGCCTTGCAACCTTATGCATTATGTGAAGAATTTCAGCACCCAACCCACATATTCCCTGAATTAGATGAGTTAAAAACTCTCATGAATTCCACTAAAACATCGGCAATTGCAGCTCCAACAAAAGGAGCAAAAACCATAACTTTGTGTAACAAAGAAATACATACCAGCCATGTGTGTTCTATATGCAAAAAACATGGGCACTATAGTCATCATTTTCTTGACATCCCTCGATATCAAGAGACGTTAAACAAACTCATTCAAACCAACATGAATGAGCCAATAGTGCCAACCAACCCTCAAATGGACAATAAATGTCAAAACATCTTCTACATTCAAGAAGAGGCAACTTCATACTCTAAAAAACCTACCTACAACACACGAAGGCAACATAAGAAAAAACACATGTCCTCTGCTTTATCATGTGCTATATGTGATGACCCTACTCATCTGGTGAACTTCTGCCCAAAACTATGGACACGTTACCAAAACCACCCGATCACCCACATTGCTCAAAAAGGAAAGCCTAGACACCACCTCCATATATGCAAGATCTGCGAGGAAAACCATTATTAGAAGAGGTGTCCCCACCTTCCCAAATTCCACAAAACATTCAGTTTGATATGTAAATTCACGAACAAAAAATCTTATCTATTGGACTCATATATAGAATCCACAGAATGTATCCCCCCACCCAATGAAGAAGGACCCCTAGATGTCTTATGTGTGTTTGAGGATAAAAGGAAGCCAACAACAAAACTATGCTCCCATCATTTCACCTCCCATCACCATCTCTAGGCAAGATCAAGCCAAAAGAAACCCATAACCACCTGGCAAAGAAAATCACCCATCACATGTGCCCTATGTGATAAACCCAATCATTTGATCAATAATTTCCATGAAATGAGTAGGTTCAATGATATTTTTTGCTTAGTGGCCCACATCCCCCACAAGCACCTCTCCAATCAAGAAAAAATCACATGATGTTATTGTCACATATGCTCTCAATTCCACCAAACAAGGAATTGCCAGTACCTCAGATGGTTCTGTGCAGCAAGAGCAGCACTAAAACTAAGTTGTACCGAGACTACGACCCAGAGATGGATACCCCCACAGGATATTTTGTCATACAACAACAATGAGGCATCAACATCCCATACTCTTGATGAGTCGCTCGCAGGGTCATCATAGGTTAACACTAATAGATCATATAAAGGACCCCTGTATGGCCTACCTAACCTAGAAACTACCAAATTCATGAAGGTTAGGGCACAAGCTCTTACCTGGATCTCTTCGTGCGAATATTGAGTACTCAGGCCAACAACAACGATAAGAAAATCTCCAAGGATGCTCTCTAACCTCCATAGCTCAGCAATGTAAATGAATGACATTTGGGCCCCTTCACCCTATCTCTCGCCCTTTTTATCAACTCTTTGGGTCCATTACAGAAGCTTGGTACATCCATTTGCAAAACTAGAAGAGATGCAAAGATTAGTACCACTCCGTATTCATCATGGAACCTTCATTCTAGTAAATGAAAAAAATAATTTTTTGGCTTGTCACACACTCAGAAACCCATGTCAGGTACTTCTCCAACTCTCTAAATCTATAGCATTCATTATATATGTATGTATTGAAAAAAAAATTCACTTGGGGCATTGGTTGTATCCATTATAGGAACATCATGCATGATCCACTTCAACCAATGACCCATTAAGCAAACAAAATATCAAGTATCATTCTCTACTTAGCATGATAGGCTTCCCCAAAGCTTTACATATCCTAACATCATTTCTCTAAAATGAACCATAAGTTCCACCATCTCGACCATGTTTATTACCATCTCATCCTTGCACATGTAAACATTCATTCTGGTCGATAGAACCCCCCTTCATGGCTCCCTTCATCTTTGTAGACCGTTCTTCACTAAAAGGAGCCATGACCCCATCACTATGGCCTGAAAACCATCTCAAATACATATCTTGAAGTTTAGCATCATTATGCTACACTCATTTTTCATACGTCCCATTTCCCAAACCATCACAAGTACTAAATGGATGCACTCCCGCATCCTACCTTTGGCCTATCATTCATCCATATTGCATAGCCCATTTGTGTCAGATCACTTGCCTCACCAACCCAACATGGAGACCAAACAATGGGTCCCACACACTCAGTTGATACACCACACCTCGATGCGGGTCACCTTCATCATGGGGCACCTATCTTCATGGTTGTCCATTCAAACAACCCTCATATTATTTTGGCAAGTGTATAAAGGTTTAAAAAAAAAATGTCTCATCCACATTTTGTGTTTACAATTCATGACCTACACCTGGAAACAATCTTTAGTCACCTTTGGTCACAACTTACATATTACCAGTAAAATGCATTACATTTTTGCATGCCTTCCAAAACCTTCTCACACCCATCTTCGAACTCCCATTGACTCTAGGACCATCATCATCAGTAAAAATGTTTTGTCTGCTGCCATTGGCACATCAAGCTCCAACCTCAAGATAACTATCCATATCCTCCTATATCAAGAACCCTCACTATCATACCTATCCGACCCAGGTTATTACAACCTATTCATATCTCACATTCATTTCTTGACTCACCATGTCGGGCAGTTAATGCCCCTTTTCCTTTCGACTTCAACAAATGTATACTAGGAAAGAGGTAGTACCTTGGATACTCCTCCCCATCAAATGGGATATCCCTGGGTGGCACAATGGGAGAATTTATCACCCACTGATGTCATCAGTCCCCTTAACATTCAACACCAACTCAAGCATTCAGGTCAAGGTGGTGTCGTACTTAGTTACTATTGTAGTTTGATCCATTTAGTCAAAGACCCTCGCATAACAAAGCACCTCATTTAACAGTGCTTACATTATGATACGAGGGAGGTGCCCACAGTCGAAGACCTATGTATACCACAACACCCCAGTCAACAATGCTTCACCTTGGCTATGCATAAGGGAACCATATTACACCTAGTGGACTAGAAAAATCCCTTGAGGGTGTCAACAATTATCATCGTCAAATATCAGCATGTTAACGACCACAATGCTGACTAGACCACAACTAGTTTTTTTCCAGATTGTAATCAAGTCCATTTAGCCATCATAATGAGCATGGGACATGCCCACCTAGTATAGAAACATTTTCTATTTTAGGTTTTCACTAGAGCATGGTTACCATTGATACTCAGTCAAGGGGTTTCTCACTATTGATCTTTGTAACAAGCTATCCTCTCTCTCAAAAAGTTGATCAGACTTTCCATCAGAAAAGAAAACGTGATGTATTTCAACTATATGATTCCTCCTAACCTGATACATCATGGGGAAGCTGTTAACCCTGTTAACACCCAGGTTGTTCCCTTTGACTCCAAGGGAATACGGCCGGGGTAACCACTAACCAATCTTTGGATTACAGTTTCTAGCCCAACTGTAATCAGAGAGGGCTCTCTCTTTAAGATTTATCTCTGTTTGTAATGATTTTAGGCTAGCTATGAGTTCAAGAGTTGTTTTGTATTTTGGTTGGATGATAATTTCAGTCAAGGTGCTTATGCATTCTCCAAAGTGTTCTAGTCCATTGGGCTATGGAGTCAGTGGTCCTTTAGTTATTTTGAGGTGCTGAGTGATTTGCTGTAGTGATGCTGCAGAGCCAGTTTAGTGTCTGAGAAAAACGTTTATAATAGTGATTGGGTGGGGTGTATCCAGTTTATGCAAGGCAGTGAAGAATCTTGCAGTGAACTGCTAAAGAAACACGAGGGGAATATTGTCCTAGAAGCAATTAAGAATTTCTAGGTAGTATTCATACTTATAGAATCAATATAGACATGAGCAATTAAGAATTCATGTGCATAGTAATCCTGAAGACAAACATTTACAGTAGTAAAAATTGAGTACAAGGTGTAGCGAAACAAGTCCTGCACTATTCTTTCTTTTTACTGCTAGTTTAGTATAAGATGAGTATGATTTTGACAAACATAAGTAAAACAAGAACAGAGTTTGGAGAAAACTTGTTATTTCATCAGACAGCACAGGAATTCTGCATCAGCACATGTAGCATCATCCAGACATCAAAGATTTCAGGAAATCACTGAGCTCATCCAGCCCTTTGTATTAGATAATTCTGAAAGTGTACAATACATTTGTCTCATAGAGAAATTTACCAACCCCTTATATGTTACTCAGGGGAGTATATATACAAAATTTACATCAAAAATATCAGCGAATGAGTTAATATCTCATTTATGATATGCTAATCTCTGGAATGCAGTAGCTGAAGGAGTGAATGCTGCCGTAATTCCTTAATGCCTCAGCTGTCAAAATAGTCAGAAGATATTTGGACTTTATGGCTGTTAGAGTTGGCTGGAGATGTGCTGTCTGAAACTTGGATAGCTGTCATTGTCTTATGTGATGAGTCACTTTTTTAGCTGCTTTAACTGCTGACATTTGTCATGTTATTTGTCTTGTAGTGACCTGGAGCTGGCAGTGGCCGAATGACTGAAGCTACCGTGGCAAAATCTGAAGCATGAATTGCCACCAATCCTCCTTAGGCATTTGATGTCTGCGCATTTTTATCAATGTTTCCTCGGCCTCTGTATGTCTATAAAGATTGGGAGGGATTTCAAACAGGTGATTCACTTCATTCTCGATGAAGAACAGGCCTTCAAGTTTGTCATATAAGCTCTGCCCTGTGGGAGGCCCTGCTTGTTCAGATGAACTGCCAGATGCAATAATCTGATTTTCAATAGTGGTTGCCATTCTGTTGGCCATTTGATCTGGAGAGATCAGTTTTCCTGCACCACTTAGTAAGCTGGGCAGGTCTTTTGCTTGCAACACTCCCATTTTAACTTTGTATTCCTCCACATCTGCTTGCATCTCATAGTACTTCCTCTCCACTGTTTGTATATAGTTCCTGAGAGTTAGTACCTTCTTGGCAGAGAGGACAGCCTCTGTTCTGTTGGGAATGCCTATAGCAGCCAATTCCTCCCTTTCTTGCCTGTTCAGGAAGTCTATCATTCTGTTTTCCTGCTCTGCTCTGTTCCCTAGCACTGTCTTGGCCTTCTGAATTTCTGCTTGAGCTTGACCCATTAAATCCATCTACTCATGCATTATTTTTATTGACCTCCATTGCTGTCTGATGGATTGGCCAATTTTGGCCCATAGGATTCTCTTTATGTCGGCCATAGCAGTCTCTAGATTCAGCTCTTTCTCTAAGGCCTTTATCCTTTCTTTTTGGGCCTTTATTTCTCTGCCCTGTTCTGCTACAGTCACTTTGGACTTGTCATACTTGGCATCCAGTTCTGCCAACTTCTCCTTGGCCTTCTTTATTTCATCTACCTGGATCTCCATTGCTTTGACGGCCTTGGTCAATTCCTCTACACTTGGGCTGGCATCTGGAGCTGCTGCTGTTCCTGCTGCTCCTGTTGTGGGGGCCACTGCTGCCCCTGAAGTTGCTGCTGTTGTTGAAGTAGTTGGAGGAGCTTGGGAAGTGGATTCTGCTTGTTTATCTTGTAATTCTCCTTCCAGCTCTCTCTCCAATTCCCTGATCCTCTAGTCTTGCTGCATTAGGAGGTCCAGTTGGTCCTCAGCCTGTTTTTGCTTTTGAAGTTCTGCTGTTTGAGGGTGCTCTGTGGGCTGCAGCTTCAATCTTTTCTTCAAGGCATTGAGGTCATCATCTTTCTTCTTCATAAGGGCCTTCACACCCTTTGGATCACTAGGATCATGTCCTAGATCAATGATGATCTCCTCCAGAGACTTTATTCTATTGTCTTTGGCCAGAGAGGACATTCTCTCAAAGTCCAACTAGGTATTGGTGTTTTTGAGAGACTCTTTCAGCTCATGTGCCATGGTGGCCTTCTCCACCAAGGTTGCATAGACCATCTCCCCAGCTTGCTTATGGAGTTCAATCTGGTCCATGGGATGTATATCTCTGGCTAGGACCTCCACCCTTGTCTTTACAAAATCTGCAACTGTCTTAGGCTGCGGCCCTTTGGGCTTAAAGTGGCTGAGGAGCAATTTTTCCTCCTGAATGTCATATACCGACATTAGCCTTTCTTGCTGGGCTGGTGTTGCATCTATGAATTGCTTATAGACCTCAGCCCTTAGCAGCTCATTCTGAGCTTTTATTTGTTTGAAAGAAGCCTTGGTGCTCTTGGGCTTCTTGCTTTGTTGGGAAGAAGAGGACACCTCCAAACCGAGCTGTAAAGTTTGCTCCTGCTGAAAGGAGCTTGTACCTGTATGCTGACTGCCCTCCCTGTCTTTTCTTGCACTATCTAAGACATCTTCAGTAATGTCTTCTACCTCTGGGGAGTCTGCTCTTTGCCTTTTGGCTTCTAGCTGGTGGGAGGATCCACTGAGAGGAGTGGACTCTTCTCTATCTCTTTTTGTCCCCCTTTCCTCATGTGCTGGGGTCTGTAAAATTGGAGCAGTTACTGGCTCAGTTTGTGGGGGTGGAATTTGCAGTGCTGGAGCTGCTGGTAGCTCAGTTTGTGGAAGGACAGTTTGCCCTTGCTGCTGTTCTGTTTGCTGCCCTGTTTGCTGCTCTGTTACGAGGGCAGGCTTTTCTTTCACTGCTTCTTCCTCTGCACCCATTATGCCTTTGCCTTTGTCTGTCGTCGGTGCTGATGTAGAGGGGGCCTGTGGTGCAGTCCTTGTGGCCGAGGTCCCTTCTCCCACTGAATAAGGCGGTCTGAAAGGTACCTGCTGCACATAGTCTAGGTCAATAGTTTTTTCAATCTCCTTCATATTCTTTAGCTTTGTCTCTTCCTCAGTTAGATTTTCAACTAGAGTATCCATCTGCCATTCTTGCAGGTTGGCATATTTTTCAATGTGTGGGTACTGGCAATGCTTAATGCCTATAAGCCTATACTTGTTTCTCCTAGCAGTGATGAAACCTTCAGGGTCATAATGGACCCACCGAAAACTATAGGACAGCTTTCATTTATCCTTAAGGATTAGGTCTGTATCTTCCCACCCTTCTTTCTTGTTCATGATGAAGGGGCCCAACTGGTGTTTGAACTTGAGGTGGGCCTTCTTTTTGGCGCTGTGGAAATGGGTGAGGTCGGACTGAATCAACTGCCTATAATACTCCAAGGCAAATAACCTCATAGGTACATATTTTGGGAGCCTGTATGGACAGAGCTCACAGCCATAGATCCTAATGACAGTATGGTTCTCATACAGGTACCAGTCACCTATTTTATATTTTTTGGAAAGCTGCAGAGCTTTCTTTATCTCATTTGATATTCGGGGAGGAGGGGACCTCATCAACAGGCAAGAGACTGGGTATACAAATTGGTCAACAAATTCACAGTAGGTGTAGGGTGAATTTGTGACTTTGTGATAGACAGAGGTCCAGAAGATGACAGATCTTCTTTCCCCTCTGTGATCCAGCCTTTTGATGTAGCATGGGAAGGCTTCAGAATGATAGTACATGAACAGGTGGTAAATATAGACCGAGTACTTGAAGACCCCCTGTCTGTCCACTCTGCTCAACTGATCATGAATCTTGTTAGCTATGAACTTAGCAAAGTTATATTTGTGGGCAGGGGGTTGGCGTGGGCTGTAAGCAGATAGCAATACCAGCATTGTTTTATCCACATGCTCACTGTTTTTGTATCCCAACACATAGGCAATCATGTCCAGTAAAAGCCTGCCTACATCATTGAAATGGACAGCCAGGTAGGGAGGTGACTCTGTAGGCTGGCACTCAGGTCTCATGAATATCCTGGTGACCTTTTGAATCTCCTCACTGGTCATCTTGGCACCAGTTTCCAGCAAATAGTTCATGGAAAATGGGATTAGAAACTCTGTCTGATCAAAATGTAACATTTTGTTGATGGACTCAGCATTAATGTAGAAAAGGATCCTCCCAGATGGAGAGCTAATAGCTCTGTGCTGCACATCATAGTTTTCAGCACATAGGTGAATGATTTCAGGGAAGACATTTACAGCTGGGAGACAATAGTATGGTAGGTTTGACTCCCATATCCCATGTGTACCATGACCATCCTTATAGTCCTCTCTTAATTGACAGAAGGTCTGCAAGAAGTCCCTGCTACCCTCAAAGTCTTCAATAAGATAGTCCTTGTCAGCAAATGCCAAGGCCTCTAGCTCTTTATTTGGTGGATTTAATGGAGCTACACTGAGGGATGAGGATGCAGAAGCAGCCATTGTAAAACTTGATTTTGAAATAAGGTGATGGAAATGGCTTGCAAAGTTTTTTAAGAGCTCAAGTAATAGGCCTAATGTAGACCAAGTTTGAAGTGTTTTTCTCAGTGGAAAATGCAAGCTGGTTTCTGTAGTTTGTTTGCAAATTCACAGGGATGTGAATTGCTAAGGGTAATTTGCAGAGGGTATGAGGTTTCCTTTGGTAGAAATTGCAGCTGGCCTGTACTCGGCAAAAGGGAACAATGCCGAGCACCTCGAGGACAATTTTATGGTTCTGGCCCGCGGAACGACTGTTTTGATGCCAATTTTTAGTTCTGGGGGCAATGCAAGTTACTTTAGCTGACTCTTGGTTAGCAGACAGAGCTAGACTGTGGATTTTGACCAGTCTTCAATGGTGAATTTACAGAGAAATGGAATGCATGGGCAAAATGGGGAAATCTGGTGAAATACCTGGATAAACTAGCTTGGAAGCCTGCGGGCCGGGCCGTGGAGGCTTAATGCAGCGGAATTCTTGACTTGTAGCGGTCTCAATCTTGAGTTTGATGGCTGGAAACTGATTTTGTGGCAAGCTGGTTCGCAACGGCTACGTCGTTTGTGCGTGAAAATGACCGCAAACGGCTAATTTGGTCATTTATAGCGACAAATTTGGAAAAAACATGCTATTGGCGCTTTTCCACCGATGACGTCAGCATGACATCATGGTGGGGCCTGGGTACGGAGGTGACGTGGCTGCTGAGGTGTAGGCCAGGGTGGCAGGACACGGTGGCGGATAGATGCGGTGGCATGGCTACGTGGAGGGCCACGGGACGCGGGGGCGGGCGGAAGCGACATGACGTCAGGCTAACGTGAGGGTGACGTGCGCCGGATGGGTGGTAATGGGGAGGCGGTAAGCGGGTTCCCCCCACCACCTTTGGGCCAAAGGCAGTATCGGGGAGGGGGGCTTCGAACAACCCCACCGCCTGCCACGCGTCCCTTGTACGGGGCGGAAAACCACTTTCCCCGGACGCTAAAGGTAGGCAGGTCGGGGAGTGATAATTACCGCCCACCGTTAGATCTGGGCGGCGGAGATCTGACGGCTGGCAGGTCCTCCGACGAATCGTGCAGGTTGGGGGGTCCCGCTAGCCTTTTTAAAATATTAAGTTAAATATCTTCGGGCGGAGAACCTTAGGGTTATGGGTTTTTGCATTTGTTTTGGGGATTTTAGGGTTTTTCAAGGGTTTTATAAGGGAAAAGAGGTTTAGGAGTGGGTTTAGCAGGGGGAAGGTAAGGGTTTAGGGGAAAGGTTGTTGCTCATAACCAGAGGTTAGAGCAGCCCCAAGACAGGGTTGACCACAGCCCCTGGTGGACTGGAGTCTCCCTAAACAACTTATTTGGCTATAGTGCCAAGGGGAGGGATATTTATACTATGTTTGGGGTTTATACACCATGGTGTTATACTAGTAGGGAAAAGGGCAGTTTAGGGGATTTAGATAATAGAAGTTAGGGGTTAATGTGAATGAGGAAAGTGAATGAGGAGTGATTACATCCAGTGTATTTGAAAGTCACTTAGTTTATGGAGTAGATCAAAATAAAAAGATTTTTAGACAAGAAATGTGGCTTTTAAAGGAACAAGAACCACCATGAAACCTCAGATCTTTTCATCAATCTTCATAGATGAAGGGATGTTAGTAATAAGAGTGAAAGGGGAAATTTGGGAAGTTAGACATGCTTCCTTGCTTTGCTGCAACCTGATGGAGAAGGGGAGCTTCTCAACCATTGATTTTCCTTTGTGGGTATTTCAGCACACATTTATTTGTAAGGAATGATATTTTTGCAACCTCATCTGCCTACCCATCTATTTGCCTAGCATTTTTTTGTTTCTTCTTGGAGGGTGCACTTGGACTTGCAGACCCTTATTTGCCTTTTCTTTTCTCTGGCTTTTTCTTTTGTTTTTCTATCTACTTCTACCCTTATCTCTTCCAAGGTCCCAGATTAAGCAGTTGGGAGCCTTTCTTCTCTACCTAGACTACTTGTCTGCCAAGATTAAATAGTTTGGACGGACTTCTTTCTCTATTCTACAACTGGAAATTCAAAACATGGCATGATCCAGATTAGGCTGTTGGACCATCCATCAAAATTGAGACAACATCAAGCTATATACACAGATTGCTTTCTCTAGGAAATATGTGATCTTTGCATGATCAAAGCAGAGCATATTTGGAACTTTTTATTGTCAATCATGAAATATGAAACCTATTGGTATAGGTAGCTAACAAACCCCAGAAAAGCATACACCTATTAGTACAATCCAAAACACACGAAAAGTGTGCAGCAAAATGCATAGGTGGACATTTTCCAGCCGAATACATTATGAAGTTTAAAAAATAAAAATTTCTCCTAAGTTCCAAAGTTTCTAAAGGAAAATCAATTAAGGTCATGCATCTATTTCTTTGATAAACGTGTTCACGTGAAATAACCTCCAAAATATGCACGGTTGCCGAAAATTATGACTCAGGGATTCGGGACCACTTTACACACTTGGGACCAATTCTCTAATATGAGTTCAACCCAGTACAACTGAATTTGAGTTACCTTGGAGATATGAAACCCTCAATGGAATCATCTTGTCCTACTCATGTGTCTTTATCATACATGTACCAAGAGAGGGAAGAAGGATTCAATTTTTTTTTCGATATAAATAGGCCATGGGAGAACCAAAATATGAGATAGTGTTATGCTGGCCAAATTGTTGTTTGAGAAAACCACCATTGAATTGTTGAAGCCAAAGAAGTGAGAGCACTATCATGTTGGTCATATTACTTCTAAGAAACCCATAATCTTAGTGAGATAAGAGGAATCTGCCATTGAGAGTCTTCACACTTCTTTGAGAGAGAGGAGAAACTTGCAAAGAGATTGAGGAAAGAAACCCCCTTGTTTAGGATTTTTGAGCTCCATAGCTCAAAGAATTATCTTCAAGTGTCTAAGATTCATCTGTTGTATTCAACCTCTACCACAAGGAATAAATAAAGGGAGTTTTTTCCATATAGTAGTGATGTGTTTGCTCCATTTGAGCATTGTTTTGTTTATGCACCTCTTTGTTTAGTTTATGTTTATGTATGCATTGTTTCCACTATTACAATGTTGTGTTAATTTAAGTATGTCCACTAACATCACCAATTTTGATTGTGATCCGTTGCAGGGAACAATCCACTGCTAAGGGGGTGTCTTTTGGTACACTTTTGCTCCAAAAACACTACAACACCATGGATCTCACTTTCCAAATAAAACAATGACTAGATTGGTATCCAAGTTGGGGTTTTACCACGAAAAATCCACCCCATATTATTTATAGCTATGTTCAAGTAGCATCCATCAATCATGTTTTGAATACCATGATCTAACGAACAATTGGGAACAATAGGCATGCTTAGAATTTTTCAACACTATGGGATTATCAAACCTCATCCAAAACCTACATAGGAATTACCCCTTTCAACCTTCTCCATGACATGGAAGTGATGGTACTAGTTGAATGTGAAATACCATCATTAAAACTATCCATTGAGTTCCTCTTTGATACTTCTATTGAGGAAGAATTCCTCCTATATATGGCCCATCTATATGAACATCATTGTAATATGACACTAGCCAACAAGGCCCATAAGAAATGAGTCAAGATTCAATATGAAAAATATGTTTAAGCTCGGGCATTTTCTAAATGTGGCTTGATCTTGGTCTATGATCAAGATCAAGATTGGCTAGTTGATGGAAAATTAGGATCCCTTTGGCACAACCCTTAATTTATTAAACATGTGCTAAAATATGGGTCATAGTGTTAGTCAATTACGATGGAAAATCTCTTTTTATACCCTAAAATAGGCTCTATCTAAAAAAATATTATGTCTATGAAATTGGGCATCATTATGTATTTAAGTTTTGTCACTTTATTTTCTATATGTGTGATACATTTATGTTCATTACTTGTCATGATTGATCCTTGGTTTGTAGATGTTTTTATCATCTTCAATCTATGTAAAATACGTCGATGGCACCAACCATAGTTCCTGAAACATTGTTTCTATTTCCTAGATGATATTCCCACTCACTCATGAAATTGTAAGTTTAGAGGGCATCTTTCTAGACCCTCCTACCAACAACATTGTGGAATACAATGCAATCATTAAAATCTTGATCAAGCCCATAACCCTAGGAAGTTTTTCAATTGGTGGTTAATATGGACTCATAGCTCATGGTATCTCAGTTGATATATGTTTTCCATGTCAAGAATTATATGTTACTTTGTCACTATCTAAGTTTACATATTCTTGAGCTATCATTTGACTACATTATTTACGAACATGTACCTATAAGTTCTAACTATCATATTTATAAACATAATAGACCAAACATGCATGTACATAAACACAAGGGAACATTTTAATAATGATTGTAAAAAATCTCAAGTAACATCTAAAACACATAGAGACAAACACATATAGAAAAATATTTTTTCATACATCATTAGCATAAGCATATAAATCCAATATAGTGCCAAAAATTTGGCACACAAGCCCAAGCTTAGAGACCCATAACTAGTCACTACTTTCCAAAATCCCCCAAAGGGAGTACACTATGAGTAGAAGAATAAATAACTAATCATCATAAAGTTTCAATGAGCTCAATAAAAAACATCTATCCTAGTCACCTAACAAAGAATATATCCCATGTGATTATACAAACCTCTATTTTGATGCTACATGTGTCACAAAACCTCATCTAGACATGTAAATGGAACACCCATCATAACACTGTCAAGGTTTTTATACACTTGACTTAGCCTACTATGGTCATCCCTATTGCCAAAGTACTCATCATGCTTAGTTGTACAATCAACCTATATCTCTCTACTCCCCTATGAATTTATGGAGACCCCCCCTTTAGTCTCCTAGATGCAACATATGTCAAGAAATAGTTAAAAATTATTATTTTGTAGCAACAAAAACATCTTAAAACTGAGAAATTCATCAAAATCATAAAAACATCACATACTGACCAAATTTGCCCCACTACTAACCAAGGGGCATGACTAACTTAGGATCGTGGTGAAAATGAAACCCTACATATGCATAATCATCTATGACAATGACTTTCTCATTGAACCAATCAAAGTAATTTAAGTCATATACTTGTGACTAAATTCTACCTCCAAACCTTGCCATCAAGTCAATCCATATATTTCGCTCTATATTGAACTTCCATGTGCATGGTGTTATGGTATGGAGTCATAACAATGATACTCACTCAAATAATAATGGTATGAACTTATTATGCTTCCTTTTCCAACATTTTATTAACTTATCTTTCATGTTGGGTAGAAAACCCTTACACTAGTTGAATATAGTTGGGGACATACAACACTACCATATCACCTTTGATTTGGAAGTAGTGAAAACTAGTAGAACCCACCACTCAAGTCACAGTGAAAAGGGTTGTCTACAAGGAGAGGTCTTCGATGTCCTTTATCAAGATATTCCCACAGAATTTTTCATGTGGTGGGAAACCAATACTTTACCATAAAGTCATCCAGAAATATCTCCTTGGTCATCCTCCCTCTAGAAACCATAATAGATACCCCCCTTGATTCAATAATCCAACTAGGAAGTAGATATCTTCTACATCTATACTCAATGTTATGTTATGCACTTCAAAGGGTTTATCCATAGGATCCCACCATTTTATTATCCTCTCCATTAGCATGAGTTGTTCCTTTATATTCTATGTCTTGAATAATTTTAGGAGGCCATAGTTGCTTGAAACATCAAGTGTCCCAAGGTCCCACATAGTTGCCACATCATCAACCTCATGTTCCCTCTTATTCCAATCAATCATCATGATGAATCTACATAAAAAAAAATATTTATTAGTAACACATCATAAACAAACTTTATGCGGAAATTTGTTGCATCTCGGGCCTAGACCTAGTTTTTTAGGGCTTCACTTTAGCTTAATAGAGAGTTAAAATGATCTAGACCTTGCTAGGGGGAGTGTTGAACACTATTTAAACACCATAAAAGCTATACGACAAATAATTGGGCACACTTGACCCCCAAAAGGCTCTCCCTCAATCTCAATTCTCAAGAAAAAGAAACTCAAGTGTAATAAGATCAAAGAGGAGGATAATATCTCTTACCTAGTGGAAATAGAATTTTGATCGATGCCTTGATATTTCCAAGGATTTGAAAATGAAAATTTGAAAAGGAGTGGCTTCTCCACATTTTTTTTACTTTTGGGTAAATAATGCACACAATTGTCACTCTTTTCTCCCTTTTTAGGGCGGAAGTGGTTCAAAAACATCGATTTTCACACTGGAAATGCATTTTCCTGTTAGATATTTTATTTTCTAGGATATTATTCTCATTTTTGTATTATTATTCAAGTTATTGACAATTTCTTGAAGATTTTTTAACATATTTTTAGACAAGAACAATGATGCCTCAGGTTATACATTTCCAAATTGAAGTATAATTTTGAAATTGACATATAGGGATAGGGTCCATATCAATTTTTCCCATACATTATTGACCTTCTCTATATTGTTTCATTGTTCCATATGTCCCTCCCCATCGAGTTACAACATTCACCATTCCTTTTTGCATGTTGTAGCTTGTACAATAGATCCTCCCCTTCATGGGCACCATAGAGTAACACCTGATTTACATCTTGCTACCCATTTCGTGTTCATTTTTATGCCTAGGAACCCTCTTTATATTCATCCATGACATTAGATTTGACCCTGATTCATCTCTCTTCCTCTTATTTTTGGACACATTTCAACTATAAATGTATTTCCTAGTCATTTTTCCATGTTTCATTTTGGTCACCTATGGCTATGGTTATCTATGTCTGGCCACCTACTACTATTGTTGCTACTTTTCATCATCTTACTTACAACCTTTGTAGTCACGCTTGATGTCTTTCATTCGCATTAGCATCACCTCCATCTTGCAACCCATTTCTACCTTCTATAGAGACCTACTATTACATATATCCCTAAATTGTGATGACATAGTCTGATGGTATGGCCCATACTATCGCAAAGGTAAAAAAAAATGTCATTTTTTAAAGTTTTGTTGCCCATGTTCATCATAGTTACAATGCCATATTTTTTGTGAATCGTAATTGCGATGTATTATTTCTAAGGCATCGCACTTGCGACAAATTACATATTTGGTCACAAGTGTGACAATCTTGTTTGTTGTTGCAATTGAGACGAACAACGTCTATATATATATATATATATATATATATATATATATTGTACATAAATATATATTTTTTATTTTTTATATATATTTAATTTAATATTATTTATATATATGTGTGTTTTAAAAGAAATAGATACAAACAATATTAAATAACTTATATATAACATATATGTAAAAATTATATACAATATACTTATATTTATGTTATACATATGTTGCACAAGTCAGCCAGTTCACTATTTCACACACTAGTAGAAAATGAGAAATTAGTGACTAGGTGACTAAAAAAGTTAGACACCACAACTTTTCTAAGTGAAATACTACCAAAAATGACCAATCTTAAGTGATCGAACTAAAAACGACAAACATAAATCACTAATTTAGTCATTAGTTAAAATATGTGACTAGATAATATGTAATACAACTAAAAATGACTAACATGAATGACTAATTTCGTCTAAGAACAAAAATACAACTACCTGACAAGTACTACAATAATATGAATCAGTTTTTTATGTTAAGCATCTTAAATGTGTCAAGCAATCTAAACTTACAAGTGATAGGGGATTGAAAGGTCGTTAAAGATTGGTTGAAAGGTTATCCTTCCTTAAACACTTCTTCATCCTCAAATGGTGTATAGGTGAGCCAAATTTGCATTATTTATCGCTAATAATTTGTAATTTTAAAAATATATTTTTTAATAAAAAAATTATTTTATGTATTTTTTAAAAATCTATTAATTGAATCTAATTGGATCTAGTTCCAATTTGAAATTAATTTGAAGAGAAATTTTAATATTTAAGACTATAATATCAAATAAAAACTACTTTAATTTAATATTAACTGACCTAGATCCAACTTAACCCTAGATCTATCAAGCGCCGAGAGGGATCCAATCTCTCGAGGTGCAAACTTTTTTTCTAGCACAAAACTTGAGGAAATTTTTGCACCTCGAGAGATTGGATCCCTCTCCGCACTTCATATTTATATGGTTAATATGGATCTAGGTTGGTTATATAATATTATATAACATCTATACTTGTATTTGTGTTTCTTTCTTATTCCCTCTCTCTCTCTCACCCCCCAAACATACACACATTCTCTCTCCCTCTCTATCTATATCCTTCTCACTATTCCCTCCCGCTCTTGTCTCTCCCTCACTCTCTCTCCATGAATCCCTTGTCACCCCCTCTCTCCACCTTTCTTCCTCTATGTTTTTCTTGTTCCCTCCCTCTCCTGCCCCCTCCAATTCCATCTCTCTCTTCATTTCTATCTTCCTTCTTCTCTATCCCTTATCTCCCACCTCCCTCTATCTTCCCCCCCCGAATCACTCTCCCTCTATCTCTCTCTCTTTCGTCCAACTCTATCACTATCCCCCCCCTTTTCCTTCTCCATATCTCTCCCTTCCCCCTCTCTCCCTATCTCTATCCTCTCCTCTTCTTTAGCTTCCCTCCTATCCTTTCATAGTAATTATTAATTAAGGCCATATTTAAATGTTTACACTCATCCCAATATCATTTTTAACTTCTTCTTATTCTTTTTAATTTAACATCTTATGCAAAAATAACAAATTCTTATTAAAAATAAATCATTTAACCCAATTTCAATTTATATATTTTATTTTATGTTATTTTATATTATAAATGTTTCTTTTATTTTTTCCATTATAAAAATTTATTTTCTTTTTCATTTCTAGTTTAGTGCTAGGTTCAAATAAAATATTCACAGATTACAACATCACATTGTAGCACTACATTTTTCTCTTCCTTATTGATATTTGTGTGGAAATTCACAGGAATACCATCGTTGCGATCTATGGATTTCATGGGATTCAAACCCCATATGGAGTTTGCATGGGAAACACCTTAGGTGAGCATCGATGATTAGATGGAGGAAGGGCAAGGTCATTGGGCATGGAGATTTTGGCCATTTGTACATGGGTATGAATTTGGACTCTGGAGCTTTCTTCCTTTTTACTAAAGATTATTTTTGTTCTTATGGGCAAACAATTTTTAGGGCTTATATGATCAAAGCATAAATTTCATCTAGAGTTGAGAGTTTAATGATTATGATAATGCAGATGGAGGAAGGGCAAGGCATTGGGCATGGAGATTTTGGCCATTTGTACATGGGTATGAATTTGGACTCTGGAGAGTTCTTCCTTTTTACTAAAGATGATTTTTGTTCTTATGAGTAAACAATTTTGAGGGTTTATATGATCAAAGAATAAATTTCATCTAGAGTTAAGGGTTTAATGAGTATGATAATGCAGATCTTGATTGTGGCCAACAATTCATCAAAAGACAATGCACAAGTAAGCATTTTGCATGTCTTTATTGTATAAATTTTTTAATTATTATGATAATTCAAATCTTGAGTGCGGCCAACGATTCATCAAAAGACAATGGACAAGTGAGCATTTGCATGTCCTTATTATATAGATCAGTTTGCTCCTCCCTAACATTTCTAGAGTCAGAATGCATGAAATTTTATTTTTTCTTTTCACCTTTATTTTAGTGGTTGATTGTTTGTGTAATGGACTCTACCATGCCCAAATTCAAAGGGCTCAAGTGATGCAAGCAGATTTTCTGGTAGGATGAAAATACTAGACCTTCCTCAAAACTTTGTTACATGAAACTAAAATTTCTTGTAATCATGAACATAAAATATTTATGTTTCATCCTTAGATTATGATCTCAATGCCTACAATTTTAAAACATGTTACTATATTTTAAGTAGAATATACTTAGATCCATTAAACCTTACAACTCTGCAAAGCTTAGGATAATTTCAGCTAAAAAGAAGGAACCTGAAGGGTTTTTACAATTTAGACTCAATGCTTACAAACAATGATTAAAAATGGAAGAATCCAAATGGTCTGATAAATTTTACCCACCCATCAATTTCCAAGACCTTTACTATTATTTTGGACCTAAACAAAGAGATTAAAAGAAGAAGAGGAGCGTGGATGAGGTGGACCCTGACCTGGTTGATACTTTTCAAAAGCTGGGCATGCCCTTGTCTAGAAGAATATATTGACCAATGTTTTTGTAGATGTTGTTTTTTATAGTGTTTTCATTGTTATCATGCATAGGTAGACTCTATAGGAAGTTGAGGTTATCATTTGTTCAATATAAGAGGTGATTTGGGAGTGCCTTGATCTAGTTACGAGATAGCTTGGGAGGGTTGTTCCTCCTCCTGGTAACTATTATGTTGCATTGTATTTTTTTTAGTGATATCTCCTTCTATTAAATCCCCAAGCACACTTTGTCACCCATGGGAATATCCACTTTTTTCGGGATGAATGAGATGGAGACCATGTGGTTTGAGAGGACACTTATTGTTATAGATGAGAGGAGTTATGTGTGGTGAGAGGAGTTCTGTGACATATATTGAAGGATGCATTGCACCATTTTATGACACCAATCATCTTTGTGCCATAGCAGTGGATGATCCGGATTTAAACAGGAACGCAACAAATTACAGAGATAACCATATACACAAAGATGTAGCGGAAATAATACTTCATTTCATTAATGGAAAATACTGAAATATGCTTACAACTAGAAATGGAAATAAACCAGCTAGGGCGATGGTAGCTTATCTCTGAGAAGAGATGTGATGGCTACATGCCTCTGAACTGTGTTACAATGAGGCTCGAAGGCCTATTTATTGTTGAGAAACAATGGAAAACCCTTAACATTCCAAAGCCTAACCCTAGGAGATGAAACGCCAAACTGTGGGCCCCGTTTGGGGTAAATTGGTACATCAACTTCCCGGGGTCGTAACTTTGGCATATGATCTCCGTTTGACGCGTACAATAGCTCATTAGAAAGATCTATCTGAGCACTATCATTGTTGATACTAGCAAGGACCCATGTTGCCCCCGAATTCCCCAAAAAATGTCGTTTAGGGCCTCAAAACGGCTCCGGAAGTTCAGGACCCGAAAAACTGCTAAAAATAGTAAGTTGTGCTACAATTAAGGAAACTGAAAATGCTGAGAAAGACAATGGTGGGGGTCCAGGTGGACTTGGCAGGTGGCCACCAATATCCACCTGGATCATTCCTCCCCCCTTAGGAAGCAATGGTCCCCATTGCATTGAGCTCCTCCATGAGATGAGGAAACTTCTGCTGAACTTGTTCCCTGGTGAGCCACTTGCCCTGCTGAAGGAGTTGGCCTGCTTTGACAACTCGATACAGTTGGATATTCTGTTGGCGAGTGTTCTTGATCTGTGTGTCCATGATCCGATCAGTTGCAGCTTGTTCCATGCAATCTGGATTTAATTCTGTGGGTTTGAGCTGTTCTGCAATGTCGGATGTGTCTAGCAATGGTGGAAACTATGGCCGAAGGCGGTCCACATTGAACACTGGGTGCAGGCCAAGGAATGGGGGAATGCTGAGCTCAAATGCATTGTCTCCCATAGCCTTAGTAATGGTGTAAGGACCATATCGGAGTGGTCTCAATTTCCGATAGGCTCCAGTAAGGCGTTCCTTTTGCAAATGCAACCAGACTTTGTCGCCCACCTGAAACTTGTGTGGCACCCGGTGTTGATCATGTCGCTGCTTGTACTTGGCATTTGATTTCTCAAGAATGTCATGGACCTGCTGGCGAATATGTTGGATGCGCTCAATGAAGTTGGTGGCCTTATCTGTTTCGGACTGGACATGAGCTGAATTCATGTGAGTAGCTGCAAGTGGCATGGCCACATCAATGGGGCATAGTGGCTGGAATCCCAAACCCACCTGAAAAGGGCTATGGCCAGTGGAGCTGTGAAGAGCTCGGTTGTAGCTATGCTGAACATAGGGGAGGCTCTCATCCCATGTGCGTGGATGCTTTGAGTTATACATGCGCAGAATGTGCACAATCATCCTGTTGACAACCTCTGTCTGGCCATCAGTTTGAGGATGGAAGGCTGTGGACTTCGTGAGTTTGGTGTCCAGCATTGACGAGAGACTGGACCAAAATGTGCTGAGAAACCGACTGTCCCGATCTGAGATGATAGACTGTGGGATCCCAAAGTGCACCCACACTCGTTCAAAGAAGAGTTTAGCAGTGGCTTCTGCCGTGATATTCTTCTTGCAGGCCACCATAATGGCCATCTTCGAGAACCTGTCGACGACCACAAAAACACAGTCATTTCCATGCTTAGTGGAAGGAAGGCCTGACATGTAATCCATGGAGATGGATTCCCAAGGTCGACTAGGGGTAGGCAACGGGGTATAGAGGACGTGCTTCTTAATGGTTGGTTTGGCAATGGCACAGGCAGTACATGATCAGATGTACTTCCCAACATCCTGTCGAAGATTCGGCCAATAGAAATAATTTTGCAGTACTGCCACTGTTTTCTCGATCCTGAAATGGCCAGCAACTCGACTGTAGTGTGCTTCCCAAATCATCTTGGCACGCTCGCTTGAAGGAACACAAAGGTGACTGAGGTGGCATAATAGGGCATCCTGGAGGTGAAAATCTGCAACATGCCGACCCTCCAAGAGTGTCTGGTATGTGTGGCCGAATTCTGGGTCGCTTTTGTAGAGAAGTGGCCAATCAGAAGTCTCGTGCCCACAAGAGTTGAGCACGGTGGTTAGCGTCATGATCGGTGGCCGACTGAGGCAATCTGCAACATTATTGGTGCTGCACATTTTATATTTGATATTCAAGTGAAACTGTTGCAGGTATGTAGACCACTTCTGATGGTGATCATTCTGCAATTTCCCTTGGGTCTGTATGAACTGCAGAGGTCGGTGGTCTGTGTGGATGACCGTTTCCTTCCCCAAAATGTAATGCTTCCATTGTCGGCAGGCCTGTACAATGGAATACATCTCTTTATCATAAGTGGGGTACTTCCGGACTATGTCTGAAAGTGTTTCACTGTGATATGCCACTGGATGTCCATGTTGAGTAAGGACTGCCCCAATAGCATAGTCAGAGGCATCTGTCTCGACCTCAAATGGTTGTTGTAAATCTGGTAACGCAAGCACTGGTGCCGTGCAGAGGCGATCCTTCAACTCCCTGAATGCCTTCTGTTGAGATTCAGACCAAAAGAATTTTGCTTTCGCCCCGCCCTTGGTGACTTGACTCAAGGGCCAAGAAATATGAGAAAACCCCAACACAAACCTGCGGTAGAAGTTGGCAAGACCTAGGAAGCTACGGAGCTCTGTTAGAGTGGTTGGAGAGGGCCAATCCCGAATGACTTGGATCTTGGCTGGATCGACATGCACCCCCTGTTCATCAATGATGTATCCCAGATACTGAACCTGGGTCATGCCAAAAGTGCATTTCTCCAAATTGGCACATAGCTTGTGTTGCCGCAGTGTTTGGAGAACCTGTCGGATGTGGTGGAGGTGCTCTTCCCAACTCTGGCTGAAGATCAGAATGTCATCCAAGTATACTACTACAAAGGAGTTGGTGAATGGCCCCAAGATGTCATCCATTAGCCTCATAAAGGTTGCAGGAGCATTCGTCAATCTGAAAGGCATGACCAACCATTCGAAGAGGCCCTCCTTGGATTTGAAAGCAGTCTTCCACACATCGGAGGGTTTGATTGGTACCTGGTGATATCCTGACTTCAGATCGATCTTGCTGAAATATTTTGCCCCCTTTAGTTGGTCTAGGAGGTCATCAATCCGCGGGATCGGGTACCTATTACGGACAGTGATCTTGTTCAGCACCCGATAGTCAATACAGAGTCTCCACGTCCCATCCTTCTTCTGTACCAACACGATCGGGCTCCCACAGGGCGATGAACTCGGACGGATGTGACCTTTCTGCAGGAGCTCCTGAATCTGCCTCTTGATTTCATCATTCTCCAGAACGGAGCGCCGATAAATTGGTCCATTGGGTAGCGGCGCACCTGGGGTCAGATCGATGGAGTGCTTGACTTGACAGTGCAGAGGAACCCCTGCCAGGGAGGTGAAGATGTCCTCGTACTCCTCCACAACCTTGTCCATCTGTAGTTGTCGTGCAGAGGGGCCCCGTTTGGAGGCCGCGGCCACTGTCTTCTTCTTTCCTTGAGGGCGTATCATCAAGAAAACAAATTTCCTAGTTTTGGAAATGATCTTACTGCATTGTTTTGCAGTAATCAAAGAGATGGCGGCAGGTGGTGCTACCTCTGGTATCCTGAACAACTTATTTCCCAATGTAATAATAACAGCACGGGGCCTTGATTCATACACAGCATGTCACTTCCACAAGTATGGTTGTCCTAGTAATACATCACAAACTTCAAGGGGAGCAATGTCACACAATACCTCATCCGTGAAGGGCTTGATGTTGTATGGAAGGTGACACTGCTGGCTCACGCGAAGATCTCGTCCTTGGTGAAGCCACCCAATGGTGTATGGTTGTGGATGTGTTGTGGTCGGTAAGCCCAGCCGCTTCACGACCTCTGCCGAAATGAGGTTCTTTTGACTCCCGCTATCAACAATGAATTGTATCGGGGAGCCCTTTACCCACATCTGGGAGTGGAAGAGACGCTCCTCCTCCTCTGGATCTTCGGGTTCATTTTTCTGGATCTTTGCGGTAGCAATAGTGGCGCTGGGATCCGCATCAATGATCTGCTTCCCTTTTTCATACCCCTTATCGGGTTCTGACTCAGAGTCGGAACATGCATTTGACTCTGAAACCTTTAGCTCAGCCACCAGTGACTGCTTGGCCCGACACTCACTTGTGTTGTGAGTGGAGATCTTATGGAACTCGCACCATTTTCCAGTGTCCTTTCTCGGCTTCGCGGCGCTGTTCTTTGCTTGCAGCTTCGGCTGGTTGTCTTGGGCTGTCCCGCCTTGGCTTTGTCCTTTGTTCTGTGGTTTAGGGGCACCTCTCCCCTGCTTTGGATTCACAGATCCAAAGTCTCGCTTCTTTTGTTTAAACTTCTGCTCGACCTTGACAGCATATCGGTATGCTGCGCCGAGCGAGGGGATGTTTAGGAATTGTATTTCTTCCTGGATGTACTTGTGCAGGCAGCCACGGTATTCGAGTATCAAATGTTGCTCCGAATCCTTGATACCCAACTTTGTGCGAAGGGTATGGAAAAGATTGGTGAACTCCGGCACGTCTTGGTCCCTTCCCTGCCGCAGCGTGGTCCGCTTTATGTATTCATCCTCATAGCTTCCAATAGGGTAGTACTGCTCCTTGATGGCATCCCGGAACGAATCCCAGGTGGGTGCGGCTGAAAATAGTGAGCCAGTACTTTCATCCTTCTGCTCGCAGTAGGTTTCCCACCAGTCCTTGACGTGGGGGGCTGCTTTGAGAAGAGCAAAAACAATCTTTTCCCGACTCGAAAATTCATGAACAGAAAAATAACCCTCTAGCAGATTTAACCATTTATCTACGGCATCTGCGTCTATCTGACCCTTGAATATGGGGATTTCAAAATTAACTTGTACCTTAAAGGGTGTGGTGTATCCAGAGTAGCTGCTGGAAGCCGATGCGTTGCTTCTGGGTAGCCTCTGAAGGATCTGGGCAAAGCTGTCCATCATCGCGTTCCGTTGTCGCTCGAGGGCTTCTTCGAGCAAGATTTTGATGGGATCTCCTGCCCCCTCGTCTTTCTTCTCGTCCGCCATGGGAGGCCGTCAGGATTTGTGAGGCTGGTCTTGCAAAGGTTCAACCAGTTCAAGCCCTAACTCCTTATATCCCGACCTTGTTGGGGACATGCAAAGAAAAACAGAGAAAAAGCAGACCGCTCTGATACCACTGATCCGGATTTAAACAGGAACACAACAAATTACAGAGATAACCATATACACAAAGATGCAGCGGAAATAATACTCCATTTCATTAATGGAAAATACTGAAATATGCTTACAACCAGAAATGGAAATAAACCAGCTAGGGCGATGGTAGCTTATCTCTGAGAAGAGATGTGATGGCTACATGCCTCTGAACTGTGTTACAATGAGGCTCGAAGGCCTATTTATTGTTGAGAAACAATGGAAAGCCCTTAACATTCCAAAGCCTAACCCTAGGAGATGAAACGCCAAACTGTGGGCCCCGTTTGGGGTAAATTGGTACATCAACTTCCCGGGGTCGTAACTTTGGCATATGATCTCCGTTTGACGCGTACAATAGCTCATTAGAAAGATCTATCTGAGCACTATCATTGTTGGAACGGGCAACATCCGTCCATTCCATGGACCCATGTTGTCCCCGGATTCCCCAAAAAACGTCGTTTAGGGCCTCAAAACGGCTTTGGAAGTTCAGGACCCGAAAAACTGCTAAAAATAGTAAGTTGTGCTACAATTAAGGAAACTGAAAATGCTGAGAAAGACAATGGTGGGGGTCCAGGTGGACTTGGCAGGTGGCCACCAATATCCACCTGGATCAGTGGATGTCTATTGCACCAAGGGAGCACAATAAAGTATTCCACTATAAAGAATTGGTATGTCAAGGATGAGGAATACAGACGTGGGATTTATAATTTAATTACGAAAAGGGGTTTGTGCAATGGAGACAAATCAAGGATTTTGTGGACTTGAGTAGAGATTGGTTCAACAATCACCTAGAAATACTCAAGCATTGTTTTGAAAGGTGATTATTCAATTGGAGAGTTCTATTCTGTTTCCTTGAAAAATAACTATCAATAGGGGGGAACAAAGATGGTCCATATAGGGAAGAATTGCAAGAGTATGATTTTTTCTAAAATTATATCTATAGGCAAGTCAAGGAACTACTACAGAGGATTAGTGCAGGTGCAACCAAATTCTCATAATGCAAGGAATTTTTCACAGTGTGATTCAATACTCATCGGTGACTAGGTATTTGCAAATACTTATCATTACATTTAGGTACAATTTGAGTTACATTCTAAAGTCTCTAATTTCATTTATTGATGGTCCTTATTGTGTCATTGTCTCTCTTAATTTCATTGTGGTAGGATTGGAATGGGTTAAAAAATCAAGCATATCATTAAGTAAAATAGACACCCACGTGTCACTACATGTCATTGTGCATACTCTCTACTTTTGATACAATTAGAAGTGAGAAATATGATGTGTGCACAACTAAAAATCCTAGAAAGCATGATGAATCCAATCTTAACATGGAAATCAGAAACAAGAATCATAAAATATCAATAAATTTGTGACACGAAGTAAAAAACACAATAAAAGATTCTATGCCAACATTTTCTATTTAGTGCAAGATACTACTAATATTTCATAATTTTCATAGATGGTGGAAGTCATGAAGATGCCCTCAAACAAAGTTACTCGCTTGAAGATAAGATGGTTAAAGCAACTATTTACTTTAAATAGGCTAAATTTAGGTAATAAAAACAAGTTTGAATATCACTAGAAACACCACTCCCACATCATTTTATTTCTAGTTGTACAAGATAATATTGAATAAATTATGAGTACTTCCATTTAAATTGACCGTACATAAAATAACAAACAAGATTGATGATTTTAAAAGCTATATCCATCATTAAATATAAGATATGACAAGTATGGCTCATAATTTTAAAGGATATATCCATTACCAACTATAAGATAAGAGTTAATTAGATGAGAAAATGTTTGTCTTGATATAACATATAAATGCCATATTACTTATAACCTATGAATATTGTATGTTATTGTGCATATGTTAATTGTATAACATCAATCTGGGTAATTTTTTACATTTAAATTGTCAAATATGTAGAAGTTACATTACACTAGCTTAAATCCACACACAAATAAAATATCAAAAATATGGCAATGGAATAAGTAAACTTTTTCACACTGGTTTAAAATTTCCCCTTGATTGGTGAAGAACCAATTCAATGTTATTTTTGGTGGAGTATTAAGTTATTAACCCAAGATAAAAAAAAAATGTTAGTCTCTTAAATCACTGAAAAGGGATATTTAGAATGTTATATAGAAGTTACATTTCACGTAGCTATGAAAAAAGATATTTAGAATGTTATATAGAAGTTACATTTCACGTACCTATATCTAACTTGAAGTAATTATAATATTACAACTCCATTTTTTTATATAGAAGTCATTTTTTTTCACACTTTTCAACATTTTAAAGATTTGTCTATTTTAGTGTGATTATGAAATTAAATAGTTGATATTACTTAAGACATCTCCTATTTGCAACATTTTGAATTCTTAAGTGGGATATTGGGTAGGTTTTTGTTACTACCATATATCAAGTTTTAAGTAGATGGTGTTTTATAATTCACCCAAGAGACTTTCGGAGCACCCTTGAATTGCATGCTTGTTTCCATTATACATCTAATATTTGCAACATTTTCCATGTGAAGAACCCAATAGCCTATGTTGAACATGAAGCAAGTACCTCAAAAATTGGGGAATATAAGCTATTATATTTCTAGAGGGGGTTAGATCTAGAGAAGGCCACAACAACTATCATAAATGGATTCTTTTCAGGTTGTATTTAATGAAATTCCACTAGAATTTGCTACTAAAGTAAATCGATTCTAATTGCAAGGTATCTATATAACACTATCTATTTACATGATTCTAATTCCGTGATATGGTGTCTCAATAACATTATTTTTGAGTGATGGGTGCTAGATGTAGATAGCTTTCTCATGTCCTACAGGTAAATCATATCATTATATTTTTATGAAATCTCGAAATGTGTTCAAAGTTTGTCTCAGATAAGGAAATATGTATGTACTCTTGAATTTATCTATGTTGTAATAAGATCAAGAATAAAGTTATCATTGCAAATAATTAAGATCTACCATGTAAGTTTACTTTAGTACATGAAATTCTTGATTTGTTAGATCCCAACTAGTTAGGGTTGAATTTATTTTTGTTGTAATGAGAGTGTAGAAATTTCTCTATGGATCAACTAGCTCAGATACCATGTAGAAATTCCCACTTTAGATCAACAAATTATGCAATAGACTAAAGAAAAATACAAGATCTACTTCTACAACAAACTTTGTCGAAGCTTAATCGAATTGAGAAAGATCAAGAGAAAACATATAACTAAGAATGAGAAATCAATCACACATAACACAGAAGAAATAACCCGGGGAAAGCCTCAACCTGAAACCCCAATCTCTGTATTATCATACAAGTGGAAATCTTGTTCAAGTTACAAAAAGAATCATCTCTCAATCTATCCTGCTCTCTCTACAATTAAACAATACAACTCATAGACAGTCAAAGGCTCTTACAACCTTATCCTTTGCCCTCCAAGCCTCCTATTTCCTTGCACAGTTTTTCCTGGGGTCCAGTGCTTCCACTTGTGTGAATTCCCACCTCACACTGCTCACTTGGCTCAGAAATAACTGCACAAACCTGAAGGAGATAAATCATCCTACATGGATGAGTTTTCTTTATAGGAGAATTCCTCCAACTGATTGTACATTGTCCCTCCTTTGATCTCAACTGGGTCCTTGTCTGAATTGACATGCATGAGTTATTTATGAGAGAATATTCAGTTATCTGAAGTGCAAGAGTTACATGCATGCAAGCATTAACTAGCTGAACTCACAATTAATTCAACAAACTGTTTGAATTAATATAACTAGACTTGACTCAGTTAACTAAGACAATTAATTACAACTCAATATTACAACTCATCCTTATCTCTTTAGCTGATGGATAAATTCCTCAATCAATGGAGAAACTTTTGCATTTCCCCAAATAGACTTCATGTTTGATTTTCTACAACTAATTAACTCATGGTGAATTAATTAATTATTTTACAAACAACTGCTAAGATCAAATTCGAATTTTACTTCACTATTTTAGTTCAGGGACTAAGTAAATAGGAATCTATCCCGAACTACTATTTTTAGCAATGCTATTTATAGTACTTCCATTTTTCATTCCTTGCTACTATGTCCAACACTGGTATCCGAACTGCTATTTATAGCAGTGCTATTTTTAGCATTTCTTGTTGCCATTTTCAACACTCCCTTTCAACAAGAAAGGCATTCAACTTGAACCCGATCCTGAGCCTTTGGAATGTTCTACATGCAACACTTCTACCAAGTGTGGTTGTTCCAGCAACTCTAGAAACCAAAAAACTCCCAACTGACCTCTCTGTTGGGCTAGAAACATACTCTGATGTTGAAGCTCCCTCTGCCGCTGACAAGTGCTCCCTCTCCGACCTCTGAGTTGCTGCAACACTCCATGCATCTCGCATCATTGCACACCTCTCTGTGCCATCCTGCACTGTCGCAACACTCCTATGCCTCTCGTATTATTGTAGCCTACTAGCTTTGCACTGTCTTGGGATTCCTGCATTGTAGCTCTCTCTTCCACTCCATCCACATCTGCCTCTACCCACTCAGCTAGTACTGCTACTCCTCATTGAGGCTCCCGTGGCAAGGTCTAATCAAAGAGGTTGGGTACCTCAATGATCCTGCTCCTATTCCAGCCTTCTTGGGACTGTCACTCCACATTGCCCCACCTCCGACCTAGAGGTATGGTTGCATGTGATCCCTCTTCCCACTTGGCTCGAAATTTTCCCCTACTGGAGGTCTCTGCTTGAGTGGATGCCTCCACTCTATCTCCTCTCGGCTTCTCCAGTTGTTGCTACTCCACAACCTCATAAAGCTTCTTCAACAATCGTGGCTCCTCCACAATCATCTGAGACTTCTCTTGTGGTTGCATGCTGATAGGTAATGTACTCTCCCTCTCAACCACCAAGTTTCCACAGTTGCCTTGCTCCTCAAGGCTTTGCATGCATCTTGAACCTTAAGAGAATACATGTTCTTGACTCGTGAACCAATCTTCTTCACCTGTCTCGTGGTGATGTGTTGAAGGAAAACCTTTCCCTTACTGAAGACTACATCATAGCCCTTGTCTTCCAGCATGGTGATTGACACCAAATTTTTCTTCAGTCCTGGTACATACTTGACATCGGTCAAGGTAATGCGAGCTCCATGCTCCCTCTAAAAAACAACCGTGCCTACACTTGAGACACTATACTTTTAATAATTACCCATCGCTATGAGTATCTGGAGATCTTTCTCCTACAAGGTACTGAACAAACTCTTGTCGCCAGTCATGTGGAAAGAAGCTCCACTATCAAGAAACCAACCACTTCCCACATGGATGAAACCATGCATGCGAAAAGTGTGAAATCCAAGTCAAACCATGAGGCCAGTGCCTCACCTTCTGATCCTTTCATGGATCCCTTCTTGGATTTCTTCAGTGGACAATTTGTAGCAAAATGGCCCACTTCATGACAACACAAGCATCACACTTTCGATTTGTCAAACTTCTTCCCACCATGGAAAGAACTGGATTTGGGATAAGAATCCTTATCCTTCCCTTTCTTTGCCATACTCGCTAAGGCACAATTTTCTTCATCTTCCTTGGATGAAGAAGATCCATCTCTGGTGCTTCTCCATATCTCCTCTTGCATCAGATCTGACCAAAGTCATTCCCAATCTGGCAGTGTCTCTCTTCCGTTTACTGAGTCTTGGTAGCTATGCCAACTCTTAGGAAAATCGAGGAGTGCAAGACTAACCATGTCATCATCAGTGGTCGTGATCCCTACACTTCCAAGCTCATCCCTATAGGTGGTGAGCTTGTTCAGATATGTAGAGATCATGTCACCCTTTTCACACTTGATTTTCCAAAGCTTGTCTTTCAGCGTCAGCTTCCTCTGATCATTGCTGTTTTGATATAGATATTTCAATGTTTTCCACATCTAAAATGGTGTCTCCTTCCCATGGAGACTCGAGACTATGTGGTCTCGAACTCCCTCCAGAAGGATTCTCCTTGCTTTAGCCACACATTTCTTCCATTCCGCCAATTGAGTAGCATCAATCAGCTTGGGGACTTCTTCATCAATGAAGTCCTCTAGACCATTATCCTCTAATACTGCTTCCATGCGATCCTTCCATGCTATATAATTTGAGCTACCATCAAGGGCATACTTGAATCTTAACCCGCTGAACGCCATTGGTGAAATTGAGATGTGATAAGAACTCGATTTCTATATTCAAGAACCTCAAACTTCGAACTTCTCCCTTCTTGTATACTATTCTTCACCTTGATCACCTCTTCTTCTATGCCATGTAGAAATTTCTCTATGGATCAGCTAGCTCTGATACCATATAGAAATTCCCACTGTAGTCCAACAAATTATGCAATAGACTAAAGCAAAATACAAGATCTACTTCTACAACAAACTTTGTGGAAGCTTAATTTAATTGAGTAAGATCAAGAGAACACATATAACTGAGAATGAGAAATCAATCAGACATAACACAGAAGAAATAACTCAAGGAAAGCCTCAGCCTAAAACCCCAATCTCTGTATTATCATACAAGTGGAAATCTTGTTCAAGTTACAAAAATAATCAGCTCTCAAGCTATCTTGCTCTCTTTGCAATCAAACAATACTTCTCATAGATAGTAAAAGGCTCTCACAACCTTCTCCTTTGCCCTCCAAGCCTCCTATTTCCTTGCGCAGTTCTTCTTGGGGTCCAGTGCTTCCACTTGTGTGAATTCCCACCTCACACTGCTCACTTGGCTTAGAAATAACTGCACAAACCTAAAGGAGATAAATCCTTCTACATGTTGAGTTTCCTTTATAGGAAAATTCCTCCAACTGATAGTACACTGTCCCTCCTCTGATCTCAACTGGGTCTCTATCTGAACTGGCATGCATGAGTTATTTATGAGAGAGTATTCAGTTATTTAAAGTGCAGCAGTTGCATGCATGCAAGCATTAACTAACTGAACTCACAATTAATTCAACAAACTATTTGAATTAATCTAACTTGACTTGACTCAGTTAATTGAGCCAACTAATTACAACTCAATATTACAACTCATCCTTATCTCCTTAACTGATGGATAAATTCCTCAATCAATGGAGAAACTGTTGCATTTCCCCATATAGACTTCATGTTTGATTTTCTACAACTAATTAACTCATGGTGAATTAATTAATTATTTTACAAACAACTACTAAGATCAAATTCGAATATTACTTCACTATTTTAGTTCAGGGACTAACTAAAATAGGAATCTATCCCAAACTGCTATTTTTAGCAATGATATTTATAGCACTTCCATTTTTCATTCCTTGTTGCTATGTCCAACACTGGTATCCGAACTGCTATTTATAGCACTTCTATTTTTAGCATTTCTTGTTGCCATTTTCAACAGAGATTAAGAATAAAGTTGTCATTTTGGTCACTGAAATCTACCATGTAAGATTTATTCAGTACATGAAATTTTTTATTTGTCGAAGCCCAACTTATTAGGATTATGAAGAGTCCTCTTTCATGACAATATTTATGAATTCTCTATTCTTGCTCAAAGAATTACATATTACAGAAAGGTGGAAAATATATGAGATGCAACTAAATGGTTTCTATTTTAAAATGTGTGGAGAGAGTATAAAATCATTTTCAGTTGCATTCAAATATTTTGGAGCACCCACTAAAGTGTTTCATTTTCCTCCAAGTTGATTCCATTTCTACTATCTGAATGCTTCTAGAAGTCCTTCTCCAAAGTGATCTCTTAACTATCTTGGAGGGAAATTGATTACTTGATTGGAACCCACATATTACAATTTGATTAGGAGCAAGGGATGAGAAAGCTTCATATTCTTCAATATATTCTGCAAGTTAAAATCATATCGAACGATTTCCTTTCTGTTTAATTGATACGACAAGCACTCGAGCATTTGTTAGGATTTTGAGACCTTTTTCAATGAATTTATTTATGAAAGTTATGTTCTCAATTAAATAAATTAAATAAAATGTGAAAATGATGCAATGGAAAGATTTTATGTTTTAGTGCCTAAGAATTCCTTGCTAATGTGAAGGGCTTGGTATTTTCTTGACTCAAGATTAGTTGCATTTGACTTCCTAGCATTCTCTTAATTTGTTTTTTGTTGTGTTTATATTTCTATCCTTGAAGTTGGTGATCTATTGTGTGTGTAATAGGAAGTATTAACTACTAAACACTCTCAAAGGTGATATTGATGGATGACTACCTTTAAATTGTCCCTACTTGACACTTTAGCATTACATGATCATGCAGATAAATTATTAATCAATATTAAAGGGAAGATGATTAACATGCACTGTTTCTTGGCTTGTCATATAATTACTGCATTTCCCCCCCAATAATATATTTGAGACTACTTTTTGGCTGTTACTTTTGGAGCTTCCCTTTGGCTCAGAAAAACATCGAGGATAAATTTCCATTACATTGGCATTGGACATCATCAAAGAGGAATTCACCAAAAGCAGTAGAGGACATGGGAGAAATTGGTACAATGAGAGGATAACCGCTAGAGAAACACCGAGGCACCATAATTTCTTGTGTATTTAGATTCACTTGAAATTAACTAGTCACAAAAGTACCTTTTCTTTTCTAAATATTTTCATGTATACATAAATACTAAAAACACAATTTCAGACTAATTATTAAAACTAATAATTATCTGATAGTCATAATTTATAATTAAATATTATACTATGATTAATATTATAGGACACAACTATAGGGTCTAACTGTGAGGGTGATTGTGAAAATATATGTACACTGCTCATTATATTAGACAATCATCTCTCAAAGTGTGATATCCATCCAACGAAATGTACTCCTAGAGGCCATTGTGGGATTGAAATTTTTTCTTTCAGTGGACAAGTGGTGATATATTTTCTTAGGCCTTAGTTTTCTTCTTCCCTAAGGTTTTGACACTACTCACAACTATCACCTTCATTCAACCAAGTGACATACTCATCTTGGAAAGTTGAATCATTTTGTCTCAAAAATCTCATATGATGTTGGATCAATTTAATGATCCTAAAAACATGGGTCATAATAGCGATGAAATTTTACTGTGGGCAAAAGAATAGCCAAATTTAAGGAACATTACTCTTTTAGAACAAGCAATAAGGATATTTTTTACATTGATCTTTCTTTCTTCCATTTGTTTTCACAAGTTATCTATTGCCTGATATTTTTAACATGTGGATTAGTTAGTATAATTGTTCCTAAGGTTCTGTTGAAGGTTGTATACTAAGTTCGTAAGGTGTTATTTTCTATGGTGACATTTTATTTTCCTTGTTTATATAGGTCATCTAGCCGGATAGTGGCAACTATTGAATGTTGAGGTATATGTTGTATAAATATTTTATATTTTGCATTATTTTATATTCAAGTATTGATCGTCTTTCATGTCTTATACGCTGCATTGTATATTCTTTCATTTTCAGGAGAGGAACTCAATATTGATGGTAAGAAGCAACAATCGAAGAAAGAGGAGAAAAATAACACTAGAGACACTAGAGTGACAAATGAAAAATGAGAGAGAGAAGAGAATCTATCTAGTGATACCCTTAGATACAATATCTTACATAAGACACACTCATAGAGACTGATGGTCAAGCTTCAGAGTTGGTGAATTCACTTGCAATGCTTTGGCAACATAGTGATAATAATTTGAAATGATGAAACAATATTTCATGTGTAAATTGTAGTCCAACCAATATTAAGTTGGAAAATCATATTGTAATACTTGATATTTTATATAATAAAATTTATATGGTTGAAATTAGTTTTATTTGTACTTGATATTATTTAGTCTTGTAATTAACATATGTAACTTTGTGTTATCATATTAGATAAACATGCACATTGAATGCCATTTTTTAAAAATTTAGCTACAAAATCATACTAATTAATTTCTGTTGATTAATAATGAACACATAAAATCAATCTAAAACTACTAAATTAGTAGTTTATATTAATTAATTATAAACACGAATAAAATGAATATATGACTAAATTAATTGTTTATAATGATTATGAATGAAATTAAATGAAATGAATAGAAACCACTAAAAAATTCATTTATATAATGAATATGGAAATACCAAAAAAAATGATAAATGACTACTGCAAATGATAAATGTTTGATTAAAATGATGACTAAAATTTGCATATATGTGACTATTAGTAGATAATTTACAATATCTTATAATACGACTAAAATTTAGTCACATTTCTTTGGTCATTAATTAGTTTCAAATGATGACTAAAAGTTGCATATATGTGATTATTAGTATCTAATTTACAGTATCTTATAACACGACCAACATTTTGGTCATATTTCTTTGGTCACTAATTGGTTTTCTAGAGGATTCATATAGTAATATATTTAGTTGTATATCTGGTTATTAATTGCGATAATTAATGGCTAAGCCAATGAAACATTTATGACCAAATTTATGACTAAATATACTACTAGACGGTAAAATTGAGAAAACCAATTAATGACTAAGCTAAAAATGACTAAACGTTGGTCACGTTATAAGATACTATAAATTAGTAACTAATTAGTCATTTTATACTAGTGACAACCACCCATCCTGACCATCTACCAATAGATACCTATAACCTCTCCATTTTATTTCTTTTCCTTGGTTGTCTACATGGAAGGAGAACCCTTGTTGGAGTTTTTGCAATATCGACACCTACCTCCCCTCATAGTCGCCTAGCTTGGGCCAATGAACTCATCCAATAGAGATACAAAAATGTCATGTATTTTTAAAAATACCGACTCCTACAACTTGCATAGAAACCCCAAGAAAATCTTCCCCAGCAGTAACTTGTAACTTACCCTTGCTGCAATTTTTGCAAGATCGATTCCTACCTCCCCGCAGTGTCCACATGTCAATCTTCAGCTTCTAACCACCATCATTTCCCTTTAAGTGGCATCTCTACTGAATCAATAATATTATCTATCTTGTCCTCAACAAATTTTAGTCAACCCCCAAAAGAATATTTTCCTACACCACCACAATATTTTCTCTTGCTAATCTCACAATAGTGAATGTGCACTTAAAAATATTGTCACTTCCTACATGAACATTATTGTAATACAATTAATAGCTATGATTCAGTCCTGCAGAGGACTGATCTTCCTTTGTACTTTTCCTCCCATTCGCTACATTTATTTCCTAACTTAGGGTATAGATGCCTTTTTATTTTTCCATGATTCATTTGTCTCCAAATGTCAATCGTAGGTTATTACAAGACTTTGGGGATGAGACTAGTCCTTGTTTTCTCTATCATAATTCTCCTAACATATCCCCAATACTTAACTAACTCTCATCATTTTTTTTCCCTTCAAATATGTGATAGAATAACTCACAATTCCCTCAACATTCCCTACTCATAGAGTTTTGTATATTAATGCAACAAAATAGCTCGTAGCCCCATCGCATTAGTGCCTCTGATTATTATGGTTTCCTAATGCTTGATTGATTATGGAATAATGTGATCTATGCATCCTCCTTACCCTCAATTTTCCAACCAATTATCTCAATTGCTTCCAAACAAATAAATATAATGATTGGCAAGACCTACGTTGGTTTTGGAATTTATTCATCATTGATTGGAGTGAAAAAAAATCCCTACCTCACTTTTCATCTTCTACATTCTTGAGTAGTGGCCTCAATCTATTACACACAGTCCTCAAGGGAAATTTCCACTCAACGAGAATAAGAGGTTACGATGAACCTCTGATCCAAAATGGATCTTGTAGGTTAAGTCGAAATTTTCTTAACAACCAAGATGGTCCCATGTAGTGAATTTATTTTCAACTTGTGAAGAAAATGGGCAGTCCTAGATCATCCCAAAAAAACATTAATTAAAAGTGTATGCCGTTATAAATCTGGTGCTTCTTACAGTTTCTCATTTGAACTCCAGATGATGGAGAAATCATCCATCAAAGTTCATGAAGCAGGTGCAAAAGAGGCCTGGCTGGTCACATGGTATTTCCATCAGTTGACCGTGGCATCAAGTTGAATCCTATGTCAAGTGCACATCTGCAGTTTGAATAGTAATATTTGGGTTTATATTTCATAGTATGGGCACATGATTTTTAATTATGTCGTGGCACAAATTTTTGTCTCAAGAACATGTTATATTATGGTGCATAAACATGGTATTAGGTATTTTAAAACTTTACAAATAAGCTTATACATTAAAATGTTATGTTGAGTGCAAAATTTCCAATCATATGGAGCTAATTTTTTGTGGTAATACTTACGCTTTGGTGGTAAATATGTATATGATACATTTTAATGGGTGCATTAAACTATATGTTATAGTGCTAGCACGTCACATTAAAATGTTGCATTTAAACCTGTGGAAAAAAAAATGTCAAAGTTTAAGTTTCGAAATAATGTGCATTCAAGTTATATTACAACCCTATTGCCAAAGCATATGGTGGAGTCAATTTTTAAAAGGCGCAATGTATATGGCAAAGGTTATATGATATGTTGCATTTAAATACAATCCACGTCATCCCTCAAGGTATGATGGGATCCAGCTCAACTGCCAGAGGTACGTGGGGTGTGAGAGCTCGACGGAGCCAAGGTAGCTACGTCAGTCCATTTAGCATGGGATCAATGTACCATCACGAGATCTAGTTCCACAGTGCTGAGGTGGCAGTCAAAGGTTACGAAAGTAACAAATTGCATTAAAGTCAGCAAGCCACGAGGGATTTCAACTAGCCATTGGATGAGGTATGTTGTGCGGATTTGGTACAGCACAGTTGAAATACTACATAGTCAGTGTTCTGTTGCATGAACTCATTGCGGTTTTAACTTCTCGGAGTTATAACTGTGCCATTCAGATATGCCACAGAATCACTGCGGGACTGATGTGCTAAGCCACTAGAATAGATATACCATCACCAATTCATTGACGGAGCAATCATCGAGATTGCACCAGCATCATGAGATAAGGTAGAAAGATTGCATGCATGAGGATCTTACTAGATTTGATACACCAGAATGGTGTTGATTACCGGTAACGTGTTCGGGTCAAAGCTAGTCACAGAAAAATAGTTAATCTTTCCCAGTGTTTGCCATACCGTCAATGGGATTATTTTATCCTATGGTTCAATTATGGGTTTTTGCTGCAGTTTGTGTTATTTTGATTAAATGGCCATGTAACCACTTGCCTAAGTGTCACAATGTGACAAGGCCGAGGCATTCTACATTCAATGCAGTAGTTACATGCCTATCTTAGCTTGAGGGAGTTCAAGTGAACCTTAGGAGACAATAAATTCATCCTTATGCTCATGTAAAAGGCATGAGCATGATTTAGAGACTTGCATTTGGTAAGCATACCCTAAAAATCCAATTTATGTAGAAAATGTGGATGGTAAAAATATTCTTCATCCTTCATTTTTCTTGCAACCTATTATAGGGAAAGAACAATAACTTAAAATCACACACTATTATCAAAGAATTTATATAGAAATGTAGTAAACTAGATGTAAGAGTGTTGTGGAGTATAATACAACAAGTTTTAGCTTTACATCACAAAGTTGAGAGTGCCTCTTAATATTTGTCTTCTTTGCCTTCTTTAAACTCCATTCCGAATGTTTAATCTCTACTTCATATTTGTATCTAGTTTCTCGGGATGGGTGCCTGCCAAGTCATTTGTACTTCATCAACAAGCAAGCTTGGTGATGCAAAAATAGGTCAAATATCTAAAATTATTATAGTTTTGTCTCAATTATCTAAAATCATTAATATTATATGATAGAAAACATCATAATCCATTTAAAATCACAATAAATACTGAGAAATGTAAATAATCTTACATCTTCCTGATCAACCAAGTCTGCAAGGCAAACTCCTGCTTCCTGAAGCCGACCTACCACATCAAGAATTATTTTACTGATTCTCTATTTTATTGATCCAAGTGTATCCAATGCCTGCAAAGAGAAAAATAAAAACTCTTAAATAGAGCAACACAAGGTTGATGTTTATAAGGTGATCAAAGCCATAGCTAATCAAAATTTAGTATGTTGTCTGAAACAAGTATATATTAAAGCATAAAGGGAAATGAACATGTAACAAACCTTAAATTTCATTTACAAAATGATGGGTCAACCATGCTTTTCCTTGCATTCAGTCTATGTATAATAATTAAGTTATGAAACAATAATACACTAAATCCATACCTGATATACTCTCTCTACTTAGCGCTTCTGAACTCTCTTCGTTGCCTCTCATTGTTAATTTTCCTCATATGTGTTAATTACATAAGAAGGAAAGATTAAATAACCTCCCTTGTTAAACCTATAATGAATTAAAGTAATTTCTCTTAATACCATGCTCCTTTCCAAAAAATCATCCAATCAAAAAAAGTTCTATATTACATTGATTACCAATAAAAAGAACATAGCAAATTCAAATTTGTGTCAAATTTTCCAAAGACCCTAGATGACTGATGTCTTATGTTTCTCTTAATTCAAATAAATCAAATATGAACTTTTTAAATCACATAGATGAATGTTTATAAACATGCAACAATCCCTTGAGAAAGAGTTCCCTTGGAGAAGTATAACCTGTTGAAATAGAAGTATGGTTCTACAGAAGAAAGAAGGAAGAAACTACATATGTATACCAACAGGAACCATGATATCAAAAGGAATTTGAGATCTTGACCATATTGGATTCCTTCTGTTGTATGTATGCCCTTCTACATTTAAATGATTCCAATAATATTTTCATCCTTAGATCAATTGTTTCCACTTCTTGTGAAATTGTCCTGACGTTAGTAGTGCCTTGATCTACCAACTAATTAAGAGTATCTCTATAATCTTCTTCAAAAATCTAACCATGTTCTTACAAATCATATCATTAGTCGCAAGGCCTTTAATCACGTACTTAGGGTTTCATGCACTATTAGCATATACATTTTCTTTATACTTAGGTCATCCTAGGGTTCACCTAGGGATTTATCACTGATTTCATTTAGGAATTTATTACCATCAACATATACATTTTCTTTATGATTAGGTCATATTAGGGTTGATCCATGCATTTAGCAAATACATTTAGGGTTTCACTAATGCATTCCACATATAATTCATGCTTAGTTCATCTACCTAGAGTTGCTTTCATATATGTGTATTCATCATTGTTCAACCAACCTTTCTACGTATTTCTGACCAACATTCTTCCAGGGATTGTTAATTTTTCATCACAATGTTTGAACAATGATATTGCTTATTCATCCATTGGTCTACTGGGGCTTATGTTGGGTCTTCATGTATCTAGGTTTAGCTTCAACAATGCTATGGTATGACACCATATTGAAATCAATGCCAACCTTATCCAACACTGTTATTGACTGGCCTCAAAAGAAGTATTCTTGCTTGGAGTCACAAGAATAAATTTTAAATGTATATAGTTTGTATAACCTTTTATCTCTTAATGCAGAGGTTCCCAAGGTCATAGATTGAGATATAGCATCATATACACTTAATCTAAAAGTAATGGGTGATATGGCATGGTAATTTTATTATACTTCATTATGGAACCAAAGATGGTTCAACCTACTATGTATTCTTTGCATTTTATATCCAACCACATGACTACCATATGTAATCTAGATGGATAACTTTCAACACATGGCAGAGATTTCCTATGCATATCTCTATTGATTTCCAATATGCATATGCATAGAACCCATTCTTTGACATCCATAAGACCTTTACTTTCTGGAATATGTATAAGCATCCCCTACTTCACCCTAAGAAAAGGTTCACACAATATCTGACTCATGTAGCCAATTGAATTTGAATAAATAACCCTAATAGTGTTTTCTCGCTGTAAGTTAAAAATAAATGAAATAGTACAAAATTCTCTGCATTCTTGCCATCTTCTCTCCATACTTCTCTTTCAGTTGATTGTACACATTTTCCTTAACAAGCTTAATTTTTGGATAGATATAAAGGCATATAGCCAATAGAGCATATATCTATTCATTTTTCTTCAGAATTTAGTGAAACTCTCAAGACTTTTGATGGAATTGTTTGGTCTTTATTATATACAACAAAATTTCATTGAAGGCCCATATTGCCTCAACATGCCTTTTACCAAATGCTCTAATTAATATGTGGCATATCTTTCAAGCATTGACTATATCCATTTTGCAAAGAGCTACACCCCAAGCTTAGTATATATTTCTTAAAGAATGGAAGAAGTTATAAATGCTTTGATAACAACAAAATTTATGATCTATTCACTAAAACTTGAGTACTTGAATGGTAGACTAAACCACCAAGAAAAATATAATTCCATGAGAAAAACAATGTTATGAAACCAGCTCAAGAAAAGGATAGAAAAGATAGATCAACGCCTTATAATTTAGCCTCTTCGAGGGGGCAACCTTTACATTACATAAATGAACAATTCTTGGATGATACAAATGAAAAGACCTCCTTTCTATATATAGGAGTCTAAGGGGTCATAACATAATCATAGCCGACATAACAATAATAATGTAAGGGCACAATAATAATAATAGTGGACTTCTATGGGGAAAAATAGTAAGAATATGGGCACTACATGGGTACATCAATATAATAAGTGGGTTGTACTAATAACCATAAGGAGTTACACTAGTAGTATAGGGGCTTAACATGCCCCTCTCCTTCAGAAAGTGTTGTCCTCAACACTTGAGTAGTTCTTGATGCTTCTGTATAAAATTCTTGTCCTCCCATGTGGAATCTTCAGCGGGTAAGTTCTTCCACTTGATGAGATACTCTGAAATTGATTGATTTCGTAGCTGTCGGGTTCTTGTTTCAGTGACTACTCCAGGTTCCAATATGATTTTTCCTTCCTCTTCAATTTCTAGCAATATTGTTTGAATTGGGATCTTTTGCAACTTTTGAATAAGTGGCCATACTTCTTTGTCCTTCTTCCATTCATCCCTTGCTTCGTTTATCCTATCTGGTTGGAAAATAGAAATAGCACAAAACAATGCTTCCACATCCTCATCCTTGAAGAGTCTTCCCATTCGGTAAGGTCATTTTTTAAGTGCATGTAGTATTGCCAACATTTCCTTCTCATAAATAGCTTGCTTGAGATGTAACAGTAAAAATACCCAATCACCTACATCAAAACACTTTTCACTACGATGTTGATCTACCTGTTGTTTCATTTGATTTTGCACCGAAGTGGCGTTATCCTTTAAAAGTTGGAGAACTTGTTGTTGATGCTTGATGTGATCTTTCACTGCTTGAACCTTTTTCTTCTTGATATGTCCTTCTATCTCTAGAGTTTGAGGAGTGGTAATTTCTTCCAATCCTTTACAAGATATGGCCGGATTCATTTCTTGATGCTCGATGTGATCTTTCACTTCTTGAACATTTTTCTTCTTGATATGTCCTTCTATCTTGATAGTTTGAGGAGTGGTAATTTCGACCAATGAATTACAAGATATGGTTGGATTCATTTCTTCTTTCTCGATGTGATATTTCACTTCTTGCACCTTTTTCTTCTTGATATGTCCTTCTATCTTGAGAGTTTGAGGAGTGGTAATTCTTGCCAATTCTTTACAAGATATGGTCTAATTCATTTCTTCTTTCTCTAGGTTGGGGTCCTCGCGTATATCTTCTTCTTTTGATGTTTCTTGATCCTTTTCTTCCTCCTCTTCATAGTCTATGTAAAATAATTTCTTCTCAGCACACTTATGACCTTTAGTGCATTTGCTATCACAATTGTAATAAAGCCCTTTTTCTCTTTTTTCTTCCAATTGTTGTGGTGTAACCCTTGTAGGTTGTGGAAGGCTAGGAGAAACAAAACTTCCATCTTTATAGTTGTGAGGGGTATGCTTCCTGGTTTCCATAATTTTGCCTTCCACTATGTCACAAATCCCTTTTACTCTTTCCAATTGTTGTGGTGTTACTCTAAAGAAGGTGTTGCTCTTTGTATCCTCATAATGTGCTATCATTTCCTCCGTGAAAACTGACCACGTAACAAGTTTTTTACGAGAACAAAGGCCTTCATACCATAAAAATTGATCTGGTTCTAAATATGAAGATGCAGTACATACCTTTTGTAACAGTGGTACACCATGTATATCAAAATATTGCTCCATCTGAAGTATCCAATTTACAGGATCCTTGCCATCAAACTTCCTCATCTTGCTTTTTCTTGATTTTAGGAGCTCGATCTTGAAATGATTGTAACTCTGTACTTTCATATTTTTAAGTTCTGACAATGCGAATTGTAGTAGTCCTCTATGTCCTCTTTCCAATGCCACCAATCTGATCCAAATTGGATTCTCCAAGAAAGCGTTATGCACAATCTCCCAAGATGACCTAATTATAGACCTTTTCAGAAGAGCGAACTTGTATGTAGTGCCACGTGTCATTATTTCGACCTTTCGATCTGAAAAAGATATACAAGAAACTACAGTCCGTCCTATTTCTGTACCTTCTTACAAAATTTCAATCCGATGCTCAGAGAGAAAGTTATGACGATTTTCCCCAGGTCACCTGTTTGGAATGTAATTCAGGAGTCTACAAAAAGACCAACTTCCTCAGATCATATCTCCGCAAATATAGAGCGAAAAGCTATGAAATTCAGACTCGAGGTTCAGCGCGATTTCATCCCAAATGGGTATTTTTTGCAACTTCTGAAACGTCTCAGAAACAAAGTTATAGCGAAAATTCCACGATGACCTATTTGGAGCAGCGAAACCCTAGAATCCAAAGCTCTGATACCAAATGCTATGAAACCAGCTCAAGAAAAAGATAGAAAAGATAGATCTAAAAGACCTCCTTTCTATATATAGGAGTCTAAGGGGTCATAACATAATCATAGCCGACATAACAATAATAACGTAAGGGCACAATAATAACAATAGTGGGCTTCTATGGGGCACAATTGTAACAATATGGGCACTACATGGGTACATCAATATAATAAGTGGGTTGTACTAATAACCATAAGGGGTTACACTAGTAGTATAGGGGCCTAACAAACAATGACTGGCATTTTAGTGAAGACATATGATGAGTTTTGTTAGCTCACAAATCCTAAAGAATAAAATTGTAATAAAATAGACGAAATGAAATATAGAACCTACAAGTCGTGCATAGCCCAATATTTCTTCATCATGTATTGCAAATTTTTAAGAGATATAAGGGAAAAGTATACATACCTTTCTCAAACTTTACCTTATTAAGAGATTATTCAATTTGTTAGCTACCAAGTATGCTTCAATTCTTACTGAAATTCTTCTAAGATAATAGGTTGATTTCACTGATGTAGTGGATTCCTTTCACATATAGATGTTTTATTCATCATCTTTGTATGCATTTGTATGTCCCTCAATTAATTGTTTAAGTTGATACTTATTCTTTAACATTTTTTTAAATATTTCACTCTGCACTAATTATATTATTATGTGGCATGTTGATATGCATGGAAAAGAACCTACACTATCATAAGTAAACAAAATGCAATTTATTTTTACATTTAATGTTAAATTTTGATTATTTGTTTATATAATCAAAATAATAACTTTTGTTTTGTTGATATATTTAGTCCAAGCACCAAAGATGATGTTCTTAATGAGCAAGACTTGTGGTCATCCCCAAACCTTGTGCTGACAATATTAAAGTATGTGGTAAAAAAGAAAAATAGATTATGGAGTTGATTCACAATAGGGATGAAAATAATGTGGCTGAGGTTAGGATCAATAAATTGAAAAAATATATTCAGTCATATGAAGTAATAACCATATTTTAAAGTGAGTTTTTTTTTTTACCTTTTTATGTCATAAGTCTAATTTTGAAAGTTTGCTTTTTAACTTTTACATTATTTAATAAATAAATAAAAATATTTCTTATGTATATATATTTTGAGGAACATTTACCCCTGCAATAGTCAAATGATCCTTAGTTCAGTGTTAGTACTAGTGGAAATAACAATACATGACATGAGCATATGGTCAACACTAGCACCCAACATATATCTGCGAGGAAACTATTCACTATTCACCTTTGAGTGGTAATGCTCCTAGTACTGACACTGGGTCCACACCATTGGTTGTGACCAATGAGCACATGACTCTCGAGCAAAACATGTAGCTAGGCTCTGGATCAGATGGTGATAGAGGTGACCCTAGTACAAATGAAATTATGGGTTCATTTCCTGGAGCATCATGTGTTAAGAGCACATAGATGATTTATTACACTTTTTTGGTGAATGAGAAAAGTATTCCAATAAAAACTCCAAAATTTCATGGTACATTTTGATGTTTTAATTGTTTCATGTTTTGTATCTAAAACATAAGTCACCTATATTGTTATTTTCAAAGTAATGATCATATATTTTTGTATGTAGGTAACAACTTGTTCTATACAAGAATGGATGACAAAGCATTGGAAATTTTTGGGCCCACTGTAAGAAAAAGGTGGAGTTGTCAAAATGCCAACCTTAAAAAGGAGCTTATGGCTACCTTGAAGATCTATTCATTGTAGATATCTTCAATAAAGCCAAGATCACCACCACAGCTAGAAAATAGTTTAAAAATATATGAGACCACTATAGGAGAAAATTGGTAGAAAACCCTAGGTATGAGCACCCTCCCATGATTCCCAATATGGTATGGAAGGGCCTCATCGAGGACAAAAAGGAGAATGTATTGAGAAATGAAGGGAAAACACCACCTAGTCAAGCAGGGTACATTTTACATCTTGAATTCAAGACATTTAATTTTCTTTCGTTTTGAATAAAATTGTAGTATATAATATAATTAAAACTTTTCATAAGCTCCCCAACACTTTGAAGGAAACCAAGGCAAGGCTTGAGAAGCCTAGGCAGCACACACTGGGCCAGGGCGACTATTTGATGCTACAGGCACAAATTGTAAGTACCCAAGACTTCTTAACAATATTATATGTTATATTGTCTTCCAACATTATGGTAATTGTGATAGCAAATAACAAAAATCAATACTCTTATGCAATCCAAGGTAATATATTTGAAACTGAAGCTGTGAAGGAAGACTTCAAGATTGCTTTCAAGTTCTAATATAAAGGTGTATTCGAACACTAAAAAAGCATGGGTCAAACCCTATGATTTGGTTTGAAGGAGAAGGTAAATAAAAATCAATCCACATTAACCTTTCATTAATTATAAAATGCAATCATGTTTGATATAAATATAACTTGTTACTTTTCTTTAATTAGTAGGGGATTAGTACAAATATAGATGATCCCATGACTACTGAGCATAATTCCTCTGATAGTGTACACCAATCAGAACATTTTGGTGCTCTCGAGGAACCCAATGTTAGTAGGGTGAAATCCCAAGATGAGGTCCGAAATGGTAATAGGGTTGTATATTAATCATATACTTAATAATTTCATACTTATAAAGTATGTACGTTATTTTGTTTACTTATTCATTTACTATTATCTACTTATAATTTTTTGATCTGAATGGTAGAGCATGCCATATAGGAGGATCCTAAACCAGAAGAGGACCACAAGGAAGTCATTGTAATGGTGTAGACTAGTGCACAACGTAAATAATTACATTGCAAAGGTATTTTTTATTATTAAAAACTACTTCAATGATATTCAATAACTAACCATATAAATTTAATATTTTTTGTAGGTGATGCCCGCCCACAACATCCTCAACTTTGTGAGAACATCACGACCTGGGGTGTAATGTGTCAGAGGAGCCAGTTACAATCATCATCATAAAAACCCCAGCTAGGACATGAAAATGTAGAAATGGATGAAAAACGTTTGAATTCTATGGCTCGTAAAAAGAAGAGGCAAAACAAAAATTGATGATGTACAATGTTATAATGTATAGTATAAGACTTATTTGTATAAAAGATTTTTGATGTAAAAGAAACATGTTGATCTATAAATATTTTTAAATAAGTTCTTGCATACTTTTTTGTACTTAAGTTAGAAGAATATGAAATATACTAATTTCTTAGAAGTTGCGAGAGGATGAATGTCAACAAAAATGTTTCTTTATCAATTTTATGTTTTTCTAGTGTGTATGCATAAACCTTAATGTGTTCCTATCAACTTGTTTTATAGCAGATAGATTGGGTACTAGGGAGTGGAGAGTGATGTGTGTGGGGGGGGAGGGGCCATAAGAGCATCCACCTTCACGTGATTGTCCCTGTTTAGTAGAGCGTAATTTAGGATTTGGATAGTCGTAGAGCAAACCTCCCTCATTCAAAAAGATGAACAACCAAGTCAATGTTGAATTCTTTGTTACTCTATCAAATCGAGGATTGTTTGCTCCAATTTTATACTACTCCAATAAATTATTCTTGAAACCAAGAGGATCTCATTCAGGTATGCATGCATGTCAATCTTGTCTAATTTTTGTTTAGTCATAAAAATGTTTCTTAATTTAATTTATTATTTTTCTTATTATTTATCTACCTTTAACACATTTTATGTGCATTGTAGGTATTCTTATTCCAAAAATTTGTTGTCCACAAATGTAACATGGATAGAAAGAAAGTGGATGGATTTCTCCTCTTGAGTAGCCATTCCATATTAGGTGTCCACCCTATCTTCTGCATTTCAATTCCAGTCCTCCTTTGTTGTCAATTATTTGCTAGCTAATTACCAATTATTTTTCAATTATTATAATGCTTGGAGTCCTTCTTAATTCATGGACTACATGCATCCACCTTGTCAACTTCATCCTACAATGTTGTAATATAGCCTCATTCACATCACCATGCATGGGTTAGGGTTTTGATTTCTTTATAGAAAAAGTAATCAATCCTAGGGTACAAACCATAGATCCTTTTAATTCAACCCTTGCCTAGAGTTAATAGATCAATATACTCAAATAATCAAGACCTTGTCTTTTAGCTTCATATCAACTCATTAGGGTTCTAAATTAGTAGGAGCTCAAATGAAAAGACCCTAGATTCAATAATCAACCAATAGATGTCTACTAGTTTTTTAATCAAATGGAATTAATAAAACACCTTTGCATATGTCTACCATTGGTGATCACTAGTCAAATAATGGTGTTGGAAAGACACAATCATCAAATACATTTCATTTTATGGTGATAAGTTTTGGGGACCTAGCTTTTGTTGAGCTGGTTGGGCTTAGTTGCAAACTACATTTCCTTAATGCATCATCTAAATAGAGTTTAGGGCCCATCCTTTACATGTCAAGGCATCTTTAGACTTGTGTCATTCCTTAATAGAATCCAAACGCTTGGTGACCTTTTCTTGGTGGGGATCAATACCCCTGCCTACCTCTATATCCTTTCAAGACTTTTGCTTATGTTGAAAAATGAAGCAAGAAAGTCTCAATTTGATTTTTCCTTGGTCAAATTGAGAAAAATTGAATTTCCACATCAACAGACAACTTGCATGTAGTTAACTTGTGTGACATGGCTTGTATCACCCAATTTACTTAGTAAATTCAAGCTAGATGGTTTGGAGTTAAGTTAAAAATGTGTGATTGCTAATTTTTAGCACTCAAGGTTAGTTATTTCAAGTTGTTTTCAGTTAAACTAGTTCTAACTGTTAGAGGAAGTAGTGGAAGGTCAGTTGTGCAGTGATATTTCAATCTAACTCAGCGATCATCTAGTTAATTGATTAATCATCCCAAAATAGCTAGTGCATGCATAGAATTCAAGTTCCCCAACTATGCTTGAGATTCCAAGGTAATGTAACATCAATTATAGACTAGTCTTGAGTGTACAAGTGTTGCATGTAGCGAGATGACCAAACTTGGGAATTCTGCAATCATTTTTAAGGAAATTCTTAAATAATAGGGGCCTAATTTCCTCAAGAATTACATAAGGAAATAGGGGCTCAATCAGAGGTTGAATTTGAATAAGTCTAGGTCAAAGCTTCTCAGTGAGTATAGAGATAGTTTATTCACTTGCCGGTTGAGATCAAAGTGAGCTAGAAATTGTAATACAATATCTATTCATTTAATTAATGCAAGAAGGATGAAGGGATTTTAGAAATTGATTTTCCCTAGAAAAATATTGTGCATGTGTGTTATTTGTTGTTGCATGTTTGTGATTGTTGTTCTAAATTATGAATTAATTTTCATGGATCGGTAGAGTAGAATTGTGTATCTTGATTTAGATTAAAATTTCTTGAGCATTGTTGCAATTATACACCATAATTTCTACATGGTATTAGAGCAAGATTCATATTAGAACAAGAATTTCTAATTTGTTCCTCAAGAGGTTCGAATTTGTAGTTTAGTGTAGCAAGATCTCTTCAGAGTTGGGAATATGACCTTTTACGTGTTGAGACTAGAGTATGCCTTGGAGGGATACCCCAATTTCATTGCATTCAATGATCACATGGAGGCAGTGTTGGATGACAATGGATTTATGGAATATTTCAAGAAAAATATTGCAAAACCATAAGCGTATGATGCATAAAACTAGCCCAATGGAAGAAAGATGTAGCAAAGGAAAGGAGAATAATATTTGAGGGAGTGCGAGACCACATTGTCTCAAATATCCATGGGAAAGAAACTCCTTACACAATGTGGCAGGAAGTGACATAGATATTCTAGAATAGTAGTGACCATAGGAAATTGGCCCTCAAAGACAAAATTTGAAATATCAAGATGCAAAAGAATAACACTATTCTGAAGTATCTAAGAAGATTTACACAAGTTTGTGATGAATTTGGTGGGGTTGGTTTTAATGTTGTAGAAGATAACCTAGTAAGCCTAAATCTTCTAGGCCTTCCCAAAAGCTAGCATAACTACGAAGACTCAGTGAGTGAGAGGGAGAAATTACTGAATTGGGAACACTTATGGTCTAATTTGGTACAAGAAGAGATCATGTGAAATACCATAGATGAAACTTCATCTAAAGGTGAGGGTGAAGAAAACTTTGCATTGGCTAGAAAGGGAAAGAAGGGAAAAGGGAAGAAATATCAAACCAAACCAAAATCCATCCAAGGAGGCAAGAAGAAATATTTGTCCAAACTTAAATACTATAATTGTCATGAATTTAGGCACTATGCCATGAAGTTTCCACACAAAATGTCAAGAAATAAGACCTTAAGTGGAGCAATAGGTGAAGCCTTGGCTTCACCTTTATCGCATGCATAAAATTTGGTTCCCCATTCCACATGATAGGGTGTAGAAAGATTTTCAATGACTCGGAGGAGAAATATATCCAGATACATATTGAGATGGGGGATGATGGAAGTTACAACATGACTGGGATTGTAACAGTCATCTTTCAGAGGGAGTTGGGCTCCCCACTGAGACTTAAGGATGTCATGTTCGTTCCAGGCTTAAAGAAAAATCTCAACTATGTTTCAATTTTGGTAGATCGATGTTATGATGTGATCTTCAGAAAAGGGAAATCATTCCTAAAAAACATAACAAGATTACAGGTGAAGTAGATCAAGGTTTGTGTGAAGAACTTGTATAACATAGATGTGTAAGATTATGTTGCATTAAGCAGTAAGGAAGAGAAAGTGAAGAGACACAATGTCGATGAACTTTGGTACATAATACTTGGCCATTTGCATCATGGCATCTTGAAGATTATGCAACAAATAACCATTGGCCTCCCTAAAGAAGAACTTGAGTAGCAAGATGTATGCAAAGGATGTACCTTGGGGAAGTATGCAAAATACACATTCCATGATCAGGAGAACAAAGTACATGAAATCATGGAAAGGATCCACTCTGATCTTTGTGGACCTCTCTTAACAACCTCCACTGGCAGACACAAATATTTTTTCATTTTTACTGATGACTTCTCAAGGAAGTGTTAGATTTTCTTCATGTGGAAGAAATATAAGATATTCTCCAAGTTCATGTAATTCAAAACAATAGTTTAGAAAGAAACTGGTAAGAAGGTGAAGGCTCTCAATAGTGATAATGGAGGTGAGTATGTTTCAAATGAATTCAAAAAAATTTGTGAAAAAAGGCATTCAAAGAGAGTTGATAACACCCCACAATGTACAATAGAATGGGGTGGCTGAGAGAAATAATTGTATCATTGTGGGAGTTGAGAGGGTTATGTTGCATGACCAAGGCTTACCACTGAATTTGTAGGTAGAGGCATGCAACATAGCATCATACTTGTAGAACCAGAGTTCTCATTGGATTCTTGGAATGATTAGTCTGGAAGAGGCCTTCTCGAGGAGAAAGTTGGATGTGTCGCACTTCAGTATTTTTGGAGCCATATCTGTTTACTGCCTTCTCTCCAAAGAATCAAGGAAGAATCTTGAGCCAACAATAGAGTTGGGGTTATTTAAAACTCCTCACAACTACTGTGTGTACATTCCTTCCCTCAAAATGACAGTTATGTGAAGGGATGTAAATTTTTATGAGAAGAAAGTGATTCAATGCTCTCTTGAGAGGGAGCTTCAAATCCCACCAAAAGAGGAGCTTTTAGCTCCAAAGGAGGAGCCTCGGGAATTTGTGGAGTATCCACAAATTAAGGAGCTGAGAGTGGAGACATCCACTCAAGCATAACCATCTAGAGAAGGAAGAAAAAGAACTAGGGAATCTAATAGGCTTATGTAGGATGTGAGGGAGAATGTGGGAGATCCTTCAAATTTGCATAGGCAAAGAAGGTCGCCTGATAGGTACACTGGCTACATGGCTCTAATGATTGAGCCATCCTATTTCAAGGAAGAAATAGAAAAACTTGTATAGGCTTATGCAATGGTTTATGAATACAAATCCATTGTAAAGAAAAGTGTTTTAAAAGTTGTCCCAATACCAACAGATAAATCAGTTATTGGTTTGAGATGGATCTTCAAGGTTAAGCATGTAGTAGACAAAAACATAGAGAAGTATAAGGCTATATTTGTTTCCAAGGGATACTCTCAAGTTGAGGGAATTGACTATGAGGATACCTTTTCTCCTGTATCAATGTACTCATCCATTAGATCAATTCTTGCACTAGATGTGTAGATGGGGTGGAAGATGCACTAGATAGATGTAAAAACAACATTTTTCAGTGGTGTTATTGAGGAGGAGGTGTACACCAAGCAACTAGAAGGTTTTGAGACATTTTATTGGGAGTATCATTAGTGCGGACTCAAGCGATCATTATACGGTATCAAACAAGCACCCCATTATTGGTACTCCAGGATCGACAATTATCTCACTGGTTTGGGCTTCAACAAAAGTGAAGCGAATGTGAATCTCTATCATATTTGGTAGAAGGTAAATTAATTATTATTATTTTATATGTTGATGATTTAATATCAATTGGTGATGAGCACTTGATTAGCTCTTAGAAGGAGGGCCTTGCAAGGGAATTTGAAATGATGGACATGGGTCTTATGCACTACTTCCTTGGGTTGGAAGTATGGCAATGCGATGGGGAATTGTTTGTATCTCAAGGAAAGTATGCCAACGAGATACTACAAAGATTTCACATGGAGAGTTGTAAACCCATCGAAACACCTCTAGCAACCAACTAAAGGAAGGAGGATGCCACTTCAGGTGAAGAATTAGGTTCACTGATGTATCTTGTGAACACATGACTATATATGTGCTATGCAGTCAACTAGATGAGCCAAGCTATGGTTAGGATAACCAAATTATAATGGAAGGAAGCTAAGCATGTTTTACGGTACCTTAGAGGCCATACCAATTTTGAACTATGGTACATAAAGAAGAGGGAGTGGAGTTGTGTGGCTTCACATATGCAAATTGGAAAGGTAGTCCATCTGACTGAAAGAGTACATATGGTTGAATTTTTATTGTTGGGTCCTTAGTAGTTTCCTAGTACAACAGGAAGAAAATATATGTGGTGCTTAGCTCGAGAAAAGAAAAATGCATGGTTGCAGGCTAAGTAACATGTGAGGTGATCTAGATGAGAAATATACTTGTGGGACTATTTGGTCAGATGATGGATCCAAATGTGACCTATTATGATAATGATAGCTGCATCAATCTCTCCAAGAATCATATATTTCACAATTGATCCAAGCATCTAGATATTTGGTATCACCATTGTTGGCTTGAGGGGGCCTGACCCAGGTTCAACGTTAATTAGCCAAACAAATCCCTACACTACTGTCCCTTTCGACATCAGCCCACAGAGCGCAGACCGAAGTCTCACCCGAAGCAGTCTGGGGGGATGCTGGAACCAAGTTTCCACACCTTGAGATGGTTGTGATGTCATTTGATTCCTTCTATTGCTACCTTCATGCAGGTCGCTTCTTTCTAGGGCTTGCAAGATGAGACCTCTATTCCATTCTTCCATACCACTGCAAAAGGGTACGATCAACCTTCGCACAGCCCTAACCTGCTGCTCAAGTACTTTTGCACTGTTATTGCAGCATGTCGTGCAGATTCCTCAATTAGTCTAAGAAATTTTCTTATCTCCTGAAATACTTAAATTTAACACCGCATAAGCAGGTATTCGTAATTTCCTTCAATTATTTAATGTAATTGCATTCATTCGTACATCATATAAGCATAAAAAAGGAAATTCATACATAAAATATCCAAACACATCGACTAAACAAAGACACAAAAATTGCAGAATATCTCTTTTTATTAATATCTTCCAAGTGTTATAACCTTTGTCCGCCCTACGCACACAGCTGTAGGGGTCCACGGACTCAGCTACAGACTTCTACCCTAGGACTCTGCACACTCAGCTGCAAAGCCCCTACCTATGCTATGACCCAAGACTTAGACTTCTTGCTCCAAAGCTATGACTCTATTACATCATGTGTCATTCTATCTCTTTAAAACTACTTAGAGCTTAGAACTTTTTATAGAATCCCATGGTTCACGGACCATGGGTACATCTCTTACAGTTGACTTTACAATACTAAGGGTGGACTACCCTTTTTGACCCATAATACCTTCGTGCTCCGCGACCGCAAAATGTAGAGTCTTTACAATTATATTACAAACATTGACTTAAACATAGGCTTTTAGCCCCAAAATTGTCCTTGGGGGATCTCGCTCCCAACATGCCCCCAACACAAACATCGTGACTCGCCCTCGAGTCACTCGGTAGGCATGGAGATCTTTGCGCGAAGCCCATCTAGCTCGACTGGCATGACCAAAACATCGACCATGCACTGAGGTGCTGCCTGCTTCGCATCTTCAACTATCTTCTGGGTTACTGCTCCTACACTGTCGACATGACACTATTCAATAGTTCTTGTGTCTCCTTTGACAATTGTTCAAACACTGTACTTGCTACCAGTTCTTGAAAGAATTCACAATTCATTTGCACTTGAGAGCACAACAACTCAATTCTAAAAATGCCAAGTGTTTTTTGTTGGACAACTACTTGTAATTTATAGGGCATTTTGAATTCAAATCTAACCATTCCCCCCAAAATCGGGTCATTAATGCCGGATTGGCGATAGATTTTCAAGGATCTAAGCCATAAATTTTGTCTTAAATGCTGGTTGCCCGCTCCATTTGACCTCACTTTTGTCTTCTTGTCATGAACAGTGACCATATCGGACACTTTCCGGCCAACCTGCGCGATTTCTCCATGGGTAGCATAGCTCCCTCCGTGCTACTGCGGACCTAGTGACACTTCCTTTCTTTGCACCATCTGCCAATCGCACATCTCCCCAACCTGGGTAGTGTAGTTTATAGTCATGCGCCTCCTTTCAGCTGCCTGGAGTGCTAAGACTGTGCTACCTTCATTTAGTCAAATGGTTAGACCACCGATGTATGGCTTCAAGCAACTGCCATTCACCTTTCCTGAGAAGGGTTCTCCATTCAATTTGACAAGTTGTACTGCTCCTCCATCGGTGATTTGCTCAATGACGTAGGGCCCTAACCAGTGCACCCTAAATTTCCCTAGAAATTTATCAAACTTACTATCATATAACAAAACTAGGTCATTTACCTTAAATGTGCGCAACTTAATGTGTCGATCATGCCATGCCTTTTTGCACTGCTTTTGGACCTGCTGGTGAAATCTAGCTAAAAATCTTTCTTCCTCCAGTTCATCCAACTAGATGAGCCTTTCTTCTAGGACTCTGCGATCCATCATACCTATAAGCATTGTTATGCATAGGCTAGGCACAATATACTCCATAGGTATTACCGGCTTCAACACCATAGACAAGCCTGAGAGGGGTTTGTCCAGTCAACTTCTTGCATGTCGTTCGATAAGCCCATAGTAGTGTAGGTATGTATAGGTCCCAATTATTTCACTGAGCATTACAAACCTTGGTCAGTGCATTTTCAAGCACTTTGTTGAACGCTTCCACCATCCCATTTTCCTATGGGTGATAAGGCGTACTCTTCTGGTGGTATACCTGAAATTCCTCTGTTAGCACGCTGATTGTCTCATTCAGGAATTGCGTACCACGATCACTCATCAAGATCTTCAGACAACCAAATCACGTCAGTGCATGCTTAAATAGGAACTTTGCGCCAGTTGCACCCGTGCAATCCTTCATTCACTGTGCTTCTTCCCAACGAGTAAAATACTCTATTGAAGTGATAATGTACCTTACTCCCATCTTTCCTTGTGGCTGAATGGGTCCTACAAAATCTATCGCCCACTTCTTGAAGGGTTGCAATGTCATTTTTGGATTCAAAGGCACCTCATCCCTCCAAAATGGTCTGCCAGTTCTTTGACATACATCGCATGCCTTGCAATATGCTTTTGAGTACTGATGAAGGGCTAGCCGCCACAACCTTGCACGTAGAATATTTTGTGCAGTTGCTCTCCCTGCATAATGGCCTCCCGCAGCGCCCCCATGAGCGTCTGTGAGGATGTTGCATCTTTCGAACTCAGGTACATACCTTCCTAATATCTCATTAGTCCCCATCTTGTACAGATGCTGAGCAATGATAGATAAATATGTTGCACACACCACTAGTTCCTTCTTTTGCTGGATAGTGTATCCTTCTGGTGTAGTTCCTATTGTTAGGAAGTGTATTATATCCTTGAAATGACCATCTATGAAGCGCACTGCAAATAGTTGTGTGTCAGGAAATCCTTCTTCCAAGTTGGTAGGTTCCTCCCATGTTTCGATGCGTGACAGATGGTCTGGTCTCGCGTTCAATCATCCAGGCTTCACAACAACTTCAAAATCATACTTCTGGAACAATAAGAGCCACCTGCAAATTCTCTCCCCCACGACAAGACGACAAGCTTATTGACCAAGTACTTTAGCACGGAGTGATCTATATACATCTTAAAATGGCCTCCCACCAAGTAGTGCCTATACTTATGGAGTGCATAACCATGGCTAGCCCTTCGCATTCGGTGCTAGAATAATTCTTCTCTGCTTTGGCCAAACGCGGACACAGATCATCCTGCCTATCATACTTTTCTGTCATTTGCATCTTTGGCTTCCCAAAGTGAGTTCTCATCATTCTCCTACATTTTCACCAATCATCAAAGTTTCCCTTGTGCATACCCCACTATCTTGCGGATGTAGCGTGGAGTGCCTAGTCCAACACCTGGAAGCGCTACTTTTCTGGTACCTCCCTTTCAAATTCATCCAAATGGATATCTACCTTATTCAGACCATCATAAGTAGGCATATTTCTTACCTCTGAGGACACACAGTGCAACGATCGGATCATCATGTTGCAACTCAATGTAGTTACTTCATGTAATCGATTCTGCCAGCGTTCTATCTCTTCACTGGAGTCCAAAGTGCAAGAACTCTCACGGTCCCATGTAAACTGTCCATCCGCAGTGGGGTTCACCCAATCTTAGTGTCGTGCTGTTATCTTATAGATATAGTCCAGTTTGTCATCACTCTAATAATTACAGAATGGTTCCATATAGCATGATCCTTCAGCAGGATCGAGGGGTACTACTACGCGCAATGATTTCTTCTTAAATATCATCTTTCACTTCTTCAGATTGATTGTCCAGTTCATATCAGTAGCCCAGTCAATTCCCAAGAGCACGGGATAGGGATTGTTGTCATCCACTATCTATATTACTTCAAAGTTAACCAACGCACCCACTCCCTCAATATCCACAGTCACCCCTGACAGTTGCCCCATGGGGATGATCTTCTATTGATTCACCATCCTTAGCTAGATCGGAGACCATTGCATCACAGGTATTTCTGGGAAAACTAGAATTCCTAAAGAATGTTAGCCCTCTAGGTTTGGCAACTACCCTAGAAACAACAGTTAAAGCAATTCAAAATATTTCCTATGAGTAATAGATAAGAATGAGATGATAAAGGACCAACCTCTGTCTTTCTCTTGATCCCTTGCTTGATCTCCTTCTCCTTTGGCTGATCCCATAACTCCTCCCCATACTTAACACACTTGGAGAGTACCTGCACAGTTACGAAAACAAAGAATTTTCAAAGCATCGTGATCTATTACAACACAAACATTATAGAATCAAAAATATAATGAACAATTGAAAGCATTTACAATTAACACAATCAATTGGGAAAAATATCAAAGAACTTTATTAGTAACAAGGAATATTAAAACCCAGTTGTCTGATCCAGCACCATCCTCCCAGCTTCAATCCTTCTTCACCTCATGAATTAGCAAGAACACACCAACAATCATACAATGCTCTCTCTGCAATACTGAAAGCAGGAACACCTCCTTACAATTCACAACAATTCTGCCTTCTAATCTCTTGGATGGGAGATGCTTTTATAGATGCTTGCAAGGGTGTGAGTCATCCATGGGAATTGATGAGTGATTCCATTTGTTGAAATTGGTTCCACAAGGGAGGGAAATTGGAGATGGTTTCCTAGTTCCCTTGGTCATCCTTGGGCGAATTCAGAGAGGCAAGTGGCATAGGAGAAGTTTCTAGAATATTCCATGAGCAACCAACTAACAAACTATCCTGGAAATTTTTCTAACCTCGCCCATCGCACCTACTAAAGGGCCAAAGTGCGATGCATCACACTTAGCTAGTGCAGCAGTTAGTATGCATCTCACCCTAACACAAGGCTTTCTGATATGGTTCAGTTTTGGCACTTTTTTGTATGATTTCTTAGATGGAACTTTTGTGGAAGGAAGCATTCAGATGACTAAGCTTCTTTAGGGTATAAGACAACCATTTTAGGGGTTGATGAGACCCAATATCATCGACATATGATTTTGGGGTTGATGTGCCCAAATATGTCTATAACAGTTGCCCCCTAATGCATGAGTTCATAAATGTTCATGTCGGGTGAAATGCTTCATCATGAGGATCCGAAGTTTCGAAATGGAAGGTGACTTGCATAAGTTACAATAAAATACATTATCATAATATGATTTTTCATGAACTAGTTGAGGGAGGCATTCCCATGCTTAGCTCTATAAATTTCATTTCATGTACATTGATCAGATAGTCGTCTGCAGATACAGACTTGTGATTCTACAGATATAGAGTCGTAATCCATGATTAGGATGACCATCTGTGTAAAGTCTTTGTACATTTGATGTCTTCATATCCCTAAATATATCGTAGCCCGGATGGATGAAACTAGATCTGGGGTCTTCAAACTCGTTCAATCTTTGCTCGATGTACAAGTCAAACCATGTGAAGAGATGTCCTGAGGTCGAACATGGAAAGACATCGCCTGATTACCAGCCAATGATGTGAGCTGTTAATAGATGCGAGAGGGATCACCGATAATGATAATGATCCTCAAGGTACTACAATACATTTCACGTGGTGTGAATACATGATCCAAAGTCCAACACCACGCAAAATATTTCGGTCAAAGGCCATCGATGTTAACTTGTCGCCAGAAGAGAGAAATTTTCCATTGATGTAGACAAGCTTCAAAGTACTAGAAGGGTGTTTTTAAGTCAACTTCTTGGATAATGAGCTGATGTCGACAAGAAGCGACTCATCGTAGGAGGGCCTTGATGTATCCCACATCTACGACACAAAAAGAAGCAAATAATTTCTAGAGGTGAAAATGAACTGACGACATAAGGTTCAGGGATGGCGGTCATGAAAAAAATGAAGGTTGGAGGTATTGCAGCGTATGAGACATTAAATAGATGACTTCTCTTGAACATGTCAGTGAAACTGAGATGAATTGGTAGCGTTAACCCCAAAGGATGGATGGTATGAAAGACCAATGGTATGATGACCGGCGAACAAAGTAACCCAACCCAACTCAATCATGGAGATGAAGTGAAAGTGTCATGTTCAAGAGCCACTTGCTACCATAAACTCTTCAAGATTTTCCCCTTTTTCCCCAGTCATTATTGACCAATACCTCTTTATTTTTATCAAGCTTTAGGAGGATAACATATGCTTGTTCTATAATTCGCCCTTTGGGAAAACCCGTCACTATTTGATGTTTTAACGACTCTAGCGATAGTGAAACTCGGTCTCGTCTAGATGGAAAATTTTGTCGCTATTATTTTAACGAGTTTAACGACAAAGATAACTTGGTCTTTTTCATGTTTAGAGAGTTTGAAAAGAGACGAAAAGAAAACTATATAAGTTTTTTCTTGTAAAGTAATCCCTCAGGTATGAAAAAGGATAAAATAATACAAGAGGGATGACGTTTCCAATACTTTAACGAGCCGGAAAAGACAAGCGCTCAACAATATTTTCATGTTTAGAGAGTTTGAAAAGGGTTTAAAGAGGACTCTATAGCTTCTTTTTCATTTTGAATCAAAGCTCAAAAAGAAGACAAAATTTTTTCTTGGTGGTCAAAGATGCTCAATTCACCATTTAACACATCATATTCTATCGACAATTGTTCAACTTGCTCAAAAACTCCATCAAATTGATTAAAAATACAGATTCATGGATGAAAAATGAAGTAAAACTAACATTTAATTGAAGTACATGGAAAAGTAAACATAAAAGTAGTTTTAACATTTCATTTTCACCATTTCATTTCAAATTTTGGATTTTGGAGCTCTGAAGTGGTTTGCCCCCTCAAATTTCACTAGTCGATTGGGAGAGATTCCGTGGACCATTTCCTGCGCCATCAAGACCAGGTAGGAGCTATCCTTATGCTCTTCAATTTCATTCCATCTTTTTTTAGTTCTGGGCAAGTTTCCTCATATTTCTAGGCCTCAGGGGTTTGAAAAATTCGTTCTCCAATCATCACACTTTGCCTATATCAAAAAGTGCAATGCATACTGGGCTACCAACAGGCCACTCAGTATGCATCTCACCTTGCTCAAGAGCTAAGTGCGATGGGTGCAGAAGGGCAAGTTTGTACAGTGTTTTTTCATCAAATTTTGAACTGTTTTTTTCCAAAAAGGGATCCTAAATCACCTAATGTTTGCATTATAGATATTTGTTGGATCAAGATGGTCGTTTCATGCTGAGAATGAGAACATGAAGAGGATGATATGATTGCTTTACATGACCAGTGCATAGTGGATGCATTAAGGAACTGTGGTTTACTGAAGTTTTTTTGCTTATCTAGCATGAGACAATAGATAAGTTTGCTGCAGTATCTTCTTCATGCTTGGGATCCTATTGACCAGGTACTCCAGATCAGGGGTAAATCCATTCCTTTTACGATCGAGGATATTTATTTTCTGACTGGTTTGTTACACAATAATTTGTCACTGCCTTCATCCCAGTCCCTCTAATGTGTCATGTGTCAAATAAACATGCTCATATTAAGAAAATGCTCTCTATTGTTGCCAATTGACCCTCATTTCTTAATTTTTCTGCCTTGTCAATGGAATACACTTAATATGCGTGACAGACCCCTTTCATGAACTGTCCCATCATGACCTCGTCGCAGGAGTACACCTGTTTCCTGTGATGGTCAGATTTCAAGCCATGACGAAAGGATATTAACTATATTTAGCGACGGATGGTTTGCATACATTGCTTCCTAGCGATGTCATCGCTAAGGCTTAGTTCACGACCAGTGACGATCCAGATTAGGCGAATTTGTTCCAATAGTTTGCCTTTTGGATGTCTCTAGACCTAGTTGTTGGGTCAGTTTGGGTCGCCCTTCCCCCTCTGGGATGGTAGTTCCATATTTTGTGCTACCTTCCTTGAGGATAAGCTCTCTCTCCCTCATTTCGTGGAGACTCCTTCTCCTATAAAATCACTCACCATTGCTATGATTTTCTAGTTCTTTTGGTTGTACAGTGTTGTTGTTGCTTTTAAGTTTGGTAGATAGCCTTGTTGTGAGTGTGACAAGTGTGGGATTTTTAAATAGTTTGCAAGAGGTTGTGGAGTTTTCTTAACCTTGTATTAAAGCTTGTGAGTGAGTGAGAGAGAGATATATTGTTGTGTGGGAGACCCATCTTTGAGAGCGAATGCTTGAAGAAACATGTTGGATGGACCCTCTGAGAAGGTTTGTGACGTCAAGACTTGGTTGTAAGCTTTGCTCTTGAGTCATTATTAATACAATCAATGATGATTTCCTATGTCTTGTATGTAATTTACATGGTAGCTTAGGACTTCTTGACTTTATGAGTAAATAGATCATTGTTGTTCTTGGTTACGTGCTCTATTGTTTTCTTGTTGTGTTTCAGGTTGATTGCTCATTAAGGAGAAGGAAACGGAAGCTAGAGCAGAGCAATGGAACTTCATCAACCACCGGTTTGAGGTAGGCCTACAACAATGAATATTTAAGGGAATTAATTGTTGTTTTATCCTTGCTGTGACTAGACCCACTTTAGGGCTAGAGGGGTTGCCTCTGTCCGCAGAGGGAACACTTTCCTACCTCACAAGTTGGCGACTCCACTGGGGACTCCTTCACATGGTTTTTTCTCTTGTTTGCTCTTGTTTTGGTTTTGATTTAGTGTCTTTTGAATTTTGGGGTTAAATTATCAGTCTTTTGGGTTACCTGGGTCAATCTGGGAAGTCCCCTGATTATCTGTAAGGATAGGCTGGCTTTTGTTTGGGAGTTTTTGTTCATCTTTCATTGTTTTTGAGATCATCGCTGAAAAAGCTTAACAGTCGCGCTGACGTCACCCTATCTCTGTTTTAAAGTTTTGTGCGTGGTTTAATCCTATCGTACAATCGTGATGATCCCTGAAATTAGCCCGCCACGGAAGAGACGTGTACTCTCATGAAAACATCACTCTATTGCTACGACTAGCGGCTGATTGTCCCTAGTTGCTGGTGTTATGCCCACAACGATTCTTGTAGAGTTGTTTTTTCAATTCTACCTCCTGAATTCACCAATCCTGTTGATCCCCTGTTATCTTTCTCTTGCCCATTAGTTTGTTTTTAATTGCTTCTGGTTAAGATACTCTTTCTTTGGTTTCATTGAGTGGATCTTGTATTTTTGGCTTTGTGACCTAGTTTTTCAAATTTGTTTGAATTACTTGACTTGGTTACTTGTTTGCCCAAGGTTCATCTGCAACCTTCTTGTTGATTTGTTTGAGGCTTCTTCATTGCTTGTTTCTTGCTGGTTGATTTTTAGTGACAATTATTGAACCAATTTTTTCGACATTGATTCGATTTCTTTTCACTACCAAACATATATCACCATTATTTGGATCGACCGGTTTTTTCACTTGCTTGTTTGTCTCTTTAAATTCAAAACAATTGAAATCAAAAGACTGCATTAATTTAGTATATGAAAGTGAAAGTGTATTTTCATCTCGAGTTTTCATGTTTGAAAACTTGGAAAGAAAATATTAAAATCTATCATCAGTACTATCCATGCATTGTAGGGTTGATGTGTTTATGCATTGTGTCTCTTAGCTGATCTTGGTTTTTCTTGGTTTGGGAATGATCTCTCTACCCTCCCATAGGTAGGTGTTCATTGAACTAAAAGATGCTTTACCCATTCTAGCTGCATCATAGGTTTTTTGATATACATACGGTAAGGCCTGGAAACTGAAACATAATCCAAGATCAACTCTAAAATGAACTGAATGAACTTAACAACACATTAGAACATAATGCACATTATTTAGAGGTCTAGGCTATAGATGTGCTCTGGCGTTGTTAAACCTAGTCACTATTGTTTTCACTTAAGGTTGGGTGATTCCTCCTTATGTGACTCAATAGCAGTCTAGTACGGACTTGTGCTCCCAATACCGTCGAGTATATGTTGGGAGACCCCACTAGGTTATCATCCTATATCCTTAGGAATCTATGTCTTCCACCTTGCAAACCGTAATGCACCGAACACATCATTTGGGAAGATTGACTGCCATACGGAAAGTACTTGGTTTTCATATGATCACCAAGGTGTATATGCAGTTTTACGGGTTGTTTGGTAAACCTTTTGCCTAGTTTCTCCAGAATATTCATTTTCGTTCCTTTTCAGACTCCTTAAAAGAAAAGGTCCATCTGAGCACTTGTCCTTTCAGGCTCATTAAATATTCGAAGGTGACTAGATTCATCTTTTCGTCCTTTTCTTGACTCTCTAAAAATGAAAAGGTCAAGTTCTGTTCCTGTGTCTTAAAATTTATTCGGCCACGTTCATGCTTACCCTATTAGATCTTGTTACATTTTATTTTGCATAGGGTTGTATTCCTTACTCAATTAGTTTTCCATAGGTTTTTTGAGTTAAATCATCCTGGTAGAATCAACGATCCCGTCTCCCATTCCAAGTGACCAAGGATCTCCATCTTCTGTTGCTCCTGAGGTACCGGTTTCTAACGATACTTTTCCTGTCATTCCGAGTATCCAAACTCTTAACTCTCACGCTTTGGAAGATGAATCTTACGACATTTATTGGAACCCCATATGGGAGCCTTTTGAAGAAGAATTTCCCCTTACTCCTCCTGGTGTTTCGGTCCCAATGTCTTTTTCTGACATGGATGAAACAAACCCCGTCACGAGTGAAGAGACCTTAATGGAAAGTGGTGAAATCCCTATACCTACGGAAACTTCACCCTTCCATGTCACTCTTCTTGGTATTACGTTGCCTCTACACTATAATGCTTTGGCTAATATCATAGGTTCTAGGTCTCCCCTTACAAGTTCCATGTGGTCTCGTACTGTCACTCCAACTTCGGGACCTTTTACTCCCCAGATTCACAATGTAACTGTCACGTCTGTCCCGACTATTCCAACCATTTGTGTGGCTTCCTCAACCCCCGTTGTTAGTGCCGTCACTGCATCTTCAGTTGTGACCACTATTGCCGAACCTTCAACTGGTCCTCCAAATAGTGGCCCTTCGACATCCACATTTGGGGTTGTTGACCCTAGCCTTAGTGCCCCACCTTCTTCTGGTTCCATTCCAGCAGGGGGGGCATATGATCAATATCTTCAAGCTCTTCAGAATTCAGATCCACAAAATCCAGTTCATTATTATGATTCTCGAGGAGCCCATATTTACCATCCAAGACCCATAGCATCTCAGCCTGTGGTTGAGGTTTCAGTTCCGTTATCTGTCGCTTGGGGTACCACTGCTTATCATGGTGGCCAAGTATAGTCTTCAAATTTTCAAGATCCACCCTATCAAGGTCAATCGTCTTATGGACAACCATCTTATGGACAGTCGTACTATGGGCAACCTTATCCAGGGAAACCTGTCGGCCCATAAGGACAACCCATTCAGGGACAACCTTCGGCCTTCAGTGGGTCTTCTTTCACATACTTCGGGCAACCTTTTGGAAACCTAGGACAACCTTACATCCAAAAAGTCCAACCTGGTACCCAGCAAGGTCACCCTTTTGGAAAAGTTGGTCAGCCTCAAATTCAACAAGGCCAACCAATTGTTCAGCCTACTCAACCATCTGGTCAGTCTGGACAACCTTCGGTTGCGCAAGGTTAACCCAATACCTAGTAAGTTCAAACTTCTGGGCAAATGGGCCAACCTCAACCTCAACCAGGCCAACCTTCTAGCCAGATGGCTCATCCTTAGTTTTCCCAAGGACATCTTTCTGGGCCTGCTCAACTGGGCACTCAAACGCTCATTGCTTCTCAAGCTCCACCTAGTTTTCAGCCCTAATCTGGGCTCCAAACCCAATCCACTCTCTAAAATCAGGTTGGATCCCAAACCCAACCTACCTATCAAATGCAACCTGGTCCCCAGGCTTAGTTTGGAGCCCAGCCACCTTATGGTTTTCAACAGCCCCAAGGGCAAACTCAATTTGCTCCATACCAAAATTATTAACAGCCACAGGTTAACCCTTATTAGAATTTCCAGCAACCATATGTTGCTCCTGCAGGCCAAGTTGGTAATTAATGGAATGCTGGGGGTAAAATCCAGGGTCAACCATCTAGTTACAGTTATAATCTATATGGAAAAAATCCCTACGGAAAAAACCCTTATGGGCCAAATCTGTCCGGACAAAATCAATGGGGGAAATAAGGAACTAGATGGAACTCTGGTGCTACTTCTTACGCACGGCCTTAGATGTCCTTTAACCCTCAATTACCCTTTATAGAGATGTTGAAATTACCAGATGTGTCCAAACTGACAAATGATCCCATTCTTCGTAATCAGTATTGGCCACCGGTTCCAACTAAGATTCCCGGTGATTGTCCCAAATTTGATGGTAAAGCTAGAGAAGATCCCCAGGTTCATGTCATGACTTATCATCTATGGTGTTCATAAAATTCATGGTTCGATGATTCAATTCAGCTCTGCCTTTTTCAACGAACTCTCACTAGCTCTGCCGCAAAATGGTATATTAAGCTAGCTCGCTGATCTTTTCAGGACTTTAACTCATTGGCTATGACATTTTTAACTCATTTTCAGTTGCTAATTCGATATGAAATAGGCACACATCTCTTGACATCCTTAAAGCAGAACACAACCACGCATATCTCCGATCACATCCATGAATGGAGGAGACGTTGCCGTTTGATTAAGTTCTGGATCCCAGATCAGCTTTTGACTAACTGGTTCACAACCTCATTTGTCAGTCTGATAGCCCGAGACATTGCTATGGGGGCATGTATAACTGAAGAGCAAGCTATTGTGTGTGCTCAGTATCTTGACTTGGTTTACTCCCAGTCCGGTAAGCTATATGATTATTTTCCTGATGCTCAGTGACCCAGAACTTCTAAAGACCCATCAACACCATTTGTTGACGGTGTCATCAGTTCTATCAATGCGTCCTCTAAAAAATCTTCCACGAACCCTAGGAAGCAAAAGTCAAACATTCCGAATGAAAATGATTCTCAGGCCATATCCAATTCTGGTAACACTTCCGAGGTTAACGCCGTTTAGTCCACCACGGTGGACAAAACTTCAAAAGGAAAGAAGAAGGGAAAAGGAAAGAATAAAGCCGATCAACCGAAGCAAGATTCCCCTAAACCTCCACCCGAGGAAGGTGCCAAGTGCAAGCCTAAGTATCCTTGCCTTATTTGTGATGAGGATCACTATACTAAAGACTGCCCAAGGTGGTCTGAAGTTAGTCGTTTGTTAAAAGGTGCCCCTAGGACTCTTGTCGTGCTCAAAGAGCCTTTTCCCTCGTAGCAAACTCAAATGGTGGCTGATCCATCTCAATCCTCCTCTCCTTTTGGTTCTCAGGTATTTATGGCTGGGACAATTCCCATCCATATCAGTACTCGGTCAAAAGAGTATCCTTCGCCTGTTGGGAAGGAAACTGAGGTCCCCTCTAGTGCTCCTTCATCCAGCTCTGGTCTGCTCCATATCGAGTGACCTAGTACCGAGTCAATCATCTGACCTCCCCCTAAAGGGTTACTCCAGAAGTCTTCTTACAACCCTAATGCTTGTGCTCCACGGCACTATAGCATCATTGAGGACTTAGCCCAGGCTCCATCACCTATGTCTGCATTAGAGGTCCTTCAGAGCTGCCCCTCTCAGAGGAAGTCATTGCTATTGGCCATCGGTGGCATTGACCCGGCTGACTTGGATTTGATCACTTTTGACCTAGACAATCATGTACCGAGACTGCCTCACCAAATTGCCTTCCTTATTCAAGTCATCATCAATTCTAAAACTATTCACCACACGGTCATTGATGAAGGTGCTTCTACTTGCATTATGTCTATTGCTTGTTGGAAGGCTATCAGTTCTCTGACTCTGAGTCAGTCTCCCACTACCTTGGAAGCCTTCGATGGGAGAGAGTCTCATCCTTATGGTATACTCCTGCATCTGCCTATTACCCTGGAAGGGAAGACGGTCTAAGTGGAGGTCGAAGTTGTCAATGCCAATTTAACTTACAACCTCCTTTTAGGACGAAGATGGACATATGCCATGTGAGCTGTGGCTTCATCTCTATTTGGTCTCATTTGTTTTCCTCATCAAGGGAATATTTTCACGGTATACCAATTGTCCTTCTTTGCCTCTTCCTCCTCCGATGGCAACGTGGCTTTCGTATAGCATACCTCTGTTCCATATGAGAGTGTGGGTGCTGGACTCTTTAAAGATCCTGCCCTTATGGGTGTTTTTTCACTCCCACGTCCCAACATCACTCCTGTTAATATGATTTCTGATCGTTCTGATCCTTGGGTTCTTCCTCCTGATGATCAGATAGAATCCTGGGGTGATGTATTGCCATTGAGTCCTTCCGAGCTTGACTATGTCAAAATTGTTTCCGTATCGACTTAATCTCCTGAACCTGCTCCTTCGAGCAGGGCTCTCGACTCATATATTCAATCCCCTTGGCTCGGAGATAGCACTTCTTCAGACCCTTTATAGGAAATTTTTCCTTTTGATTAAGCAATTATTGAGACTATGTCTTTTGAGCAACCTCCTTGGTCTGATCATCACCATCGTTCCTCGTTTCTCCCTACCCACGAGGAAATGCTTACTTGTCTTGAGTGGTTTGCTCCTTGTCTCCCCTCTCAACCCCTTCAGACACCCATCCAAATTCATCAAGTTTTTTCTGAAGGAAACATGGGGAACATTATGCAAACTCAACCGATCGACATCTCTGTCAAACCAGGGATTGTCGAGCACATTCATATCAGAGTAACCTGTACTCTGGAGGAGATTCAGCTTTATACTAATCTCTTTCGTGAATTTCATGATGTTTTCGCTTGGTCTTATGAAGAGATGCCCAACATCATGGTGCATGAAATACCTACATATCCGGGTGCCAAACCTGTTCGACAACATCTATGCCCCATGCACCCCCTAAAGGCTACAGCTATTAAAGTGGAAGTCAAAAAGCTTCTTCAAGCTGGCTTTATTTATCCCATCCCACTTACATATTGGGTTTCTAATATTGTCCCTGTGACTAAGAAATAGGGCACTATTAGGGTATGTGTTGATTATCGCGACATTAATCGTGCCTGTCCCAAAGACAACTACCCTACACCTTTCATTGACCAGCTCATTGATGAGTGTGCTGGGAGTGAGATATATTCATTCGTGGACAACTTTTCTGGTTATAACCATATTAATATCTCGCCTGCGGATCAACATAAGACTGCCTTTATTTGCCCGTGGAGTACTTTCGCTTATAAAAAGCTCCCTTTCGGTCTAAAAAATGTCGGTGCTACCTTCCAGTGCACAATGTCTTACGCGTTTCATGACATTCGACACATTGTGTAGCCTTACCTGGATGACCTTCTAGATCATTCAGCAAAATGTCGAGACCATCCAAACCACCTTTGCGAAATTTTTCTTCGCTGTCGACACTATCGTATCCATCTTAATCCGCATAAGTGTGTCCTCTACGTGGAATCTGGCAGACTTCTTGGGTTTGTCGTCTCCCGGGAGGGTATTCGTCTGGATCCCCTTAAAGTTGAAGCAATCCTGAATCTCCCCCCCTGCTTCTTTGCAGCAATTGCATAGTCGGCAGGGCAAAGTGAATTTTTCATGTCGTTTCATTCCGAATTATGCTAAAGTGGCCAAAGTCTATACACAGTTATTAAAGCGGGATACCCCTTTTCTTTGGGATACCGCTGCACAAGAGTCGTTCGAGTAGCTCAAGGCCCTCCTTGTTTCTGTTCCATTGTTACGTCTGCCTAATTATCACCATGACTACACTCTTTATTTGGCCGTCGTCGACAGCACCATCGGCATGGTTCTTGTCCAAGACGATGATGATGGTACTGAGCATGTTGTTTATTATCTCAATCACAATTTACTTGATACGGAAACTCGATATGCCTATGTCAAGAAGTTGGCATTGGCAGCCATTTATGCCGTCCAACGTTTCTGACACTATATATTATTGTGCACCATGACAGTGATTTCTGACTGCAACCCAATGACATACATCTTGTCACGTCAGCTACTGGGGGGCAAGTACTCAAAATGGATTGTCCTCTTTCAAGAGTTTGTCTTGGAGTTTACTACAACCAAGTCTAAGAAGTCCCTCGTTTTCACTGAGCTGCTTTTCTCCCTACCATCTACTACCACGCCCTCTCGGTTAAAGGATCATATACCGGATGAGTCTTTGTTCATGATTAGCACCCATGATCCTTGGTACGGGGATATTATTGTCTACCTTCAGATGTCCTCCTTTCATCCAGATTTGTGCAAGGATGTTCGGCGACATGTTTGCCATCATTCTCAACCTTAACGCATATTGGGGACACCCTGTACCATCTTGGCACTAACTCTCTTCTCCACCATTATCTAATGTTCGAGGAAGCCGAACGAGTTCTAAATGACTGCCACTTTGGCACCTGTGGTGGTCATATGTCCGGATATGATACTGCTCAGAAGATGCTCAGTGCTGGTTATTTTTGGCTGTCTATTTTTAAGGATTGCATTCTTGCCATCCGCTCTTGTCATGAGTGCCAAATCTACCAACAAAAGATGCTCACGCCTCCTACTCCTTTGAACCCTGTCGTTACCGTCGGCCCTTTTTCCAAATGGGGCATTGATTATATGACTTGTAACCCTCACTTGGCTGGGGGGCATGGGTATATCATCTTTGCCATCGATTATTTCACAAAATGGGATGAGGCGATGCCTACGCTATCTAATGACAGTAAGATAGCGACACAATTTTTATTCAATATGTTATTTCACAATTCGGAGTCCCTCAGGCTATCATCACTGATCACGGCAAAAATTTTCGTAATCATATGATGACTGAGTTAACAACCTAGTTGGGCTTGCGGCATGATAGCTCAACACCATATTATCCTCAAGCCAATGGCCAGGTAGAAGCTGTCAACAAAGTTTTGTTCATGATGCTTCAATGCTCCATTGGCATGCACAAGTCCAACTGGCATTTGATGTTGTTTTTCGCCTTATGGGCCTACCGAACTTTGGTGAAGGATGCCACCGGGTTCACCCCATTCCAATTGGTTTATGGTCTGGAGGCTACCCTTCTGATTCAGCGTGAGATCCCTTCTCTTAAATTAGCCATTGAATTGCTCCCAAACACTACTCCGATAGAAGAATGTCTTCTTTACCTAGAATGGTTAGACGAGACCCGTCGACTAGCCTCTCTAGCCATTGAAGCGCAAATAAGAGAGTGAAAACTCACTTTGACCAAGCTGTCAATCCTTGTTCTTTCATTGAAGGAGACTTAGTCCTGCTCTATGATCAAGCAAATGATAAGCTAGGGGCAGGCGAATTCGAGCCTATGTGGCATGGGCCTTACATTGTAAAACATGTTTTGCAAAAAGGGGCCTATGAGCTGATCAATTATGAAGGGAATCCTATATATAAGCCCCGAAATGGGCTTTATCTGAAAAAATATTATGCATTACTTTTGTGCATCTGATTTGTACATACGTGTGTTTTCAGCAGGTGTGTTGTCAGTGTGTGTTTTCATGTTTGGCTTGGTGTGTAGGCATAATTTCCATTTATTGTGTCTTTTGCTTCTTGTGTAGATGTCTAGTACACCTTAAGTTGGTTTCGCTGATGGTGCCTGCCACAGTACCTGGAACATTTCTTTAGTGGCGTCGGTGATCTATGATCCTCACAATGAGTTAGTAGACCTTCAAGGTGTTTGTCTGGGTTGCACCATAAATAATGTCACTGAATATCGCGCTATCATTGAATTACCGACCAAGGTTGTGAATCTGGATTCTCAACTTGTTGTCCACTAGCTTAACGGGCATTATTCCGTCAGATATCATCGGATTTTAAGATTGTATTTATGTGTTAAATTATTGGAAAGGAATTTTGATTTTATTACTTATCAACACATTCCAAGAATATTAAACACATTAACTGATGCATTAGAAAATCAAGTATTAGATAGACATTTATGCAACATGTAATCAAAACATTGTATAGAAGCATTCAAGACACAATAATGAACCACAGAAATATGTATATATATATATATCGTGTGGTGCACCAAGGCACTCAAAAAATAAGTGTATATGTCAAAAATAGAGTCTGTGCTCTCCAAACATCCGAGACGCATGTCTCTCAAAAAATCAGCAGAAAGTAAAACCTAGGTATCTACTGCGATGGGTTCTGCTCTCTATAGCAGACAACTACTCGTGCGACTCATCTCAAGAGCCTATGCACCCTATGTGGCACTCCGACCATATGTCTCTGGTACTCTACATGGACCTCCTTGATCCCCCTGTAATCTGGGATTCCATCCGTCAAGCCCTCAAGGTTACGGGCTATCTCCTCCACTGCATTGCCACTAGGGAAAACCAGGGCCAGCTCCATGTTGCCTTGCCGGTCTCTCCATGCCTTGGGAGCTAGTCTTACCGGCCTCTTCGGTCCCACATATGCCAGTAACATAAGAGACATTATTAAGACATATGCATGATAACATCCAAAAACATCATAAAAATCAAAACATAAATAATGTGGTGTTTCAATCAAGTGTTTACCTCCCTCATCCCACTGCTCGCCCGTAGGAAGCAACATGTTAGGGTCTCCACAAAAATCTGTGCTTGAATATGGCCAGTCTTCAACTATGACCTTTTGCTGGTCAAGCCACTCTCGGAACAGCATCCCCCATGATACCGGTCAGCCGCCACCCCCTCGCGACATGACATGTACCCAGCGGGTGATGCGGGTCTCTCATGACCCAGGCACGTATAATTCCATGTCCTACAGCTGAAGAACCAGCACCCACTCCAGCATGAGTGGGATCAGGATAGATCCATACCCAAACTGTTTCGCCTCCCCGCGCCGACACCTTGTCAACTGTCTCTTCATGTTAATGCATACTGCCTCGACCCAATTATACATGGTCAGGTTAAGGCACTCCAGAGCTAATCGGAGGTGGGTCTTTGTTACCTCATGTTGGGCTTGGGAGTCCGCCATCCTCATCACCATGAACAGTACCAAGCGAAGAGTCAAGTCTTCCACTGTCGGGATTTGTAATTTCCCGCTAGTGGTTGATTTGCGTGCCCCTGGGCACACCTATGCTATCAGCATGTCTAAGGTCTCGCCGGCAACTCGTTGGCCCTCTAAGATCGGCCTCTCACTATGGTGAGACAATCCAGTCATAAAATATATGTTTGTGGCATCAAATTCAATGTATTTGTCCCAGATGATGAACTTCCCATCCATTGGGTTCTAGGAGTGGATTAACATCTCTAGTTGTCAAGTTGTGCTCGAAGATGTGGAGTGAGGAAGAATTTTAGCAATCCGCACTCGAGTAGGGCTCTTTGGCACCTAGCATCATTAAAAGCTTGTTCATCATTGTCATCATGAGTTCTCTCTTGCCACACAAAAGCCATTTTTCCCTGCATCAAAGGAAAAATTGATTAGGGCACCTTTCATAAGCTTAAACACATAAATTATAAAAAAAATTGACTTTATGGCCCCGTCGTGGTTGTTTTTCAAATAATAGCGATGGCTCGATGTTAGCCATTGATTTTTTTGGCGACCGTCACAGGAGTACATCTATATCCCACGATGATCCCGATGATAGCCAGTGTTAACAATCTCGGTCATTGCTAACCCGAGCAGATCTTCTGTGATGACCGAGAGGTGGATGTGGGTTTCAAAATCCGCCCAAAAACCACCTATCTACCACCAAATTGCATGAAAAAAGCTTTGAAATGGAGCGCAAGGAAGATATTACTTACTTGGTAAAGACCTCGGGCGAAGTTGTTGACCGTCAGTGCCAAAATCAAGCTCAAGACCTCGCTCAGTTTTGCACACCAAAATGCCAAGGTAAAACTCACAATGGTAAATGGTAAAAATAAACTTACCATACCCCTTTTTATAGTGTTTTTTTCAAAAAATTAAAATATTACACTATATCATTTGGGTTTTTTCCATTTATTTTAGGGTTTTGGTAAGGGTTTTGAATCTTTGACCTTGTATCCACACATACACTGATTTTATGTCAAATGGGTCTTATGTTGAAGTGTTTTGTGCAGAACTACAGGTGGTGGGTACATGTCATGATCTGTGTACACTTGGTCCATATTTTAATGTCCTCTTTCAAGCTCTTTTCCAACCATATAAATGTGAAAAGATTACCAACTTTTGTCATTTCGGGATTGATACTGGTTATGAAACGACGTGTCTTCGATCGATTTTCTACTTTTTTGGATTGAGGCCACTAATTACAAAAAGTACTCCTTGATCGCAATGGTCAAGCTATTCTCTCAAGTATTATTTTATACTTTTTCGGGATCAAGGGACACAAATTTACGAAAAAGGACCCCCCCTGGGGTTTTCTTTCTCGAGTCTTTTTCAAACTCTCTAAACATGAAAAGGACTCTGAGTTTTCCCTATGTTTGACTCGTTAAACCCTGATGACATTGAACTAGTCACCATGACGAGACTCAAGCTTCTCCTCCCTAGGGCTCGTTAAAATATCACTAGGTTGGATTCGTCCAAAGGACAAACTTATATTACAAGCATATTCTATCCGCTTCAAGCTTGTTTCCAAAAATAATTGGGGTACTCACTAGCAATGGTGGGGGAAAATTTGGAAGTCATCATTGGTTACCTGTGGCAGCTAGTCAATCTTGAACATCGACACTTTTGCTTCTTGTCAGGTTGGGATATCCATACATCGTCATTTTGACTTCCAGGGTTTTGGGTTGCCATTTCACCTCACTCCATCTAATCCATGTTTTCTGCATCGAGCCTCTGATCCCTTAGTCCTTGAATGCTGCCACCTCCCGGAGTCATGTCGCCGACATGTTTAAGAGTATAATCCTTTTGCAGTGCACACCCTTACCTCCTCCTCTGATACTCTATTTCACCATCTACCACTTGTTCCTTATCTTGTGTCATTGATGAGGGAAACATTATGGCCCTCCTACGACAAATCATCTCCTATCGATGCCAGCTCGTTATCCAGGATATTGGTCTAGAGATTCCCTTTTGGTACCTTAGAGCTTGCATGCCTCAATGGCAATTTCTTTGCGCCTGATGATAGACTTTCATCTTTGGTCGTCGATTGGGTGATTCCACAAGTGTTCTACTTCAGCTCATTTTTCACACTTAGTGGATTGTATTGGACATTACCTTGAGAGCCATTGACATTATTGGTGGATTCTATCATGCTTGTTAGTGGTTTTCATCATTAACCGGTAATCAAGCGACTTTCTATCATGCTCAACTTCATCACATCTGTTCGCATGCTAGAATTTGTACTATGATAGGTTGGGTTTCAAGACCCCGAACTAAGATTACATATGTTCGGGCTACATGGATTGGTTCGTGATTACGTACATGACTCTGTGATGGATGGCTGCCACCATACATGAGTCTTCATGGATGGCTGCCACCATACCTGAGTCTTCATGGATGGCTGTGACCATACCTTTATCATTATTATGGTCTTATCAGCTGGGTGGCTGCGTCCATACCACAGAACAAGTTTGTATGTCTTCTGGATGGCTACACCCATGCCTAGACTACATGTATTTCACTATCAGACATGTCAGTTGTACTTGTGCCTGCAGGTTCTTCCAGGTGGTGTTCCAGTTCAGACAGTTTCATAAAGCATTTCACCCCTCCCATTATCTCGGGCTTCATGCTTTAGGGGGAATCTATTACATAGTAATTGGTCACTGCCTTCATCCCAGTCCCTATACTGTGTCATGTGTCAAATAAACATGCTCATATTAAGCAAATTCTCTCTAATGTTGCCAATTAACCCTCATTTCCTAAGTTTTTTGCCTCATCACAGGAATACACTTAATATACGCGACAGACCTGTTAGAGTCGGTCTGTTCAGCCCTCTGTCAGAGATCAAAACCTCTTTGTTGCATTTCATTTTAGGTGTCTCATTCAACTTGATCATCTGCATTCCATTAGGAGCATCGATCTTCTGATGAAAGGGTCTTGTTTCCATACTTCCCTCATGTCATGTACCTGCTGGTTTATGTCTAATCATCAAAGTTCCTCAAACCAATTTTACAATCATTATGGATGGTCTTTTGGTCAGCCAAGAGTCATTTAAGTCATTAGGTCTAGGTTTCACAAATTTTGTCTTCAAAGTGTCCAATAATGCCAACAGGCTCATGAGGATGTCTCTAATAAGTTTTTCATTCTGAAATTTTCATTATCAATAATGCTTGAGAATGATTCTTCTTCAAAACTCTGTTTTGAAGAAGAAATCGTAAAATGTATTTTTTTTTGTAATAAATATGTAATTTTTAAGGTTTTTCAAGTTCTACAGTTCTTCAGTGCAGCCCTGGTCATCCTTTGCAAAAATCCAAGGCCATCATCCCTACAAAAAATTGCTAAGAGTTTCATCATTTCAGTCAAAAGTCAAAGGAAACAACAAAAAACAGAGTTTGTATTAAAAAGTGGAAAGTGCCAAATTCCAAACATAAGAAAGTGGGTTTTTGAAAAATAAAAATTAAATCCATGACTATACAAGACATTTTCACCATTCAAATGTCATTTGCACACAAGAGGTTGTCAAAGATCCAAAGGAAAATCGTGGAGGAGTGAATTTTGTGTTTGAGGTCGGGACTGTGTGTTGAAATGTTGCGCGGCACATTGGGAGGTAGTCGCGATGCACCGGGAAGTCGCGGTGCATAGATCTGCCATTCACAATGCAAATTTGAACATGCACAGCGCGCTCACTAGGTGCGGCGCACTGGGTTGTGCGCACGGCGCATAGGGCTGATACTCCAATTTCTTCACTGCCTTCAACGAAATCCCAAATTTCTTAGCTCTTCTGCTCCAAGTAAGTCGAATTGTCTTGTAAGTTTCCATTGATCAGTTTTGGGTGTGGTTTCAAAGATTGGTTGAATATCTTGAATGTTAAACTACAAACCCTATCCTCTTATTTAAGCTGCTCCTTAGGGTTTTACAATTGGTGGTTTTAAAAAATAATTTTGTGCCAAGAATTTCATTACTCACTGGATTCTTCCTCACTGTTATACTATCATCATATAGTCCCTTCCCTTATTCCCTCAAATTCAAAATCACTTATTCCTAAGTTCTATTATTCCTAAACCCTATCGTTCCCTATCACTCTCCTTCTCTCATTTCACTTATAAAATCCTCAAGTCCCCAAGCAGTCAAGTGACTGTCCTCAAACTTTAAATCTCGCTTGATAAACTCCATCATTCTCACTGCCCATTTTTTCCCACAGTCCCTCATTTCCCTTTGGCACATTTGGCAGTGAAAACAAAGGCACCAATTAGTCATTCTCAACAAAACAATCATACACCTTTGCAGCACCATGACAGACACTGATTCATCATATGAACAAGACAGTGATTCTACCACAAAGCTTCATGCACCGAAGAGGCCTCGTAAGGGTGGCAGACATCTTAGAGAAGAGCCCGCCTCTTTGACTGAACTGCAAGCCTGCCCACTTGCCATGGCATGTTTCCAACAACAGTCATGCTTTCAGTATTGTGAAATGATTACTCGGTTATTTGTTTTGCATTTGCATGATGGTCAGGTGACTCTTGCTGGTGTAAATTTTACCTTGACACCAAAGACCATTTCTCAAGCAACAGGAATACCGAATGTAGGTGAGGAGTGGAATAAAAGAATGTAGGTAGAAAGAGTACATTATGAGCCATATATCAGGCCTAGCTATGTGAGACAGCTCAGCAGGGTGTTCCCATTCCGGTTTTTGAAAGAATCCTATGCGCCATTGATGAGACTCATTATCAGATACTTCAGTTGTGAGGGCCGCTTCTCACGCCTCTATGCATACCATATCAGATTGTTGATGCATTTCACGAGAGTGAAGATGATGAACATTCCATATTTCATGTGCCGAAACATCAAGAGGATGACTACTCTTGTGCAAAAGAAGACTCTTGAACAACAGTATAACAACATTTATCACTATGTGCTCATCAAAATCATTATTGTGCATCAGCTTGGCTTGCAGGGTATCACATGGGAAGACTTCATTTCCCATGAGTTCTTCACAGCTTCAGCAGCTCATCAGGAGGTTGTTCATGATGTGGGTGAACCTTCACATCATCATGAAGGTCGGGGGGCAGAGACTACTAGCGTGCCAACATATGTCACCTATCAGAGAGGCATGAGAGGGTTGTTTGCAGCAGCCCAATGAGTACTATCTTCACCTAGGGTTGAAGGGGTCTCATTACCGTCATCATAAGTACAGGTACAGGATAGAGGCAAGAGGCCTATCTAGGATGACGGCCCGTCAGGAGGCCTAGACACTGATCTCATACTCATCGATGATGATGTGAGCTCTCCTAGCTCAAAGCTGAGGGAGGTCATTCAGGAGGAGAAAGCCGAGATAGATGCATTGACCGAAAAGTTGCAGAGATCTCAATAGGTCATAAACTATTTGGAGCAGTGAAACAAACAACTGGAGGATCAACATACAGTCATGGAGTTACAAAACATTCGGCAAAACCGCCAAGCAGGGAAAATTTTAAGAACCCCCCCTAAATTTATAAATATAATAAATGGGCGAATCTCCATGGTATATAGGAAAAATGGAAGGCGATTTTATCAATAATATAATATGTATATATAATTTTTTGGCGAGTCTCTCACCAGGCATGGAGAATATTTTACTCAATTATAAAATCTTGTAAGATCTTGGCGAGTCTTTCACTAAATAATAAAACTTTGTAAAGTCCTAGTGAATCTTAGCATAGGCTACATGCTGGTTTAATTCCCCCATTTAAATAGGCTACATTCCAGGCGAATACCATGGGTCCATGTGCGAATACCATGGGTCAATACCATGTGCCATTTTTATTTTTATTAGAATATTTTACTCAATTATAAAATATTGTAAGATCTTGGCGAGTCTTTCACTAAATAATAAAACTTTGTAAAGTCCTAGTGAATCTTAGCATAAGCTACATGCTGGTTTAATTCCCCCATTTAAATAGGCTACATTCTAGGTGAATACCATGGGTCAATACCATGTGCCATTTTGGTGAATACCATGGGTCAATACCATGTGCCATTTTTATTTTTATTAATTCCAATATTAGGGTTAATAATGGTCTTTTGCATGGTATTAATAACAATCTAGTCCATGGTATTTGTCCCATAGTATTTTGGCCATAGGTTTCACCTAAATATAACCAATTTTTTGAGTGTTCGTAAATATAAGGTGACTTATGGAGTAAATATAAAAAAAATGTTTTATTTGTTTACCATACCTCTCGTTTATTTATATTTTTATTAATTTACCATACCTCTTTTACAAATATGGTATTTGGCCCATAGGATTCACTTAAATAAAACCTCTTTCTTGAGCCTTCATAAATAGAATGAGGGTTATGGACTAAATATAAAAAGAGGTTTTATTTATTTACGATACGTATAGTTTATTTATATTTTTATTTATTTACCATACCTTTTGAGTAAGTATAAAAAGACGTTTTATTTATTTACCATATCTCCACTTTACTTATATTTTTATTTGTTTACACCCTTACATGTATATAAGGTGACTTATGGAGTAAATATAAAAAAAGTTTTATTTATTTACCATACCTCTCATTTATTTATATTTTTATTAATTTACCATACCTCTTTTATAAATATGGTATTTGGCCCAAAGGATTCACTTAAATAAAACCTATTCTTGAAAATGGGCGAATGGATTCACTTAAATAAAACCTATTCTTGAAAATGGGCTAATGGAAGGTTGTAAGTCCTAATTTCAAGGGCTAAATTTACCTTTTTTACCCTCTCACTTAAAATAAGGTGGGCTATTTGAGGTGATTTGTAAAAATGTACCATGATACAAAATATTCGCCCACTAAAAATTTAAAACCCCTTAATTTCGCCAAAGGTCGAACATTCGCCCCTAAAATTATCCTTGCCGCCAAGCTACCTAAAGGAGGAGGATAGAGTTCACTTCATTGGAGCGGGAGATAGAGGCTGATCGAAAGACTTCGATTGAAAGGGTCAATATTCATCTTTAGAAGCTATTGGCGAAGGCAAACAAAGACAAGGACATGCTCAGGCACATGAAAAATCATTATTGGGCACGAAATCATGTTTGCAAAGCAAGGATCAAAATCCTGAAGGCAAGACTAAGGAGAGCAATAAAACGACCAAAAGGCATGATAGGGTCCAAATATTGGCCGAAGCTTCTTTGGCTGAGCATGATACTTGATGATGGACCTTCAATCCAAATTTTAGCAAAGTTGGAGAAAATTTTGTCAATTTTGATTTTTTTTTGGCTTCAAAACAGATTTTCCTGCCCAACGCGTCGCGCCACTTGGCGTGCGATTATAATTGGGAGGTCCTCTGGAGGAAAACTTTGTATTTCTAGATTTTGCATCAAAATTTATGCATTCTCATGGATTACCTAAGAATTTCATCAAGTTCTGGGTTGCCTAAAGGGTCAAAAACACCCTAAAAATGACCTCTCTGCCACCTTTTGCACCCACAGGAAGTAGTGTTGGGAGATTGGATTTTTGGAGGAGAAAATGGACACCAAATCTAGAAATTCCACTTGGGTTCGAAAGTAGACAGCCAAGTCTTTCCAACGAGCTATCTTGAGCTCAATTAGGACTTTGGGAAGTGCCTCAAAATCATCTCCAAAGTTGTGCTACGCATACAGGTTTTGTGCGCGGCGCATAGAGAATTTTGGCCTATTTTTCACTCTTCAACTCAGAATTTCGGCCAGCTTTGACTAGTTTTACTTTTTGATGTTACTCTTGATCTACCTTGATGTAATTTCATGAACATGATGTAATTTTGGCACATATTTACTTGTTTTTAGTAGATTCATTCACTAAAAATTGAAAAACAACTGAATGAATCTGTTTCCTAACATATAGAGGCAACTTGTTTCATTGCCTATTTTTTAGTTCCTTGTTTAGATATGGTTGAAACAGCTCCTAGAATGATGATATCGACCCCTAGAGGCATGGGAATGAGTTAAGATTGCCTATATCATGTAATTTCTCAGTCATTTTCAGGGTTGGACACTTGGGATTGCTTGGCACTCCATTGTACATCTGATTTCTGCATTTTTGGCAAAGGAAAGACCAGGGTTTTGCAGCACTAGTTGGGATCCTTGTGGCTCTGTGTTTTGATGGTGTTTTTTCTTCATGTAATTGTAAGTTCATTGATGTTTTGTGTATGCTATTTTCCTTCTCTTTGCTTCTGAATTAAACAAATTGAGTGACAGAGGTAGAATCCATGAGTTTGTTGTGCTCTGCCTTAAACTTTGTTTAGTTGTACATGTTTTCATCTATTTGGAGAGTATTCTTGCAGCCACTTGTCCTCTTCAACTCTTCAGTGGTCTTTTCCATCCATTCATTTAATCTAAAGCATCAAAAATACTTCCTACCTCGCCCCAACCGGAACTCTGCAAAAATTTGGCCTCATCCCTGGACCCAAATTTGCCTTTCCCTTGATTCCAGCAAAACCCCCAAAAAATCAAATCAAATCCTTGAACTTCATACCTAGCCTAAAATCAGAAGATATTTCAGTCATCTCAAGCCCCCAAAGATCATAATTTGCTGAGATTGACTCGGAGAGAGCCCTCTCCTGTCCTCGTAGGGCTAGCTATGAGGCTGAGCGTGGTTTGATGTTGGTCATGGATCCTACCTTTTCAGCCTGAGGTAAATCTAGGCGCTAACATAGTGGCAACCATACTGGGGACTAAACATTTGTTTGTTGGTATTCTTTGTTTTATAAACTACAGACGGAGCCTGAAGATTAGCCAGGTAGCCTTCGAAACGCTTTTGCTTTGCATTAGCGCAAGTAGATAAATGCTACTTCAATCAATCTCCGGTCTAGTCTTATAAATGGAGTATCTAACTTGCAGATCACCCCAGTATATCTGAGAATTCTAAGCTTTTGGATGATAAGTTTAGGATTTGATAGGCTGAATGAGTTGTTAATGTCCATTTGATTTCTTGAAATAATAACACACTAGCTTCCAGAAGACATACCAGAGCAAATCCGGATCTTGATCCTCCTCCTGTCTATGAAAATCCCAATCTTATTCCAAGAATCGTTCACCAAGGAAGTTCTATCATTCTCGTGTTCAAAGCTCAATCGTGTCCTGTTGGTTCTGAGTATCTTGAGGACCAAGAATTTGATGAGCAGTTCAAGTTGTCTTTGTTTGAAACCAAATCTGAAAGCGTTGTCACTTCCACTGTCTTAAATCCCGAGTTTGTTTGAAATCGTGAAACTGAAAGGGCCAATAAATCCATTGATGATTATATCCTGAAACGGCTCCAGACTTCAAGTGTGGCTTCTAATATATCTGATTTTTTAGAGACTGCTTCTGCAACCCTTGGATCATCCGCAATTGCATCTACCTCAAGAATTCCCACCGAACCTCCTTTCATTCCTACCTTTCCCTCGCAGCCTACCATCTCTAATAAAAAAATTGTAGTCGTATTGCCTCCATCTACTCCTTCTACTCCTAAAATAGCCAAGACTGCTTCACCTCCACATACACCTCCTCATACCCCTCATACATCAGCTCCACCTACTCCCCCAACATCACCAAGACTGAATGCAAATCCACCAAAAGCAATGGTTGCTCGTTTTGCACCTCTTGTACTGCCTCAAAATTTGGATTATATGCCCGCTGACTACCAAAGCAAATTTTTTTTGTTTGATGGCACTCCTCATGGTATCACAGCTCATTAACATGTGGACAGAATGACGGATTTCTTCAATCTTCATGAGATTGATGCAGAAAATGTAACCATGAGACTGTTTGTACAAACATTTGGAGGTGAAGTAAGGAAATGGTTCAGGGCCTTGTCGGCTACAAGCATCACTACATTGGCCGATCTACACAGACAGTTTTTGAACTGCTAGGAAGTGAAGAAAAATCCTTTGCAGATCCTTTCCAAGTATGAGCACATCAAAAGAAATGTTGGTTAGTCTGTTCAAGATTACTACTACTGCATTAGATTCAATTCAATTTATAATTCAATCCCTGATCACCTAAAGCCACCCATGGGGCTAGACTTGATAAAGTTTCCGGATGGTTTTGACACTAATATGGCTTACCAATTAAGAGAAAGAGATCCAGCTACTTTAGAAGACATGCAGAAGATTGCGGTTAGCGTGGAAGCTAATATGCTGGCCAAAAGAGCTAGAGCAAGAGCTGAAAATAAAGTCACAATAAAAGAAGAATCTTCCTCATCATATAAAGTGCTTCGAAAGGTGGAACAAATTTTGGATAGAAAGAAACTTGACAAGCCTGAACCACAGATCAGAAATCCTAACTTTCGTGGCCAGCAGCAGCCCCAATATAGGATCAAAGAAAGAGAGCAGTGAGCCCAAGATCAAATAGCGCAGCAGTAAGTGCAGACACCTCTCCAACAGAATGTTGTACTTGGTCCGGAATCAGAAGAGGAGGAGAATGTGATTGGAGAAGAAAATCATTTCTTTACGCCCGATGACATGCCAATTTACATCACTGAAGATGAGGAGTATTCCGAGAATCCAGTTAAACGAGGGGATGAACATTTTATTTTGGCAAATGATACAGTGCTTGAGGAAGAATCCAATGATTACCAAAGAGAATACATGAATGATTTGTCAGCTCAACAGTGGAAATATTCACTTCAAAACAGAGATGTGCCTGTAAATCCAATTCAAAAAAGAAAGGAGGTAGCAGCCTCAAAGAATGATCCTCCTACTGTGCAGAAAAAGGGAAAAGAGACAGCTGATCCTAGCAGCAGCAAACCAACATCAGCAAGTGAAAGTCCAAATCAGCCTAATGTGTCAAAGGAGAAAGTGGAAAAGAAAGATGTTCCAGCAAAAGAGGTAGATAAAGTTTTAGTGTTTAACTTAGAAAATGAAATTTCTAAGTTGAAAATATCCATTCCTTTGACCGAGCTGATGAAGAATAGCAATTATAAAAGTTAGGTGTCTAAAATTTTGAGCTTAGATCCATCATCAGACATGGTAAATGTGGAGGATGATAGTCCCGAGTTGATCTTTGGGCCAACATTGGAAGGTCAGTCCCAAGATAGTGATGTTGCTCCTTTCTATATCAGTCTCAGGGTGTATGACTTTGTTATACATAATGCTATGTTTGATTCCGGAGCTTCTCATAATCTTATGCCGAAAGCCATCATGGAGAAATTGGGATTGGACATCACTAGAAAATACCATGAACTCTACTCTTTTGATTCCGGTAGAGTAAGGTGCATCGAGCTTATCAAAGATTTGGTGGTCAGTTTGGATCAAATTCTGGCTAAAAATGTTTTGATGGATGTGGTGGTGGTGGATATACCTCCTAGATTTGGCATGCTTCTTTCCAGATCTTGGGGAGCAAAGATTAAAGGGACAATGCAACTTGACTTCTCCTATGCTACGATTCTCGTGTTCGGTCAAATGAGGAAATTATACCGGGAGCAGAAAATGAAGTACATGATCACTAGCAAGGAGAAACCGGTAAATCATCCTATCAACTATGTACATACTGATCTAGAGTCATTTGTTTTGTATTCAGATAGTTTTAATGATGTAAATAGCCAATTAGTGGAAGTAGAAGACATTCCTAAGATTACTGAAAATTTTAGAGAAGTCATGAGAAAAGAGCAGCAAAAACTTGATGGCACCGCTAAAAAATCAGTATTCCGACAGCAGCAACATAATGATGGACAACAGGGTAAAGAAAAAGAGTTTCAACATTTAGAAGCAGATAAAACAGGCCTATGGAGTATGGACTTTGATGGTGTTGTGGGAAGAGAAGGTGCTGGCATTGGTATATGGATACGTAGCCCGGTTTTTGCCCCAAACAAAGTGCCAAGCAATGTAAGGGTTTTCTCATATAAATTAGCTTTTGACTGTTCAAACAATGAGGTTGAATATGAAGCTTTGATTGCTGGTCTGAAAGTGCTTAGAAAATTAAATGCTAAGAGGATTTCAATGTATGGTGACTCTGAGTTAGTCATCGAGCAGGTGAAAGGCAAGTATCAAGCAAAGCATCCTCGAATGCGGGCCTACTGAAATGCAGTGTTGGATATCTTGAAGGTATTTTTTGATTACGCTATAACTTGTGTGCCCCATGCTCAGAATGTCATTGCAGATTCACTTGCAATAGCAGCAAGCAGTTTGAAGATTCCTATGAACTCAAACAATAAGTTTTAGATTCATGTGAAGCATCGCCCAGCTGTGCCCGACAATCAAAGGTATTGGCAAGTGTTCCAAGACGATGATGAGATCGATGAATTTCTGCAAAATAAAGGTAAATTCAAAGACATTTCTATTGATATGGAGAATGATGATGGTGATGAGAATATGAAGTCAATCAGATGGAAGTGTTGCAGATCAAGATAACATTATTCCAAAAGGTTTAATACCTTTAGAGGAGCTCTTCGATCAGGACGATGTGGCTAAAAAACCGACCTTACTGCCAACCGAAAGGGGAGTCGAAGATGTGAAGATTGGATCAGCTGAACACCCCAAGATGGTAAAACTATCCAAGGCACTTCCCCCACAGGTAAAAGCAAAATATATCAGTTTGTTATCCTCTTTTACTGATGTATTTGCTTGGGATTATTCAGATTTGAAAGCATATGACACAAGCATAATTCAGCATGTGATCTCGATCAAGCCAAATGAAAAGCCTTTTCGCCAAAAGCTAAGAAGAATCAATCCAAAGTTGTTGCCCTCAATCGAAAAGGAGGTGAACAGTTTGTATAAATTTGGTATCATAGTCCCTATCCAATTTTCAGATTGGATATCAAACTTGGTTCCCGTTCGCAAGAAGACAGGTGAGATTCAGTTATGCATTGATTTTAGAAATCTGGACAAAGTCTCCTTGAAATACAATTATCGATTGCCCAAGATGGATCATATACTTCAGCGAGTAGTTGGAGCATCACAAATGTCACTACTCGATGGTTATTCGTGTTATAACCAAATTTTGGTCCATGAGGATGATCGTGACAAGACAGCGTTCACCACTCCGTGGGGCACTTTTCATTATGCAAAGATGCCGTTTGGATTGAAAAATGCTGGTGCAACCTTTCAGCGGGTGATGGATATAGCATTTGCCAATGAAAAAGATGTTTTTCTTGTTGTTTATCTTGATGACTTAACAGTTTTCTCCAGTACAAATGAAGAGCACCTCTATCATTTGAAGATTGTCTTTCAGCGGTGTAGGAAGTATGGCATCTCGCTCAATCCAAAGAAAAGCTTGTTTGCCATGGATGAAGGCAAGCTTCTCGAGCATATAATCTCAAAGTAGGGCATTAGAATCGATCTAGCTCAGGTGGAGGCCATTCAAAATATTGATCTTCCACGAAGGAAGAAAGAAATCCAATCCTTTAATGGTAAGATAAATTTCCTACACCGATTTGTTCCCAATCTTGCAGAACACTTAAGAGAAATAAAAAATATGCTGAAAAAGGATAGTGCAGTAAGGTGGATAGAGGAAGTGGTTAAGTCTTTTAATTTGGTGAAATTAGCTCTTTCTTCAGCTCCGGTTTTGATCAGCCTGGAGTATACTCAGGATTTTATTTTGTTTTCCTTTACATCAGATCATACTATGGCAGCGGTCTTGATGCAGAAAAGAGACCAACTCGAAAAACCAATTGCATTCTTCAGTAGAACTATAAGCGATGCTGCATTGAAGTATAATATTATTGAAAAATAGGCCCTTGCATTGGTTAAAGCATTAAAAGATTTTTGGGTTTATATTTTGCACTCTCACATCCTTGCTTATGTTCCTAATGCTGTTGTCAAAGATGTCCTAGTGCAAACAGATCCAGAGCGAAGGAGAGGCAAATGGATTGCTGCCTTGCTGGAATATGATGTAGAAATCAAGTTGACAAATCTCATTAAAGGATAGGGGCTGGAAAAACTTATGGCTGAGTCAAATCTACACATTTTGGACATTAATTTAATTGCTACTATGTCTGAGGAAGATGAAGAAAATCTACCCACCGAGGTATCAGAAATTTTCCTCCTTTCTCCTTGGTATTCAGACATTGTTTTTGTGCTTCAAAATTTGTCATCACCTCCTAGAATGGCCAAAAACAAAAGTAGAACATTGAAGTTGAAGGTTGCTAAGTTTTGTATTTTGAATTCTGTAGTTTATTGGAAAGATCCCAGTGGTGTTTTGTTGAATTGTTTGTTGGAAGAAGAAGTGAAGCAGGTCATGGAGGATTTCCATAAAGGAGATTGTGGGGGTCACCTTTTTTGGAAAACAATGGCCAACAAGATTTTGCGAGCTGGATACTATTGGCTGATAATTTTTGTTGATGTGTATAAGACTGTCAAGAGCTGTCATAAATGTTAGATTTTTGAAGGAAAATAGAAATTACAGCCTTTGCCACTTAAACATATTGAGGTAGGAGCCCCTTTTTAGCAGTGGGGTTTGGATTTCATTGGTGATATCCATCTTCCTTCCTCAGCTCAGCACAGGTGGATCCTCACGGCAACTGATTATTTCACAAAATGGATCGAAGCAATTCCCACCAGGCAGGCTACGGATGTGGTAATAATTTCATTCCGTGAGAATAACATTTTGTCTCGTTTTGGTTGCTCGAATAAGCTAATCACTGATAATGCAACATCTTTCAAATAAAAAAGGATGGTTGAGTTTTGTAATAAGTATCACATCACTTTGGGACACTCAATCGCTTATCATCCACAAGGCAATGGTTTGGCAGAGTCTTCCAACAAATCTTTGGTTAACATCATTAAAAAGTTGCTGGAAATAAATAAGAAAAGTTGGCATAAGCAGTTAGTTAATGCACTTTGGGCAGACTGAGTGAGTCAGGAGAAATCCATTGGTATGTCCCCCTTTGAGTTAGTATATGGAGTTGACACAGTGTTCCCTACCTCTCTTGCAGTTCCGGTAGTCAAACTTCTTCAGGAAGCTGACAGTGAAGAAGATCATATGCAGCGGATATTAAATCAAATGATTCATTTGCAGCAAATGGGAGAAGAGGTTTTCCAAAACACATTCAAGCTACAAGAGAAAATTAAGAAAATCTATGATAGAAAAGCAAAGGCGGAAAAGTTCCAATTGGAGGGCGTGGTGCTGAAATGGGATGCAAGGAATGAGGAAAAGGGTAAGCATGGTAAGTTCGAGAATCTCTGGAAAGGTCCCTTCAAAATTGTTGCATATCAGGGTTAGAATGTTTTTCTTCTAAAGGAGATGAACGGGGAAGACTATCCAGGAGGGCCGGTCAATGGTCAGCTACTCAAGCGATACAATTTCTAAGATGTTCTCTACTGTTTACATTGTCACTGTATATACCATTTTATTTCAGTTTCATTGCAAGAGTGTGCTGTGATCTTTTCTTCAGTTTGGGGCCCGAAGTGAAGGTTATAATTCTGAAGAATGATTTCAGCTTTGGTTTGAGTGTGTTGAGTCATGTTTTTAAGTCATTTTGGCTTCAAAAGTTAGTTTGAGTCAAAATTCAAATTCCAGTCAATAAATGAGTCAAAAGTATTGTGTCAGTTTGTTAAGTTATCGACTCCATAGCCCAATGGATGAAGGCACTGTCTATCTCTCCCAGAAATCTGTATTTCTTGGCACCTCCAAGGAACTACCATCCCCATTGGAGCCACTGTTAGAGTTGGTCTGTTCAGCCCTCCGTCAGAGATCATAACCTGTTTGTTGCGTTTCATTTTAGGTGTCTCATTCAACTCGATCATCTACATTCCATTAGGAGCATCGATCTTCTGATGAAAGGGTCTTGTTTCCATACTTCCCTCATGTCATGTACCTGCTGGTTTATGTCTGATCATCAAAGTTCATAAAATCAATTTTACAGTCATTATGGATAGTCTTTTGGTCATCCAAGATTCATTTCAGTCATTAGGTCTAGGGTTTCGCAAATTTTGTCTTCAAAGTGTCCAGTAATGCCAGCAGGCTCATGAGGATGTCTCCAATAATTTTTTCATTCCGAAATTTTCATTATCAATAATGCTTGAGAATGATTCTTCTTCAAAACTCTGTTTTGAAGAAGAAATCGTCAAATGTATTTTTTTTGTAATAAATATGTAATTTTTAAGGTTTTTCAAGTTCTACAGTTCTTCAGTGCAGCCCTAGTCATCCTTTGCCGAAATCCAAGGCCATCATCCCTGCAAAAAATTGCCAAGAGTTTCATCATTTCAGTCAAAAGTCAAAGGAAACAACAAAAAACAGAGTTTGTGTTAAAAAGTGGAAAGTGCCAAATTCCAAACATAAGAAAGTGGGTTTTTGCAAAATAAAAATTAAATCCATGACTATACAAGATATTTTCACCATTCAAATGTAATTTTCACACAAGAGGTTGTCAAAGATCCAAAGGAAAATCGTGGAGGAGAGAATTTTGTGTTTGAGGCCAGGACTGTGTGTTGAAACGTTACACAGCGCATTGAGAGGTAGTCGTGGTGCACCGGGAGGTCGCGGTGCATAGAGCCATCGTTCACAGTGCAAATTTGAACGTGCGCAGTGCACTCACCAGGCGCGGCGCACTGGGTTGTGCACACGGCGCACAAGGCCGATACTCCAGTTTTTTCACTGCCTTCAACGAAATCCCAAATTTCTTGGCTCTTCTGCTCCAAGTAAGTCGAATTGTCTTGTAAGTTGCCATTGATCAGTTTTGGCTGTGGTTTCAAATATTGGTTGAAGATCTTGAATGTTAAACTACAAACCCTATCCTCTTATTTAAGCTGCTCCTTAGGGTTTTACAATTGGTGGTTCTAAAAAATAATTTTGTGCCAAGAATTTCATTACTCACTGGATTCTTCCTCATTGTTATAATATCATCATACAGTCCCTTCCCTTATTCCCTCACATCCCAAATCACTTATTCCTAAGTTCTATTATTCCTAAACCCTACCATTCCCTATCAATCTCCTTCTCTCATTTCACTTATAAAATCCTCAAGTCCCCAAGCAGTCAAGTGACTGTCCTTACACTTTAAATCTCACTTGACAAACTCCATCATTCTCACTGCCCATTTTCTCCCACAGTCCCTCATTTCCCTTTGGCACATTTCGTAGTGAAAACAAAGGCATGAATTAGTCATTCTCAACAAAAAAATCATACACCTTTGTAGCACCATGACAGACATTGATTCATCATATGAACAAGACAGTGATTCTACCACAGAGCTTCATGCATTGAGGAGGCCTCGTAAGGGTGGCAGGCATGTTAGAGAAGAGCCCAACTCTTTGATTGAACTGCAAGCCTGCCCACTTGCCATGGCATGTTTCTAACAACAGTCATGCTTTCAGTATTGCAAAATGATTGCTCAGATTCAGCATCATCAGGAGTTGGCTCGGTTATTTGTTTTGCATTTGCATGATTGTCAGGTGACTCTTGCTGGTGTAAATTTCACCTTGACACCAGAGACCATTTCTCAAGCAACAGGGATACCGAGTGTAGGTGAGGAGTGGAATAAAAGAATGCAGGTAGAAAGAGTACATTATGAGCCATATATCAGGACTAGCTATGTGAGACAGCTCAACAGGGTGTTCCCATTCTGGTTTTTGAAGGAATCCTATGTGCCATTGATGAGACTCATTATCAGATACTTCAGTTGTGAGGACCACTTCTCATGCCTCTATGCATACCATATCAGATTGTTGATGTGTTTCATGAGAGTGAAGATGATTAACATTCCATATTTCATGTGCCGAAACATCGAGAGGATGACTACTCTTGTGCAGAAGAAGACTCCTGAATAGTAGTACAACATCATTTATCACTATGCGCTCATCAAAATCATTGTTGTGCATCAGCTTGGCTTGCAGGGTATCACATGGGAAGACTTCATTTCCTGTGAGTTCTTCACAGCTTCAGCAGCTCATCAGGAGGTTGTTCATGATGTGGGTGAACCTTCACATCAGCATGGAGGTCGGGGGGCAGAGACTACTAGTGTGCCGACATATGTCACCTATCAGAGAGGCATGAGAGGATTGTTTGCAGCAGCCCGACGAGTATTATCTTCACCTAGGGTGGAAGGGGTCTCATTGCCGTCATCAACAGTATAGGTACAAGATAGAGGCAAGAGACCTATGCAGGATGAGGGCCCTTCAGGAGGCCTAGACATTGATTTCATACTCATCGATGATGATGTGAGCTGTCCTAGCTCAAAGCTGAGGGAGGTAATTTAGGAGTAGAAAGCCAATATAGATGCATTGACCGACAAGTTGCAAAGAGCTCAATGGGTCATAAACTATTTGGAGTAGCGAAACAAACAACTGGAGGATCAGCATACAGTCATGGATGTACAAAACATTCGGCAAAACCGCCAAGTTTCCCAAAGGAAGAGGATAGAGTTCACTTCATTGGAGCAGGAGATAGAGGCTAATCGAGAGACTTGGCTTGAGAGGGTCAATATTCATCTTGAGAAGCTGTTGGCGAAGGCAAAAAAATACAAGGACATGCTCAGACACATGAAAAATCATTATTGGGCACGAAATCATGTTTGCAAAGCAAGGATCAAAATCCTGAAGGTAAGACTAAGGAGAGCAATAAAACGATGCAAAACGCATGATAGGCTCCAAATCTTGGCTGAAGCTTCTTTGGATGAGCATGATACTTGATGATGGACCTGAAGTCCAAATTTCAGCAAATTTGGAGAAAATTTTGTCAATCTTGATCTTTTTTGGCTTCAAAACAGATTTTCCTGCCCAACGCGTAGCGCCACTTGGCGCATGCTTATAATTGGGAGGTCCTCTGGAGGAAAACTTTGTATTTCTAGATTTTTCATCAAAATTTATGCATGCTCACGGATTACCTAAGCATTTCATCAAGTTCTGGGTTGCCTAAAGGGTAAAAAACACCCTAAAAATGACCTCTCTACCACCTTTTGCACCCACAGGAAGCAGTGTTGGGAGATTGGATTTTTGGAGGGGCAAATGGACACCAAATCCAAAAATTCCACTTGGGTTGGAAAGTAGATGGGTAGGGCTTTCCAACGAGCTATCTTGAGCTCAATTTGGACTTCTGGACGTGCCTCCAAATCAGCTCCAAATTTGTGCTACACATACAGGTTTTGGCCGCGACGCATAGAGAATTTTGGCCTATTTTTCACTCTTCAGCTCAGAATTTTGGCCAGTTTTGACTAGTTTTACTTTTTGATGTTACTCTTGATCTATCTTGATGTAATTTCATGAACATGATGTAATTTTGGAACATATTTACTTGTTTTAGTAGATTCATTCACTAAAAAGTGAAAAACAACTGAATGAATCTATTTCCTAATATATAGAGGCAAGTTGTTTCATTGCCTATTTTTCAGTTCCTTGATTAAATATGGTTGAAACAGCTCCTAGAATGATGAGCTCGACCCCTAGAGGCATGGGAATGAGTTAAACTTGCCTATATCATTTAATTTCTCAGTCATTTTCAGGGTTGGACACTTGGGATTGCTTGGCACTCCATTATACATCTAATTTCTGCATTTTTGGCAAAGGAAAGACTAGGGTTTTGCAGCACTAGTTGGGATGCTTGTGGCTCTGTGTTTTGATGGTGTTTTTCATTCATGTAATTGTAAGTTCATTGATGTTTTATGTATGCCATTTTCCTTCTCTTTGCTTATGAATTAAAAAAATTGAGTGACAAAGGTAGAATCCATGAGTTTGTTGTGCTCTGCCTTAAACTTTGTTTGGTTTTACATGTTTTCATCTATTTGGAGAGGATTCTTGCAGTCACTTGCCCTCTTCAGCTCCTCAGCAGTCTTTTCCATCCATTCATTTAATCTAAAGCATCAAAACTACTGCCTACCTCGCCCCAACTGGAACTCTGCAAAAATTTGGCCTCATCCCCGGACCCAAATTTGCCTTTCCCTTGATTCCAACAAAACCCCCAAAAAATCAAATCAAATCCTTGCACTTCATACCTAGCCTAAAATCAGAAGATATTTCAGTCATCTCAAGCCCCCAAAGATCATAATTTGCTGAGATTGACCCGAAGAGAGCCCTCTCCTATCCTCGTAGGGCTAGCTACGAGGCTGAGCGTGGTTTGATGTTGGTCCTGGATCCTACCTTTTCAGCCTAAGGTAAATCTAGGCGCTAACAGGACCCTGTCATGAACTGTCCCGTCATGACCCTGTCACGAGAGTACACCTGTTTCCCACAACGATTGGATGTCAAGCCCCAGCACGAGGCTATTAACTATCTTTAGCGACGAACGATTTGCATACATTGCTTCCTAGCAATGTCGTCGCTAAGGCTTAGTTCACGACCAGCGACGATCCAGATTGGGAAAATTTGTTCCAACAGTCGGCCTTCTATATGTCTCTAGACCTGGTTGTTGGGTCAATTTGGGTCACCCTTCCCCCTCTGGGATGGTAGTTCCGTCTTTTATGTTTCCTTCCTTAAGGATAAGCTCCCTCTCCCTCATTTCATGGAGACTCCTTCTCCTATAAAATCACTCACCATTGCTATTATCTGCTAGTTCTTTTGGTTGTACAGTGCTATTGTTGCTTTTGAGTTTGTTAGATAGCCTTGGTATGAGTGTGACAAGTGTGGGATTGCTAAATAGTTTGCAAGAGGTTGTGGAGTGTTCTTAACCTTGTATTAAAGCTTGTGAGTGAGAGAGAGAGAGATGTTGTTGTGTGGGAGACCCATCTTTGAGAGTGAATGCTTGAAGAAACATGTTGGCTAGACCCTCTGAGAAGGCTTGCGATGTCAAGACTTGGTTGTAAGCTTTGCTCTTGAGTCATTATTAATACAATCAATGATGATTTCCTATGTCTTATATGTAATTTACTTGGTAGCTCGTGACTTCTTGACTTTATGAGTAAATAGATCATTGTTGTTCTTGGTTACGTGCTCTGTTGTTTTCTTGTGGTGTTTTAGGTTGATTGCTCATTAAGGAGAAGGAAACAGAAGCTAGATCAGTGCAATGGAACTTCATCGACCACCAGTTTGAGGTAGGCCTCCAATGATGACTATTTAAGGGAATTAATTGTTGTTTTGTCCTTGGTGTGACTAGACCCACTCTAGGGCTAGATGGGTTGCCTCTGTCTGCAGAGGGAACACTTTCTTAGCTCATAGGGTTTGTCAAGACGTGGCGTCCCTCTTTCACTATTAGGATTCGCTCGTGGGGGCGAATCGGTGAAAGATTACATTCGTTAGTTCTACAGAGATGGATCCCAAACCAGCAGAGATGGCAAGATTAATTTTTGGGATGTTACTGATCGGCCTTTGAGGACCATTATTTTTACCCTTGCTAGATTGGCTAGCAGCGTGGCCTTACACTTAGCAAATAGATCCTATATGCAGTATGCCTTGGAATTCCTGGAACCGAAGGTGTTCAACTAGTGCAAGGAGGTACTTCCTGTTAGTGTCAGTCTTTCCAGCCTTCCTCCAGTGATCAAATATGCTCTTACAAAGTGATTTTGAAGTGTCAAGGTCAAATTTTGTCATTTCAGTGAGTCTTCAAGCAAAATTTGGTCACTAGGCATTAGGTCTAGGGTTTGCTCTCACTCTTTTCAAAGTTGCCCAAATGCCAATCTATGTCACTATTCAGATGAGTCTATCATCATTCATAGGGTTTTCATTATCATCTCAATGTCTAATGAGTCATTTTACACCTTGTTCATGCTTCAGTTGCGCCTAGGTAAGGTCATTTCCCTCTCCTAGGGTTTTGAAGCCAATATCTATTGGACGGTCAAATCATTAGCAAAACTTGTATCCTGATGTTCATACACCTTCCCCTGTCCTTAAAGTACGTTATTAAATGCTTCCCATCCCTTAGGTCTACCAAATTCCTCATTTTTGCACAAACCCTAGTTTCTAGCTACAACCTGGCAATTTTCTAGGTTTGGCCTGTGTTTTGCCCTTTTGGACCCCTTCCCCTCACTCAATCTCTGAGATTCCACTTTCCCTTGCTTCCTAACATCCCTCGCCACTCCCAAAAATTTCCCCAAGAATTTAGAAGCCCCTTATCCCCTTCATTTCACTTCATTTCAGCAAAATCCCTTGTTCCACACATCGGGATAAGTTTCACTCAAAAGATGTTTCAGAGCAATCAAAGATGAATTTGGTAAAACTGAGAGAGGTTTTTGTCCATAACATACCAAAGAATAAAAACCTCCTTCACTTTTTGCACAGGTGTCATGGTTTTAGAGAAATGTCAAAATTGCAATCGCCAGATCCAAGGAGGTTGGCCAAGGCACTAAAATGACGGAAAAGGCCCGATCCACTCCAAATTTTGGCCAAAGCCTCTTTGACTGAGCATGGTACTTTATTGGGGACTCCCAGCCCAAATTTCAAGAAATTTGGAGAAAATTTTGTCAATTGTGAATTTTTTGTGCCAAACACAGGTTTTCTCCACCAATGGGTCGCGCGCCGCGCACGACCCTTTCGTTGGGCAACTCCATTTTGGGAAAACTCAGAATTTCTGGATTTTTCATGGAAAGTTACACTTGCTCAGCCATTTCCAAGAAATTTCACCAAGTTTTGGGCCTCCAGAAAGTCAAAAAACAAGCAAAAAATGACTTTCTGCCACATTTTTGACACACAGGAAGCAGTCTTGGGAGATTGCAATTTTGGAGGGGCAAATGACCACCAAATTCAGAAATTACACTTGGTTTGGAAAGTAGACATCCATACCTTTCCAACAAGCCCACGAGTGCCTCATTTGGACACCTGGAAGTACCTCAAAATCAGCTCCAACGTAGCGCGACCCGTTCAGGAAAAGTGCGCGACCCATTGGGCAGTTTTCACAGGAATTCATCTACAGCTCAGGAATTCGCCCAGCTTTGACCAGTTTTGACTTGTGATGGGATTTTTCACCCTCTTTGATGTAATTAATGTATTTTCATGTTGACATGACACTTATTTACCTATTCTAGAAGATTCATTCATGGAATAGCAAACATTTAATGAATGAATTGGTTTCCTAGCTTATAGAGGCAAGTTGTTTTGACTGCCTAGTTTTTAGTGCTCAGTTTAGAATTGGTTGAAACAGCTTCTAGGATGATGAGCTCGACCCCTGGAGGCAAGAAAAGGTGTTAGCTTGCCTATATTATGTATTTTCTCAATCATTTTCAGAGGTTGGAGGGTTGGACTCTTGAGGGAGAAGCTCTTATTGTATTACTTACTGTATCTCTGCAATTTTTGGCAAAGGAAGACCAGGTTTTGCAGTCCTTTTTGGGATTCTTGTGGTCACATGTGTTGATGGTGTGTTTCTCTTTGTACTTGTAAGTGTGTTATGTGAATCATTTCCTTACTTTTCCTTCTGCAAATTAGGCAAATGAAGTGTTAAAGTAGAATTCATGACTGTCATGCTCTGCTTTTAAGTTTGCTTAATATCAATGTTTTCAACTATTTAAGGGGAATTCAAGGTTATTGCTTGCTCTCCTTAACTCCTCACTGGTCATTCTCATCCATCCACCTCTATCGAAGGCATCAATACTGTTTCCTACCTTGCCCCAAAGAACCCCCTACAAAAACTGTGTCCAATCCCCGCACCCAAAATTGCCTTTCCCCAACTTTCCACCAAAATCTTAAAACTTCCAATTCAAACCTTTTTTATCAGTTTACTAGCCTAAAATCAGTGTTTCCTTATTGGTTATCTCGCCCGTTGAAGATCTTTACCAAGATATACCGGAGAGAGCCCTCTCTTGCCCCGTAGGGCTAGCTACGAGGCTAAGTGGTTTGATGTTGCCTTGGAGTTTTCCTTTCTCAGCCTGAGGTGAAATTTCAAGCGCTAACACTTCCTATCATGAAAGATCAACTATCCAAAGTAAAGACTAGAAGAACCAAGAATTTTTCTTATGGATCCATTTTGACTGCCTTTGCTTTGGAAAGAATCCCACTTATGCAACCTCAAAACATTTCATTGGGAGTGTCAGGATCGAGAGAACCACAGATGTAGAGATGGGTGGACCTTATGGCTAGGAGATGGTTTTCGCAGAGTATCCATGTGTAGGGATGGACTTCCGAGGCGATCTAGATTTGGCATTACCAATTGGTGAGTAGTGGAGTGTTATAGGTAAAATGATTTGACCACATCTTTTCTTTTAGTTTTCTATTGTTTTTGTATTTTTTTATTGTTACCAAGACTAAATAAACTCATATGTGTGTGCAGATATCAAACCAGTTTGACCAGTGGCACGCCCATGGGAGGAAGATGCTCTAGTGGGTGAAGCTGTGGGGAGAGCAGTCCTTAGGGACTTGGACATAGTGGAGACCCTCGCACAGTTGCAGGATCAGATGGAGGGATTAACTCTTGGAAGTCTAGATGTCCAGATTTACAATCTAGCTATGAGGCTACAGTGCCATACAACCAGTGTACCGAGTCGTTGGACTAGGCTCTTGCGTATGATAGCACAGGCGGTGACCTGTTATCACCAGCATCACTAGTCTAGGATGTTTTTCTACATTCATTTTGAGTTTCTGGGTCATATGACCAATCTTGTCTTTGACACAAAACATTTTTTGAAAACTTATAAACAACTATCTATTTTGACTTTCAGAGTTTTATTTTTGCTAAGTGATGAAATCCTAATGCAAATGTTGATGTGAAATGCTTTCATTACATATGCTGCAAATGTCTATTTAACACATAGTTTGCTAATGAATCAGTCATTGTGTTTAAGTTGCTACAAATGTGTTGATATTGAATGAAATTAAAATGTCTTTCCAAAATCATAACTCTTATGAACATGCGATGAATAGTTGGGTTCCGGACGGAATAAATGCTAGTAAGTTGTAGAATGACAAGTTGTGAATCTAGCTTGACAATGATTCAGCATATGCCATGTGAAATGGCATTAAAGAGAAGTTCAATCAATGCGCTATATTCAGTGATGTTGTTTTTCGGTCGACCAATAAATATCCCCCTAAAAATCACTAACTCGCCACTTGGAGCGAAAATGGACCAGGCTGCAAAAGATAGGTTCTACGTGCTATGACTAGCTTTGTCGGCATACCCAACAAATGGTTCCAAAAATTTTGACATCTGCAACAAATGTGAAGAGGATTACCTAACCAAAATGACAACTCTAAGAGAAAACACACAAAAATGCAATGAAAGCATATGTACACTGAGTTTTAGTACACTCAATCAAGCATAGTAACGTTTGAGATACAACCCATTTCGGAGCTGCGATAGTGGAATCCCATCATAATTGACTAACTCGTAGGCTCCTTTTGTCAACACACATTTAACGATATAAGGGCCCATCCATAATGGTTCAAAGTTCCCTGCTCCTAATTTGTCAGAATCCTGATCATAGCGCAGGACTAGGTCACCTTCTGAGAAGACACGAGTATTAACATTTTTATCATACTGTGCCTTGATGCGTTTCTTATGTGCTTCATTAGCCAATGCAGCATCATGATGGGTTTCATCCAGATGGATTAATTCCAAGAAATGAGCTTCTTCTTTAGAAGTTTCGAGTAGCAGGTTGATTGTGAGCTTGAGGGATGAGATTTCACACTGAATTGGTAAGACTGCTTCTAGACCATACACCAACTGAAAGGGAATAAATCTGGTCGCATTTCTCACCGAGGTCCGGTATGCCCATAGAGATGAGTACAAGATTAAATGCTAATTCCATTTATGGACTCCAATCATTCTTTGCAGCATGCGCTTAAGGACATTGTTGATTGCCTCAACTTGTCCGTTAGCCTACAGATAATATGGAGTAGAATTATCATGGGATAGTCCTAATTTGGTAGTTAACTCGATCATCATGCGATTGTGCAAATGTGACCCATGATCTGTGACTATAGATTGTGACACACCGAATCTAGAAACTACATGACTAAAAAAAAATAGAGCAGTCGTTTCACTGCTGTTGTTCAATGTAGGCATCGCCTCGACCCATTTTGTAAAGTAGTCAATAGCGACTATAATATACCCATGCCCCCCGGCTGAGGTGGTGTTACATGTCATGAAATCAATGCCCCATTTTGTGAATGGGTCAACAACAATGACTAGATGTAGTGGTGCAGGTGGTAATCTAGTTTTACGATCGAAAATCTGACAAGCATGGCACTTTTTGACTGCAAGTATGCAATATTTGAAAATGTTTGGCCAGAAGTAACCAGCTCGTAAGATTTTTTGTGCAGTTGCATAACCAGATAAATGCCCCCCATAAGCACCTAAATGACATTCATTCAATGCTTTTTCGGCCTCCTCATGTGTAAGGCACCTTCATAAAATCATATCGATACCACGACAATAGAGTGTATCACCAAAGATTAGATAATATTTGGCCTGGTATCGAATACATCGCTGTTCAGAGTGAGAGGTGTTAGGCCTAAAAGCTTGGGTCTAGAGATATAGCAGTATATCCCCATACCATGGATCACTTGACGATATCAGAAACAAAGACTCGTCCATGATTGATGCTTCTGATGTTAAATCGTTGGCGAACGAGGGAAGGTCGCAAAGTAACTCTGCAAAAACAAGAGATTTATTTGATTTGGATTTGATGATTTCCATATCAATCTCTTGCAAGATAACTATCCATTTGGAATATTTGCCCCCCAGCAATTGACGTGATAGGATGTATGTCATAGTGTTGCAATCTGACACAATGGTAGTTTTGCGGAGGAGAATATAATGGCAAAATCTCTGTACTACTTGGACGGCTGCTAAAGCCAACTTTTCAATGTAAGAGTACTTGATTTATGTATCATTAAAATTGCGACTTAAATAATATATAGGATGTTCTATTCCATGATCTTCTTGCACTAAAACCATACTGATGGTTGTTTCTGTAGCGGTGAGATACATGTAAAAGTATCTTTGATAGTTGGGGGCATACATTAATGATGCTTTTATCAGGGAATCTTTGAGAGCATCAAAGGAAGCTTGTGCAACCTGATCCCAGTGGAAGGGTACCCCTTTCTTCAAAAGACGTGTATAACCTTTAGCGAGCTCAGCATAATTTGGAATGAACCTCCTTAGAAAGTTTGCCTTCCCTTGAAGTCTTTGAATCTATAGCAAATTGGAAGGTGGAGGCATGTCAAGAATTTCCTAAACCTTTATTGGATCAAGTCGAATTCTATCCTTGGAACCTAGAAAACCAAGCAGTCGACTAGAGGTGACACAAAACACACATTTGTGCGGATTGAGTATTATCTTGTAGTGTCAGCAACATAGAAATATGGCTCTCAAATGTTGCGGATGATCAGTTCGTTTTCGCGAATGAGCATGCAGATCATCTAGATATGGGTTAACTATGTTTTTGATGTCATGGAAGGCATAATTCATTGCCCTTTGAAATGTTTCCCCTACATTCTTCAAACCGAAAGGTAATTTACAATATGCGAATGTGCCCCATGGACATATAAATTCGGTTTTTGATTGGTCCTATGGGTGGATATTGATTTGATTATATCCAAAAAAATCCATCCATGAATGAAAAGATTTTGCATCCGGCACATTCATCAACGATCTGGTCGATAAATGGTGTAGGATAGTTGTCCTTCAGACATGCTTGATTTACATCCCTATAATCGACACACACTCTTATCGTTCCCTATTTTTTCATCACAGGAACAATATTCAATACCAAATCAGTGAGAGGTACAGGGTAAATGAAGCCAGCACACAAAAGTTTTTCAACCTCTACTTTAATGGCAACAACTTTCTTTGGATGAACAGGTCGAAGTCGTTGACGTACTAGTTTGACATCAAGATACATCTTGATTTCATGCTCAACAATGCTTGATTCAATGCCTAGCATCTCGTCATAAGACCATGCAAAGACATCTCTGAATTCATGAAAAAGGGCACAATAATTGTCTAGTTCTAATGGATAACAAGATTTGTCGACGTGAATATTTTCTACAACATTAGGTTTGGTTGAAATATTTATGGAAATAGTTTCTTCGATGTTAGACAGATTTCACTCAGAATCGACTGCATTTACAGAATTCAATAAAAAATCAACAATTGAAGGGTGATTGAGTTCTTTTAATTAATCTTCATTGTCATCTCGAAGGTGGGAACGATGGTGATAATCTTCCCACAGAGTATCTCCTATCATCATTGATTGGATGATTCTTTCATCTGTAGAATGTATACGAGACCAAGGATCATAAGAGGTGCCATATTCTAAAGACCTATCTACCCAAACACTTGTCGAGTGTGGATTCGGGTTTGCCGCACAAGCCCAATAGATTGATTGCTACAAAGATTTGATGGGGCTTGGCGGCAATGCCTCGCGATGATCATCACTTTCAAAATAGTTGGAACTCTTCTTAAACTTAGATGATGTAGAGGAGATCATGTTGTAGGTTTCCACTGTGGCCACTTCCGCGAAACCAGATGGAGACGGGAGGGAAAAAGTACCCATCAAGGAAGGATCTTTTAGGAGACCTACTCCAACATTTTGAAGTGATTGTGAATGTCCATGTATTAATGGAATGCTTCCAGTAGCTTGTGAACTATTAGCAAAAAAGGCTAGTTGGTCGATGAGTGTGATTCCACCTTTGAAGGGAAATGCAATCGTTTGAAAGTATGTGGACACAACTACAGCCATAGCATAAACCCAAGGCCTTCCCAGTAAAATATTGTAATCAAGGAGTCCATCAACGACCTCGACTTCAATATCTACTGTTTTTCCCCCTAGTTCTACTTGCAAGCTACTTAAAATCCTGTATGGAGTGTACGTTCTTCCATCGAAAGCTTTTAGTGTTGTTGGTGATCGTGACAAGGGTGGTGAACCAAGAGTTTTCCAACAACTCATTGACATGATACAGGTAGATGCCCCCTCATCAATAATGGTTCGATGAACATTTTTGTTGAGGGCTTTTACCTATATAAGGAAAGCTAGTTGTGCTGGTAACTGTGGTGTATATCCTATATGATTAAAGACCACAAGATTGGAATCTGTAGGATCGATCCCACCTATTGCTGATAAAAAAGCCTGCTTTTGGGAGGGACAATTTTGCAATACCTCAAGTGTCGACATAGCGGAAGGCGATTGAGCCAGATCCTCCACTATATTATAATTTTGGGCTGCTCAAGCACGAGGATTAAATGTCAATTTATGTACAACTCCCTTCGGTGGCTTAATTGTTAATTCAAGAATAATGGGTGGAACAACTTCTGGTGAAGTCGTGGTCGAAGTACTAGGTTGATCAATAGCCTAGTTGTTCGACGACGATGGATTCCCATAATTTTTATTCCTTGTTGATACAAAAACATCATTTTTCTTATTTGTGATGGATAGCATTAGCACTTGGGATGTGGAAGCATTATCAGTGGCAACCAAATATGTTTTTGGGTACGGAAATGGGTCGGTCAACACCGTTGAGGTATTCGAAGCTTTTAAAAGTTTAGAAACCTCATATCTATGTGGACAATCTCTTGTAAAATGCTCGTCATTGCATATTAAACATGGATAACGAGGTTTCCTTGCCACAGTAGGGGTTTCAAATTATTTTTCAGGAGTGGAATTCTCCTGTTTCTTCTTATTATTCTTCCCTTTCTTCTTGCCTCCTAGTTGCTTTAGATATTTTCCCTTGTCAAATGACACGACATTAATCTCAGAGGCAAGAGTGTTTTCAGATGAATTTGCATTTTGACTAGAAATATCAAGAGCTTGACCAGATGGTCCTCTCGCCATTTGTGTGCTCAAGGAACCGATCACGCCATCGGCAGCATGAGAGTCCCTACTCGATCTTGGAGGGGGTGGAACGGTAAAAGCTGGTCTAGGAGCATTAGGAATTTTGTCATAGAGCGTGCCTGATTGTGTATAAATCAGATCCAAATATTGGGCACGAGCAATGACTTTCTCTTCTGTGACAAATCCTCCTTTCACCACATCCTTAGTGATAGATGGCAATAAGGACTTTATAAACCACTTAGCTAAAAGCTAATCAGGAACATACGTCTTTACCATTTGACAACAATGCCGCCACTCATGAATATGATCAGATATGTGAGTGGAGGTAGTCTGTTTAAAGTTGGTAAGAATTTCTATTCTAGTTTCATACCTGATAGGTAATTGAAAGTGGGTTAGAAAGGTAGTAACAAGAATGGTGAAGTTATCAAAAGAAGCTCTAGGAAATTCAATATACCATTTTGCAGCTGGACTAGTGAGCATTCTCTGGAAAAGACAAAGTCTAACCGAATCATCATTCAGGGTGTTTGATGAATACCAAAAATGAAAAGTCATTACATGATTCAATGGGTCTTCTCCTTGATTTCCATTGAAATTTGGAATGTCAGATGGCAGTTTATGTGGAATCGTCGGCCACCAAGGGGCGTATGCAATTGGATAATTAGTAAGTTAGTTCAAATCTGGTAGTTCTAGAGTTGCTACAAAGGGCAACTGTTGATTCAAGTTGGGTGGAGCATACCCAGGATAAGATGGAATCGCTTGAGCAGTAGGTCTTTGCATACCAGCATATGGCATTTGCATCTGGTAACCTTGATAAGGTCCTTGGATATAACCAGTATAAGGTGGTTGTTGATAACTAGTTTGAAAATATGGTTGTCTGTAACCGGCAAAGCCTTGTTACAGAGATCCTTGATATGTTTGATATTGTCCCATACGAGTTTGAGCTTCGGAACCAAGTCCAAACTAGGGTTTGGACTGCTAGAGATGAGATTGTTGATATTGCGACAACCACGATTGTTGGACCGTTTGCTGCTGCCCAGTACTAAAAGATTGACCAAGTTGCAGATTAACTGTACCCGTGTATGCTTGAGTCATTATGGATAATGGAACACTAAGTTGAGGTTGTGGTTAAGCCCTAGAAACAAGCAGCTATTGTACAACAACCTGAGAAACTTGAGCCCCTTGCCTTGAAACCTAAGGTTGTGAGGAAGAAGGAACAGGTTGAGGTTGAGATACAACAGGTTGTGCTTGTGATTGGGGCATAGTCGTAAAAGCAGGTGTAGTGGGAATATTCGACACAGGTTGGATTGGTTGTGTTGGATATACAACCCTTGGTTATTTTGGCAATACTGGTTGCCATCCACTAGCTAGAATTCCAATTTGACCTGAATATTGTGGGAAACTCTCATATGGTTGTCCCTCGGAAAAAGGAGGAAACGGTGAGTAAGCATATTGTTCTCCATATGGTGGCATTCTAGTGTTTAAAGGATACATTAGTCTTTGATAATTGGTTTTCCCAAATTGATACTAGTATGCAGGATCAAATTGTTGAGTTTCCATGTGAGAAAAACCAGATTGAAATCTAGACAAATAAATGGGAGACCATGGTGCTGAAGCAACCCCTGAGTGGGTTCCAGCTAGTGATTAGTAACTAACTAGAACGGATGGTGCACCATATAGGTGTAACTCAGGTGTACTGGAAAACACCGAAGGAGTAGCAGCAGAAGATTCTGCCACAGTCGCATCAAATGATACATTCTTGGATGTTGACGATTGTTCAAACATGGTTAACTTATCCAAAAGCTCTCCTAACGATTCGACAGGAACTCACGATGAAGCAGGATTAAAGGAAGAAAACTCAAGAGTAGCAGGATATAAATGAATCCCAGTTCCAAAATGAAACGGGGTGTCAAATGGGGGATCCTCGATTATCTCCTCTATAGCAATCAGACCAGGTGGAAGAGGTTGACCATCAGGTCTGTAAGAGATTTCTGGAGCTGGAGAAGGTGTAGTTTCTACATTGACAGATGTTGGAGGGGTGACAACTTCTGGATATTGAAATTCAAAGTCCAGATGTTCAGGTAAAAGAACTTCAGTTTCAACGAGAGGTTCTTGAACAACTCCTAGTTCAAATGTAACCTCGGCTTGAACTAAAATTGGTTCTGACCAACTCTAGGTGGATTTGTTTCAAGTTCAAAGGTGTTTATTGTTACACTAGGATCAATTCTAATGTCCTCTGGTAAGTGCAAAACTTCCTCTTTAAAGGTGGATGTACCAGAAATAATTGGAGTAGCTGGAGTCTTTGAAGATGTTGAAACAAATGTTCCAAACAACCCAGATGAACTAAACTCAGTTAACTGAGACCGCTTTGTCTAAATTGGTTTCACTTCCAGAGGCAAAGACTATTGACTCACTAATATCTGTGAATGACGGGGTTTTGATTGACTTTCTTCCACGATTGCGGATTACTTGATCAACTTAAAAATCAACTAAGGGAAAGTGATGTTATCTCATGGCAATTTATTTTAACGACACTTGGACACAACTTTGCTTTTTCAATTTTAAAGAGTCGAGAAAAAGCTAAAGATGACTCTAGTTGCCTTCGATTTTTAATGAGCTTGAAAGGACAAGTGCTCAGATGGACCTTTTCTTTTAGAGAGTCGAAAAGGAACGAAAGTGACTACTCTGGAGAATCTAGACAGAAAGGTTCACTAGACCAATTTCAAAACTGCAATATACACCTTGGTGATAAATTAAAGAGAAATTACCAAGGACTTATGTACAGTAGTCAATCTTCCCGAATGCTATGTTCAGTGCATTGCGATCAATAAGGCGATAGACTCGGTTTCCTATTGATAAAGGATTTAAGCCTATTGTGGTCTCCCAATATATACGCGACAGTACGGGGAGCACAAGTCTGTGCTAGCACTTGTCATATCAAAGAGGAGGAATCACCCAACCTTTAATGAAAATGATAGTCACTAGGTTGAACGACGCCGGAACACGTCTCTAGCCTAGACCTCTAAATGTGTTGTGTTAGATTCCAAAGCATTGTTAAGTTCATTGAAGTTCATTTTAAAGTTGATCTTTCTTAAAAGTTTTCCTTTGATGGTTCACCATGTGATGTATGATCTGAAATTCCTAAATATGCAATCTACAATGATAAACAATATTTTCGTTTATTTAACCAATGAAAATCCTAACTGCAAAGGCTAGAGCATAGAAGCGCTTTTAAAGCAAACAACAAAGAGCACTCACTAATGTGATTTTCCTAAATCATCCTTTTGCACAGAAACCAAAAATTCCAAAATGCAAATGCATGTATTTGTTTTCAGCTCTCCTTAATGTGAATGATTCAAGAAGGAAAACCAAACGCAGCAATGACTCAACATGCTTTACTCAAAGTGACAATTTTCAACAGTTTTTCTTCAAAGAGGGAAAGGAAGACTCAAAATGACACTCTCAAACTTAAAGAAATATATTTCAACACTTTGAACAAACTCAAATCAAATCAAAAGCATCAAAATAGTTTAATCAATAAGCTATGAAGGAGGATTTTCTGACACTTCACTTTCGACAAAAATGGAAGACTTTACGACACTCTTTCTATCAAAAATTACAAATCGACTATCACTACTTTTGATAATGGATTGTAAATGAAGAACAAACACACAAAAACATTCACCAATCCTAGTGTAAAGAGAGGCTGATCTAAGTGATGTATGTTGACTTCAGTAATGAGGTATTGTTCAAAGTCAGCAAATAACCAAAAAAAACTGAAAACTAGCCACAAATCCTCAACTCCTAGATGGGAATGTTGAGTTCAAACAATCATCGCACCTAGGCTTCACAGAAAATTAGATGCATTACACTTTTCTATTTCAGGAGGTGAGATGCATACTGTGTCACAGTGGAAGACAATGTGATGGTTAGGGAGCACTTCTGAAGATGGTTTTGGCTCAAATTCACAACAGTTTTCAATGGATTAAGGTTGGTTTTTAGGAGTAATGGTAAGCAAAGTATGATGGAATGTCTTGAGAGGTTACTAAGCTACCAAAAGGGCTTCTAGATGTGTTTGCAAATCAGATGTTCAATACATAAACTAAACCAGAGATTGACTGAAGTAGCATTCATCTACTATGCAATTGCATGACAAGAGCGGTTCGAAGGCTTCCTGGCTAGCTTCAGACTCTGTCTATAGTTTATATAATAGAACAACAAACAAAAAATAAACGTTTGGTCTCCCCAGTATGGTCGCTAGTTTGTTTTTGGGAAAACTAGTATTCCTAAAGAATGCTAGCTCTTTAGGTTTGGTAGCTACCCTAGAAACAACAGTTAAAGCAATTCGAAAGATTTCCTATGAGTAATAGATAAGAATGAGATGATAGAGGACCAACCTCTATCTTTTGCTTGATCCCTTGCTTGATCTCCTTCTCCTTTGGCTAATCCCGTAACTCCTCCCCATAATTAACACACTTGGAGAGTACCTGCACAGTTACAGAAACAAAGACCTATTAAAGCATCGTGATCTATTACAACACAAACATTATAGAATCAGAAATACAATGAACAATTGAAATCATTTACAATTCACACAGTCAATTGGGAAAAATCTCAAAGAAATTTATTAATAACAAGGAAGGCTACAACCCAGTTGTCTGATCCAATGCCAATCCTTCTTCACCTCATGAATTAGCAAGAACACACCAACAAACATACAATGCTCTCTCCTCAATACTGAAAGCAACAACACCTCCTTACAATTCACAACAATTCAGCCTTCTAATCTCTTGGATGGGAGATCCTTTTATAGATGTTTGCAAGGGTGTGAGTCATCCATGGGAATTGATGAGTGATTCCATTTGTTGAAATTAGTTCCATAAGGGAGGGAAATTGGAGATGGTTTCCTAGTTCCCTCGGTCATCCTTGGGCGAATTCAGAGAGGCAAGTGGCATAGGAGAAGTTTCTAGAGATTCCATGAGAAACCAACTAACAAACTATCCCGGAGCTTTGTCTAACCTCGCCCATCACACCTACTAAAGGGACAAAGTGCGATGCATCGAACTTAGCTAGTGCAGTAGTCAATATGCATCTCACCCTAACACAGGGCTTTCTGATATGGTTCAGTTTTGGCACTTTCCTGTATGATTTCTTAGATGGAAATTTTGTGGAATGAAGCATTCAGATGACTAAGCTTCTTTAGGGTATAAGACAACCATTGTAGGGGTTGATGAGCCCTAATATCATCGACATATGAGTTTGGGGTTGATGTGCCCAAATATGTCTATAACAACAGGTCTCCTCATTTTCTCCTAAGTCTAATTTGGTAGGACATTCATGTCTGACCCTAGGTCCAAAATAACCTGAGCCATTTCATATTCTCCTATATGTGTGGTCAGTCTCATCTCCCATCCTGTCCTTGTTTTATGCTTGCCAATCTTTCGTACTACGTGCGGCTCACTTGGCACGGTTCCAGCGCATCTATTGATGAGTTCTTGTAACCCTTTCAAAGCCTTACTGCCGTGTAGTAACTTCATATAGGTCTCCAGGAAAGTTGTGAGCATAGAGGGGTCCCTCTCCTGCTCAGGCTTATCCTTGCTTCCTAAGGTGGAGGCCTCAGCGAAGCTATTCTTAGCTTCCATGAATGTTTCACGTGTGCGCTCCAAATTGAACTTAGCCTCCTTCTCCGGAGCTTTGTGAACCCATGTATTATCTTCTGGCTATTTCCCTTTGTCATCTCCTGCCACGATTCCACTCCTGAGTACTATATTTATGTTTGGATCTTTCTCACACAGCTCAAACCTCATCATCTGTAGGTTCTGAGTCGGCGGAGGTGGTAGTGCCCCTTTGTCACGTATCCTAGCTATCAGCGTAGGACAGTCTTATGTTTCATGACCAAACAACATGCAATACTTGCACAATAGACGTGTTGGATTAGTGTAATCACGGGCATAGTGTCCTGGTCCTCCGCAATTGTAGCAAATCAACTATCCTCGACCTCTACCAAGTCCTCCTCCACCTTGGCCTCTTCCACACCCCTGAAATCCTGTCTGCACCATCGCTACGCTTTGGTCAAGGGGCTACATTCCTGAACCCTATAGGTGGGAGTTCTATCCATCATCAATTCATAGCTCCTGCAAGTATGCTCATCATGTCCTAATGACCTACAAAAGTTGTAGAACAGTTGTTACAGTGCCTGTACAAACTTCTGTAACAAGTGACAATTATTCATGGCATGTTTTCCAGCTACCTGATAGATAGCGCACCATAATGCAGGCCCCACGCTAGGTCCTGCTTAAGCTTCTAGACTTAAAGGCATCGGTCCTCCTCCTACAATATAGTATTCAAAGACCAGGTAATGGTCTTTGTCATGACCCTGACTCTTTCATTTCAAGCACCATACCTCCTTGTGCACCTCCAGTCGAACCCTCCTATCCTACTTCATACTTTTCATCTCAAGGCACAGATTCTTCAGCTGCGCATGGATCTGTTGAACTCCTAGATTTGGATCTTGCATCGGATTTTCATGTAGTCTCATGGCAATCTCCAAGACCTCCACCTGAGTGGTTATCTTCTATTGCGAAAATGCACTTCTTAAGTGTGGTAGTAGCGAAGCCACAGACCACTCGCGATGCTATCCATCTGTCAAATTCATGTTGGCTTCATGGATTGTACACTTCAACCTCTGGTCTAGTTCCTAAGGTGTCTCGCCTAGTTGCATCACGATTTCTTTGAATCCCACAATTGACTGTGCCTCAGACTTAGGCCTACTAAATTCTTTATTCAGTGTTGCTTGGATTTCTGCCACTCTAGCATTCAGATTATCATTAGAATACTTAATATGCTATGTTAGCGCGTTATCTTACAGAGAACTAACCAGTGTCACCTTCTTTATATGATAATCTATAACACCTTGAGCTTCCCGCAAAACCCTCACATCAAACTATAATTAGTCTGGGTCCTCATTTCCCAAGCCTTTGAACAAAGGAAACTTCACTGTATTTTGCATACTAAACTACGGTGGAAGTGGAGGTGGTATTAGTGAAGTTGGAGGTGGTGTGGGTGGAGGTGGTATTCATGAGAATCCTTGTCTTATTAACTAAATAGCAATTCATGGAGAAACATTCACTATCTCTTCCTCATCTCCTCGCGGAGGTGAAATAAATGGACTATACTTCAGGTCGTTTTTTCCTTCATTGCTGTAATTTTTTCTGCTTCACGTAGTCTAGAACATCAAGGTAGTTGCATAACCCATTTTTTACACAATAGCATTTTAATCCAGGTTTTCAAACATTTTACATACTTACCTCGTAGTCCTTTAAAAAAGTTTCGCCCCGCCTCGCTGTAGCTAACTGAGTTATCGACCATGAATTCAATCATAAATCCTCCTATGACGCGATTGAACCAATGATCAACAGCATGGGAAATCTTGTCCTTAGATGCTTCCAATTTCTATATTAGTTCCGGGGTCCACACAATAAGACCATCAAGTTTCCACATTCCTTGGCTATATGCTAGCTTCGCGATCCACTCGTATAGCTCAATAGAGAAGGAGAGAAAAAAGATCTCGTGGATCTCTGTATATAGGTATATGTTTAACCATTGTTCCTTTGTCAGTCGTGGGTTTCTATTCTCCTGCACCGCGAATTTGTGGATCTTCCTATCCAACCAGTCTCTAATCTCCTTCTTAGTTGGATTCCAATGATACAAATCTCTTATGCAGATTCCGATCCTGACAATGGAACCATTTGTTGGCTTGAGGGGGCCTGACCCAGGTTGAACGTTAATTAGCGAAACAAATCCCTACACTATTGGCACTTTTGGCATCAACCTGTGGAGCGCAGACCAAAGTCTCACCCAAAGTAGTATAGGGGGATGTCGGAACCAAGTTTCCGCACCCTGAGATGGTTGTGATGTTGTTTGATTCCTTCTATCCCTGCCTTCGTGTAGTTCATTTATTTCTAGGGCTTGCAAGATGAGCCCTCTATTCCATTCTTCCATACCATAGCGAAAGGGTATGATTGACCTTCGAGCAGCCCTAACCTGCTGCTCAAGTACTTTTGCACTTCTATGGCAGCGTGCCATGCAGATTCCTCAACTAGTCTAAGTAATTTGATTATCTCATCAAATACTTAAAGTTAACACCGCATAAGTAGATATTCGTAATTGTGTTCAATTAGTCAATGTAATTGCATTCATTCGCGCATCATATAAGAATAATAAAGGAAATTCATACATAAAATATCCAAACGCATCAACTGAACAAAGACAAAGAAATTGCATAATATCTCTTTTTATTAATATCTTCCAAGTGTTACAACCTCTGTCTGCCCTACGCACACAGCTATAGGGGTCCATGCACTCAACTGCAGACTTCTACCCTAGGCTTCTGCACATTTAGCTGCAGAGCCTCTACCTATGCTATGACCCAAGACTTAGAATTCTTGCTCCAAAGCTATGACTCTATTACATCATGTGTCATTTTATCTTTCTAAAACTACTTAGAGCTTAGCTCTTTTTATACAATCCCATGGTCCGCGGACCATGGGTAGATCTCTTACAACCGCCTTTACTTTACAAAACTAAGGGTGGACTACCCTTTTTTACCCATAATACCTTTGTGCTTTGTGACCAAAAAATGCAGAGTCTTTACAATTATATTACAAAATTGAGTTAAAAATGGGATTTTAGCCCCAAAACTTCCCTTGTGGGATCCCGCTCCCAACAACCATTTATGGGGTTGTGTGCATAGGCATATAATGTTGCTACAATACATTCTGACAGAGGAACAAGATGTTGACATTTTGACAAAATCTTTGTCAAGAGGGAAGTTCAAGTTTGACAGGTGCAAGATAGGGGTGGTTGATAATCTCTTTCTCGCTGAGAGGGAGTGTTGAAAAATGCAGGAAGAAAATAAAAATTTTATTTTTCCTTGGTCAAATTGAGAAAATTCGAATTTCCACATCAACAGACAACTTGGATGCAATTAACTTGTGTGACATGTCTTGTGTCACCCAGTTTACTTTGTAAATTCGAGTTAGAGGGCTTGGATTTTAGTTAAGCATGTGTGATTACTAATTTGTAGCAATCAAGGTAAGTTATTTGAAGTTATTTTCCGTTAAACTAGTTCTAACTATTGGAGGAACTATTGGAATGTCAATTGTGCAATGAGACTTCATTCTAACTCAATTATCATCCATTTAACTAATCAATCAGCCCAAAATAGCTAGTACAAGCAAAAAATTAGACTTCCATACTTGTGGTGGAGATTCCAAGGTAGTGTAACATTAGTTGTAGACTAGTCTTGAGTGTACAAGTGTTGCATGTAGTATGATGATAAACCTTGGGAATTGTGAAATCATTTTGGAGAGAATTCCTAAATAATAGGGGCCTAATTTCCTTAGGAATTGAACAAGGAAATAGGGGCTCAAGAAGAGGTATAAATTGACTAATTCTGGGTCAAATCTTCTTAGTGAGAAGAGAGATAGGTTATTCATTTGCAACTTGAGCTCACAGCGAGCTAGCAATTATAATACAATCACTATTTATCTAATTAATGCAAGCAGAGTTAATGGGTTTTTAGTAGTTACTTTCCCCTATAAAAATATTGTGCACGTGTGCTATTTCTTATTGCATGTATGAGATTGTTGTTCTAAATTGTGAATTAATTTTCATAGACAAGTAGAGTAGAATTGCACCTCTCAATTTAGATTAAAATATCTTGAGCAGTTGCAATTCTACACCATAATTTCTACAAATTATGCATGACACCTTGGGGGCATTCATTGTTGGTTTTCTGAGACCTCCAATTTGCTATAGCAAGTTCCCATCTCTATTAGTAATCTTTACCATTGTAGGTACTTCATATGCTTTATGTTACCCTCTTATCATCTATACATGTTTTAAATTAGCTAATTAGAGGGACATGTAAGAGTAGCATATCTAGGTTACTTAGATTGCACCCCTTGAGGATCTTAGCCCCGAGATGGCTTTATATTATAAACATTTCATGTAGTGGTTAGGCTTGCATATATGTGAAAACACCAGATTCATGCCCTAAGGACCCCCCTTGGATAATTTTGGTTTGGATGTCATCAACTTTGGATTGAGTAATCACCATTATTTATTATAAAATCAAGAGTATATTTACTACCTTTACCACATTTCAAGTGGCTCTATCTTCAACTTCTTGAGTTATCCACACTAGACATGTTTATCTTTTTTTTGGAGGGAGGTTTTCAAACTTAGAGGATAGTTTCCTTCTTCCTTGTTGTCCCATCCTGCTTGGGGCAACATGTAACATGTAGAGTTCCAAGTTTCTTCAAATATGAGATTGGTGAGACCTTGGATTTTCTCATGGTCTCGCTCGAAAATACTCCATGAGACTTCTAAGTAGCTCCTATCCCAAACCTTGACATAGATACAATTGCACCAACAAACAAATCAACAACTCTAGGAGGACCCAAACCTAGATTTCCTTTTCATAGAATACTACTCTCTAGGTTTTATTTCATAGATAATTCTCCTTTAATTGATTCTTCACCTTGGAGTCTAATGCGTTTTCATGTAATGGACTAGGGTAATTTTTTCCCTAGATTATCCTATAGCAATGGCTTCCCTTTTTTTAAACAATAGATGAATTTATTTACAATTAATATTCCAATAGCTGGAAAATTCAATATCATCAGGGCCCTAACAACTACCTCTTTCCATTATTCTCATCATTATCAAGGAGTAATTGTCAAGCACGAGTCTTTATGTACCATCCTTCTTGTCTTACTTTCATAATTTTGATAGGCTTCATTATGTGCCTGCAATTGTCACCAACAAGTATAACCAAGCAAGATATACAAAGACGAGCATAATGTCAATTCGGTCAATCTGGGGTTTCTATGATTTCTTAAAAGTGTATTTCTAGTGTTTTACTCATAAATCCTGGACATTCCATGATCCATCCATTATTAGGGATTTTACTTTAGCAAAAACATCAAGCCCTAGGTTTTATCCGATTCAGCCCTTACTAGGGTTTTAACACATACCTTAGAATATTCTTTCAAAACTAGGGTTTAAGGATTATTAACCCTACAAACTCTAAATTACTTTTCCCAAGAGCTAAGGTTTTCTAAGAGGGAAGATTAAATATGGTTAATCCAATCTAGGGCTCAGAAGCCCTAATAATTCATAAGTTTAAAAGACCTACAAATCCTAGAAACCACAGAAACTTCTGTTAGAATGATAAAAATGGGAAATCAAATATGAATGGGTGCAAAGTTGACAAATTTCTTCTTCAATCTACAAATTGATGGGTAGACAACGATCACAAATGGTTCCTCTTTGAACAATGAAAATTTCTCCAACAACAGATTGTGTCTTCTCATCAGTCAAATTCAAACCCTTAACAAAATTCATATAAGCAATCACTGGGTAACTAAAGCGAGGGAGACATTTGAAGAGGTGATATAGATTTTTTTCTTTCTTTCTTTTAATTTACTTCTCTTTTTTGAAATGGGAATCAAGATTGATTCTAACTTGGTTAAGTCAACAAGTTAGGGTTTGACTACCTAGACAAGAAAATTGATCTAATTAGTCGTAACAAACCAACTAAATCCCTTTTCTCACTGAGCTTTTGCCAAGTCAATAAACCAAATTAACCCATTTTCTCATTGAATTGTGTCAACATGCACCTTAAGTAGGAACTTGCATAGTTTTTAATTTATTAATATGCACCTAATACTCTATGTATTAAAATTCATATAAAAAATGTAAGGTAAGGAAAAACCATTGGCTTGTAGGAAATTACAAATATCGCAAAAGCTACCTCGACTTTGTTGCCTGAGAATTGTTTTCTCTCTTACAATAGAGTGATAAGAGTTGCAAATTGACAACACCAAGGTGTGTATTTGATTGAGGTACCATGAAATTGTATGTTCTATGTTGTGCTTATAGCCATGGGATTAGGTTCCTCTAGAAATACCACAATTTAGTAAATCATGTTCATATCCCAAAGAAATATTCTACTTGGGATGTTTCATACAAAGGGTGTGAGCCACAAATTTAGCCTTGAAAATTCATCGGGAATAGTTAAATTATAGTGAAATTATACTTTGGAGTATAGGGTATGGGATATTTCAACAAAATATCAACTATCTTACCTCAGGTTGGGTTCCCAAATCTCCAAGCCATAGAGAGCAATGGTTTTAATGATTGTGTCAATACATGCATCTTTAACAGAGTGCCCCAAAAATAGTATGGATGAATCCTAAGTGATCATGCATGTTATGTATAGTGCCAAAATGTGTGAGCCACAAATTTAGCCTTAACAACGCATTGGGAATAGTTAATAGTGAAATTATACTTTGGAGTATAGGGTATGGGATGTTTCAACAAAAGCTCAAATGTCTTACCTAAGGTTGGGTTCCCAAATATCCAAGCCATAGAGAGAAATGGTTTAAATGATTGTGTCAATACATGCATCTTGAACATAGTTCCCTAAAAATGGTCCGAATGAATCCTAAGAGATCATTCATGTTATGTATAAGGTAAAATATAGTGTCAGCATCCCATAGAGTGCCATAATAGTAGTGATAAGAGTCTTGGAAACATTGATATTACAAATATCTCTTAGAGAACCAGTGTCTTAGGGACAGAGTTAAATGCCTTATTGAAATCAACAAAACAACAATAGGACATTAGAATATTTATTCCTAGATTATTCAATGATTGATTGGTGATTGAAGACTAGGATATCTGCGACATAGTCTGATAATCTTTCCTAAATTTTTCTTTCCCCTTTCTTATGAAATGATCTTTTTTTGTGGTACTACATTGATTGCAACTCTTTTATAGAATCAAGTGGTGGTACAATATCATTACAAGGCAATTTGGTTGGGATGAACGGATAGCTACTGTATATACACTTTTAAGGTCTACACTTAACTATACAAACACAAACATTCAAAAAAAAACATTGGCATTTAATGTGATTCTTGCCACCTAGAATCAAGAAGTGCATATGGTATTGGGAAATGGCACATGTTTAAAAATCTCACTAGGAAATGTCGAGTGTTCATATTATAATGTCACATGGTATTGGGAAATGGTACATGTTTAAAATGGTACATATTTCAAGGACAAAATAGTGTCTTTAAGATAGATCGAACCCAAGATAAATAGATCTAGCATCTTTCCTAATTAGAGTGATATTAGTTTTAAGCTCAACCCTTAGAAAGGATCTAAAGAAAATTGGGATACTTTAAAAACTGCACTACATTGTAATACCATTTTTTCAGTCTCAAAATTATAATACTTTAAATCACACATTATTTGAATGGATTTATGTGACATGAGTCAAGCCATGTGAAGAATTACATGACTTGTTCTGTAAATAATGCAAAGTCATTGTAAATATTCCTAGTAAGTAGCTCAAGGTGAAGTTTCTACTATCGAATACACATAGTCCTATAAGTGGGTTAGGATTACAATATACTTGTTAATTTTTCCATGGATTGCTTTCTTATGCAAGAACAGGAATAAAAGGAGATACATATACTGTAATATCCACCCAAAAGGTTAGTTGAGAACCAACAGGTGGCCATGTTACAACAATAGGGGAAGAAGAAAGGGGATGCATATGTTATTTGATTTGATACTTTTCCTTTGAAGTACAACCTTCCTTGCCTAGGCTTCCTCACAAACACTTCCCATAAATCTTTTACTTGGGTGGTCCTTTAAATATTTCACCATGCTTCTTGGGAAAAGTGAACTTACTTGATGCACTATGTTGGGGAAAACAATTATTCGCATTCATTCATGGATTATTCATACTCTCCTCCATTAAAAACATGAGCATTCTCCGTTCTCCCATTTGAATGTTCTTCCTCTCCCTTTTCATTGAGGAATGTGTGTAAAATCAATGTTGTTATTCTTGAAAATGAGGAGAGAACAACAAGGAATCATGGCAGGTAAGAGATTATGAGAAATTGGGGACTCGTTGCTGAGAAATGAGAGGAAATGGGATGGTTTTTAGGGGAAAATGATGGATATATTGCCCACAATAGTTAAACCAAACACAATTAAAGCCTATAACCTTGTTAGTGTTTCTCATGGATAGTTTGAACCAAATTCTCTCCGCAATCCATTCGAAGTAGGGAACCTATAGTCTCGGGACTCCTACTTGCACTAGAAGGGAAGAAGATTCTTCAGGGACTTACTATATAGCAAGGAAAGGGAAGCTTTTCCTTGTGCTATCTCAATAATTCAAAAGTTCTATTGGAATGTTTCCCTAGGACTCTGTTTTATTTGATAAATGCCTATAAATATCCAAACATAAGTGCATATGAAATAATGGAATCTTGAAATAGTATTTCACCATGAGCTAGGATGGAAAGAAAATTGTCAGAGGAAATGCATGGAGAGCATAATTCTACAGTTAAAGCCTGAATCTTTATTTGATTTCCTTTGCAGTAATTTTTTATTTATTTTTCCTATGCATATCTTCTAGTAGAGGACTAATGAAAGTTTCCGACAATAGGTAATATAATCTATTACTATCCTAGTTGAGATTTGATTCTCCTTCCCATTTTTTTCCCTACAATTTACTGGTACCTACAAGAACCTACAATTTTTTTGTTTTTTATTTTGAGATGTATACGTTATCAATGCCAATATTACAAGAAAAAGGGGCTTGGAGCAAAAAGATGAGATAAACATAATTGTAAATTTGTAGGTCTAGACTTGTGAATTTGTTGGAAACTATATTACATGACACAATTGTGGACTGATTGATTTGACCATGAGGATATAGTGGATTAATCAATTTCAGAGTTACCTGCCAAGAGAGATTTATCAAATTTTGAAAAATAAGTTTGAGTTAAGCCTAACGCTACTTGTGGAAATGAAGAATGAATTTTATTTCATTACAGTGGTTTCCTCTAAAGGAAAAGTCTTAATAGAGCATAATAATCCCTTCATCGTATCATCCTCATGCACTGGAGGTAACCCAGAAGCATGAATTTCCAAACATGAATTTTATTACATATATTTTTAAAATTTTCAAATATTGTAATATGTCATATTAATGCCAAATTTTATTACCAAAATTTTCACTGTTGAATTTTTTGTTGAACTTGAACAAGGTGACTTAGCAAATAGGGTCTTCCTGCTCTCTTTGATTATGTGTTTACTTTCATCTAGACATACCTAATTTTCATAAATTCTTTCCTCATTTCATTTATTGTTGTTGGTTTACTAATTTTTCATTTCAATTTAGTATTTTTCATCTTGGGGGAGTCATCCAGTTCTCCTCCTCCTCTCTCCCAACATTAAATATTCTACATTATAAATAGGTTGTCTTTATGGTGCAATATTTTCAAGCAAGTTTATCGTTTTCATATTCTATCATTTCTTTTGATGTTCACCACTAATTCACTTTTAGCCATTCTTATTAACATATTGACACAGGGTAAAAATATATGGACATGGCGATTTGTACATTTCACTTTGATCAATATTAATTTGCTACATAATGGACACTTGATCTGCATGAGAAATGAGATGGAAACCATATAAAAATATTTAGGAAGAAACATGGAATGATTTCCCTCTACTTTTATTAGTGATTTTAGATGAACCATTGCGTATCTGAATTGTAGCAAATAATATTAAAATTACATTTTGATTTGTTCAATTTTTTTAATTTTAATGTTATCTTATCTCTTTTTTTTCTCCATAGAAAAATTTCAGGAATTTTATTGATCAAAACAAAATTACATTTTTATATGCCATATAGCATTCTATCTGGCCCAACCAAAAATATCTGTCCACAATGGATACAAATAAGTCTAACCCAAAAATACCAGAATTCGTCTGTCAAAATGTGAAGTCGGAACAATTCTAAAGTATCATCAATGTATCTTAGAGAGACATCATCATCCTATGATGAGCATATATATTCAAGGTGGTATTGGAGTATGTCACTAGGACTTGTTTATAAATTGAATTGTTTTTTAATATGGTAAATAAAGTTAGTCTCAAAACTTGTTTTCTTGCTGAAGTATTAAGCGTGTTTCCAAGGTATTTTAGAGGAGACGATTAATAGATTTGAAGGGAAAATCATAGAAAAACCAAGGTCTTTTTATGAACTTTCTATTTTCCTTCCGTTGATTGAAGATGTATTGGATTCAAATTCTAGCTATGGAAGCATGAAAGCCTTTATTGAAACAGGTGTTTGATTTAATATTTACTCTTTTATACAACCATTTGTTCTACTTTTCTTTTCGTTTTATGCTATTGAGTTCTTGTATCTCTTGTATCTCTCACCAAGATGCAGAAGAGAAACTGATAAATGGGGATGTATGGTCTTCTTAGGCCTTTTTAATTTATTTTAACTACTTGAATTCTATTTTTTATTGTTGTTAGTTTATAGAAATGATGCAAGTGCAAAAGATTGAAATTTCATATTATACAACAAGACCTCAAAGAGATCAAGAAAGTTGTAAGGCATACATCTGGGATGTATTTAATCAAAGTATACTCTTTTTAGTTCCTTTTAATGTTATAATTTACAATCATAATCATCATAATTTGCAAAGATATGAGTGTAGGTATTATCTACAAAAAATTTAAAAATCGACACATATAAGGATCTAACAACATAACCTTAAATCTCAATCTCAAACTTGTAATGAGATATAGATGATAGTGTGGACCTTAAAGCCAAAACAAGAATTATGACTTTAGGTTAGTGTTAAATTTGTGGCTCTTTAGAAGTTAAACAAAGTTTCGACTAATATATTGATATTACTCACGACCTATCATCATAATACAATATGTACTCTAACATTAGTTGGCTTGTCAACTTCTAAAATATATTTTCACATATAAACACAATTTTAACACTTCCCTAGAGTCATAAGAAACTAAGGGCTGATTTCTATTGAGAATCAATTCACTCTATTGTTTTGGAAGTTGATTGGAGAAACATCTATCTCCTTAAATGAACAACTATATAATATGAGTTAAGCTAAGTACAAGATGGGGCACACTTGAAATGTGGAATATAGAACATGCTTATAAGAGTTACCCCTTCAGCTTATATTTTTATGAATGGTCTTCCTGCTACACAAGTATATTTATATGGAGGTAAGATACCTTCTTTAAAATTTAAAATGAGTATGGATGCATTTTTCCACCTTGCTACTGATATAATTTGTACCTGAATTTTGCAGGACACAATCCATATGTACTAGAGACCGATGGATATCAACATTCTACATTTGTAAATGAAATTGGATATCATTTACCAGCAAGAATCAGTTCTTTTCTTTGATTGTTACTTACAAATAATTTCTGTAGAAGCAGCATCTATCAAAGCTTTCACACTTTCAATTTAAGAGAGTTATGTCATTTTAATGGTAGATGATTTTAAAGATATGAATAACATTTTAATACCTGAGGTATATTTTGAAGGTTTTATGGTTTTATAATTTCCTTGCATGCTTTTCAACATAAGTTTTTCCCTTCGTTTTATCCATCATTTTATGGCGGTTATCCTCCCCATAAATTTTATAGTCCTAGATGGACATTGATTCCATCATTCAACACAGATAATGTTTTTTTATGGTCATAAATTTCAACATCCAGGGTCTATTTTATGGTCATGAATTTCAACATCCAAGCTCTATTTATCAACAAGTACCTTATCCATAGAGCTAATATTGGCCATTTCCTTCAGATGTTCCTCCAACATAGGTAATTATGATAGTGTTCGAACATTTGGGAGTACATGGATACAATTATTGAATCCTAATTCAATGTTCTTAGCCAAAATTAACATGAAGGTTAAAAACATTTTTGGGAGTTGATTTTTTTTTTTTAATTTCCAACCAAGTCATAATTTTGATGTCTAAATGTTTCGATTTCGACACTCCAATGTCGAAATTCCTATGCCAACTCCATCGCAATATTGATGTATAAATGTCACAATTTTGACACCATAACGCCGCAATTTATAATGACTAAATGTCGCAATTTCGATATCTAAACATCACAATTTTGACGCTCAATGCAACGACAATGTTCGTCTAAATAACGACGCAAAATTGTGATGACAACAATTTTCAAACTTTTGACAATCAAGGAGATGTCAAAAATACAACCGCAAAATGTTCAATGTTTGGTGAAAGCTCTTTTTTGTTATTATAGCTACAAATGCTCGTTGCAAGAAAGTCAAAGAGTCATTGCCATTTAGTGTTATATGTAGTAATTACCATTGCGATGAGAGGACTTTCTCTGTGAGGTGCTTCACCTCTACTTTCTTGGTTTTCCTAAGTTGATTTTGTCAGCCTCAAAACTAGTTACATATAATGATGCCACTCATCTCTTTGGAGTGATATTTCTTTCACTGATCCTTTCATTCTCATTAAAAAATGAAAATACCAAGTATCTTTTGCTATTCTTTTCAAGCTCGTTAAACCTCTAAAAATTTCAAGTGTTTTTGTCATTTCCTACTCACATCCATGACGAAAGTTGGCAAGAAATATCTCATCCATTATCACACTCATTAAAATATGATAAGGACACAAGTACACTTTCATCTCTTTTTCGGACTCATTAAAATTTTTCATGAAAAATACATGAAATCAAGTATAGTCATAACTCTTTTTTAGGCTTATTAAAACTAAATAGAAAAGGCACTATCAAGCTTAATTTTCTTCTCTTTCAGTCTCATAAAAATATGAATGGGATAATCCATTGTAACAAACCCAACCCCCTAAAACCATATTAGGTTTTTGGGGTGTAATTAGACCCAATACTCAAGGTGAATTATGAATATGGGGTTATATAAAAATCCTCTTTCTTCCATTACTTCAAATGACATTTTTCATACCACCATCATCTTTTGCTCGTCAAAAACTTTTAGATGATATCAATTTTATCTCAATCTAGGCTATGAACACAAAATTATGCCCTGTTAATGGCTACATCATCACCTGTACATGACATGTGGCTCCCTTGGCCATGTAGTGCCTCCTTACTAGTCCATATATCCAATCCCACACATCATATCAATCCTTGCCATGTGAAGAGTTTTATACATACACACTTTCCAAATCCTCTAGTGCTCTAATATGGTGATATATCAAAGGGCCAAGGATTTTAATATGGTGATATATTGCTACTCTATAACTTTCGTATGCCAATATAACTAGCCACAAATATGGACGATAAGGCTAATATGCCAATATGGCCATTCCAGGGACTCCCGATATGTTGATGCTTGATACAACAATATGTTGATAAGGGCATACATATGTCAATACTTCGATATGGGCTTAACCCTCCATATTTTCCAATATGTCAATATTTAATATGGAAATTCTTGGTCACTGGAATTTCCACTATAACTAAAAATCACTATAAAACATCAAAAATCCAATAGATTAGTGACCAACTCAACATGCCACCTCATACATTCACTCTCCAATCATATCTTGACACATGGAAAAATATGATATTTCCTCTTACATGTGGCACATGATAACATGTTCGCTTCCATGTGGAACTACCTATGTGTTCCATGTGTCACTCATGTGTATAATTAGCATGTCAAAAATGTTATATCTGGGTGATGCATGTCATCATGACTTCATTCCTCCAGTTCCCTAATTCTATGATACTTCAATATCCCAAGGGCATTATTCGATAGCCTCGGTAGATGTGAATAACGCCATTACTTAACAGTTCATTACTCATGATGCACCATATTAGGTAATCCCCAAAAATGCATTACATGCATTACTAAAACCTATGGGGCACGATATCTAGGTAAGCCCTTTTTTGTAGCTAGCTCTTGGTCACAGATCCCATTGATCTATGTGATCAGAGGCTAAGGACAAGGCCCCCAAGCTCCAAATTTCTAAAGAAATGTGGGAAATCTACCCAGTTCCTTTCAAAGCTCTTCATTTTCTTCCAAGACTGAAACAAATTTTTCTTCCTTTATCCAAGCTGACCCAACTTACAGATATCCAAGATAGTTGGATCCTAAAACTCCCATCCATCATATAGGTATTACTTCATTATTTTAATATGCATGGTAATTAATGGTGGCATTCATAAACATTAAATAAATTTTTATTCACATATAGCTAGTATAATCCAGGGATAAAGTTTCAATTTAAAAATACACAACACACCATAATCACAAAAAATATATGTGATTACTTCCATTTGAACAAAAAATTCAATCTCATAAAAGGAATGCAAATGAAAAATTAAGCAATTTATGTTAAATAATAAACTTTTGCTCATTTCAACAAAACATTCAATATGAATATAAATAATAGCTTTCATCCCATGAATACATAAACACATAGTAAATATATCATAACATTTAAACATAAATCCTTGAAAAACATTAAAATTTCATATGAAAAGAAGGATAATATAGATCTATTCCACTTAATTCTACTAGAAATTGGAGAAGGCATTTCCACTCTCCACCCAATCATAGTCACATCTACACTGCAAATTTCTTACAGTTGTCCACCCCTGAGCTAGATCCAATGTCAAAGGATTATTCACTTGGGGTTTTACACCAAATATTAATTCAAGGATAGAGAATGAAGGCCAATCTCCTACATTAGATAAGAAACAAGGATATCACTTCTCAAGAAATAATTATGGTCTAAATACATAGAAAAATTAGGCCATTAAGCACCTACACAGCACAAAGGGATATTGCTTCACCACTCCCTACATTTCCCTCAATGAACCCCCCTCTTTCTAGTGTTTCACATGAAAAAACACAATCAAAGGGATTGAGTTCTTCTTGATATGCCCAACTTAGGAAGACAACTCTCTCATTGGTTTCCTCAACTATCGTGATTCAACCTTTGACTTTGTGCTCCAAATTCTAACAGAATTTTACAAGGTTACAAGTTCACAATGGGTTTGTATTTACATAGTTTGGGTCATTGTCACTAATTTCTATAGTAATCATCATTACATAAATGGATAACTCCAAAAACTTACTTCATTCTCTCCATGAGAATTTCCTTATGCAAGAGAGGTTTGAGGCACCCTTCTTGGGCTACAGAGTCAATAAGACTATGTTCAGAGGTACATGGTCTAGATTTGGGTGGCTGCAACACCTCCTTCCCATTCCCTCATAACTACTTGGGTGGTTCGTAGTTCAAAAAGAAACATCATGGGATCAAAACATTAAATTGAAGGAATATAGAAACTTCCTAAAATCCCTTGTAGGTGTCATAAGCAAGTTATCCTTCTAGACATTGATATCCACGTATGCTATCCTTCTTATTTAGCTTTAGCATTTTTATAATTAATAAAAATATTTACATCATATGATCTTGAAATATATTCATGTTTTGTTTCCATGTAATAACCCTATCTACATTTCCCCTCTTATTTTAAGCATTATAAATTTAAGTAAATTAAATGGGTTGAGTCGGGGAAACCGATTCTAGAGCTGTGGAAGGGGAAAACTTCTTGGAACGTGGAATTTTGTGGAACCATGGTGATTGTCCTACAATATTATGGAAAGTATACATAGATTAAGGATGACAAAAGAAAAACTAACAAAAAAAATTCAGAGAGACACGGGTTAGCTGGCATGATTTCATGGGCTGAAGAGAGCCTTGTCATGCAGGAAAAAATGAGGAAGGAATTAAAATGTAGAAGGGGGAATAGGGGATGCACTTTCGGGAAGTTGGAGATTCAAGACACGAGCCTTGTGTTTCTGTAAGTTCTAGTCTATTGGTGACCCTATGGTAATCAAATAAACCTCTGTCACCAAGGCCTTGTGGAATGCAAGTAAATTCTTCCATGCTTTTCATTACACTATCTATATAGGTTTTATCTAGAGGACTAGGTCTACTTGTTAGGTTCACTCTCTACTTAATCGAGTTGCTCCTTCCATGCCATTAGCTCTATTAGCATTCAAAACATGGACAATCTATATTTGTAGCTTTACTCCATATATATATATATATATATATATATATATATATATATATATATATATATATATATATATATATATATATATATATATATATATATATATATATCCACTCCCAGGTCTTCTACTACAAGGACTATTAATCTCGTCAATGCTACATCTCCCTTTGTCCCTTATTCTACAGCCATGCTTCACTAATAGGAAACCATTCATTCATTAGGGCCATAGGTAGCCTACAGTCCTCTTTTTCCACTAGGAATATGTTGGCCCTCTATTCATTTATCCCATCTACCATCACTTTTTATCTACGCATACCTTAGATATCTTAAAAAAATAGTTATACACCTAGTTCAGACATATGCAAGGTGTTGTTGGTTCTTTCACTATGCCAAACACATTTAGAGACCCTTGTGATTCACAAGTTCAACCTCATAATTTCATCGCTCTCTAACATGTTCAGAAATTGTTATTACCACTAGATCTTTGGTGCAGTCATTGTTCACAAGTTCAACACTATAACTTAGTCACTTTGTAATGTGTTTGGAAAATATTGTTACCACAAGACTTATGGTGCAGTCACAACTTATATTTTGTACCATTCCTTTTACACCATATTAATAAGAAGCAATTGGAGATTAAATTTGGGTTGGGGATTGTATGTCAGGTAGCGAAATTTTACTGCCATATTTTTTTGAGAAATCTTAGAGGGTCTGAAGGTAAAGGAGGGTAGGCTTAAGCCTCACCTCTAGGTACTAAAATCTAGAAGATCAGTTTAAACTTTTAGTCATTTTCCTAGTTCGAATTATGACTTCATTCATACCAAATTAATTTCACTGACATGTATGTGAATGAAGAACTCATGCAATAAAAATTGATAGAAAATATAGTGGCAAAATTGTTCATCTTGACATGATAGTGTATCCAAGCTTGGATTGTATGACACTTAGCCATATAGTTCTTAGGGAGCCTAAAATCATTCATAAGATCTCAAAACTAGATGTGAGCTCAAATATTTAAATGTTGTGATTTAGCTAGAGGGTGCAGAGGGTCGACCCTCTAAAGACCCGATTCTAGCCAAGAAATCCATAAGAAGGTTCCCCACTCTTGCTCTGGAATTCAGCTCAGGGGTGATTAGGTTGCAAGAAAGACCACTATGCAACCCAATCTATGGTTTGGTAGAGAGTTGCAATCCCCGACTCAGTTGCCTAGTCTTAATTTGAGATAAGTATTCCTCATGCTCATTTGTAAAATGAATTTTAGGTTATGCATGTTATGATTTTTTACATGGTTGGGGATATTATTACAATTCTTGTATAATGAGGAATGTGATGGAATTCATAGTTTATGAGATACCTGAACATAAAATAATTATAACGTCATTCATAAATATGTAAATGACGCAAACATCTTGATAACAGAAGAGGTAATTAAGAATATTTATTTTTAGCTATTCATATTTAAATCTTCAATAGATATGTCACACACATTTGTTAAAATAATATGAATCATGTCTTAAATTCGTTCAAGAGAAGTCCCCCAATGGTCTTAGTGAGTCCAATTTTCTTCAAGAAAAAGAAAAAGAGTGTAGCATAAACAAAAAATCTATCTTATGTTGGTGTCTCTAGAGAGGTCTACGTGAATTTGGATGCAACTGTCTTTTTATGTTCCTCATTTACGATTGCAATAGTTTGAAAGTTTGAACTATGTATAAGGTTGATCCTAAATTGTATGCAACTGCTTTTTTATGTTTTTCATTTAAAATTGCAACGTGGTCTAACCTACAACCACTATAAAGCCCATTTGTTTTTCTATGTTGTAAATTTCATAGTAATGCATTCATTTATTGATATTAAATCAAAATATTTGTTTTGATGATATGGAATTTGTTGGCATTATGACACAGGATTGGCAGGTTTGGCTCAATTTCATCAGTGTTGTCCTTGATGGCAACTCACTCAAATAGCAGATCACAAGTTCAGACTCTCAAAATAGTAGAAAATAAGATACCCGTAGGCTCCTGTTCACAAAGCCACGGACATATGCAGGGGTGCCGAACAAAAGCTATGGTCATGTACGCAGTTTCTCCAAACAAAAATTGCAGACGTAAAGTACACGCACTTTCATGCAGAGAAAAGCACGCACGTGGGAAATCTTATGGTTGGTACATGGTATTTAGTCTGAAATTTTTGATCCTATGGTTTTGGTTTGTGGTTTTGCATCTAAAGTATTGAACCCGAGTATTGGGTCCCTAGTATTAGATCTCTATGGTTTTGGACCATGGTTTGAGTAAGGCCTAGACTATAAAAAGGAAAGGAGATCATTTGGCTAGGCAACTAATGTGTTGAATATCTTGAGATGAGCAAGATCTGAAATATTGGTGATCGGTTGGTGAGCTGGATCTGAATCAAGGAGAAACCTGAGCATTACAAGACGAATCTACTGAGGGGTCGATATCTCTTTAGCGCGTGATGAAATCTGCAAATCTGATAATCTGGGTATAATTGAATTCTGATAAATTTCTATACCCGCAGGCCAAACTCAGCGCAGGCACGGATACCCGCAGGCTCGACACAGTGCAGGCACGGATACCCGCAGTCTCGACACAGTGCAGGTGCAGATACCCGCAAGCTTGACACAGCGTAGGTGCGGATACCCACAGTGCCGGCAGAGCGCAGGTGCAGATGCCACAGGATCGACATAGAGGAGGTGCAGATACCCGCAGGGTAAAGAAGGGAATACTGCGGATGTACGCAAGTTTCTATTGGTGAAGTTGCGGACTTTTCCCTTGAAATATGTTTTAGATGCCTTTGTCTATTTCTGCAGTGTTCAGGGTTTTGACTTGGTGTCTGGTTACTGGTACTATGTTCTGAGAAGTTATTGTTTCAGTATTTGTACAAGGAAGTTGGTTGATTGCAGATCGATTTGATGTTTGATTGATATTCATGGATCCAGTTTGAAAATTTATGAAACATGGTCCCTCGAAGAAAAGAGAAGTCTTCTATAGGTGAGCACCTACGTACTAGTACCTCAACTAGTACAAGAGCTAAGGGGGTTGTAGCTCCCTTCCAGAAGAGTCTGGAGAATGAGAGAAGGTTGTAGCCTTCTGTAGGTTGAAGCCTGCGTGCTGGTATAAGACTGCACCAGTACAGAATCATTGTAAAAGGAAGTTTCTAATTGAAGGAAGATAGAGACATATTGCAGCAGGTGGTTTTCACCGACATTGTGTTTCCCCCTTATATCTTGTGTTCCTTTGTGTGATTGTCTGCTCTACTTTTCTATTCTTGCTTACTGTTATATGGTTCTGACACACAAATTAATGATCAATATCTCAAGAATAAATTAAATTATAAGTCAGGAAGGTATACACAAGTTTCATTAGTCAGATCTACTAATCTTTATATAAGTTGAAAAAGAATTTGATAATATTGATTCACCCCCCCTCTCAGTATTATTTTCAACAATTGGTATCAGAGCAGGTCCTTCAGGAAAAGCTTGATCGCTTGAAGGAAGATCTATGATCATGAGCAACTACGAAAAGGAAGCATCTATCAGGCCACTGATTTTTGATGGGAGCAACTTCGTCTATTGGAAAGTAAGAATCACTGCCTATCTTCAATCTCTTGGTACAGAAGTTTGGGATATTGTGGAAACAGGATACACATTTCCATCAGCAACTCCTATAGATGCAGCTGGTAAGAAGCAGTATGAAACAAATGCAAAAGTTGTCAATACTCTATTAGGAAGTCTATCTCAATCAGAATGCATCAAGGTTATGCAGCTCAAAAGCGCAAAAGAAATATGGGACAAGATCCTTCTGAGCTATGAAGGAGATGAACAGGTAAAACAAGAAAAATTACAAACTCTTAGAATTCAATATGAAAGTCTCAGAATGCATAATGAAGAAAGTGTGGCTAGCTATTTCCTATGTATAGATGAGATTGTAAATTGTATGAAAAACTTGGGTGAAGAAATAAAAGAAGTTGTTTTGGTTGAAAAAGTTCTAAGATCTTTGTCTCCTAAGTTTGATTCAAAAGTTTCTGCCATAGAATACAAGCAGAATCTATAGAGCCTTACCATGTCACAGCTGCACGGAATTCTAACTGCTTACGAAATGAGAAAAGGAGGACCATCAGACAGGAGAGAAGCTGCATTCAAGGCTTCAGGAAAAGGAGATTACTATGAGTCAGGACTTATGTCAAAAGAAGAGGAAGAATCAAATTTTGTCAAGAACCTTCAACGGGGAACTGGAAGATTCAGAGGTAAGTTGCCTTTCAAGTGCTTTGCTTGTGGTAGAGTCGGTCATTATGCTGCAAAATGTCCTCACAAAGATAAACTAGACAAAGGTAAGGAACCTGTTAGATGGAACAGAAAACAGAATGTAAATAAGAAGAGCTATTACACGCATGAAGATAGTGATGGATTGTCAAATAGTGATGGAGATGAACAAGGTAATGATGATAGACTTTTGATGGCTTTTGAAGATGATGATTTCTTGGATGCTATAAATGAAGAAGGTCTTTATGAAGAAATTTCTAAACTTAAAGTTTGTTTAGAGGAAAAGAAAATGATTATAGATACTCTAACATTCCAACTTGTTGAAAAAGATAAACACAATGAAGAGTTAGAATGTGAAATTGTGGGACTTAGAAAAGAAATTGAGAAAACAAAAGCCCTTAATCTCAGATTTGCTAAAGGATCTGAAACTCTAGATGAGATTATCAAAGTGCAGCGTTCTCCTCTAATCAAGACTGGTCTCAGATATTTCGAAGAAGTATCTCAAGCTCAGAAGCAAGCACAGAAGCCATCCACCTCCAAAATTTATATTGATGCAACAAGGAGAAGTGAAAAAGTTGACAATCGACAGCAAAAGCATAATGCAGATCACCAGGTAAATCACGGACAATTTTCTTCAAGAATGATCAAAGACTATCAAGTAAATTGGGGGCAATCTACGTCAAGGATGAACAGAAGACTCAACCGACCACAGGTAAATCATTGTCATATTGGCTCAAGAATGGATGGAAACTACAATCATATGGTGGGTAGATTTGATAATCGCAGGAATTTCTTCAATGGCCAATGTTTCTCTTGTCATAACTTTGGTCATAAAGTTGCTCAGTGTGTTTCCTACAAGACCATCATGACTAGGGAAGCTCAAAAACAAAGGAGTATGACAGGAATCATGAAAAGAACCTACAATAACTTCTCCGCTCTTGAAAATGAAATAGAATGTTCTATCTGTAACAAATTCGGTCATGAAGATTCTGAATGCAGAAGTAGGTTTCGGCAAACAAATCAGAAGGAGCAAGCCTCATTGAATTCCAAAACATGGAAAAAGAAAGAAACACAACCGGAAAGATGTGGGATAGCCCTATATGTGGAAGGACAGGAAAATCAATGGTACATAGATAGTGGGTGCTCGAAACATATGACAGGTAATAAAGAAAAACTTGAGTCATATAGTGCCTTAGAAAAGGAAAAGAAGGTCTCATTTGGAAATGACACCCTTGCATTCATAAAAGGTAAAGGCTCTGTTTGTTTGAAAGAAAAGGTCAAGGCTGGTAATGTTATGTATGTTGATGGCTTAAAGCATAATCTATTAAGTGTCAGTCAGATGTGTGATCAAGGAACTGAGGTAATATTTCGATCAAATGGATGTATTTTTCGTGAGCTTGATACAGGAAAGACAGTGATCAGAGGCATAAGAACTCCAAATAACTTATACGTACTCAAGGGAGAACAACAACAATGCTATTTAAGCAAGAATGATGAACACTGGCTATGGCACAGAAGACTGGGGCATCTTAGCTTCTCTCAGATAAGGAAAGCATGCAAATATCAGGTATTTTGTGATCTTCCTGACATCAGAATTCCAGACAATACAATATGCAAATCATGTCAATTTGGTAAGCAAGCCAGAACTAATTTCCCTGAGAAGGAAGGATCAGCTAGCAGGCCACTTGAACTTGTTCACACCGATATATGTGGTCCAACTAGGAAGAGATCACCTCGAGGAGAAGAGTATTTCATATTATTCATTAACGACTTTTCAAGGATGTGTTGGATAGGACTCATGAAGTATAAATATGAAGCTTTCGAAAAACTCAAGTCATTCAAAGCCTTGGTTGAAAATGAATCAGATCGCAGAATCAAATGCCTCAGATCTGATCGAGGAGGGGAATTTACCTCAGATGAATTTTTCGATTTTTGTGAAGAACATGGAATAAGAAGGGAATTTTCTACTGCAAGGACTCCTCAGCAAAATGGAGTTGTGGAAAGGATGAACAGAACGGTTCAACAAATGGCTTGTGCTATGCTTGATTAGTCTGGAACTCCTGCAACTTTCTGGGGTGAAGCCGCCTTTGCCACTGTTACTATTCTCAACAAGACAAATGTCCGGGTAAACAACACTCAGACTCCTCATGAACTTTGGTACGGTAAGACTCCCATGGTAAAATACTTCAAAATTTTTGGAAGCAAATGCTACATTAAAAGGACTGACGAAAATCTTGGCAAGTTTGAACGTAGAGCAGATGAAGGAATTTTACTTGGCTACTCTCCCCATAGCAAATATTACAAATGTTACAATAAAAGACTTGGTAAAATTGTTGAAAGTACTGATGTAGTGGTTGATGAAGAAGGAAACACTCCTAGGCAGGTAAAATCTGAAGATTTCGAAGAAGGGAAAGACTATCTGTCAACATCAAATCAGATTCATAACGAAGAAGAAACCCATGAGGCTCTAGAAGAACAGATAAGGATAGAAGAAAAGACTCCATCTAGATACGTTCAGAAGAATCATCAAAAATCTCAAATTCTAGGGCAGAAAGAGGCAGGTGTTCAAACAAGAAGAACCATTTCAGAAGCTTCAAGCTATCTAGCATTGCTCTCCTCCACTGAACCGCAGAACATAATAGAGGCTTGCAAAGATGAATGTTGGGTCAAGGCCATGGAAGAAGAACTCGAGAAGATTGAAAAGAATAACACTTGGGAGTTGGTTCCTAGACCAAAAGGTAAGAATGTCATAGGGACAAAATGGATTTTCAAAAATAAGCTAAATGAAAATGGGAATGTGGTTAGAAACAAGGCAAGACTTGTTTGTAAAGGATATGTGTAGCAAGAAGGAATAGACTTTGAAGAAACGTTTGCACCAGTTGCTAGACTTGAGGCTATAAGGATGTTCCTTACTCTGTCTAGCTTTCAGAAGTTCAAAGTATTTCAAATGGACGTGAAATCTACTTTCCTGAATGGAGACTTGGATGAAGAAGTATATATTGAACAACCAGATGGGTTTATTCTTGGAAATGATCCAAAATTTGTATGAAAACTCAAAAAGGCTCTCTATGGCCTTAAACAGGCTCCTAGGGCATGGTATTATCGGTTGGATAAGTACCTCCATCAACAAGGCTTTATAAAAGGATCAACTGATAGAAATCTATATATAAAGGTTGACAATGAAAAGTTGCTAATACTTGTTGTGTATGTTGATGATATCATCTTTGGCAGCAATGAAGAAGACATGAGTCAAAAATTTTCCTTGGTGATGCAAAAGGAGTTTGAAATGTCCATGCTTGGTGAGCTCACATATTTTCTTTGTTTACAAGTCCAACAAAACAAAGACGGTATTTTTCTATCATAGACCAAGTATCTAAAGCAGATCTTAAAGAAATATGGGATGGAGGATTCGAAACCAGTATGTACCCCTATGGTGATAGGATGCAGCCTCAACGAAAATGATGAATCGGTAGCAGTGCATCAACCAACCTATAGATCCATGATTGGTAGTCTTCTCTATATAATAGGTACCCGACCAGACATTATGCATGCAGTGGGAATAGTTGGAAGGTTTCAGGCAAATCCAAAGGAAACTCATCTTCAGGCAGTTAAGAGAATCTTCAAGTATCTTCAAGGAACTCAAAACTATGGCTTATGGTATCTTAGAGGTACAGATCTCACACTTCATGCATACACTGATGCGGATTGGGCAGGAAGCGTGGATGACAGGAAAAGCACTAGTGGTGGTGCATTCTTCATGGGTCCTAGATTAGTATCTTGGTTCAGCAAGAAACAAAGCTCTATTGCATTATCTACTGTTGAAGCAGAATATGTAGCTGCTGCATCTTGCTGCACGCAACTCCTTTGGATGATGCAAACATTGAAAGACATGAAAATCACTTGTACTCCACCTATCTCCATCTTCTGTGATAATACAAGTGCAATCAGTATTTCAAAGAATCCTGTCATGCATTCAAAGACTAAGAACATACCAATCAAGTATCATTTTCTATGGGAACAAGTGCTTGAACAAAAATTCAAATTGGAGTATGTTCCCTCTAAGGAACAAGTCGTTGATATTCTCAACAAACCACTGCCCAGGGACACCTTTGAATACCTCAGATAAAAGCTGGGGGTAGTTGATGCATCATCTTGCTGTTGAATTTTATCTGTTTTAGAGATTGTTGGTTGTACGTGAGTTTCATATGGGGTATACGCGTACATTGACTGATTTATGGATCTGTCAGAGACCAGCTGGCACAGGTTCATGGAGAGCATATATTCTCCTAATAATGCATTGTTGGCATTATTATGTTGCTGATGTTTTGTCTCTATGTCTTATATTTCTTTTGTGAAGGTTATGTAACAGCCTATCTTGGTTTCCCCACTATGCCTGGGATGGATAATGTAATGTGCTTATCATGTATCCCAATTTGGTTGGGTGGATGAGTTAATGGTATATTCCCACTTGGTTGGGAATTATATGTATGAGTCTTTGGTGATAGGAAGGTCTATTATGGTGTATAATGTCAGATTTCTTTTGTAGAATATCTTCTTGCAGATCTTGCCTATATGTCAATGGGAGCTTGGATAGCACAGCAGAGCAGAGATTTCAGCATGTACTCAGGGGGAGCATAACCCTTTGCCCTTGATGTCAAAGGGGGAGAAAAGACTTTGAGTGACTTTGGGTTGCCATAAAGTCCAAACGGGGAGATTGTTGGCATTATGACACAGGATTGGTAGGTTTGGCTTGATGTCATCAATGTTGTCCTTGATGGCAACTCACTCAAATAGTAGATCACAAGTTCAAACTCTCAAAATAGTAGAAAATAGGATACCCGTAGGCTCCTGTTCACAAAGCCGTGGACATACACAGGTGCGCCGAACAAAAGCTACGATCATGTACGTAGTTTCTCCAAACAAAAAGTGTGGACGTAAAGTACACGCACTTTCATGCAGAGAAAAGCACACACGTGGGAAATCTTATGGTTGGTCCATGGTATTTAGTCTGACATTTTTGATCCTATGGTTTTGGTCTATGGTTTTGCATCTAAAGTATTGAACCCAGGTATTGGGTCCCTATTATTGGATCTCTATGGTTTTGGACCATGGCTTGAGTAAGGCCTAGACTATAAAAAGGAAAGGAGATCGTTTGGTTAGGCAACTAATTTGTTGAATATCTTGAGATGAGCGAGATCTGAAATATTGGTGATCGGTTGGTGAGTTGGATCTGAATCAAGGAGAAACCTGAGCATTACAAGATGAATCTACTGAGGGGTCGAGATCTCTTTGGTGTGTGATCAAATTTTTAAATATGATAATCTGGGTATAATTGAAGTCTGATAAATTTCTATACCCGCAGGCCAAACTCAGCGCAGGCACGGATACGCACAGGCTTGACACATTGTAGGCGCGGATACCCGCAGTCTTGACACAGCACAGGTGCGGATACCCGTAGGCTTGACACAGCGCAGGTGCGGATACCCGCAGTGCTGGCAAAGAGTAGGTGTGGATACCACAGGATCGACACAAAGGAGGTGCGGATACCCGCAGGGTAAAGAAGGGAATACTGCAAACATACACAGGTTTCTATTGGTGAAGTTGCGGAATTTTCCCTTGAAATATGTTTTAGCTGCCTTTGTCTATTTCTGTAGTGTTCAGGGTTCTGACTTGGTGTTTGGTTACTGGTACTATGTTCTGAGAAGTTATTGTTTCAATATTTGTACAAGGAAGTTGGTTTATTGTAGATCTATTTGATGTTTGATTGATATTCATGGATCCAGTTTGAAAATTTATGAAACATGGTCCCTGGAAGAAAAGAGAAGTCTTCTGTAGGTCAGCACCTACATACTAGTACCTCAACTAGTACAAGAGCTAAGGGGGTTGTAGCTCCCTTCTAGAAGAGTTTGGAGAACGAGAGAAGGTTGTAGCCTTCTGTAGGTTGAAGCCTGCGTGCTGGTATAAGACTGCACCAGTACAGAATCATTGTAAAACGAAGTTTCTAATTGAAGGAAGATAGAGACATATTGCAGCAGGTGGTTTTCACCCAAATTGGGCTTCCACCTTATATCTTGTGTTCCTTTGTGTGATTGTCTGCTCTACTTTTCTGTTCCTTCTTACTGTTATATGTTTCTGACACACATATTAATTATCAATATCTAAAGAATAAATTAAATTATAAGTCAGGAAGGTATACACAAGTTTCATTAGTCAGATCTGCTAATCTTTATATAAGTTGAAAAAGAATTTGATAATACTGATTTGTCCCCCCCCCTCTCAGTATTATTTTCAACAGAATTTTCATTCTTAATCAATGCTCAAGGTTGGATAGGAATAAAAGAGATTAAAAGAAACAATAGAGTAAATTGAGAATTAGTGCATGGATTTCATACATCAACTTCAGGAATTGAAACTAAAGTAAAAATGATTTGAAGAATGAGAAGAGAGGTATTCTTCCTTTAGCCTTGTTTATTTACTTGACACCAATGCTCAGGAATTTTACCATGGACAACATTGGGTTCTTGTGTTTTCCAAGTCTCTTTTATGTTTGATCGTTAATAGTAATTTGTTGACGGTTCCAAAATTCTGTTAACCAAGGGGGTCTCCCTAATGAAAATTCCCAATTAGACTTCGCGCCATTTGGAGTGGGAGCCCTTCCGAAATCAAGGCTTGAATGCCATGTATTCCTATAGATTTCCCTTGGTTACTATGTTCAACACAAGAGATAAATGTACAGGTGTTTTTGGATTAGGAAGTGAGTATGCCTTATGGACTGTTCAACTATCATGAATGTATCAAGGTTCTTCTACCAAAAGGGGAGAAAATAATGAGCCTTTTAAAGACAAGTAATAATACTAATATAGAAAAGAAACACGAGCATAACATATAAATGAACCGTTGGAAAACTAGAGAAATAGTTCACTTATAAGCAATGATTATTGTAACACATACAACACACCTTCAACAAGATAAATACCAAAGCCACCGATGAATACAACATACTTCACAAAAATTCAAAGTAAAATATTAAAATATCTATGACATATGCATGAAAGTGTGCTTGCTCAGCGAGCTTCTTAATTAAGCAAAAATTCCAAGTTAAATCAAGATAATGAACACCAGTAGCCCCAATAGTGGAGCATAAGAGCAGTCACTTGCTCCTCCAAAAGAACTATCTTCCCTCTAATTCCCAGTAGGAGGAGTCAAGGTGAAAATTCCTTTACATGAGCAATGAGGGTGTATATAAAACAAATGGGTGATCCATCGCCTCCCTTGTGACTCTTGGGCTACTATCATGACTGTTTGACTTCTCAGTGACCTTTTGACTTCTTACATGACTTTTCACATTACATAGATGGCACTTGGACTTCCACTTTACATTACATCTCTCCAATATTGATTTTACATAATCCACTAATGATGTTTCAAATAATGACTCGTGACAAGACATGACATGACACTAATGACATGGAATGCATGATGATGTGGTAGTGTCAAGTTGTCCTTCTTGATGCTTTCTCTTCAATCAAATATGTATCTAATAATTCGACTTTGTGAGAGATATGATTTTTTCTTCATATCCACCCTCCAAAGGTTTGTGAATCGCCATGGAGTCTTCATGTGGTCTTGACCATTAATCTTTTGTTGTACTCTAGTGTTCCTTTGTCTTCTCACCTGACGATCTTCTTATCTCTTCAACTCCATAGGTGTCTTCTAGCATGGTCTCCTTCTCCTTTTCCTCCATAATAATCCTTTCATGATAAGATAGAGTACCAACAACTAAAAGCCACTTATGAAAATCTGACATCAGTCTTAAAACGACTAATCTAACATGTTTCATCAAATCACTTGTTAGGGCTCAGACTGGGTAACTGATTAAGTGCTTGACTCAGGGATTGTGCAGTTTCAGAGGCCAAGGTCTAGCACTGAGGCTTGAGACTATGGAATGCACAGTTTAGGATGGTTAGGGTTAAATAATTGCACAATTGAGGGTTTCAAGAGCTTAAGGCTAGAGCTTGAGGCTTGAGGTATGCCAATGCACATTTATAGAAGGACAAACTTAAGGGACTGCACAGTTGAGGGAATTAGAAGGTCAAGCTTAAGGCTTGAGCCTTGAAGTTTCCCAATGTGCAATTCTAATAGGACAAGCTAGTTGACAACTCAGTTGAGCGGCTCAAGAGCTCAAGGTTGAGGCTTGAGACTTGGAGTTGCCCAATGCATAGTTATAGTAGGAGAACAAGATGGAATATTGCATGGTTGTGGGGTTCAAGGGCTCAAGCTTGAGGCTTTAGGATTGAAGTTGCCTAATTTTTAGTTCTAAAGGGACAATAGTATCATCAATTTTGCAGTTACGTAGCTCAAGATATAAAGCTAGAAGCTTGAATCTTGAAACTGCGTAGTGCGCATGTAATTCCTCCTTCCACATTTACCCAAATTCACAAGCTCATCAGGGTAAACATGATATGAGAGTTACTATGTAAGATCTTATTTCCAAGATGAACTTATAGAAAATGGAGTCCACATGCCAATAACTGACTGCAAACACCCAATGGCACCTGATCACATTTTTATCATCCTAACTTGACCCAACACATTTTCTTTTCAACTTCATTTCCTTAAATTTAATACAAATTTCTATTTTTGGTAGTTCTTTCAAGTTTTAATCTTCCGATTCCATTTTGAGGGCTTAAATGACATTTTTAGGAAAAATATAGAGACCGGAAAATCACATGACTAGTTTACATATCTTTATTCGGCCTCCTCATGGAGATGTTTGAAACAAGGTATTACGATAGTCAAATGAAGATAGCATGCCAAAATTATGACCCTAGGAAGTTGGAGGTCCAAATTACTCATTTACACAAACACTTTGTTTACATAGTACATGTAGGTTATAAATACGTATATGTTCGTTGATTCAATAAAATTGCCAGAGAACCATAATTGATAAAATGACAAAGCTAAACATTCAAACTCAACTCAGAACTTGACCTAGACTTACTATAATAGACTAGGCATTTCGTTAAACACATTTTGAACATGTGATCTGCAGGTCATAGAAGCATATTTGAACATAGGGATTTGATAATTATCTAAGAATCATCAAGAAGGTCTAATTCCCACTCACAACAGTTGAAATAACATCTATCAGGTCATGCATTCAATAACCATTCATTTACCAATCAAAACATGCTAATATCCATAACTAGAATTTGTCATGAAACCATGCTTATAACCAATATATAACCAGAATCATAACAATGATAGAACAACCATTAAAGACACATAATAATGAGTATAAATTATCATGAGACACAAGAGGAAACGTGCTCTTATTAACATATGCAAATCCAACCAAGTCAGGGACTTCCATGTGCCACTTGACCATAGATTGGGCTGAACCAAATCTCTCTTTCAGCTAATCACCCTCATTCCATATTCCAAGAATGAATGTGGGATCTCATGGAATAAACCAACCAAAACAAAACCAGGGCTTCCATAGGTCAAACCACCTCAACCCTCAACCAGTGATTCCACCTTATAGTCGAGCATCACTAACCATCACTAGATTGGTCTCTACCCAAGCTTTCTAGGGCTCTAGAGGATTTGTTCCAACTTGGATCCAGGACTAGTAACTCAACCCATGGTTGTCGCAGGGCTCCAAAGTGTTTGTCCAATCAAGGCTCTAGGACTAGTAACCCAACCCACCAAGGGATCATGAACATTTTTAAAACCAAGGCTTCCTTTTGGCTTAAGAGGGTCTGACCTAGGTTTAGATTTTTTTGCGCCAACCAAGAAAACCCTAACTTCTGGCCCTTCGGCAACAACCTGCATAGCGCAAGCTATAGTCTCACTCGAAGTAGTATTGGGGGATGCTAGAACCAGGTTTCTGCATCTAGAGATAGTGTGATAAGTGGTCTTAAGCCTTGGCCACTCAGATATTCCTTCACGTAGATCTGTATCCCTCTAGTGCCCGCTACTGTAAATCTAAGGAAATGGATTCTAGACCTTAGTGAAGGTCTACGATTAGACTTTATAGACCTATAAGAAGCGAACTGCCCTCTTTCACGCACTAAATGATAACCCTAGATCTTCCTTCATGCAGATCTACCCAATTCAATAGAAATAATAACAGATTCAACATTTTTCTTTGCAAAAACAGATAGCTACTTAGTTCATGCATAAATATTAAAGATTCAATAGGTTCGTGCAACATTTACACATTATTCCATAGAAAACATATCATGGAGCGATAAAACATAACATGAATAGAAATAAGAATAATACTCATAAGCTAGATAATTGTCCCAAAATAAGTCTTTATTAAGCTCAATGTTTAGTTTACAAACTTCTTCTACCCTGCACACTCAGCTGCAGGGGTCCACGTACTCAACTACCAACTTACCAAGGCCTCTTATGCACTCTGCTGCAGGAGCCTTCTCCTTTTGCCTAAGTACAGGAAACAGAGCTTTCCTTCCTTAGAACTTGCCCAAACAATCTTCTATCTTGACTTCGTTACTCGTTAAACTCGCTATGACTCAACTATGTATAACATTCGTTCTTACAATACCATGGTCCATGGACCATGGGTGAGTCTCAAAACTGACCTATCACATACCCAAACAAGGGGCCAAAGCCCCTTTTAATCATACTTAACTACACGCTCTACATCCACATTTAGTAGAGACTTTACAATCTTTACAAAACTATTACAAAAATTGGTTAAACTAAACCCAAAACTGACCCTGGGGACCCCTATCCCAACAAGCCCCCAACACAAATATCATGACTCGCCCTCAAGTCACTCGGCTGGTGCCTCGACCTTACTATGGAGGCCACCTAACTCAACTTGTAATGTTGCAATATTAGCAAAACTCTGTACCCCGACTTGTTGCACTTCCTCCACTAGCTTTTCTCCTGTCGGGCCTTCCACTACTAGGCACATTGTTCCTTGTGTCTATTGTAGCGTCCTTAACTTTTCCTAGAGTAAACTAATAGGCTTCCTTTCTCCATGGCTGTAGTCTGGCCTTGAGAAAGGCCTCTTTCCTATGTAGCTATTCCATATGTGATTGAAATTGTTTGCCTTCCTACAATCACGCGTGGTGTTGGATTGACACGAAAGTGTGTGTAGCCACTCAGACTTCATCATACTTGCACTAAGTTACCCAGATATTTTTATTAATCCTCTGCAAGTTTGGGTCATCTTGCAAGTTCATCCATAACTCCATGGCTTGATCAAACATCATTGCACAGTTTGTGACTGTGATATCCAATGTGCCCATGGTTTCCCTGATTGCTGCTCTGCGTTTCTCCCAGACCTCTGGTGGAGTGGTTGGCTGCAACTTCAGCTGCATCTCTGAGATATTCATCTAAAAATCAAATGTAACTTTACCTATCTCATCCTTCAACACGTAGACCGCATCAGCCAATTTTCCGATTTTTGTTGTCATTGTGGCATCCTTCGGAATGTTCAACTTTGGAACTGTCTTGCATGCCTACGTTATTGTTGTCTCTAGGCTCTGACTTCATTCTTGTAACTCCTCCTTTTATTTCAGCACCTGAGCTTTCTCTGCTAACATTTTTTCATTGTTGACCTTGAACTCACTGATCACTGCAAGGGCATGTTACTGTATGATTCTCAGTTCGTATAAAACCCCCTGATCCAGTGCATGGAGGGTCAAAAGCGGTAGCGTAGCCAAGTTTACCCACATATATTTGACTATACCTAAAACATCATGGTCTTCCTCTGATTCCACGTGAAAATATCCTTCTGGTAAGGGTATGAATTTGAGGTCGAGAGTCTGTTCTAGCTCTGCTACTATCCTGCTCCCTTACACAAAGATCACTTGCACCCGACTCACTTGCCCAACGCTCACTTGAATCTTGTCGCTCTGGATCTACAGCTCGTGCAAATCCTTCTAGATGCTCCCCAATGTCTACATATATTGTTTTTCAAACTATTGCCACAACTCTGTTGTGGTGTCTCTGACCTTATCATCGATCTCATCGAGACCCTTTCTGTGAGGACCATCGAGTCAATGTGTGTCTACTTATCTGATTTATGTTTCTTTCTTGGCCCAACAGTTGTCTCCTTTACATGCTTCCTTAATGTGAAGGGAGTTCTCTTCTACTCTTCACTTCCTCCTTCCTTCTCTGAGTTTTCCTACTCATATGTATGCTTGGAAGCTGATTTTTTGACTTCCTCTATTCCAATGTGTTCTGCCTTAGCATTCTCTTTTGCAATGCACTCTTTCTCAGCACAATCTTTCTTTGTAGCTACCTTAGCAGCATCCTCTTTCTTTTTCTTTTGAACTAATGCTTGGGCTCCCTTCTGCACTACTTCTTTACACTTCTATGTAATTGATGTCTGGACAACAGAGCTCTTAGCACCCTTATTGGTACCTGCACCAAGGTCTATGGGTTCATGCCACTCCACTGGCCAACTCCCCATGATCTCCTGCACATTTGTATCTCAGACCAAGTATGGGAGCTTGTTCCATATATGTTTAGGGTCCTTCCACGCCTTGATTGATACGTTGTGGAAATTGGCCTTGAACTCCATGTAGGCCCTTGACTGCTTGAACAAGGTTGGGGATAACCTTGTCCGCTGACTGACTACCTACGAAGATCCATTTCCATTAAGATCCAAAAAATCTTCGACTCCTTGATCCTATATGGATCATTTTTCGACCAAAATGAAGTAAACATCATTGCCTCTAGTAAATCTTCTGAGTGCAGGGGAAACTAACTATCCTCTGGCAGTCTCCATGCTACTAAGATAATTGACAATAGGAGCCATGCTGTTGGATTAGGGGGTCCTGACCCAGGTTCAGAGTTAGTTCCGCCAACCAGCAAAACCCTACATATAGTTAGTTCCACCAACCAGCAAAACCCTACACTACTGGCCCTTTCAGCAACAACCTGCATAGCACGGGCTGTAGTATCAGCCAAAGTAGTATAGGGGGATGCTAGAACCAAGTTTCCACATCTAGAGATCAATGCGATGTCTTTTAGCACCCTAGATCTACCTTCGTGCAAATCTATAAGCCCCTAGGATGCAGAACTGCAACTCTGTCTAAACGGCCCTTGGACCTTCACAAAGGTCCACGATTGGTATTTGTGGACCCTTAACATTCAATTTATCTACATACGCGCACCCGAAAACAACCCTAAAGTAGATTTCATGTAGATCTACTTAAGTTATTATTAAACATAACAAAATTCATATGAGTCTTCACGAAAGTATTTAACATGCATTGTGTACAATTATTAAGTCTTATTAAAGAAAATAGTGCATCATTAAATCAATATTCTATAAACATATTATTCATCAAAAGCATATGTCATAAACATAAGTAAATAACAATATACAAGATTTCTTCAGAAACAACTCTTTATTGATTTCCAGTTCATAATTCAGACTCAAAACTTCCCTGCGCACTCATCTGCAAGGGTCTTCATACTCAGTTGTGGATTCTACCTTAGGCCTTCGTGCACTCAGCTGCAAGGTTCCACGTACTAAGTTGCAGAGTCTACCTTAGGCCTCTATGCACTCAGCTGTGGAGCCTTCTTCCTTCTATCTACCTGCTTCTTACTTGCCCTTTTCTTCACCCAAGACATAGATCTTCTGCCTTAGACTCTCTAAGACACACCTATTTATACCCTTTTTCCTACAATTCCATGGTTCGCGGACCATGGATGGGTCTCAAAACCAACTCAAACTTTACATAGCAAGGGGCTAAAATCCATTTGACTCCTAATCATCTGCGTGCTCTGTATCCACAAATCGCGGAGACTTAATATTATTTACAAAAATTACATCAAAACTTGGGTTATTTTAACCCCAAAACTGACCCAGGGGATCCCATCCCAATAGGCCCCCAACACAAAGATTGTGACTCGCCCTTGAGTCACTCAGCTGGCATTGCGATCTTGCTGTGAAGATTCCTTGGGTCCACCTAAACTACTACAACCTCGGCAGTGCTCTGCATGGCTGCCTGCTTGACTTCTTCAACCTTCTCCTTGGCAGAGCATTCCTTCTCAACCCAAGCCTTCTCTACAACATCCTTCTTTTTCTACGCAGTCAGGTTCTATGCAGCTTACTTAGATGCCTCCTTCCTTTTCTTTGCAGCCGCACTCTCCGCACCTGTGTTTGGCCCAACAACTATATCTGAAGGGGTGCACCACTTGACTGGCCATTGTGCCATACCTCTTGCACATCAGTCTCCCTCAAAAAATATGGCAAGTCATGCCACTTTTGTACTGGATCCTTCTACGCCTGGAAATACACCCTATGAAAGTCAACCTTGGATGTGGTGTGGGCTGATAGCTGTGTGTACAAGGTTGGGGACAACCTTGGACGCTAGTTAACAGCCATGTAGGGATTCGCTTCCATCAGGACCCAAAATATTTTTGTTTCTATGATCCGTGTAGAGTCCTTCGTAGCCCATAAGGATTCGAACTGCATTTCCTCCAGCAATCCTTCTTCCAGCAGTAGAAACTGGTTGTCCTCTAGCAGTTCCCATGCAACCAACAAAATAGACATCAATAACCAGGCATAATGAAACATCTTGGTTTCATCTTGGGCCTCGCGGCAATTCGTGGGGAATTCATGGCACAAGTCTCTAGACCAGTTGAACAGTACACCTTTCGTACACTAAGTAGCTAGGGATACTACGGGATTAAGATGATACAACCTTTGCTTAATAGGCTTCATGTCTGGCTTCAAAGTAATATTCATGACACCCAAGTCACCTATGTTGGACACAGATTGTCATTGATGTCAATATGGCAATATTCAAGAGGAGGAGACAGAGCATATTAAAGCCAAGAGGAGCAAATGAACCGAGAGGAGCAGATGGAGCAAGAGGAGCCAAGAGGAGCAATATATATAGAGCCATCGGTATATGCCAAAGAGAAGGTGCACAGAAAGCCATCGGGAGGATTATAGTGTATATGGTATCAAAGCATAATTATATATATATAGCAGACGGAATACCCCATTGCTGAAACAGTTGTTGAACACTGTTGAAACCCCTGGAGAAAAGTTGCTGAAACACCAATCTCTCCGTTGCTGAAACACCGACACTTGTCAAAAATTTGCTGATACACCAGTTTCAGCATTGCTAAAACACCAGTTTCGGCGTTGTTGAAACACCAGTTTCGCCGTTGCTGAAACACCTCCGCGATGACATTATATTTCCGCGGTGCTAAAACACCTCCACGACGATATTATATTTTCGTGACACCATCAATCGAAGGTAATCATGAGGAAGATAAAGCGAATGGAGGAGGGAAGCCGGAAGGTCAAGCGAGTGTTGAGGAAGCCGAAGCTCAAGCGAGCGAGGAGGAAGCCAAAGAGCCATTGAGTAAGTGGAAATGAACAGACAAAGGCATGAGAATGTATAAAACAGTAAAAACAGAGAATTGTTGTGGTTACTGTTGCTGCTGTAGCTGCTGTTGGTGTTGCTGTAGCTGCTGTTACTGTTGTTGCTGCTGCTGTTGCTGTAGCTGCTGTTGGTGTTGCTATAGCTGATGTTGGTGTTGCTGTAGCTGCTGTTGCTATTGCTGTTGTTGCTACTGTTGCTGTAGTTGTTGTTGCGATTGCTGTTGTTACTGCAGCTGCTGAAAGTTGCTGAAATACGCTGTGAAGGCCGTTACAGCTGCTGAAAGCTGCTGAAATACGCTGGAGGAAATAGAGGCCATGTGAGGGTCCAACAGAACAGAAACAGGGTGCAGCAGAACATAAAGAGGGATGAAGGACCAACAGAATAGTAGGCAGTCGAAGGGGAGAAACAGCCAGTAGAAAAACAGTCATGCTGAAGCATTCACTGTGACAATGAGAACATAAGCTTGAATAGAAAATTGTTCTTTATATAGAGTTTAGTGTAGCTAACAGAAGATTGACTAAAGCTGTGCGAAGACATTATCAGAGAGAAAAATGGCTATTGGAGACTATGTGTGGGCAGTGTGCAGAGTTGTAAAGACTCATTCTTAAGAAGACTGGTTGTCATTGATACTGTAGCCTGGAGACTACAGTGAAGCTGTAAATAGACAGAACTCAGCAGAGAAGAGTTCTGAGAGCAAAAGATTACCATCAAACAGTGCCTTGACAAGATAGGATTGGAGTCCTTGGGGCTGGTGCCTCAAGAGCAAGAAGGATTGGAGTCCTTGGGCTGGTGCCTCAGAAGTAAGTAGGATTGGAGTCCTTGGGGTTGAAGCCTCAGAAGTAGGAAGGATTGAAGTCCTTGAGAGTTTGTGCTCCTAAGTCCAAGATTGGTGTCTTGGCAAAATAGAGTTGGTGCTCTGGAGGTTGGAGCCTCACCAAAGTCCAAGTTGGAGCTTGGCAACTGATTGCAACCATCTATATATTGTATCTATTTTACTGCACAGTTTATATTAATAAAAGCATTTATTCTTGCTGTTCATCTTGTGTTCTGAATATATATGTTTTAACTGGTAAAACAATAGTGGGAAAAAGAAATGCTGATTCACCCCCCCTCTCAGTATTTCCAACAATTGGTATTAGAGCAGGCTTCTTCATTCTAGCCTAACAGCTTGAAGAAGGATCAGCGACCATGATGAGTAATCATGAAGCATCAGGAAAACCTCCTCTGTTTGATGGCACTAACTTTGGGTTTTGGAAGAAAAGAATGACTTACTATTTAATGTCCCTTGGACCTGAAGTCTGGCATTTTTGTCAAAATGAATACCGAGCGACTTCCACTCTTCCAACAGACCAAGACGAGAGGAAAGCCTACATTGCAAATGCAAAAGCCATGAACTCTATCACTAGTGGAATCACTGATTCTGAGTTTACAAAAATCATGCACTGTAACTCTGCCAGAGAAATGTGGGAGAAGCTAGTTAGCTTGTACGATGGAGACTCAAAAGTAAAAAAGGCAAAGCTTCAAACTCACAGAAGACAATTTGAAAGTTTGAAGATGGAAGAGGAAGAAGATATTGCAGCATACCTCCTCCGAGTAGCTGAAGTGGTAAATTCCCTGAAAGGATTGGACGAAAAGGTTGAAGAAAGTACTATTGTACAAAAGGTATTAAGGTCCCTTCCAGACAGATTTGAGTCCAAAATAAGTGCTATAGAAGAATCAAAGGATCTTGACACCCTCAAAATGGATGAACTCCATGGAATTCTCACTGCCTATGAAATGAGGAAAGGTGGACCTAGCTCCAAAGATGCAGCATTCAAGGCCTCAAAGTCAAAGAAAGGGAAAGAAAGGAATGACTGTAGTGATGAGTCAGATGTGGAATCCGAATTGGCTCAATATGTACGAAAGCTGAAGAGAGGATCTAAGCTTAAAGGAAAGTATCCTCTTATCTGTTTTAAATGTGGTAAAATAGGTCATTATGCAGCAAAATGTCCTCATAAACATGACAGTGATGATGAAAGAAATTCTAAAAGAATGACATTTAAAAAGAAAGGGTTCAATAAGAAAAACCTTCTCTCCAAGCAAGATGAGTCTGATGAGGATGAGTTTATGGTCATCAAAAAGAAATCAGATGAGGAAAGCGATCATGATGAAAGCCAAGAAGCATTATTCATGGCACTCACAGATGATGATGACTCGGGGCAAGAAGGAAATGTGGATGAACTGTTAATAAGTGCCATTGAAGAGAACGAGAAACTACGGAACAAAATTATCTCTCTCAAAGTGGAAAACGAGGAAATAAGAAGGAGAGAAGATCTCTTGGAAACAAAGCTTAAGGAAAAAGAAGAGACTTGTGAAGAACGTGAGGCCGAAGTAGTATCTCTGAGAAAGGAGTTGGAGAAAATTAAAAGGGGCTGTAAAAGCTCTCAAATACTTGATACTATTCTGAAAAATCAAAAACCTCAACATGATAAGTCTGGAATAGGTTTCATGGGAGAATCCTCAAGCACTAAGAATAGTGCGAAAAGCTATGCCGATGCACTTTCCTGCAACCCAAAAGATGAAAACGTTTCTTATCAAAAGTGCATCCTAGATTCCAAGAATCAAGAAAGAGTTATTCCAAAGAAGAATGTGGAGTCGAATCATGGACACTACAGCAAATACAAACCTGTACTCCACCAAGGGCCCATCAAAAATCCAAAGGACGAGGGAGGAGTAATTCTCAGAAAGGAAGGCGAATTAAACTATGGTTGCTTCAAAACCATATTTCTTGGACACTGTTTTCACTGTAAAAACTTCGATCACCAAGCTAGACACTGTATGGCTCGTAGAAGTGAAAAGACAACGCAAAAGGACCGAGTAATCAACTCATATGCTCCCAAAAGACAGGGACAAATCAAAACCTTCAATTCATTCGATCCCTTGACTAAATTTGATCTGACTTGCTCTTTTTGCTACAATAATGGACACTATGAACAAAACTGCCCACTCAAAGGAAGAAAGACGAGCAGCAAGAACTCTGCAATGGACAAATGTGGTCTGGCTCTATTTGCGCAAAATAATGGAAACCAGTGGTTTGTGGATAGTGGGTGCTCCAGACACATGACAGGAGACAGAAGGAAATTTATCTCACTGAGCAAAAAGGAAGGGAATGTGTCCTTTGGAAGCGAAACTGGCAAAATTGCAGGAAGAGGAACAGTTACTCTGATCAATGGAAAAGGAAAAGCTTAAGATGCTTTGTTGGTTGATGGACTCAAACACAACCTTCTGAGTGTCAGCCAAATTTGTGATCAAGGACATAAGGTTGTCTTCAGCACCAAAGACTGTGAAATAAGGAACTCTGTCTCTGGAAAACTTGTGGCAAAAGGAGTAAGAACACTAGACAATATTTACGTTTTGAACAAGATTCAGGAGAACAAATGCTACTTGAGTCAGGCAGATGAGAGTTGGTTGTGGCACAAGAGACTTGGACATACCAGCTTCGAAAATCTGGTCAATATCAGCAAAATCAAAGTTGTACAAGACATCCCAAGGTTTTCCAAACCAAAGCAAGCAGTGTGTGGTCCATGTCAACATGGAAAACAGACCAGAACCAGCCACAAGACAAAGGAACACTGTACATCAAAGCCCTTGGAGATCATCCATGCTGATGTGTGTGGGCCAACTAGAAATCAAGCACTCCAAGGAGAAAGGTACTTTGTGTTATTTGTTGATGATTATACTAGAATGATGTGGATATATTTCATAAAGTATAAATATGAAACTTTTGAGTGTTTTAAGAATCTAAAAGCCCTTATAGAAAACGAAAAAGATTCAAAAATCAAGTGTCTCAGAACAGACAGAGGAGGAGAATTCACATCAAACGAGTTCAGTGAGTTCTGCAATATTCATGGAATTAAAAGGGAATTCTTGGCTGCCAGAACACCTCAGTAAAATGGGGTAGTTGAAAGATGAAACCGAACTGTCCAAGAAATGGCAAGAACCATGCTGTTAGCAGCAGACCTATAACCTAAATTCTGGAGGGAAGCAGTAGGGACAGCTGTCTATACATTGAATCGGACTCAATTAAGACCAAATTGTGATAAAACTCCTTATGAACTATGGAAAGGGAGACCTGCTTTGGTGAACTATTTCAAAATATTTGGAAGCAAGTGCTTCATAAAAATAAATGATGGTTCACCTGGAAAATTTGATTCTCGGGTTGATGAGGGGATATTTCTTGGATACTCTCCACGGAGCAAGGCTTACAAGTGCTACAATTTTTGACTGAAGAAAATAGTGGAAAGCATCGATGTTAAGGTTGACGAAGATCTTCCAGAAAAGGAAATTGAAGAACAGGAAGATGACTTTCTCATTGAAGAAGAAGAATCTAAAGAAGAAGAGATAGATGATGAAGAAGAAGAAGAAGAAAGAGAACCGTCTTATACTCTTTCAAAGATGAAGTATGTAGAAAGATACCATCCAGAAGAATAGATCATTGGCGATAAAGATGAAGGTGTGCAGACCAGAAGAAGGATAACAACCTCACCCAAGAGAAAAGCCATTGCCCTCCTATCTATGATAGAACCAGAAACATTCACAGAAGCAAGTAAGGATCCTCATTGGGTAAAAGCAATGGAAGAAGAAATGTCCCAAATTGAGAAGAAAAAGACATGGGAGCTGGTACCTCGTCCGATGGACAAAAACATAATAGGAACCCAATGGGTGTTCAAAAATAAATTGAATGAGGAAGGACAGGTTATCAGAAACAAGGCAAGACTTGTTTGCAAAGGCTATTAGCAAATTGAAGGAGTTGACTTTGAAGAGACGTTTGCACCAGTGGCCCGTATGGAAGCTATCAGGATGTTTTTAGCATTTGCTTGCTCGAAAGGATTCAAAATGTATCAAATGGACGTGAAATCAGCATTTCTAAATGGGGAACTCAAGGAGGAAGTCTACATGGAGCAGGCAAAAGGTTTTGATCTCACAGCAGGAAAGGACCTAGTCTGTAAGTTGAAAAAGGCTTTGTATGGGTTGAAACAAGCTCCTAGAGCTTGGTATGCAAGACTGGATAACTATCTCCAACAACAAGGCTTCAAAAAGGGAGTGGCTGGAAGCAATCTATACATAAAGACAGATCAAGGTAAGTTACTAGTTGCTCTTGTTTATGTCGATGATCTGATTTTTGCTAGTAATAATGATGAAATGAGCCATGAATTTTCTCAAAGCATGGCAAAAGAATTTGAGATGTCAATGATAGGAGAACTGTCCCACTTCCTTGGACTTCAAGTATCTCAAACCAGAGCAGGATTGTGTATATCTCAAGCCAAATATCTAAAAGACATGCTCAAAAAATATGGAATGGAGGACTGTGCACCCATGAGCACTCCCATGACCACAAACTGCAAACTGAGCAAAGATGATGACTCCCCTCTAGTAGATGCAACTAATTACAGGTCAAAGATTGGAGCCCTTCTATACTTAAAAGCTACACGACCAAACATAATGCAAGCTGTAGGAATGGTGGGAAGATTTCAATCGGCTCCCAAACAATCTCATTTATTAGCTGTAAAAAGAATTCTCAGATATCTAAAGGGAACTTCTGATTTCGGTCTTTGGTACCCAAGGAACTCAACACTGACTGTAACTGCATACACCGATGCTGATTGGGCTGGAAATATAGATGATCGGAAAAGTACTAGTGGAAATGCATTCTTCCTAGGAGACTATTTGGTATCCTGGCTCAGCAAAAAACAGTCATCCATATCATTATCCACAACCGAAGCCTAGTATATCGCTGCAGCAGACTATTGCTCTCAGATACTTTGGATGAAGGAAGCACTAAAAGATGTCGACACATGTACAGATCAACCAATTACCGTTTATTGTGACAACACTAGTGCTATCAGTCTCAGCAAAAATCCAGTGATGCACTCAAGAACCAAACACATACCAATCAAGTATCATTTCCTCCGAGAGCAAGTAGCTGAACAAAACATCGCTCTGGAATATATCAGTACTAAGGAGCAGATAGCTGATATTTTCACAAAACCTCTTCCTCGGGAAGCATTTGAACATCTGCGACAAAAGATGGGGTTATTTCTTTATCATCACTCAAGTTCATTCATAAAGATGCAGCAGGACAGGGGGAGCAGCTTGACAGGGGGAGTTCGTATGCATTCCTTTGCCATTGATGTCAAAGGGGGAGAAGGCAGGAGAATATTGCCATCAATAACAAAGGGGGAGATTGTTGGACACAGATTGTCATCGATGTCAATATGGCAATATTCAAGAGGAGGAAACAGAGCATATCAAAGCCAAGAGGAGCAATATATATAGAGCCATCGGTATATGCCAAAGAGAAGGTGCACAGAAAGCCATCGGGAGGATTATAGTGTATATGGTATCAAAGCATAATTATATATATATAGCAGGCGGAATACACCATTGCTGAAACAGTTGTTGAACACTGTTGAAACCCTTGGAGAAAAGTTGTTGAAACACCAATCTCTCCGTTGCTGAAACACCGACACTTGTCAAAAATTTTCCGATACACCAGTTTCGGCGTTGTTGAAACACCTCCGCGATGACATTATATTTCCGCGGTGCTAAAACACCTCCGCGACGACATTATATATTTGTGACACCATCAATCGAAGGTAATCATGAGGAAGATAAAGCGAATGGAGGAGGGAAGCCGGAAGGTCAAGCGAGTGTTGAGGAAGCCGAAGCTCAAGCGAGCGAGGAGGAAGCCAAAGAGCCATTGAGTAAGTGGAAGTGAACGGACAAAGGCATGAGAATGTATAGAACAGTAAAAACAGAGAATTGTTGTGGTTACTGTTGCTGCTGCTGCTGTTGTTGTAGCTGTTGTTGGTGTTGCTGTAGCTGCTGTTACTGTTGTTTCTGCTGCTGTTGCTGTAGCTGTTGTTGGTGTTGCTGTAGCTGCTATTGGTGTTGCTGTAGCTGATGTTGATGTAGCTGCTGTTGGTGTTGCTGTAGCTGCTGTTGCTATTGCTGTTGTTGCTGCTGTTGCTGTAGTTGTTGTTGCGATTGCTGTTGTTACTGCAGCTGCTGAAAGTTGCTGAAATACGCTGTGAAGGCCGTTACAGCTGCTGAAATACGCTGGAGGAAATAGAGGCCATGTGAGGGTCGGATGAAGGACCAACAGAATAGTAGGCAGTCGAAGGGGGGAAACAGCCAGTAGAAAAACAGTCATGCTGAAGCATTCACTGTGACAATGAGAACATAAGCTTGAATAGAAAATTGTTCTTTATACAGAGTTTAGTGCAGCTAACAGAAGATTGACTAAAGCTGTGTGAAGACATTATCAGAGAGAAAAATGGCTATTGGAGACTATGTGTGGTCAGTGTGCAAGTTGTAAAGACTCATTCTTAAGAAGACTGGTTGTCATTGATACTGTAGCCTGGAGACTACAGTGAAGCTGTAAATAAACAGAACTCAACGGAGAAGAGTTCTGAGAGCAAAAGATTACCATCAAATAGTGCCTTGACAAGATAGGATTGGAGTCCTTGGGGCTGGTGCCTCAAGAGCAAGAAGGATTGGAGTCCTATTGAGGGCCCCGAAATCGGGTCAACAACAAGGGGGATACCCACCCGGTCGGGAACCTGGTTGGCGGCTCCTTGCCCGTTTGGTGTAGCGGGTCCGACTGGGGATGATGGGACCAGCTTCCCAATCTAAAATATGTGTGTGTATGTGTAGATTTTGAAGACACTAATCTAAAGGTAATTTTAAACTAATTTAATTCTAGACTCTAAACTGACTCTATGCTACTGTAATCTAACAAAAAACAGCACATCTAATCTATACTAACCTGGGTAATAATTCTTTCATTATGCGATCTAAAAAGATTTCATACAACAACTGGTAATAAAGATCATTCAGCTATCATAAGAATATAAATCAATTTAAGATGAATCGTTCTGCATAAGAAGTTAGGCAAAACAATTGTGAACAGCATATCGCATAATCATTTATTCATATGTTAAGCATAAACAAATGATTCCACCGTACAAAAGTGCCAAATGGTAATCCAAACATTCATACATTAACATATAAACAAATCAGCTGTATATCACTCTAAGAATATGAGCAGAAATTAATCAAGAGATAAAAGTACCATTTATGACTGATTTTACTCACAAACTTCAAGCAATAACGATTTATCTCTACTTACTTCTAACATCTACTAAGAGTACAGAAGTGCAACATCAGTAGCAGACATTAAAATGCAAACATAAATAAATCTCGATCCATCCATTCATCAAAAACCCCCCTCCGAGGGTGCAAAAGTGCATGTTCTGAGGACAAGTTTTTTGACAAATTTCCAGACCCTTCTCCAAATGCCATGAGAAGGGTTAAATACTACTAACTAACTAATCTTAATTACACAAATTTAGGGAACGGCTTCAAATGACCGCCCTTTTACTAAAGCAAATTATTTCTAAAAATTGAATCTAATTTCTAACCATTTCTGTATCTGCTTCTTAGTGCTGTAAGGAATGTGAGGTTTGCCTGGAAAGAGTCGGCTGGTTGTCTTTTCCTTTTGTTTGGGTGATGAAAGTAGAAATAACAAAAGCTGGCACCTCTTTCTGACAACTCAGAAGATATTTTTGAAAATCTCCCTCTGACTGGGTGTTTTTTGCTGTGTGTATACTTAGTATAACCCAGATTTCTTTCAAACTGATCGTGCTGTTGCTATTTTGGTTTCCGGCCGTGTGAATGACTCAATGAGTTAGGGATTTTATTGCCTGAACAATCTTACGTATTGAAAATTGCTTCCATTATTTGTTCCAGGCTTTTCTGAAGCATCATCCCTTTTCAGCGTTTTTCTTTTTGCTTTACCCAATCTGAGCTTCAGGATCTTTTGCAAACATGCTGCTTTTGTGCGCCTTTGACTCTGAGTCTTGGATAGTCTATTTTCATCAGTGTCTGTGGAGTGATACTCTAGACTCCGCGGCTCTGCTGCATGCAACATTCATTTGCGAAGGCATCTCCTCTCTGTTCTTCAAGTATTGGCGCTTTCCCCTTTTCCTTGGATGTTTCCTGCATATAGATTTATATTAGTTGCTGCCTTACAGTTTACGCAAAGGAAAAGAGATATGAAAAGATTTGACATGAAAGCTTTAAACTCTAATGAATGCATAATCATGACATTCATAAGGACTTGACTCTTCGAAAAACGCAACATGATCATCTTTGGATACTCAGGCGTGCCATCATTAATTTTGCTTAAGGTGAGCGCTCGATTTTGGGTTTACAGATCATGCCGAAGAAACTTTGCGATGAGTGGTTTCTGCGATTTGTATTGCAGCAATTAATAGTTTCATTCATCGCAGATCGCAAATCGCAAAATCGCAGTTTGTAGGATCGCAGATCGCAAATCGCAATATCGCAATTTTCATTTGCTCGTTGTGTGCTGCTTTTGCAACGTTTGCGATATGCGATGTCGCACATCGGCCGTCGGCGATTCCTTCTCATTTTCTTTTAAGGGCGCTTTCAAAATATGCGATGCGATGAATTTCGCATCGCTTCTTTGTAGCTTATTTATGCGCATAGGAAAACTCTTCACTCTCTCTCTGCGATGCGATATAGCTTTTAGGGAGTTAAAATACAAAAATTTGGACAAAAATGTTTTTGGGATTTTTGTTAAGGGTCCCCCTTTGCTTGATATTATTGCTAATACAAACAAAGAGGGGGGTTGTTGTTGACCACAACAATGGCGATTCACTGTGAAGAACCAGTTATCTCTGCTTTTCTATTGACATTTCCACTTTCGAAACAGAAAAGTTTTCATATGTCTAAATTTTGTTATGGACAGATAGAGTAGATTACCCCTCATCCTGTCAATGATACTTTGCTTCAACCCTTCTTTTATTCCAATTGTCTGCTTCCCTAGGCTTAGTTCTTGCATTCATACCAAACATTACTCGGTTCCTTTTAAAAGATAAAATAAGGTCTTCTCTGCGTGCTGGCTTTAAAATATGCTCATTTGTCGTAGGTAGAGCCTCTGCTGCCCGCAAGCGTCCATAGCCTCGATAGGGTTACCATGTTATCCAACAATGATCCTTTTTCCTGCTTAAGGTTATTTACAACATTTCAGAGAAAAATCCTTTTTTGGCACTTTTTCCTTTTTTACTCTCTAAAGAACAATGTCTTGGTTTGGTGGCCAAATTATGACACAGTCATTCACTTGATTTACACTTTTGTTGAACAAGCTGGCTCGTGATGAGACCCCTTGTCTTTTGATTGCAACAATCTTGAGTCGTTGCCCTGTTTTGATAGACAGTTTTGGCAAAGTCAGCAAGTTATAATATCTGTGATCATGATAAGCCGGCTCGTGATGAGACCTCTTATTCTTTGAGATATAGTGCTTTCTCGGATTGTTTCTCTGAATGCGCGGTTTCCTTTGGCAGGGAGGAAGTCATTGTTTTTCCTTAAGAAAGCTCTGGACGACAATAATAGAGCTTTTGAAAAGCACAGCTTTGCAGAGAATATTTATTTTATTATTGATGATACCTTTCATTGTGCTGGGATAAAACAATTTTTAACCAAAGGTTGATTTCATCAAAGTCTTTCGAAAGGTTGAAACTAATGTCATTATTCAGGCTAAAGTTAACTCTATTTGTCAATAATAAAAATCAGATTTTTCGAAAAGTTTTGCTATTTGTACAAGTGAAATCAAAATTTGATAGAGAGTCAGTGTGCTCTTTCATGAATCTTATTCAATGATCATTTACAACTGGTTTTATTTATAAGAAAGAGAAAACAAAAATAAAAGAAACTAAAACTATCCTACAAAAAATAGAAGAGTGATCTTCTATGGAAAATACATTTTAAGAATCTGTCCATTCACAGGCAAAGAATCTCTTCTACCTGCCAAATCCTGCAACACAAACGTCGATGGGCCTATGACTTCTACAATCTGAAAAGGACCAAGCCACAGCTTCTGAAATTTCGTATGTTTGCCCTTTTCTTCATGAGCCTTATCCCATTTCAAAACTAAATCTCCCATCTGAAAGTTCTTTCTGGTTATGATGGCTGAGTCAAAAGAGGATTTTATTAGCGCTTGGTGGTGAGCATGGGTTTTCTTAGCTTGTTCTCAGCGTTCTTCTAGTTTGATTATTTCCATTTGTCTTAATTGCAAAGAGGAAGTAGATACTTCATCGATGTGTTGTACTAGAGACAAAGAGGGAATGACTAAGTGAGTTGGAAGAACCACTTCTTTCCCATAAACTAAATTAAAGGGAGAAGTTCTGATTGAAGCTTTCTTCGTGATTCTATCTGTCCATAAAGCATTTACCAGCGCTTTGTGCCAATTCTTTTGGTTTTGGTCGACTGTTCTTTTGATAATCCTGATTAGGTTTTTGTTTGTTGATTCAGCCAACCCATTACCTTGCGGATAGTAATTAGCAGAATATTTCAATTTGAACCCTCTTTTTAATGCAAACTCAGTCATTGCATTTCCAGAAAAGTACGATGCATTATCAAACATTAAGGCCGTTGGCAATCCAAACCTAGTGATGATAAATTGATCTATGAATTCAATAATGTTTTCAGAATTAACTGTCTTGAGAGGAACTGCTTCTACCCATTTAGTAAAATAATCTGTTGCCGTGAGGATATACCTATGCTGCTTAGAAGAGTGAGGAACGATCTCACCTATTATGTCCAAGCCCCATTGGTTGAATGGTTGCTCGATTTTGACCGACTGTAGTGGCATGGATGATTTCCTTTGTTTCCCTGCAGCAGTCTGGCAGATTTGGCATTTCCTTACGTAATTGTATGAGTCTTTAAACAGCGTGGGCCAATAATATCCTGCACGTAAGATCTTATGCGCAGTAGTCTCTCCAGCATAGTGTCCACCTGCTGGTCCATCGTGGAGTTCCTGCAAAACCTTTTCGGCTTCAGTTTTCTCAAAACACCTAAGAAGTACAGAATCATAATTCCTTTTAAACAGAACATCATTTACGAGCTGGTATTGTTTAGCTTTCAACCTCAGAGCTCTTTTCTTGGTGTGATCTAGGTGTGATGGAGCATACCCGTTCTTAAGATAATAAATGGTGTCTGCATATAATGATTCTGCGTCGTTTAGGCTTACCTCATACGTGTGTACCTCTTTAGATGAGTTCTCCGGAATTTGCGATGCTCTAGCTAACATCTTGCAGAAGCCTTGACCTCTTACGATGCTTGCTGGTTTGATCTCAAGATCATATTCTTGTAGCGCGGTAATCCAATTTTCTCTCTTTTCACCCACATCCTTTTGTACCAAAAGGTTTCTTACCACTGGAAACGGTACTACGACTTTGGTATGGGCTTTAAGTAAGAAAGGTCTGAAATATTTGATCGCTTTGAAAACAGCATAAGCCTGTTTCTCCACGTCTGAGTAATTGAGTTCAGCACCTTGTAAGTTCGAGCTAAAGAATGCGATTGGAGCTTCCGCCTTTTCTTGATTTACTTGAGTCAAAATTGCGGCATAAGATTTTTCTGAGGCAAAAGTGTATAAGATGAAGGATTCTGAAAAATTTGGGGTAGCTAAAGATGGAGCGTTGATGATAGCTTGTTTGATCAAGTTGAATGCTTCGTGCTCATCTATGCCCCATATAAAATTTGAATTCTTTTTTATCATATTTTGTAAAGGAGAAATAATACGTGAAAAATCGGGGACAAATCTTTTTACAAAATTGATTTGTCCGAGGAAAGATTGCATGGCCTTTTTGTTATGGGGTATGGATATTTCGGAAATTTCTTTGATTCTGTCAGGTTCAATGTGAATACCAGATTTCGACACTATGAATCCGAGCAATTTCCCTTCACTTAATGCAAAAAAAGATTTCTTTGGGTTAAGTGAAATTCCATACCTTAAGCATCTTTGAAAGATCTGTTTCAAATCTTTGAGATGGTCGCTTCGCTTCTTGGAGTACACTGTTATATCATCCAGGTAAATCACTACCGATTTATTGACTAAACCTTTAAACGCGATGTCCATGGCTCTCTGAAAGGTAGCGCCGGCATTGATCAGACCAAATGGCATCTTCCGATATGCGTATGTGCCCCACTTGGTTCGGAATGTGGTTTTCAACTGATCATTGGGATGCACCAGCACTTGATTGTATCCTGAAAATCCATCCAGGAAAGACATTAATTCTGAGCCCGCTACTGCCTGTAGTATTTTCTCCATAGGTGGGAGGGGAAAATTGTCTTTCTGACAGGCTTTGTTGAGATTCCGGAAATCAATACAGATTCTAATATCTCCGTTTTTCTTCCTAACAGGCACCATATTGGATACCCATTTGGAGTGTCTGACGGGGAAAATTATTCTGGCTCTCAACAATTTATTTAGCTCGGTCTTTATCTGGTTTTCTAGGTTGGGGTGGATTTTTCTGAGCTTCTGCTGGACAGGTTTTTCATTGTCAATCATAGGGATAGTGTGTTGAATGATAGAAGTGTTGTATGTTTTCAGCTCATCGTAATTCCACGCAAAAACGTTTTTGAATTGTCTCAGAAGACGGATATATGCTGATTTTTCTTCAGGAGCTAGGCCGTGGCCCAGATTAACGTTTTGCGGCTTCTGATCGGTTCCTAGGTTCACTAATTCATAGTTCAAAGTTGAACTGTAGAGTTTAGAATTGGCAGACCTTTTAAACCGACTTTTTAAATCATATAAATCTTCTAACTTAACCACCGATTTAGGTATAGCGTTATCAGTGCTATTTTGCTGAATTTGGTGATCATGATGGTCTTCGTCAATTATTTGATTTGAGTAGGATCCTTCAGAAGTAAGGAAATTTACAATGTCTGGATTGTCATTGAATACTCTCCAGTTGGTGATGTTGTCAGGAATGGATGGTTTAAAGATTAATTCTATTGAAAACCTATCGGGACTAAAATCTTCAGAGGGAATCAATCTAGAGGCTACGTTAGCTAACAGGTACGCGCTCGCATTTTGGAGTCTTGGGATTGACGAAATATTGAATGCTATGAAATGTGAAGTCAGATCTTGTACTAAAGATTGATAGTGCTTTAAATGACTTGACAGGTAGTGTATGGTATTACGTACTTGTTTGACGACAATTTCGGAATCTCCAAAGACTTGAAGATACTTAACATTCAAGCCGATTGCTTTGTATAGGCCTTGCACCAAGGCTTCGTATTCCACTGTATTGTTTGTGCAATCGAACTCAAGTCTGCATGTAAGCATGGTATTGTTCCCATCTGGGTTAATAAGAACGCATCCTGCTCCTGCTCCCTCGTTAGATTTAGAGTCGTCAAAATATAATTTCCAAAATAAAGATGTATTTACAGAACTATCTAAAAAATTAAAACACTTTGAATCATCAGTTTGGGAAAAATTTTCAATTTGGGACACAACGAAATCTTCTAAGTAAGGTGAAGTGTGAGCATTGAAATTGCCGAGGAAAGAATCTATCGAGTAATTGCCTATGATACTGCTGTTGTATGCTATCGCTTCGTTCTCTCCTTCCAATTCTGTCACTATGTACTTTTGGTGCAATTCTCGTTCAACCTTTATTTGATTGGGTTTGCCGTTGTAGGGTAACCACATGTGCGACTAGTCGGTTGAGAAATATCCGTGGAGTTTCTCGGACCAATCCCTGCTAAGAATTAAACCATAGAATTCAGGGATATCAGCTACTAGAATGTCGATAACCTGACAGACTTTCGGGTTAGACGACAATCTTATGGTCACCTGGTTAAGTTCACCAATCACTTCGACTTGAGATCGATCAAGTTGAACTATGCGCACTGTAGATTTCTGAGGTTGAACATTCAATTTGGCACATATTGATCTGGGTAGAATATTCGTCGAAGCACCAGAATCAATCAGGCAATTGTGCACGTTTTTATTGAAGATTTCATAAGTGAGGAGAAAAGGAGGAGTATGGGATCTTGACCTTCCTCCAATCAAGGCAATGTCATTCAGATCAATCTTATTGATCATGTTGGTTGGAGGTCTTCCCATGTTGTGGGAAGCTATAGCTGTAGGCAAAGATGTAGTAGGCATGGCATGTAATTCCTTCATCATTATTTTCTGTTGATGTTTCAATTTGCTCAATTCGTAAAGAGTGATATTAGCCCTAGTCTTTTTCATGTCATCGATAATGTTATACTCCATTTCATCCGACACTATCAGTGTTCTTGATGGAGGTGCTTGATCTGATTGGACTGGGCTAAGTTGGGTCATTCTAGTGGTTGTTTTCTTTGTTGCGACCTTATCTTTTGTTGCAGGGCTTGCGCCCTTCTGTTTAGGGGTAGTTTGGGGAGGATCAAGTTGATTTTTGCTTCGTGTGCTAACCGGAAATGCTTCTTGATCCTCTTCGTGTGGGAGGATGAAATCCCACATTCCTTGTATTTCCACAACTTCTTCATCATCGGTCTGCCCTTCAGTGGTATTCTCTTCTTCTTCTTCTTCTTCAGATTCGACGTTTGAGACAGCATTGGGTGGTTTCACCTCCATGGGAAGGTTTCTTTTAAAAGATCTGTAGGGCTTTTTTGAAGAGGTTTCTGCTACTTGTTTTCTTATGTCAATCATCTCGTTGGACATGGCCTTTAACACCTTTTGTAATCCTTCCATATCGAAAGGATCTTTCGTTTGCTTCTTCTTGGTGTCTTCTTTTAAAGAGATCTTCTTAGATTTGCGTTCTTCTATTGCAGATCTCTTTTCTAGGGCAACTACGCGTTTTTCTACTACTAGCGCCTCAGTTAAGTTTTCAACTAAGGTCGTCTTGCTTGCCCTATCTACGAAGATAGCCAAGTTAGATGGTAATGCCGTGATGTACCATTCACATCTTACTTCCTCGCTGGGTTGAGAAGCAGCGGGAATCTTGTTGAGGATCTTATTGAATCGTAAGTTGAAATCTTTAATGGGTTCTCTAGCCTCAGCTTTAAGATTAGATAGGTCATTTATCAATGTCGTTGTTGATCTGTCATCGCTGAACTTGGTGAGGAATTGACTTTGAAAAATGTCCCAACTTGTGATGGACCCGGACGGTAACGAAAAGTACCATGACCCGGCTGTTCCTTGCATTGTGTAAGGAAAAAGTCGGACGACAGCATCTTCGTTGGTAACTCCATTGAGATTAACAGAAAGCATGAAATTATTGATATGCTCTTCAGCTAGCATCCCTGTTTCTGGATTGAATTTAGGTAGCCACTTCTCAGGATGGGCCGGTATTGGGCTCAGGGGTGGGGGCATTAAAACCACCCCAGGATTGTTCCATGGAGACTGGGCCATCGTTGAGCCGCTAGTTAATGAGAGTGCAGAAGACGGTCCCTGATGCTGAGAAGATGAAGGTATTATGATAGTTGATGATTGAAGAGGAAGTGTGGAAGATGGATGAGTGATTTGGGATGAGGATGTGGGTGGTTGACTTCGCGGTGAGGGTGTTGAAATGGACGAAGTGGATGAAAGAGTCTCACGGTCAGACTCGGGTGGTGCTTTCCTTGCTCTTTTCCTAGTAGGGAGAGGGAGTTCACTTGGTTGAATACCAAATTTTTCACTCTTCAATCTGGTCAGAGGGTGAGCAGGATTGTACTACGAAGTCACGCTGCTGTTAGATTTATCAGACCTATGAGAAAAAATAGAGAATCCCTGGAGTTTACGAATCAACGTTTGAATTTCAGGGGGTTCAATAATGAGTTGGTCTAATATATTGGAGTAGGTAGCAGCGGTGGATACTCGAGCGACTTGTAACTCCGGGTTTAACCGTAGTGGAGAAGTCGGGGGAGTTGGTGAGGGTGATTTACTCTTAGAATGGCATTTAGATTTTGACTTAGTTGCCATTCATAGTTCGTGCCCTCCTTCTAGCGCCAAATATGTTGAGGGCCCCGAAATCGGGTCAACAACAAGGGGGATACCCACCCAGTCGGGAACCTGGTTGGCGGCTCCTTGCCCGTTTGGTGTAGCGGGTCCGACTGGGGATGATGGGACCAACTTCCCAATCTAAAAGATGTGTGTGTATGTGTAGATTTTGAAGACACTAATCTAAAGGTAATTTTAAACTAATTTAATTCTAGACTCTAAACTGACTCTATGCTACTGTAATCTAACAAAAAACAGCACATCTAATCTATACTAACCCGAGTAATAATTCTTTCATTATGCGATCTAAAAAGATTTCATACAACAACTGGTAATAAAGATCATTCAGATATCATAAGAATATAAATCAATTTAAGATGAACCGTTCTGCATAAGAAGTTAGGCAAAACAGTTGTGAACAGCATATCGCATAATCAGTTATTCATATGTTAAGCATAAACAAATGATTCCACCGTACAAAAGTGCCAAATGGTAATCCAGACATTCATACATTAACATATAAACAAATCAGCTGTATATCACTCTAAGAATATGAGCAGAAATTAATCAAGAGATAAAAGTACCATTTATGACTGATTTTACTCACAAACTTCAAGCAATAACGATTTATCTCTACTTACTTCTAACATCTACTAAGAGTACAGAAGTGCAACATCAGTAGCAGACATTAAAATGCAAACATAAATAAATCTCGATCCATCCATTCATCAAAAACCCCCTCCGAGGGTGCAAAAGTGCATGTTCTGAGGACAAGTTTTTTGACAAATTTCCGGACCCTTCTCCAAATGCCATGAGAAGGGTTAAATACTACTAACTAACTAATCTTAATTACACAAATTTAGGGAACGGCTTCAAATGACCGCCCTTTTACTAAAGCAAATTATTTCTAAAAATTGAATCTAATTTCTAACCATTTCTGTATCTGCTCCTTAGTGCTGTAAGGAATGTGAGGTTCGCCTGGAAAGAGTCGGCTGGTTGTCTTTTCCTTTTGTTTGGGCGATGAAAGTAGAAATAACAAAAGCTGGCACCTCTTTCTGACAACTCAAAAGATATTTTTGAAAATCTCCCTCTGACTGGGTGTTTTTTGCTGTGTGTATACTTAGTATAACCCAGATTTCTTTCAAACTGATCGTGTTGTTGCTATTTCGGTTTCCGGCCGTGTGAATGACTCAATGAGTTAGGGATTTTATTGCCTGAACAATCTTACGTATTGAAAATTTCTTCCATTCTTTGTTCCAGGCTTTTCTGAAGCATCATTCCTTTTCAGCGTTTTTCTTTTTGCTTTACCCAATCTGAGCTTCAGGATCTTTTGCAAACATGCTGCTTTTGTGCGCCTTTGACTATGAGTCTTGGATAGTCTATTTTCATCAGTGTCTGTGGAGTGATACTCTAGACTCCGCGGCTCTGCTGCATGCGGCATTCATTTGCGAAGGCATCTCCTCTCTGTTCTTCAAGTATTGGCGCTTTCCCCTTTTCCTTGGATGTTTCCTGCATATAGATTTATATTAGTTGTTGCCTTACAATTTACGCAAAGGAAAAGAGATATGAAAAGATTTGACATGAAAGCTTTAAACTCTAATGAATGCATAATCATGACATTCATAAGGACTTGACTCTTCAAAAAACGCAACATGATCATCTTTGGATACTCAGGCGTGCCATCATTAATTTCGCTTAAGGTGAGCGCTCGATTTTGGGTTTATAGATCATGCCGAAGAAACTTTGCGATGAGTGGTTTCTGCGATTTGTGTTGCAGCAATTAATAGTTTCATTCGTCGCAGATCGCAAATCGCAAAATCGCAGTTTGTAGGATCGCAGATCGCAAATCGCAATATCGCAATTTTCATTTGCTCGTTGTGTGCTGCTTTTGCAACGTTTGCGATATGCGACGTCGCACATCGGCCGTCGGAGATTCCTTCTCATTTTCTTTTAAGGGCGCTTCCAAAATATGCGATGCGATGAATTTCGCATCACTTCTTTGTAGCTTATTTATGCGCATAGGAAAACTCTTCACTCTCTCTCTGCGATGCGATATAGCTTTTAGGGAGTTAAAATACAAAAATTTGGACAAAAATATTTTTGGGATTTTTGTTAAGGGTCCCCCTTTGCTTGATATTATTGCTAATACTAAACAAAGAGGGGGGTTGTTGTTGACCACAACAAGTCCTTGGGCTGGTGCCTCAAAAGTAAGTAGGATTGGAGTCCTTGGGGTTGAAGCCTCAGAAGTAGGAAGGATTGAAGTCCTTGAGAGTTTATGCTCCTAAGTCCAAGATTGGTGTCTTGGCAAAATAGAGTTGGTGCTCTGGAGGTTGGAGCCTCACCAAAGTCCAAGTTGGAGCTTGGCAACTGATTGCAACCATCTATATATTGTATCTATTTTACTGCATAGTTTATATTAATAAAAGCATTTATTCTTGCTGTTCATCTTGTGTTCTGAATATATATGTTTTAACTGGTAAAACAATAGTGGGAAAAAGAAATACTGATTCACCCCCCCTCTCAGTATTTCCAACAACCTATTATGCCCTTCAGGTCCTAAAATGTTGTAGGAAAAAGATCTCGATACTCGCGGAGTAGCTCAACAACTTTATACGCAGTGGCATTGTACTAATAATCCCCAATCTTTGCAAACTTTGGTTCTGCTTCAGTACCAATGCTCACTTTCTTTGTCTTCAATGGCGCGATGATGTCTGGTTTCTCTATTTGCAGGCCTTTGACTTAGTGGTTCCCTTATGCCTCTAGAATATTAATATTTCTTGGAAAGTCATCCTCTTCTTCAGCGGTCACATTATAACATTCTAGCACATGGTGTAGCTGGATGCTCCAATTTGGATGGACACACTCCAATGGTTCTTGCAGCATTCTGAAGATAACTACCTTAATCTCCTGTAGGGCTTCATCGATGCTCATGAAGTCATCTTCAAAACTGAAGGTCAATAAGAAACCTTCCCTCAATATATCCCACTCTACGATGTCATGGCGAAGCTCCATCTCCAAATACCAGTTCATGGGAATTGTATCGAAAGTATGGAAAAATAAGTGTACCGACTCCAGCTGTGGCTCTGTTCCATAAGCTTTAGTCCATTTCTCTAGGTGATCACACATATCATCCTTCCCAGTATATTTCTTATCCAAACTAGTGTTAGGCCGCCCAAACCATAACCTCGTCATTCTTTTGTAATCCCACCATCCATCAAAGCTATCCTTATGTGTACCCAACCATCGTGTAGGCATAGTGCACAGTGCCAAATATAATACTTGGAAGTGGTGATCCTCAGGGACTTCATGCTTAAATGCATCCAAAAATTTATCTACATCAGTTAAACCATCATAATAGGGTAAATTCCTTACCTCCGATGACATACGACGCAATGATTTCATCATCACATTGCAACACAATGTACATACTTCATGTAGCCAATTCTGCCAATGTTCCAACTCTTCATCTGAATCAGAGGTGCAGGAACTCTCTCGATCCCATGTGATCCTCCCATCTATTGTTGGATTGACCCAGTCTTGATCTCACACTGTTATTTTATAGATCTGGTCTAGTTCATCCTCACTTTCTTCATAATCATGGACTAGTTCAGTGTAGCATGCCCCTTCTACGAGGTCCAATGACACTACAACCCAAAGCAATTTCCTTTCAAACGACATTGTCCTCTTCTTCAAGTTGATGACTCGATTCATGTCAATGGCCCAGTCAATTCCCAGGAGTGAAGGGTATGGATTACTGTCATCAATGGACTTTATCACTTCAAAGTCATCCATCACGCTCACACCTTCTATATCCACTGTGAATCTGTATAATCGTCCCATAAGGATGATCTTTTGCTGGTTCACCATTCTGAGCTGAATCTGAGACCACTGCAGCACAGGCCTCCCCATTATTTCCCATGTTTGTTTTGGCAAAACATTAACATCGGAACCCAGATCCAAGATGACCTAGTCCATCTCATAATCTCCTATCTATGCAGTGAACCTCATCTTGCGCCATCTTCTTGCCTTATGTTTGCCAATTTTTCTAACTATGCAGTGTCCATCATGGGCGTTCTCTTTGTTGACTCATTTGTTTATTAACTCCTGCAAGCCTTTCATACCTTTGCTATCATGCAACAGTTTCATGTAGGTCTCCAATAATGTGGTAAGCAAAGAGGGATCGATCTCTGTAGGCAGGCTGGTGTCTTGCATCTTGTCCTGAATTCCTGAGGTTGATGCCTCAGCAAAGCTTTTCTTGGCCTCCATAAATGTTTCCTTTGCATGCTCCAGATCAAAACCAACTTCCTTTTCTGGGGCCTTACGAACCCGTCCATCCTCTTCAAGATGTTTTCCCTTATCATCACCAGTCATTATTCCAATCCTCAGCACTATATTCGCACTCTGATCCTCTTCATGAGGCTCAACTCTCATCATTTTTAAGTTCTGTGTAGGCTGCTAAGGCTGTGCTTTCTTTTCTTGCAGCTTAGCTATCAGCACTGAGCATTCTTCTATAGTATGGTCAAACTAGCTGCAATATTGACATGATGGGTGTGTATGATTCTAACATTCCTGCGGGTAGTGCCCTGGTGTTCCGCAGTTATAACAAATAACCTGACCCCGGCCTCTTCCAGTCCCTCCTCCTCCTCAGTGTTGTCCTTGTCCCTAATAACCTTTGCTTGCCAAACTGACACCTTGATTTAGAGGCCAAGTTTATACTTGCATCCAGTATGTAGGTGTTCTTTCCATCATCAACTCACAGCTACGACAGTGGCACTCATTGTGGCCCACTGATTTAGAGAAGTCATAGAACAACTACTGGGGTGTCTGAACTAACTTTTAAAGCAAATGACAATTATCCATTACGTGTTTTCCATCAACCTGAAAAATAATGCACCATAGCGCAGCTCCCATGCTTGGCCCTACTAGGGATTCTGGCTTCACGAGGATTGGTCCCCCTCCTGTAATATAATTTGCGAATATGGGACAATGGTCTTTATCGTGCCCCTGGCTCTTACACTTCAGACACCAGACTTCTACACGTACCTCTAGTTTAGTCTCCTTGTCTTTCATCAAACTCTATAATTCCAAGCAAAGGCTCTATAACTGGAAGTGAATCTAATGTACCCCCAAGGTTGCATCCTGAATGGGTGTTTCATGCAATCTCATCACGATCTCTAAGGCTTCTGCCTATGTTCCTATCTTCTGTTGCGTGTTATGAAACCAACTCACAAAAAGATAGAAAAGATAGTTGAACGACTTAGAATTCAGCCTCTTCGTGGGGGCAACCTCCTTTACATTACACAAATGAACATATCTTGGATGATACAAATGACAAGACCTCCTTTCTATATATAAGAGTCTAAGGGGTCATAATATAATCAGAGCCGACATAACAATAATAATGTAAGGGCACAATAATAACAATAGTGGGCTTCTATGGGGTTAAATAATAACAATATGGGTACTACATGGGTACAACAATATAATAAGGGGGTTATACTAATAACAATAAGGGGTTATACTAGTAGTATAGGTGCCTAACATGCCCCTCTCCTTAAAAAAGTGTTGTCCTCAACGCTTGAGTAGTTCTTGATGCTTGTGTATAAAATTCTTGTCCTGCCATGTGGAATATTCAACGGGTACGTTCTTCCACTTGATGAGATACTCTAAAATTGATCGATTTCGTAGCTGTCGTGTTCTTGTTTCTGTGACTGCTCCAGGTTCCAATATGATTTTTCCTTCCTCTTCAAGTTTTGGTAATATTGTTTGAATTGGGATCTTCTACAACTTTTGAATGAGTGGCCACACTTCTTCGTCCTTCTTCCATTCATCCCTTGTTTCATTTATCCAATCTGGTTGGATAATAGAAATAGCACAAAATAATGCTTTCACATCCTCATCCTTTCTTGAGAGTGCATCTGCAACAAAATTTTGCTTCCCTTTTTTATAGATGATGTCAAACTCATAACCCAATATATTTGTGACCCATTTTTCTATTCTTCTATAGATAATATTTGTTCTAAAAAGTATTTAAGACTATCATGATCTATTTTTACCTTGAAGTGTCTTCCCATTCGATAAGGTTGCCATTTTTTAAGTGCATGTAGTATTTCCAACATTTCCTTCTCATAAATAGCTTGCTTGAGATGTAGCAGTAAAAATACCCAATCACCTACATCAAGACATTTTTCACTACAATGTTGATCTACATGTTGTTTCATTCGATTTTGCACCAAAGTGGTGTTATCCTTTAAAATTTGGAGAACTTGTTGTTGATGCTCGATGTGATCTTTCACTGCTTGAACCTTTTTCTTCTTGATATGTCCTTCTATCTTGAGAGTTTGGGGAGTGGTAATTTCTTCCAATGCTTTACAAGATATGGTCGGATTCATTTCTTGATGCTCAATGTGATCTTTCACTTCTTGAACATTTTTCTTCTTGATATGTCCTTCTATCTTGATAATTTGAGGAGTGGTAATTCCAGCGAATGCATTACAAGATATGGTTGGATTCATTTCTTCTTTCTCGATGTGATATTTCACTTCTTGAACCTTTTTCTTCTTGATATGTCCTTCTATCTTGAGAGTTTGAGGAGTGGTAATTCTTGCCAATGCTTTACAAGATATGGTAAGATTCATTTCTTCTTTCTCTGGGGTTGGTTCCTGGTGTATATACTCTTCTTTTGATGTTTCTTCATCATTTTCTTCCTCCTATTCATAATCTATGTAAAATAATTTCTTCTCAACACACTTATGACCTTTAGTGCATTTGCTATCACAATTGTAACAAATCCCTTTTTCTCTTTTCTCTTCTAATTGTTGTGGTGTAACCCTTGTAGGTTGTGGAAGGCTAGGAGAAACAACACTTCCATTATTATAGTTGTGAGGGCTAGACTTCCTTGTTACCATAATTTTACTTTCCACTATGTAACAAATCTCTTTTACTCTTTCAAATTGTTGTGGTGTTGCTCTAAAGAAGGTGTTGCTCTTTGTATCCTCATAATGTGCTATCATTTCCTCTGTGGAAATTGACCACGCAACAAGTTGTTTATGAGACAAAGCCCTTTATACCATAAAAATTGATATAATTCTAAATATGAAGATGCAATACATACCTTTTGTAACAGTGGTACACCATGTAAATCAAAATATTTCTCCATCTGAAGTATCCAATTTACTAGATCCTTGCCATCAAACTTCCTCATATCCCCTTTTCTTGATTTTAGGAGCTCACCTTGAAACGACTATAACTCTATAATTACTATTCTTCCAGTTCTGAAATTGTGACTTGCAATAGCCCTCTGCGTCCTCTTTCCAATTCCACCAGTCTGATCCAAATTGGATTCTCCAAGGAAGAGTTATGCCAAATCTCCCACAGTGACCTGATTATAGACTAGTTTAGTAGTGCAAACTTGTACGACATGACACGTGTCACTGTTTCAACCTTTGGCTCCGAAAAATATATACAAGAAACTAAAGTCCGCTTTCTTTTTATACCTTCTTATGAAATTTCAATCCGATGCTCAGAGAGAAAGTTGTGACGGTTTTCCCTAGGTCACCTGTTTGGAATGTAATTCAGGAGTCTGCAAAAATACCAACTTCCTCAGATCATATCTCCACAAGTATAACATGAAAAGCTCTGAAATTTGAACCCAAGGTTTAGTATGATTTTGTATCAAATGGGTTTTTTATTTCACTTCTGAAACATTGCAAAAAAAAAGTTATAATGAAAATGCTACGATGACCTATTTGGAGCAGTGAAACCCTAGAATCCAAAGCTCTGATACCAAATGTTATGAAACAAGCTCACAAAAAGATAGAAAAGATAGTTGAACGACTTGGAATTCAGCCTCTTTGAGGGGGCAACCTCCTTTACATTACACAAATAAACAATTCTTGGATGATACAAATGACAAGACCTCCTTTCTATATATAGGAGTCTAAGGGGTCATAATATAATCAGAGCCGACATAATAATAATAATGTAAGGGCACAATAATAACAATAGTGGACTTCTATGGGGCACAATAATAACAATATGGGTACTAAATGGGTACAAAAATATAATAAGGGGGTTATACTAATAACAATAAGGGGTTATACTAGTAGTATAGGTGCCTAACATTGCGACAGAGAAATCCTCAGGTGGGGCAAAAGCGAAGCTATAAACAATTCGCGATGCTGACCATCTGTGCGCTACATGTTTGCTTCTCGAATCACACATTTAAAACTTTGATCCAATTCCCAAGGCATCTCATCAACCCTCATCATGATTTCCTTAAATCCAACTAGTGACGACAAGTTAGACTTAGGCTTACTAAACTCTTTGTTTAAAATAGCCTTAGTATCTACTAGCAATGTGAGACAATTATCAGAGTAGTACTTAATGTACCGAGTTAGCGCGGGATCCTACAGAGAAGTAACCAAATGTGCCTTCTTTATATTTTCATCAATAATATGTTTCACTATCCACACAACATTCACAAAAAACTAGAACTGCTCTGTGTCTTCACTCCCTATGTCTTTGAAAATCAACAACTTCATGGTGTTTTCCATGTTGGATGGTGGAGGTGGAGGTGGAGGTGTGGGCGAAGGCGTATGCTGTGGAGGTGGAGGTGGAGGCAGAGTGGATGGCTGATGTGTTCATGGAAAACCCTGCATTATTAGCTGAATAATGCTTCATGGTGGAGTTCATTCCACCCCTTCATCGTCACTCAAAGGAGGTCCAATCAATGGACTATACTCTGGGGCTGATCCTTCATGATTTCTAAAGAGTCTTCCACTTCACGTAGCTACGAACATCAAGGAAATGGCATAACTCATTTTTCACACAACAACGTTTTAATCCAAGTACTCAAATATTTTCAGTACTTACCTTGCAGTCCTTTGAAAAATCGTCGCTTTGCTTCGTTGTAGTTGACTGAGGTATCAACTGCAAATTTTGTAACAAGTCTTCCTAGAATCCGGTCAAGCCAATGATCAATAGCCTGCGTGATCTGGTTTTCAGATTCTTCTAATCATCGCACTAATTCAGGAGTCCACATGATATGATTATCGAGATTCCACCTTCCTTGGCTGGCTGTCAATTTGGCTAACCACTCGTACAGTTCGATGGGAAGAGTGCAGAAGAAGATCTCATGTATCTCAATGTACAGGTACCTGTTCAACCACTGCTCCTTTGATAGGTATGGATTCCTATTTTCTTGCATCATGAACTCATGAATTTTTCGATCCAACCGCTTTTCAATTTCTTTCTTGGTTAGATTTTAGTGATGCAACATCACACATCTCTTTCACGCAGATCCCGGTCCCGAAAATGGAACCATTTGTTGGATTAGGGGGTCCTGAACCAGGTTCAAAGTTAGTTGCACCAACCAACAAAACCCTACAATACTGGACCTTTCGGCAAAAGCCTGTGTAGTGCAGGCTGCAGTCTCACCTGAAGCAGTATGGGGGGATGTTGGAACCAAGTTTTTGCATCTAAAGATCAATGTGATTTATTTTAGCGCCCTGGATCTACCTTCACACAAATCTATAAGCCCCTAGGGCTTTATACAGTAACTTTGTCTAAACAGCCCTTGGACCTTCCCGGAGGTCCACAATTGGTCTTTGCAGACCCTTAGTAGTCAATTTATCTACTTAAATGCACCCAACAACAACCCTAGGGTAGAGTTCACGTAGATATACTTAGGTTATTATTAAACATAACATAATTCATCTGAGTCTTCGCGAAAGTATTTAACATGCATTGCGTACAATTATTAAGTCTTATTAAAGAGACTCACACATCATTAGATCAATATTCCATAAACATATTATCCATCAATAACATATGTCATAAACAGAAGTAAACAACAATACACAAGATTTCTTCAGAAGCAACTCTTTATTGATTTCAAGTTGAGAATATAGACCGAAAAATTTCCTATGCACTCAATTGTAGGGGTCCATGCACTCAACTACGGATTCTACCTTAGGCCTCCATGCACTCAGTTGCGGAGCCTTCTTCCTTATATCTACCTAATTCTTAATTTCCCTTTTATTCACCCAAGACATAGACCTTCTTCCTTAGACTGTCTAAGACACCCCTATTTATACCCTTTTTCATACAATCCCATGGTCTGTGGACCATGGGTGGGTCTCAAAATTGACTCAAAATTTACATAACAAGGGGCTAAAACCCCTTTGACTTATAATCATCTGTGCTCTTCGCATCCACAAATCACAGAGACTTTACATTATTTACAAAAATTACATCAAAACTTGGGTTATTTTAACCCCAAAACTGACCCAAGTGACCCCATCCAAACACACGCATAATGAAACGATTTGTTGTCCTCCTGTGCTTCGCAATAGTTCACAAGGAACTCCTTGCACAAATACTTCACACAGTTATATTGTACTCCATTCGTGCAATAGGTATCCAATGATACTATGGGATCTAAAACTTCATTCGTGCGACATTTCCTCATAGTCTTCCCTGCTAGTATTTGGGTGGCAAACTACACCGGCTAGTCCTGAATGGAGAAAATAGAGTATCCGCATGACTTCTTTAATAGAACAAATTTTGCCTTCATTTTATCTGCCAAATCCTTTTCACCACTTTTCCCTCCAAACTCCTTGGCAAGGTCCACCCCTTTGTAGGGTAGCTTTGTAATCTGATGGATGAGCATATCTATAATAAGGATGGGCTCCCCAAGCCATAGGCACAATCATTGTTGGCATTATGATACAGGTGTTGTCCTTTATGGCAACTCACTTAGATGACAGTTCAATATTGTAGCAGGTCAACAACAAAGGATTACAGATCAGACTTCAAAGAATGAAGAAAGAGAGGTATATGCTAGTTCACTTTGCCCAAGAAGCGTATACATGTGGGTTAACAAAACAAAAGTAGTGTATAATGTATACATGCACTTTCAAAAGAGGAAAATCACGTACATGTTGGAAAACCAAGTTTTTGGTCCAAGGTATTTTGATCCAAGGTATTGATCCAAGGTATTTGGTCCAAGGTATTGACCCTAGGTATTTGGTCCAAGGTATTGGTCCTAAGTGGTTTTGGTCCAAGGTATTGAGAAAGGCCTAAGAGTATATAAGGAGGAGAAGATCATTAGGCCAAGTGTGCAAGTAATAAGATTCTAAGGAATACTTCTATCTGAAGTATATTTTACGTTGCAGGGTTGTGTTTGGGACTGGAGCTAAAATATTTATGTGCACCTTGAGTTCAATGTTGGATCAGGATCATGAGACATGAAATAAATTATTCTCGAATGATCTGATATTGGTTGAAACTAGATCTAATGTTTTGTACCTATTTTACTCATTATCCATCAAGATCTGGGTTTGTCTAAAGTCTGGAATTGCAACAAATTTCTAAGTCAATATTTCAAGATCTGTACGCAGATTCGTCTTGACCAAAGAGCATATACATGTAGGTTCGGTTCTTTCAAGTAGCGTATACAAAAGAAAAGCTTCTTTTTGAGATCTGACTGAACTATCTAATCAAATTTTGTTATTTTACTGTTGTTTGTCAATGAAGTCTTCTTAGATCTGAATGTAAAACATGAATACATAAGGAGGATGGCATTTGATTGATTGATTGTATAAGTGAGAAGAAGTGATCTCTATCCCTGCCTATGTAAAGCTCTGAAATTTGACAGTAGATATTCAGTATATTGATAGTTGGTACAGACTTGATTCAAAAGTTTATGTTTGCAGTAGTTTTTAAGGTATGCGCAGGTTTAATTAACAAAAGTAGCATATACACGCATTTTGGGTGAAGCAAAGTAGCGTATACATTCTAATTGCATGATTTTTGAGGTTACAGCTGGTTCTAAATGATGATGCAGGGTTCTAGGTTTAGTACATTGTTCTAGTGTTAGTGATCTGATTGTTCAGATTAACTTAATATTGGTTGATGCAGTTTTAAGTTTGAAAGCTTTGATGGGTCCATTATGAAAATTTGATGAAACGTGGCTTTCAGATGGTGGTGTTGTGATCCAGGAGTATCCAGTCTGAAAATTCATGAAACATGGACCCTGGTGGAGAAGTGGAGTTTTCTGTAGTCTGGCACCTACATACTAGTAAACATATTGGCTAATACAAGAGCTAGGGGGGTTGTAGTTCCCTTCCAGTAGAAGCTAGAGAATGAGAGAAGGTTGTAACCTTCTATAGTTAGAAACCTGCGTACCGTTATGAGTCTGCACCAGTACAATATTGTAAGCAAATTTTCTTATTTTTACAAGAAGATAGAGACAACAGCAGCGGTGGTTTTTTACCCACATTGGGTTTCCACCTTAAATGTTGGTGTTCATGTATGTTTCTTATGTGTGATGCTTTATTCTGCTTTTACTGCACTGTCTAATAAATATCTGATATACTGGTTTAAGCTCAACACATGATAATTGTCTAAATCACAAGTTCTCTACATATACGATGGTTTCTTTAAGCACAGTCACGTGTACATGCTAGTTCACTTCACTGAAGTAGCATATATAAATATGTTTGGGAAATAAAATTATTGATCTGATAATACTGATTCACCCCCCTCTCAGTATTATTTCCAACAATTGGTATCAGAGCAGGTCCTTCAGAAGAAGCTTGATTGCTTGAAGGGAGATCCATCAACATGAATAATCAAGAAAGCATGGGATCCATCAGACTGCCAATCTTCGATGGGAGAAACTTTGTTTATTGGAAAATAAGAACCACAACCTATCTACAATCACTTGGAATAGATGTCTGGGAAATTATGGAAGGAGGATATACATTTCCAACAACAATTCCTACAGATGCGACAGGTAAAAAGCAATATGAAACCAATGCCAAAGTTGTCAATACTTTATTGGGAAATTTGTCACAATCAGCATTTGTCAGAGTCATGCAACTCAAATCAGCCAAATAAATATGGGACAAAATCGTTTTGAGCTACGAAAGAGACTCTCAGGTAAAACGTGATAGGCTTCAAACTCTTTGAATTGAGTATGAAACTCTTAATATGCCTAGTGATGAAAGTATAGCTAGTTACTTCTTATGTATAGATGAGGTTGTTAATTGTATGAAGAATCTGGGTGACAAAATAAAGGAAGTTACCTTAGTTGAGAAAGTTTTGAGATCCTTGTCTGCTAAATTTGAATCCAAAGTGTCTACCATAGAAGAAAAACAAGATCTGCAGAATATCACTATGACAAAGCTTCACGAAATCTTAATTGCCTTCGAGATGAGAAAATAAGGACCATCAGATATGAGAGAAGCCACATTTAAAGCTTCAGCAAAAGGAAAGGAAGAAAACATTGAATTAGGACATATTTTAGAAGAAGAAGATGAGGCAAACATTGTCAAGAAGCTTCAACAGGGTTCTGGAAGGTTTAGAGGTAAGCCACCCTTCAAATTCTTTTCTTGTGGTAGAGTCGGTCATTATGCTGTTAGATGTCATCATAAAGATAAATATGAAAAAGGAAAGTCATATGCAAAAGGGAACTAAAAACAAGTTGTGAATAAAAGGAGTTACTATACTCATGAAGATAGTGATGGTTTATCTAATAGTGATGAAGATGAAACTGGACAAGATTACAGACTTCTCATGGCTTATGATAGCAATGATTTTTGTGATAGTTTAGAAGAGGATAATGATGGTTTATCTAATAGTAATAATTATATACTTCTCATGGCTTATGACGATGATAATTTTTGGGATGCTTTAGAAGAGGAAGACCTTCATGAAGAAATATCTAAACTCAAAATCTGTTTAGAAGAAAAGAATATGATTATAGATACCTTGACATACCAAATTGCTGAAAAGGAAAAACACAATGAAAAACTAGAATGTGAAATTGTGGGTCTAAGAAAGGATCGTGAGAAAATGAAATCTCTCAATCTTAGATTTGCTAAAGGATAAGAAACTTCAAATGAAATTATCAAAGTTCAACATTCTCCTCTGATAACGACAGGTCTTGGATATACTGAATAAGCATCTCAATCACAAAAGCCGTCAACCTCCACCAAAGTTTATCTTGATGTAGCAAAGACCAGTGAACAGTATGACAATCGTCAGCAAAGGCATAAAGTAGATCATGAGGCAAATCATACTCAATTTGCTCCAAAGATGAATATCAATAGAAACTACAATCACCAGGTTAATATATTCGATAGTTGCAGGAACTTCTTTAATGGTCAATGTTTTTCATGTCATAATTTTGGGCACAAAGCTACTCAATGCATTGCTCACAAAACCATCATGACTAGAGAAGCACGAAATCAAAGGAATGTAACAAGAATCAAGAGAAGTTCCTATAATAACTTTTCTCGTCTTAAAAATGAAATAGAATGCTCAATCTATAACAACTTTGGTCATTAAGAATCTGAATGCAGGGGAAAATATTGGCAAACATCTCAAAAGGAGCAAACGCCATTAAATCCCAAGATATGGAGAAGGAATGAATCTCAAACAGAAAGATGTGGTATAGATTTGTATGCAGAAGGATAAGAAAATCAGTGGTACATCAACAGTGGATGCCCAAAACACATGATCGGTGACAAAGAAAAACTTCACTCATATAATGCCTTAGAAAAAGAAAAGAATGTCTCATTTGGACATGACACTCCTGCTATCATAAGAGGTAAAGTCTCTTTTTTCTTGAAAGAAAAGGTTAAATCCAGAAATGTTATGTATGCACACGGTTTAAAGCATAACTTGTTGAGTGTCAGTCAAATGTGTGATCAAGGAAATGAAGTGGTGTTTTGATCAAATGGATGTATTGTTCGTGAGCTTGATAGAGGAGAGACCGTAATCAAAGGTACAAGAATTACAAACGAATTATACATACTCAAGGAAGGAAAACAACAGTGCTATCTAAGCAAAAATGATGAAAACTGGTTGTGGCATAGAAGATTGGGACATCTAAGCTTTTCTCAAATAACAAAATCATGCAGACTCAAGGTTGTTAGTGACCTTCCAGATATCAACATCCCAAAAAATACAATATGAAAACCATGTCAACTCGGTAAACAAACCAGAGTTCACTTCATGGAAAATGAAGGGTCAGCAAGTAAGCCTCTTGAACTTGTCCATACTGATCTATGTGGACCGTCAAGGAAAAAGTCACCTCGTGGAGAAGAATACTTTATTTTGTTCATTGATGATTTTTTCAGAATGTGTTGGATAGGTCTTCTAAAGCATAAAGATGAAGCATTTGAAAAGTTCCAAGGCTTCAAAGCTTTGGTTGAAAATGAATCAGATCGAAAAATCAAATGCGTCAGATCTGATCGAGGAGGGGAATTTAAATCGGATGAATTCTTTGACTTTTGTGAACAACATGGAATAAAAAGGCAATTCTCTACTGCAAGGACTCCTCAGCAAAATGGTGTGGTAGAAAGAATGAACAGAACAGTTCAACAAATGGCTCGAGCTATGCTAGATGAATCTGGAACTCCTGCAACCTTCTGGGGTGAAGCAGCATTCACTGTCGTAACTATTCTCAACAAAGAAAATGTTTAGGTAAATAGCACTCAAACTCCACATGAACTTTGGTATGGCAAGACTCCTATTGTAAAATACTTTAACGTTTTTGGAAGAAAATGTTTTATCAAAAGGAATGATGAAAAACTTGGTAAGTTTGAACCCATAGTAGATGAAGGTATTCTTCTTGGTTATTCCTCCAGATGTAAAGGATATAAATGTTATACTAAAATACTTGGGAAAATTGTTGAAAGCATTGATGTTGTAGTTGATGAAGCATGCAAAAATCCAAAACAGATAAAATCAATAGAAGATTATGACAATGAAGAAGATGGGGATTATTTTCCCACATCAAATCAAAATGATATTGAAGAAGAAACCAATGAAGCACCAGAAGAAGAGACAATGGCAAAATAAAAGACTCCGTCCAGGTATGTTTAGAAAAATCATCCAAAAACTCAAATTTTAGGGGAAAAAGAGGCAGGTGTACAGAAAAGAAGAACTATTACAGGGACCTCAAGCTATCTAGCATTATTATCTTCCATCTAACCTCAAAATGTAAATGAAGCATGCAAAGATGAATGTTGGGTAAAGGCCATGGATGAAGAATTTTAGCAAATTGAAAAGAATGATACTTGGGAATTAGTTCCTAGACCTCATGATAAAAATATTATTGGAACTAAATGGATATTCAAAAACAAGCTGAATGAAAATGGAGAAGTCATTAAAAACAAGGTGAGACTTGTTTGTAAAGAATATGCTCAACAAGAAGGTATAGATTTTGAAGAAACCTTTGCACCTGTTGCCAGACTTGAAGCCATAAGGATGTTTCTTGCTCTTTCTAGCTTTCAGAAATTCAAAGTATACCAACTGGATGTAAAATCATCCTTCCTTAATGGAGATTTAGAGGAAGAAATTTATATTGAACAACCAGAAGGATTCATTCTTGGAAATGATGCAAAACTTGTATGCACACTCAAAAAGGCTCTCTATGGTCTAAAACGGGCTCTAAGGGCCTGGTATTACTGCCTTAACAAATATCTACACCAGCAAGGTTTTACAAAAGGTTCAGCAAATAGCAATCTATATACAAAGATTGAAACTGATAAATTGCTAATTATTATTGTTTATGTTGATGATATCATTTTTGGTAGAAATGAAGAATCCATGAGTCAGAATTTTGCTTTAGTAATGCAAAAAGAATTTGAAATGTCCTTGCTTGGTGAACATACCTATTTTCTTGGTCTACAAGTTCAACAAAATAAAGATGGTATTTTTCTATCACAAACCAAATATCTCAAACAGATCTTGAAAAGGTACGGAATGGAAGATTCTAAACTAGTATGCACCCAATGGTAACAGGATGTAGTCTCAGCTCAAATGATGAATTTGTAGCAGTACATCAACCAACATATAGATCCATGATTGGAAGTTTTCTTTATCTAATGGGTACCCGACTTGACATCATGCATGTAGTATGAATAGTTGGAAGATTCCAAGCAAATCCAAAGGAATCACACCTTCAGGTAGTCAAAAGAATTTTCAAGTATCTTCAAGGAACTCGAGACTTTGGTTTATGGTGTCCTAGAGATGCAGATCTTACTCTTCATGCATATACATATGCAAATTGGGTAGGAAGTGTTGATGATAGAAAAATCACTAGTGGTGGTGCATTCTATATGGGTTCCAGGTTAGTGTCTTGGTTAAGCAAGAAACAAAGTTCAATTGCTTTATCTACAGCTCAAGAAAAATATGTGGCTGCTACATCTTGTTGCACACAACTACTTTGGATGATGCAACCTTTGCAAGACATTCAGATCACATGTACTCCACTTATCTCCATTCTATGTGATAATACGAGTGCCATCAGTATTTCGAAGAATCCAGTCATGCACTCCAAGACCAAGCACATACCCATAAAGTACCATTTTCTACGTGAACAAGTTCTTGAACAAAAGGTCAAATTAGAGTATGTTCCCTCCAAAGAATAGGTTGCTGATATATTCACTAAACCACTGCCTAGAGAAACATTTGAATACCTCAGACAAAAGCTGGGAGTATGTTAAAATTGGCAACCAGGGAAAAACTTCATGTGGGTCATCTTATTCATGGCTAATAATATTTTTATTAGATTCCTCTCATCGAGAGGTGTAGGATTGATATAAAGATCATCCAATTCCGATAAGTATTCATGGAGATATGAATTTACTTTGATTATGGAATTATTATCAAGCCAACCTACAACTCATGTAGGTTCAGAAGCCCAACAGTTGCATCTATTCACCCACCAACGTTGTGTATAAATATAAGAGGAATTTTCCTCATTTGGACTCACTCATCTCATCACATCTCTCTCTCTCTACTGCGCAGATATGAGTCTCTTCTCTACTGCGCTGAAATGGGTCTCTCTCTCTCACACATGTGAAACCGGAAACTACTGAAACTGAAGCTGCAACTGCAGAAGTAAAGATTGACTTGCGTACCCTAGAATATCTCCTCTTTGGAACTACGCTGTAGGTTCATTTGAACCTCCTTTGAAAGCCGCAACTTTTGGTGGTGGAATGAAGTCAATCCGATGAACGGTTTGCAAGATATCGACTGCCCTAGTTTGAAGCCGGAAACTGCTGAAACTGAAGCTGCAACTGCAGAAGTAAAGATTGACTTGCGTGGCCTAGAAGATCTCCTCATCTGAACTACGTTGTAGGTTCATCTGAACCTCCTCTGGAAGCCGAAACTTTTGGTGGTGGAATGAAGTCAATCCGACTGTCGGTTTGTGAGATATGGTCTGCCCTAGTTTGATAATGAAGCCACTAATGCTGATGCTACTGATCTAGGGTTTGCTACTGCTGATATGAATGATATTTATTGTACTATTTCTCTCTGCTGAATTATTGAAGATAAAAGAAGATTTGATCAAAGGGTTTCCGCACACATTGTGGGGTTTGTCCCTGGCTAGCCGCCACATCTTGTGTCTCTTGTCTTGGCTTGTTTTCTGTCGATCGTTTAATGTTCTAGCTGCACTTTACTTTATCTACATGTGATTGCTAATCGGTGGAATATAATAAGAAAAAGAAGTAAACTGTTATAAGCATAGAACATACCATAACTTAACATGGTATCGGAGCTGAGGTGAAGACAAAGCCCGAGAAAGAGCAAGAGCAATCATTGAAGAGAAGATTGGCAAGGCTATCCTAAAAGAACTATGGGGTCCTCAACACTCTTTCCTGCCGAAGACAAGCTCCATGAGAAAGCTGACTATCACGGATGGAAGATGTCTATCGATCTAACCCTTGAAGATCAAGGAGTGCTAGACCATGTAAGAGGCAATATTGTTGAGCCTTCATCAAATGCATCTGTTGCTGCCTGGAACAAATGGAAAAATGGAGAAGTCAAAACAAAGAAGATCATCCGGGACTCTATCGACAAGCGCTTGGTGGCCTACATCTCTGATCTAGACACCTCCAAGGAAATCTACGATAGACTGGTGAGTTTATTTAAAGTTGATGATGCAAATCAAGTTTTGTTTCTTAGAAATAAGTTGAGGAAAATCAAGAAGGGTAAAGATGAAAGTATGCAAGCATACTTCTTAAGAATCACCGAGATCAAGAATGATCTCCTATCCATTGGGGAAATCTCTACTGACAGAGAAATGACACTCACAACTCTCGAAGGATTACAATCTGAATGGTATGTGTTCAGGACTACTCTTCTGAACAATAATGTAATTCCTAGTTTCGAGGAATTAATGGCTAGATGCATTCAAGAAGAAACAAGGGACGAAGTGCAAGAAATGCCCATGCCTAAAGGTCCTCCTATTGCCTTTTCTTCTCATGCAAAGAAAAGAAATAATTCTGGGACTTAATCAAAAGGAAAGGCTGGACCTAAGGCTAGAAGAAAATGGCGATGTTACATTTGTGATAAAGCAAGTCACTATGTATGAGATCTGAGCATCATGATGAATGAGATCATGGACATAAAGGGCAACATGAGATTGTGGACATATAGGATAGCATGATGATGATGCACACTAGTTTGAGCAGCATTATGATGGATAAAATCATGGACATGGGCAGCATGATGATAATCATGATTAGAGAAGCATGGTACAGTATGCAATGGTGCAACTCGAAATCCCTCTGATGGCAATCAAAGGAATGACAAATTCAGCAGCAAAGGTAAGAGGAGAGCTGGGAATCAAGGAAGAGGACAAGCATTCAAGAAGGCTAGAAATTCTAGGATGTATTAAATGCACCTGACCTCAAAAGGAACCTAGTGTCCATCTTGGCAATGGAAGACAGAGGCTACAAGGTAACCTTCAGCAATGGCAAGGTATGTATATGGAAAAATAATGTTAAAGATGCCTTTACTCTTGGGTTTAGTGTTGATTCATTATATCAGGTCGATGGAAGTCCGCTAGGTGTCATGTCTTGTGACACATCTCTTTAGTCCGAACTTTGGCATCAGAGGTTTGCCCACCTTCATTACAAAGCTCTACCTGATGTAAGACAGATGGTAATAGGGATGCCCGAATTCCAAGTAGAGAAAGAAGGTGTATGTCCGGGATGTGCCAAAGGAAAGCTCAAAAGGGGACCATTCCCCTCAATCCAAAGCAAGACCTCCGATATATTACAATTGGTTTACTCAGGCATACTTGAGGTTGGCATCAAGAGGGAGACTACTACACCATATACTCCTGAATAAAATGGTGTGGCAGAAAGGAAGAACTGCACAATTATGGAAGCTGTCCGGGCCATGCTACATGATCAAAGTCTTCCTTAGTTTCTATGGGCCGAAGCTGCAAACACTGCCGTATATGTACAAAATCGATGCCCTCATCAAGCATTGGGTTCCAAGACTCCCGAAGAAAAATTCACCAGTAAGAAACCTGATGTTTCTCATTTTAAAATTTTTGGAAGCCCTGTATACTTTCATGTGCCGAAAGAGAAAAGAAATAAATTGGGAGCATCTAGAAAGAAGGGAATTTTCGTGGGCTATGGTGAAAATACTAAAGGCTATAGAATCTATGTAGCTGGTCAAAGGGAAGTCATAATCAGTCATGATGCCACCTTTGACGAAGATATGGCTCTTAGCAAGGTGATCAATCTTCCAACTTTGAGGAGCTCTCAAGAAGTCGACACCAGGGAACCGAAAGAAAAGGATGATGAATTAATGCCTGATGTAGAAGAACCCATGGATCCGATTGATCCTCCTCCATATGAGCCTTCCTCTTCTAGGAAGTAGCCTTCATGTCTTAAGGGGTTACTTGATGATGCTGAAGGACATGCTGCACCCCGAGGAACCTTTTGTGAAAGTAAGAAACCTTATAGGTATCAAGGATACCTGACCATCATGAGCACGATCATACAAAATGAGCCTTCGTCATTCTCAGATGCCATCAAGCATCAAGTATGGAAGGATGCTATGATCGAAGAATATGAGTCTATCATAAAGAATGATGTTTGGGAAGTAGTTCCCAGACCCCAGGACAAGACTGTTGTTACTTCCAAATGGCTTTACAAGATAAAGCATGCAGCAGATGGAAGCACGGAAAAGTATAAGGCTCGTTTTGTTGCTCGAGGTTTCTCCCAAAAGGAAGGTATAGACTATGATGAGATATTTGCACCTGTTGCCAGATATATGACCATTCGCTCCATCATAGCCCTTGCCACTTCAAAAGGATGGAACCTACATCAGATGGATGTCAAGACTGCGTTCTTGCATGGCTCGATCAAAGAAGAGGTCTACGTGGAGCAACCCGAAGGATTTGAGACTTATGATCGAAAATCTCATGTATGCAGGTTGAAGAAAGCTCTCTATGGGCTGAAGCAAGCACCCCGAGCATGGTATGAGAGGATCGATAGCTACTTGATGAAGCTGGGATTCACTAGGAGTGAAGCCGATCCTAACCTTTACTTTAAGGTTGAAGATGTCAAGCCTCTCATACTGGTGTTGTATGTGGATGACCTCTTTCTAACAGGTGCAAACCCTCTCATTCACAAATGTTAGAGGGAGATGGCTTTTGAATTTGAAATGAAGGACCAAGGACTTGAAGTGTGGCAGAAGCCAAGGGAAATTTTCCTATCTCAAGGAAAATATGTGGTAAATATATTGGAAAGATTCGGTATGATGGACTGCAAGCCTGTGACTACCTCGAGGATCTTAACTTTTAGAAGTTATATGGTAGTGATGTTGGACCAGACTTGGGAAATGCCTTTGAGTTTCAAAAACTCATTCGCATTGATGTTCTTGGTGAACCTCTGTCCGAACATATGTTTTGCAGCTAGCATTGTGAGCTCATATTTGGTTGAGCCTCACTGGATTGATGCCAAGAATCTTCTGAGATGTCTTTAGGACACAATCTCTCATGGATTAAGATACACTACCGGAGATGTGAGACTACTTGGATATACTGATGTTGATTGGGCAGGCAGTTTGGTGGACCGTAAGAGAATTTCTGGGTACTGTTTCACCTTGGGATCTTCTTCGATATCCTGGATGAGCAGGAAGTAGAAGTCGGTAGCTTTGATCACCGCCGAAGCAGGATATATTGTTGCTAGCATAACCTCATGTGAGGCAGTCTGGTTGCGAAAGCTATTCAGTGAGCTGTTTGGATTTACATTGGATACCACTGTGATTCTCTGTAACAACCAGAGGTGGGATTCGATTATTGAGGAATCCCGTATTCGTCAATTGCTCTAGCAGATAGACATCATATGGGATATGGTAAGTTGATGAGCAAGGAAGCTCCATCACATTAAGATGATGTACAGGTTGATTCACCTTGTCAAAGCCCCGAGGAAAGATCTAATCTGTGATTTTCCAAAACGACTTGGAGTCGGCAAGAAACCTTTGTACAAGGGTCCTGCATGTTGCATACATTAAGCTCTGGGAGCTCTAAGGGCTTGCGGTTCCTACTGGAGCAACATATGACCACAGGGTGACTCACCCTCCCCTGGTGGTGCACACTGGAACAAGATGATTCGCTATCTTGTGGGACAAGATGATTCGCTCTCTTGTGGAACAGGATGATTCGCTCTCCTATGTAGCAGGATGATTAGTTCTCCTGTGAGGCCTGGATTGATGTGTTCTCCATGGTAGCCTAGATTGATGTGTTCTCCACGGCGATTGTAGCAAGATTGATGTGTTCTCTTGTGAGGCCTGGATTGATGTGTTCTCCATGGAAATTGTAGCAGGATTGATGTGTTCTCCTGTGAGGACAGGATTGATTAGTTCTCCTATCGAGGCATCCTACCCATGCAGTCTGGGACTCATGGGAAGTACCTCTCATCTGATCAATGACCAGGGAAATGAAGTTAGGGACCATAGTAGTACCGATGGACGCATCGTTGTAACTACCATACTCCCTACGCTAGGATGACCTCCATTGATCTGGGATCAATGATACTGGTCTGGGACTAGTGGTAGGAGTTGTACCATACTATGACGCTGACTTCGGGTTGTTTGAGACTGGTCTGGGATCAGTGGTACATACTCTGAGACTGACTTTGAGTCAATGGAGGATGATATTGGTCTGGGACCATTGGAGTTGTACTCACTATGATGCTGACTTTGGGTTGGTTGAGACTGGTCTGGGACCAGCGGTACATACTCTGAGACTGACTTTGAGTCATTATGATACATCCTCGATCATTTCTTCTTCTTCATAATTCGGACAAAAGCAGAGCAGAACAAAACAATGCAAGAGTAGAGCAGAATAGAGCAAAACAGTACAGATCAGTGTAGGCAGAACAAGACAAAGCAGAACAGGCAGAATAGAGCAGAGTAGGGCTAGGGTCAGGCTATACAGGGTAGTGCATTTGATGAATGAATAGTAACGACCGATAGACAGATTGCAGATGAAGTTCTCCATGGTTGAGAGGGAGTGTTAAAATTGGCAACCAGGGCAAAACTTCATGTGGGTCATCTTATTCATGGCTAATAATATTTTTATTAGATTCCTCTCGTCGGGAGGTGTAGGATTGATATAAAGATCATCCAATTCCGATAAGTATTCATGGAGATATGAATTTATTTTGATTATGGAATTATTATCAAGCCGACCTACAACTCATGTAGGCTCAGAAGCCCAACAGTTGCATCTATTCACCCACCAACGTTGTGTATAAATATAAGAGTACTTTTCCTCATTTGGACTCACTCATCTCATCACATCTCTCTCTCTCTACTGCGCAGATATGAGTCTCTTCTCTACTGCGCTGAAATGGGTCTCTCTCTCTCACACATGTGAAGCCGGAAACTGCTGAAACTAAAGCTGCAACTGCAGAAGTAAAGATTGACTTGTGTGGCCTAGAAGATCTCCTCTTTGGAACTACGCTGTAGGTTCATCTGAACCTCCTTTGAAAGCCGCAACTTTTGGTGGTGGAATGAAGTCAATCCGACGAACGATTTGCAAGATATCAACTGCCCTAGTTTGAAGCCGGAAACTGCTGAAACTGAAGCTGCAACTGCAGAAGTAAAGATTGAATTGCGTGGCCTAGAAGATCTCCTCATCTGAACTGCGCTGTAGGTTCATCTGAACCTCCTCTGGAAGCTGAAACTTTTGGTGGTGGAATGAAGTCAATCCGACTGTCGGTTTGTGAGATATGGTCTGCCCTAGTTTGATAATGAAGCCGCTAATGTTGATGCTACTGATCTAGGGTTTGCTACTGCTGATATGAACGAGATTTATTGTACTATTTCTCTCTGCTGAATTATTGAAGATAAAAGAAGATTTGAGCAAAGGGTTTCCCCACACATTGTGGGGTTTTTCCCTGGCTAGCCGCCACATCTTGTGTCTCTTGTCTTGGCTTGTTTTTTGTCGATCATTTAATGTTCTATCTGCACTTTACTTTATGTACATGTGATTGCCAATCGGTGGAATATAATAAGAAAAAGAAGTAAACTGTTATAAGCATAGAACATACCATAACTTAACATAGTAGTTGGTGCATCATCTTGCTATTAAATCCAAATTTTTGAGAGAAAGGTTATTATACGTGTGTTTCATGAAGTATAGTTCCGTACACATGTGGGTTTCTGTGGTTCAAGAAGCGTATATGTTTTTCAGATAGGAAAAACAGTGGTGCAGGCTCTAATATGGGTGCTCTGTCTGATATTGATGATTACTGTCTATCAATATGCTTTGTTCATTAATTTTTATCTGGCTAACAAAGATGCCTTGATCATTGACTTGTTAATATTGCACAGGTAGCATAGGTTCAGGGGGAGCATTAGCCTTCACGTACATTCAACATTTTTGGCATTATGGTTGTTGATTCTAGCTATGGATTCAGATATTTATACCATTTGTTGCTTAAGGCATGTAAAATTCTAGGGTGTGATATGTCTTCTCATACATTTGAATGAATCCTATAGGAAAAATGATGTAATTTGTATCCCCACTTTGCATGGGATGGATGATGTAATATTTATTATTTATGTCATGTATAAACAATTGGTATATCCACACTTGGTTGGGTGGATGAGTCAAATTTGGTATATCCCCACTTGGTTGGGAGATGGATGTATGTATGAGTCATTGGTGATAGGAAAGTCATATTCACATAGTTGATTTATAGAGTCATGTTATTCTTTTGGAGAATACATTTGTAGACTCTACATGTGCTCAAAGGGAGCATGGACAGTTTCAGTGCATCTCATCATGAACAAAGGGGAGCTCAATTAGATAATTCAACACCTACTCAGGGGGAGCATGGAAACCATAATATATGTAAAAGGGAGAGAATATCTTGGTCCACCATTTTCCCTTGATGTCAAAGGGGGAGAGTGCCTTGGTGTTGTTATTGCCATCAAGTCCAAAGGGGGAGATTGTTGGCATTATGATATAGGTGTTGTCCTTGATGGCAACTCACTCAGATGATAGTTCAACAATGCAGCAGGTCAACAACAAAGGATTATAGATTAGAATCCAAAGAATGAAGAAAGAGAGGTATGTTAGAGTCGGTCTTGTCAGTCCTCTGTCAGAGATCAAAACTCTTTCTGCATCTCATTTTTAGGTGTCTCGCTCCATTGACTCAGCTGCATTCCACTAGAGGCATGCCATAATCTGATGGAAGGGTCTTGTCAATTCATTCCCCTCATGTCTTGTACCTGCTGGCTTAGGTATTTTCATCAAAGTTATTAAGGTCCATGACAGTAAATGTTTGATCTTTTAATGGACAAGGGTCATTTCAGTCATTAGGTGTAGGGTTTGCAAATTGTTGTTCTCAAACAATACTTGTAGGCCAGAGGAAGGTTCAATAGTTCACACAAATAATGTTTCCGAGCAAGAAAAGCTGAATTTTGAAAAAATGAGAGAGTTTTTTGTCCACAACAGGCCATGGAAGAAAAAACTCCTTCACTTTTTACACAGGTGTCATGGTTTAAGGGAAATGTCAAAAATACCGTTTCCTTAGGGAATTGAATGCACCTCTAGAGTGACCTTGGGAAAATCAAGTTTTTTCCTAGCTCGGTTGGGCAAATGACTTGCTTGATGAGTCAAATAAAAACTACACACAAAGATCTTTCCAATGAGCTATCATGAGCTCAATTTTGAGTTGAGAAAGACCTTCAAAAGTTGACTGCAACATCACTCTGCCTTGAGGTAGCCTCATTCTGCACATTTTGACCAGTCTTGGGAGATTTGACTTTTGATAGGGAAAATGAACTCCAAATTAAAAAATTCCCATTGGGATGGAAATTAGACTCAAGGTCCTTTCCAGCGAGCTATCCTACACCCAATTTGGACACCGGGAAGGCCTCCAAAATTGGTCTGCAAGGAGGCACGGCGCATAGGCGCGACACACTCAGGGTCCGCACCTGTCACAAAGAAAAGGTGTGTTCAGGTCCGCAGGATCCATGACCATTAGATGCAGGACCGCAGGTAATGTGAAGGAAAAGTGCAGACCTAGACATTTTTGTGCAAAAAACACGGATTTTCTCCGACGCTAAAATTCTAGAGCTCCAAATGAGGAATGGCTTGCAGTTTTGGTTTTAGCATGGAAAATTACGACTATTGGTGTCCGGGCGAGAAATTTTGACAAGATCTGTGTCTCCTAAAGGTCATAAAACACCCAAAAATGGCCTCTCTACCACTTTTTTGACACACAGGAAGCAGTCTTGGGAGAATGAAGATTTGGAGGGGCAAATGAGCACCAAATTCAAAAATTCTAGTGGGGTCAGAAAGTAGACAGGACAAGATTTCCAACAAGCCCACTTGGGCACATTTTGGACACCTGAAAGTGCCCCAAAATAGGCCGCAAAGTAGCGCAACGCACAGAGAAAATGGTGTGGCGCATAGAGGAAAAATTGCCAATTTTCTTTGGTTTTGCGAAACTTCGGTTCGCGAGTTCTCCAAGTGGGCCCACTCATCTACACTTCGGTTTTTTGGCACCAAAGGCGGCATTTAAATAGTTTTTTCTCCAGATTCGCTTCTATCCAAGAGGAGAAGGAAGGCAAACGGTCACCCAAATCCAAATGTCATGTTTGTAGTGCTGCACCTATAGCTGATGGTTGGCTCTCCATCTCCATTTCGCAATGATTCGAGTAACTCCCCAACCCTTGGGCGTTCTATCTCTTCCTCACACATTCTATATATTGTATGCAAGTTATTTGCAAAGGGTTGGTTGGCTTGTAACTTCTGGGAGACTGTGGGAAAGAAACTTTGTTTCTTCACTGTGTATTTTTGACAGGGAATTAATGAAAGGCAGTGGCTATGTTTCATGAGATTCTTGTGGTTGTGAGTGTAGCAAATGTGTCTCTTATGTTTTCATATGTATTATGTTATGTTTCATAATTCAATTCATGTTCATTTCCAGTGAAATTTTCTGAGTGAGATTAGGTAGAATTCAATTTTATTGCTCTGCCTATGAGAAAATTTCATGTTCAGTGTTATTCTTCTGTTGAAAAGGATTCATGTCACTATGCCCTTTTCACTTTCTTCAGCAATCTATTCATGCTGCGGTACCTCAAACTAAATTGTTACATTTTCCGCCTACCTTGCCTCATGGAATAATCTGTGCCTTTGTATTAAATTCTCTGTTCTTTGCTGACCATTGGTCCCATACCATCCCAGAAGCTCGGTCATTCATGAAAATTGTTTCCCGAATCCCTATTCACTTAGTAGCCTAAGGTAAATATTTTCATCTTAGACCGTTTTTTGCTTACCTATTCACTGAGCGTGACTCGGAGAGAGTCCTCTCCTGCTCTGGTAGGGCTAGCTACCAGACTGAGTTTGGTTTGTGGTTACCCTAATTTTTGCCTTCCTTCAGCCTAAGGCAGATTTAGGCGCTAACATAGTGGCGACTCCACTGGGGAAGAAAATGGTTTTCTTGAAGATTGTTTTGCCCCAGTACATATCTCAAGTTCAGATCTGATGGTTGATGGTGGACAACGTTCAGACAAAAGACGGCTGAAATCATTCACCTGGCAACTCCATTCACTGAAGAACCCAGCAATTGGTGCTTCATGGTGCCTCCACTGGAGGACTAACTCTTTCTCTGCGAAAATGGAAGGATCTTACACAAAGTTCGGGTATCCAAAGTAGAATGGTATTCAGGTTCTACTCTGCTTTCTTGTAAATTACTTCTTCGTTGTTCTTGAAGCTGCCCTAAAAGTTTTTCAGAACTTGTTGTATGATAAAGGTGATCAAAATCTTCACTCGATCTATTCAAAAAGTGTAAATAGTGAGTTTCCCTTTGATCTTGGCTTCCTTACTTTTCCTACATCTTATGATGATTCTATGCAAAGTGATGAGCCTAGAGAAAACAAAACTGATCCCATAGCTCTTGTACATACCCCTACAGCTGTTATAATCCCAGATAGGTATAAACCTCTTGTTTTACCTTTTGTTCTTCACGCTTTCCGCAAAAATTATGATCTATACTTGCCAAGATTTGACGGTGAATGTAAGGATGTTAATGCTGAGCAACATGTGCAGAATGTTGAGACTTTTCTAGACCTTTTTGAAATTGATGAAGAAGATGTCAGTATAAGGCTTTTTGCTCTTTCTTTGCAAGGCAAAGTCAAGAGTTGGTTCAAAGCCCTGCCAGATGCGAGCATCACAGATTTATAGCAGTTCATCAAAGTTTTTCTTGACAGATGGAGGATCAGACAGAACATTTTCCTTATCGTAGAAGAGTATAATCAGCTGAAAAGACTGCTAGGGGAGACAGTACAACAATTTTCAGCCATATTTAATCAAGTTTATTATTCAATGCTAGTTGATATAAGACCCCCTCCTGGATCTGCTCTCTTGCACTACCCAGGTGCCTTTGATCCGGAAATGGAGTTTCAGCTGAGAGAAAAGAATTTCGCAACACTTGAAGAGATGCAGAACAATGCAGTAAATGTAGAGGCTCATTTGCTGATCAGAAGGGCAAGGTTGAAAGAAGAAGATATGAAAAACATGGATTTAGAGAAAACTACACCTTCAGAGGAAAAGCTTGACATTTTGGTGAGTGCAGTAGAAGAGATGGTGAGGAAAATGACTGCAAAAGATGAAAATGGCGTTCATGAACAAGTGGCTGATCCAAAACATTTTGTTTCTTATCTCAGTAGTCATAAGGATTGTTTTGTAGATCATATTGGAGAAGAAAGACCTGTTGATATGACATGTATGCTTGATGACATGTTTTATACTGACGATTTGCCTCAGTTTGATCAGTATGATGATGATGATTATGCTCTCCAAACAGAAGCTAATCTTGCAGACAAATCAGCAGCCAGTTTATGGGATGAGGAAGTTCGCTTACAACAGCTCGAGTACAGTGATCAACCGAGGCATATCAGCTATGGAAACAATGAGGAAAGTGCAGCAGATTTTGAGGTAAGTGAAGGATCTTTGCCTTTGTGCTTTGATTCATGTCAGTTCATCAGAGATAATTTCCATGTAATCAGACATCAGCTATTGACAAATCTTGATTTGGATCCTCTTGAGGGAGATGAAAACTTTGTTCCAGACTTCTTATATTCAGAGTTCCAGCCCCCAAATGCCATTAATAGTCAGGTTGCACATGAAGACATAGAAGCTAGCTTATATGATCAAACGATACAAGAAGATTCCTTACCTCTCTATTTTGAATCATTTCAGTTTTTGCGGGGTAAATTGCATAGTAAATCTTCAAATGAAAAACTTGTAGGAAATCAACAATCTCTCAGTTTTAATGTTGAAGATGAGACAGATGACAAAATTTTTGAGCAGGTCATTAATAAGAAATCTTCCCCTGAAATGATTGATGAAATCATTTTGGATACAAAACCAGATTTGCAGCCACCAAACACAATTCAAGGTCAGATTACAGATGAAGGTGAGGAAGCCGAAATACATGATTTAATGATGCAAGAGGATTCTGTACCCTTGTGTTACGAAGCATTTCATTTTATAAGGCAGAATCTTCGTAATATCGCTTTTGAAAGGGATGACAGTTCGGTGAAAAACTTTATAGATCAGATGGTTGAAGAATTCCATATGGCTGAAAGTGATGAAAGAAAAAGTGTCGTTTCAGATCTGTCCATAGAAGAAGACAGAGTTTTGGATCCAAACGTTCTCATGTCATCAGAACATAGTCTTCATGAAGAGGTAATCCAGTTAGCTCATGAACAGCAAGATGAGAATTTTGTTCAAGTATGAAAAAAGTTCCTTGGATGAATCGTTGGTAGATGATAGAAATGTCATGCTTGGGTTTCAAGAATCATTCGAAGTTTCTTTTCTCATGATTGATTAATGCAAAGACAATCTGGCTATCGTATCATATGAAGGTGACCTACAATACATTCGGCTACCAAAGAGCAGAACCTTCAGGATTATCTTTCAGACTCTTCCTCATATGTCTCATATTTTGAAATGTTTTTTGAAGAGGAAATCTGCTCACCTATTTGTTTAGAATTTTTTGAAGACCAGGAGCATACTCTTATTTATGAAGAAAAACCAGAATCAAGAGAAAAAGATACCTTGCTTTTTCAGCAGGAGGAAAGACTTCATGTTTTTCAGGATCTAATGGCAGATTTGTTGCAGTCAGTAGTGAAGGTCGTTATTGCACTATTCAGTGATGAAGGAGATCATGGTCAATTATGTTTTTGGAGGCCCAGTTACCAGTATCTGTTGTTGACCAGAAGATCTGATCTGGAGAATCAATCAAGGAGGAATCTACTTGATTGGTTACATTGGAAGACAAATTACACATGATTGTACATATTGCATTAGTACACAGGTGGCTGTCATCATGATTTGAAACCCTCGAATCTTGATGGACTGCTGCCATTGAATAAGTTTTGTCATTTCTTGTTTTAGTTAAGTCAGTCATGAGTCATTTCCTTTTGCATTGAGTCAGTTCTTTCAGTCATTTCAGTTTGCATTGAGTCAGTTTGAGTCAATTTTGAGTCAATAAATTGAGTCATGTTGGTTTGTCGGAATAATGGACTCCATAGCCCAATGGACGAAGGCACTGTCTAGCTCTTCCAGAGATCTGCAGTTCTTGGCACCTCCAAGGAGCTGGAGCTGCCATCCCTATTGGAGCCAATGTTAGATTCGGTCTTCTCAGTCCTCCATCAGAGATCAAAACTCTTTCTGCATCTCATTTTTAGGTGTCTCGCTCCATTCACTCAATTGCATTCTGCTAGAGGCATGCCATAATCTGACGGAAGGGTCTTGTCAATTCATTCCCCTCATGTCTTGTACCTACTGGCTTAGGTCTTTTCATCAAAGTTATTAAGGTCCATGATAGTCAATGTTTGATCTTTTAATGGAAAAGAGTCATTTCAGTCATTAGGTGTAGGGTTTTCAAATTGTTGTTCTCAAATAACACTTGCAGGCCAGAGGAAGGTTCAACAGTTCACTCAAATGATGTTTCTGAGCAATAAAAGATGAATTTTGGAAAACTGAGAGAGGTTTTTGTCCAAAACAAGCCATGGAAGAAAAAACTCCTTCATGTTTTACACAAGTGTCGTGGTTTAAGAGAAATGTCAAAAATACGTTGCCTCAGGGAATTGAATGCACCTCTGGAGTGACCTTGGGAAAATCAAGTTTTCCCCTATCTCGGTTGGCCAAATGACTTGCTTGATGAGTCAAATGATAACTATATACAAAGATATTTCCAATGAACTATCATGAACTCAATTTGGAGTTGAGAAAGACCTTAAAAAGTTGGCTGCAACATCACTCTGCCTTGAGGCAGCCTCATTCTGTACATTTTTTCCAGTCTTGGGAGATTTGACTTTTGATAGGGACAATGAACTCCAAATTGAAATATTCAAGTTGGGTTGGAAAGTAGACTCAAAGACCTTTCCAACGAGCTATCCTGCACCCAATTTTGACACCAGAAAGGCCTCCAACATTGGTATGAAAGAAGGCTCGGCGCACTTAGGGTCCGCACCTGTCACAAAGAAAAGGTGCATTTAGGTCCACAGGATCCATGACCATTAGGTGCGGGACCACAGGTAATGTGAAGTAAAAGTGCGGACCTAGAAATTTTTGTGCAAAAAATACGGATTTTCTCCCTGTGCTCCGCGCCACTGGAGCGATGCTAAAATTCTAGAGCTCCAAATGAGGAATGGCTTGTAGTTTTGGATTCAGCATGGAAAATTATGACTACTGGTGTCTGGGCAAGAAATTTTGACAAGATCTGAGTCTCCTAAAGGTCAAAAAACACCCAAAAATGGCCTCTCTGCCACTTTTTTGACACACAGGAAGCAGTCTTTGGAGCATGAATATTTGGAGGGGCAAATGAGCACCAAATTCAAAAATTCTAGTGGGGTTAGAAAGTAGACAGGAAAAGCTTTCCAACAAGCCCACTTGGGTACATTTTGGACACCTGCAAGTGCCCCAAAATAGGCCCCAAAGTAGCGCAACGCACAGAGAAAATGGTGTGACACACATAGGAAAAATTGCTAATTTGCTTCCGTTTCACGAAATTTCGGTTCGCGACTTCTCCAAGTGGGCCCGCTCATCTACACTTCGGTTTTTTGGCACCAAAGGTGGCATTTAAAGAGTTTTTTCTCCAGATTGGCTTCTATCCAAGTGGCGAAGGAAGGAAAATGGTCACCTAAAGCCAAATGTCATGTTTGTAGCGCTGCACCTATAGCTGATGGTTGGCTCTCCATCTCGATTTCGCAATGATTCGAGTAACTCCCCAACCCTTGGGCATTCTATCTCTTCCTCATACATTCTATATATTGTATGCAAGTTATTTGCAAAGGGTTGGTTGGCTTGTAACTTCTGGGAGACTGTTGGAAAGAAACTTTGTTTCTTCACTGTGTATTTTTGACAGAGAATTAATGAACGGCAGCGGCTCTGCTTCATGAGATTCTTGTTGTTGTGAGTGTAGCAAATGTGTCTCTTATGTTTTCATATGTATTATGTTATGTTTCATAATTCAATTCTTGTTCATTTCCAGTGAAATTTTCTGAGTGAGATTAGGTAGAATTCAATTTTATTGCTCTGCCTGTGGGAAAATTTCATGTTCACTGTTATTCTTCTATTGAAAAGGATTCATGTTCCTATGCCCTTTTCACTTTCTTCAGCAATCTATTCATGCCGCGGTACCTCAAACTAAATTGTTACATTTTCCGCCTACCTTGCCTCATGGAATAATCTGTGCCTTTGTATTAAATTCTCTGTTCTTTGCTGACCGTTGGTCCCATACCATCCCAGAAGCTCGGTCATTCATGAAAATTGTTTCCCGAATCCCTATTCACTTACTAGCCTAAGGTAAATATTTCATTGTAAGTCATCTCAGACCATTTTTTGCTTACCTATTCACTGAGCGTGACTCAGATAGAGCCCTCTCCTGCTCTGGTAGGGCTAGCTACCAGACTGAGCGTGGTTTGTGGTTACCCTAATTTTTGCCTTCCTTCAGCCTAAGGCAGATTTAGGTGCTAACAAGGTATACGTTGGTTCACTTTGTCCAAGAAGAGTATACACGTGGGTTAACAGAACAAAAGTAGCATATAACGTATACATTCACTTTCACAAGAGGAAAAGTGCGTACATGTTGGAAAACCAAGTTTTTGGTCCAAGGTATTTTGATCGAAGGTATTGATCCAAGGTATTTGGTCCGAGGTATTTGGTCCAAGATATTGACCCTTGATATTTGGTCCAAGGTATTGGTCCTAAGCAGTTTTGATCCAAGGTATTGAGAAAGGCCTAAGAGTATATAAGGAGGAGAAGATCATTAGGCCAAGTGTGCAAGCAATAAGATTCTAAGGAAAACTTCTGTTTGAAGTATATTTTATGTTGCAAGGTTGTGTTTGGGACTAGATCTGAAATATTTATGTGCACCTTGAGTTCAATGTTGGATCAAGATCATGAGACATGAAATAACTTATTCTCGAATGATCTGATATTGGTTGAAACTAGATCTGATGTTTTGCACCTATTTTACTCATTATCCATCAATATCTGGGTCTGTATGAAGTATGGAATTGCAACAAAGTTTAAGTCAATATTTCCAGATCTGTACGCAGATTCGTCTCGACCAAAGAGCGTATACATGCAGGTTCGATTCTTTCAAGTAGCGTATACAAAATAAAAGCTTCTTTTTCAGATCTGATTGAACCATCTGATCAAATTCTATTATTTTACTGTTGTCTGTCAATGAAGTCTTCTTAGATATTAATGTGAAAATTGAATACATAAGGAGGATGGCATTTGATTGATTAATTGTATAAGTGAGAAGAAGTGATATCTGTCCCTACCTATGTAAAGCTCTAAATGTTGATAGTAGATATTCAGTATATTGATAGTTGGTACAGACTTGATTCAAAAGTTTATGTTTGCAGTAGTTTTGAAGGTATAAGTAGGTTCAATTAACAGAAGTAGTGTATACACGCAGTTTGGGTGTAGCCAAGTAGCGTATACATTCTAATGCGTGATTTTTGAGGTTACAGCTAGTTCTGAATGATGATGTAGGGTTCTGGGTTCAGTACAGTGTTCTGGTGTCAGTGATCTGATTGTTCAGATTAACTAAATATTGTTTGATGCAGTTTTAAGTTTGAAAGCTTTGATGGGTCCAGTGTGAAAATTTGATGAAACATGGCCTTCATATGGTGGTGTTGTGATCAAGGAGTATCCAGTCTGAAAATTCATGAAACATGGTCCCTGGTGGAAAAGTGGAGTTTTCTATAGGCTGGAACCTACGTACTAGTAAAGATATTGGCTAGTACAAGAGCTACACAGTTGTAGCTCCCTTCCAGTAGAATCCGGAGAACAAGAGAAGGTTATAACCTTCTCTAGGTAGAAGCTTGCGTATTGGTATGAGTCTGTACAAGATTGTAAATAGATTTTCTTATTATTAAAAGAAGACAGAGACAACAGCAGCAGGTGGTTTTCTACCCACATTGGGTTTCCACCTTAAATCTTGGTGTTCATGTATGTTGCTTATGTGTGATGCTTTATTCTGCTTTTACTGCACTGTCTAATAAATCTATGATATACTAGTTTAAGCTTAACACATTTTAATTGTCTAAATCACAAGTTCTCTACATATAGGTTGGTTTCTTTAAGCACAATTGCGTGTACACGCTAGTTCACTTCACTGAAATAGTGTATATAAATCTATTTGGAAAATAAAATTATTGATCTAATAATACTGATCCATCCCCCTCTCAGTATTATTTCCAACAAGCATGTACCAGCACGAGTAGCTGGCGCACACATGCTGTGTTGATGATTGATCTGTGAAAGTGTGGGATAGAAAGCATGTGCAACAACCTAGCCTGCTCAACACCTCTGGCCCACTTCATGGCTTCTAACTATGTAACTCCAGTCTCTTTGTAGTAGATATTCTTCATATATTTTATAGTGGCCAAATTAGGGAATCTTCATGTCCGCGAGATCCCAATCCTCCATCTTTAGCACTAGAATGCGCACTAAGACCGTGCCTTCAAATTCAACTTATTCTGACAATAGGGGTGTCGAGACTGTAAACTTTCCCAAATCAGGGTCTTTCATAACTTTTGTCTTCCCATTACGCGGAGCGATATACTCTAGGAGTCGTGTGATAGGATCGCCCTCCTCAACATCCAATTTCTCCACGCCTTGGAATTATTATTCCTCTAGGACCAAAACTTTCTCTAGCTACTTATCCTTCTTCTATGCCACACCTCTTGGTTTTTCCTTGATTAATGTCTTACCGACATGGGCTTCTTTTGCTTCTCTCTTGTAGTTGATTTCTTCAGCCTAGGTGACCTCGGCACCATAGGAACAATGGGCGTAGCTTCCATGCTCATTATTTCAAGTGCCACCGTGTTAGAGATGGCAGCTTCATAACTCACAACTTCTGCGGGATTTGTGGTAGTCATTTGCGCGAGAATAGTCCTATAGTTAATTTCAGGCAATGTTGGAAATATCAGACTGGCAATTAAGTCTGCCACACCTTATGATTCATACATTAAGAATAAGAGGACTCATACAAAATTCTCATGAAACAAAGTGTTCTTTGGTGGACCAACACGCCCAATTTATAGGGGGTTTTGAATTCAAATCCGACTGTTCCCTCCATTTTCTGATCATAAATGCGTCTTTCACGACATATCTTCAAAGATTTTTGCCATAAATGGTGCTTACTAACTCCTCTTAATGGAATTTTTTCCCTCAGATCATGAAAAGTAACTCTAATGGCTACTTTTGGACCCTTATGCGCGGCACCATCCTCCATGGCGCAACTCATCTAGTGCAGCTTCACCTGTCGCACTTATGTCTTCCATCACACAGCCTCCCTACTATGTTTTTCTCCTCGTTGGGCAGTGTATTTTATAGTCTCGCGATCCCTTGTAGCTACCTGGATTACTAAGACTGTCCTTCTACCATATAATCATTGCACAGGGGTAGGATCCCCTGTGTATAGGTTCAGCTTACTTCCATTCACTTTTCCCGGGAATGGTTCCCTATTCAGCTTAGCTAGATGAACTACACCACCATCCATGATCTCCTTAAAAATGTATGGCCCCAGCCAGTGCATTTGAAATTTCCCTGGAAGTTTCATGAACTTACTGTCATAGAGCAGCACTAAATCATCTCACTTAAAAGTGCGCAGCTTAATATGCCTATCGTGCCATGCTTTCTCACATTCTTTTTGTATTTACTGGTGAAATCCTACAAGAAATCAGTCTCTTCTAACTCCACAATCTACGCAAGTTGTTCCTCTAAGGCCTCACAATCTTCCATCTCTATCAAAGATGCAATACGTAAAATTGTCACAATATATTCCATGGGCATCATTGCTTCAATCCCAGAGACCAACCTGAACGGTGTTAGGCTTGTCAACTTCTTGCAGGTTGTCCTATATGCCCATAGCACTACTAGCACACGCATATCCCAGTCATTCCTCTATGCATTTTATACCTTCTTTAATGCATTCTCCAAAATTTTGTTAAATGCTTCCACCGTTCCATTCGCCTATGGGTGATAGGGCATGCTCTTTTGATGATACACCTAGAATTCCTCAAGCATCACGCTGATTATTTCATTTAAGAAGTGTGTACACCTATCACTCATCAATATCTTAGGGAATCCAAACTGTGTTAAGACATACTCAAACAAAAACTTCGTAGTGGTGGCAATTTTACAATCCTTCACTGGCTCTGCTTCCACCCATCAGGTTAAGTACTCAGTTGCAGTAATGATATATGCGTGCTCGTCTTCTTTCCTGGTGGTTGTATCAGACCTATGAATTCAATGGCCCATTTATCAAATACCTGTAATGAAACCTAAAGATTTAAAGGGAGTCGATCCCTTCATGAAGGTTTCCCCGTACTTTGGCAACCATTGCACGCCTTGCAGTATGCCTTAGAATTCTTGTGTAATGTCGGCCACCATAACCCAGCACGCAAAATCTTTTGCATAGTCGCTTTTGCTACATAGTGACCTCATTCCACTCCATGTGTTTTAGCAAGGATACTAGCGCGTCAAATTTTGGAACATAACTTCGTAGTATCTCATCCATTCCCATCTTATATAAGTTACCAGCAATCACTGAAAAATCCGCAGTGCAGATTACTAACTCCTTCTTTTGTTGGGTAGAATAGCCTTCTAGAGTTGTTCCTATAGTTCAAAAAAGAATGCTATCTGTGAAATGGTCATCTGCGACGCATACCACAAAGAGCCACGCATCTGGAAATCCTTCCTCCAAACTATTTGGTTCTTCACCCGTTTCAATCCTTGACAGATGGTCTGGTCCTACATTCAACCTTCTAGGCTTCACAATCACTTCAAATTCATATTCTTGAAACAACAGTAACCATTGACATATATTCCACCCTAACACATTCTTATTGACCAGGTACTTCAGCACAGAGTGATCTGTATACATTTTAAAGTGCCAGCCCAGCAAATAATGCCTAAAATTTTGCAGCGCGTAGACCACCGCCAGCCCTTAGTGCTCTGTAGTGGAGTAATTATTCTTACCTTTGATAACTTTCTTCTAGCGAAGGCTATCGGATGATCAATCTCTCCTTCTCCTGCCTGTATTAATACTACACCTAGTGCAATGCAAGAGGCATCTACATGTACATGGAACACTTTATTTCAGTCTGGTAACACCAAAATAGGCGCAGTCACCATCTTTTCCGTCAAGACATCCAAAATGTGCTAACAGTCTTCATCCCAACAAAACATCACATATTTCTTCAATAATTTCTCCATTGGCACGTTTATCTAAGCATATGACTTGATAAACTTCCTGTAATACCTAGTGTGCCCCAATTTCACACGCAATTGTTTCACATTCCTAAGAGCTTCCAAATTCACAATTACAGTGATCTTCGCAGGGTCCAACATCAATCCCTACTTACATACAACATGGCCAAGCAAAATCCCAAAGGGCACATAGAATATGCATTTCTTCAAGTTCAACGTGATTTGATACCTTCAACATGTATCCAACATAAGGCACAGACTCGCAACATGGCACTTCATGATGGGTTTTGGCAAAGGGAAGGACACTGGAGGAAACCACTACACAATTTTGAGTGCTAAGGGAGGCTGGGATTTCTATACATTTTGTAGTTCTAGCAGGCAAGGGAGAAGCTTGATGGTTGCAGATGCAAAGTGCATAGTTTAAGAAAGTTGGATGAGACTAGGTTGCTAAGGAAACTCCACAATTTCGCTAAGTGTGGGATTAGTGGAACTGATGTGAACAACGATAGAACTTGACTATGATCACACACTTGAACACTTAGTGATACAACATAGACCATCCAGAACATATATCACATACTTCGCTTAACGCAACAACCTTTATGGCAGCTTACGACAAGTGCGTCTCTAACGATAGACTTTAAGGGGATAAAGGTGACACTTGTGCAAGAGTGTGTGAAAGGAGTGTGAAACATGTCTATGTGGTGAGGACAACTAATTCTCACAAAACTTTCCCCTTGAAGCAAGACAAAATTTCCTTTGCATGATAGCCGATAATCCTCATGCCTATTGATGACACATACTATATAAAGATAAAAGCGTTAATGACTCTTAATATTGAAGAGGGGAGCTTGAGATCATTAGCTTACCAATAAGCCACTGAGGAACAATCGATCACAGGATCCACAGTAGGCTCCGAAATTTGAGTAAAGGCCAAAACCTTGGAGGGTGTTGCAGTTGCTACAACATACCTATAGTAAACTCTACTAACCAAGAGTTTTCATGAACTTCTTTATTCAAACCACACTTATCCAAGAGGTCATGATTAACATAACTATAATTAAATCCAAGGTCAATCAAAATAGAAACAACTTGATCACAAAGCTTACCGTCCATCTCGATAATGGAGGCTTGACCATCAGTCTTCCTATTATCCGATGCTGCATAAATCCAAGGAATACTATGTCCAACATCCCCCACTATTTGTGCCTCATAAACAATATAGAAATGTGGTCTGCCACCCTGAATTTGTGGAAAATCTCTCCTGAGATGATCCTTGCCACAAGTCAAACATTATAAAGCCTTCTTTCCATCACCCTTGTTCTACTCCTCATACTAAAATCCCTATCCTCTATTAGATGCATTGAACTTCTTGTGTGGTGCTACATTCTCTTTGTTTCCTATGTCTTGTAGTCTTCCTTGCTTCTTATCCCATTTTCCCTTAGTCTTCTCATTGCCTTTCTAATCTTGTTTAGATTCAGACTTGTGCTTCAATTGCTCATAGCAATGCTTCAACTTTCTAATTCCTTCCTCTAATGGTATAAGGTCATCAAACTCAATCATGTCCTTGAACGCTACCAGAAACCCACTAATGAATATTTGAATCTTTGCTTTCTCCTCCTTAAGATAAGGCGCATATCTCAACAACTCCAATAATTTTCTAGTATACTCCTCACCAGACATAGATCCCATCTTCAACTCATAGACTCCTTTTACTTGTCATCATAGTACCTTTCAAATAGATACTTCTTCCTGAAAAGTCTCTAGAACTTACTCCAATTCAACTCCTCTTCCCAAATGCCTCTGAAATTCTTAACATCTTTCGACTAAATGTTTTATTTACCTTTAAGATTGAAATGAGCTATTATGGCTTTCATGTTTCGTGAATAGTCATGAAATCTAAAGAATTTATTCATCCCAAGCAACCAAGCTTTTAGATCTTTTGACTTCTTCATTTCTTCGTCAAATGTAGGTGGCTTTTATTTCTTGAACTCTTCTGGAAAATACTTCTTCCCACTCCTCCTATATCAATGGTGATGGTGATAACCATAATGTCTCTTTGAACCAGAACTAGGATAGAACCAATGATCATTGCCCCTCCGGTCAGGTGTATCTAGAAATATGGCATCTCTGATTATATCCTCTCTATCCAACTTGTGTCTTGATCAAGACCTATTGTCATATGTGCCATTTTTCATTTCCTCCTATCCATGACTGATCCTAAGAGGTCCTTGTCTTTACAAACCTCATAAACTCTGAAGAATCAACGCATTAACCTCTGCTTGTTTCTCATTTGCCCTAGGAAGACTTTATTGTGACTGAATGACCCTATCATTATCTTCTTTGCAAATTCTTATGTTTGTCTTCAAACTTCTCAACGTATCATCTATGCAACGGGAGTACTCATATCCATGCTTCTCATCTGATCTGTAGGGGGAATCACATTAACCGTAGACTACCATATTTCTCGTCATCTTTGATCCTCTATTTCCTACAAACATACTGTGTCAGATAACCAAATATAAGCAAAATCACATGTACCTCAATTAAGACCAGGGGAGGCTATCTCATTTGTACCAAACAATCTAGATTATCCTAACATACGTTTATATATAATGAAATCAACATACAAAAATAATCCACCTATACATGACGACATAATTGCAACAATGACCAATACCATGCATACATGACAAGAAAATATAGAAAAATCATGCATTCAGGACAAACACATTCCACCTATTCATTCCAGGTGTTGAACCAAGGAGCTATGATACCACCCTATAACCCCTCCTCCCACATTTACCCAAATTCACAAGCTCGCCAGGGTAAACATGAGATGAGAGTTACTATGTGAGACTTGATTTCCAAGAATCAGTTATGCAAAACGGAGTTGACATGCCCATAATTGACTGCAAACACCCAGTGACACCCGATCATACTGTTATCATCTTAACTGGACCCAACCGATTTTATTTTTAGTTTTATTTCCTTAAATTCTTACAACTTTATATTGTTGGTAGTTTTTTTCGGGTTCTAAACCTCCAAGGCCATTTTGAGGGCCTAAATGACATTTTCAAGGAAAACGGAGAGACTTGAATAGTGTAATACCAAATCACTTATCTATTTTCAAACTCCTCATGGAGATATTCAAAACAAGGTATTATGACAGTCAAACGAAGATCGTATGCCAAAGTTATGACCTTTGAAAATTGGAGGTCTGAATTACTCATTTATACAAACACTTTACGTACATAGTACCTATGGGTTATACATATCTATTTGATCATTAATTAAATAAGATTTCTAGAGAACCATAATTGACACAATGACAAAGCTAAACATTCAATCTCAGCTCAAAAATTGACCTAGATTGACTAGAACATACTAGGCATTTTTTCAAACACATTGTGAATACGTGATCTACACGTCATACATGCATATCTAAACCTAGGGGTTTGATAATTATTGAAAATCATGAAGAAGGCCTAAATCCCCCTCACAATGGTCGAAATAATATCTATTAGTTCATGCATTCAATAACCATTCATTTACCAATCAAAACATGTTAAGAGCCATAACTAGAATATGTCATGAAACCATGCTTATAACTAACATATAATCATAATCATAACAATGATATAGCAACCATCAAAGCCACATAATAGAAAGTATAAATACTCATTAGTTACAAGAGGAAAACAACTATTATTAACATATGAAAATCTAACCAAGTCAGGAACTTCCACGTGCCACCTGACCATAGATTGGGCTGAACCAAATCTCTCTTTTAGCCAATCATCCTCGTGCCATATTCCAATATTTAATGTCATATATTTTGGAATAAACCAACCAAAACCAAAATAGGGCTTCCAGATTTCAAACTACCTCAACCCTCAACCATTGATTCCACCTAGGACATCACTAACCATCATGGGATCAGTCTCTATTCAAGCTTTCCTGGGCTCCAAAGTGTTTGTTCAACCTAACTACAAGACTACTAACTCAACCCAAAATTTTCGCAAGGCTCCAGATCATTTTTCCAACTAAGGCTCTAGGACTAGTAACTCAACCCACCCAGGGCTCCAGAGCATTTTTCCAACCAAGGATTCTAGGACTAGTAACTCAACCCAGGTTATTCCAGAGCTTCTAGAGCATTTGCCCAACTAGGGCTTTAAGAAATAATATTATTTCCTTGCCTATAACATGCATGCCAAAACTAGCAAGGAAATAATACATGAAACTTGGTACCTGCAAATCAAACCTGTTGTAGTTGTTGATCCCACTGTCCCCTTTCACTTTCTTTCTTTTCCTTTTCCTTCTTTCTCCAAATTCAAAGTATGCCACAATGCTCCAAGAAACTCTAAGTGTGCAAGAGTGTGAGAGAGAGAGAACAGAAGAGAGCTCCAAGTTAAAACTGAAAAAAAAGCCATGAAATTATCCTTAGAAGCATTTTTATCATTGAGGCCTCTATTTTATTCATTTTCCTCTAATTTTTCTTCAATTTTCCTCACATGCAAATATGTGACCTTTCATCTCCCTTTTCTCCTATTTTCCTTTATTTCATAAAAAAAAAATGTCAAAGAATGCCTCTTTTCCTTTACTAATTCCTTTGCCAAATTCCATAGACATTAATTAATCACAAGTGATCCCCATTACTATGTGTTTACCCAACATTCATCTTGGAATACATGTCCCATGACCTTGGTATTATTTTTTCCTTTATTAACATTATTACATGGATTTTTAACTGGGGTTGTTACAACATGGCAGACTAGGGGAAGAAATTGTGCAATTCTAGAGGTCAAGGGTCAAGGATGAGCACTGTGACTACAAAGTGAGTAGTTTCAAGAGGCAAGGTCGCATCTTGAGGGATGAGACTACTCAATGCATATTTCAAGAGGACTAAGTGAGATCAAGTTGCTTGGGAAGACACTTTTTGGATTTGGCTAAGTGTGGGACCAGTGACACCACAATGAAAAGTAGAAAAAATTGAACATGATCACACATTTACAGAATTTAATGGCACAACATTGATCACTTAAAACACGTGAACAACATACTTTCCTCAATGCGACGACATTGTGACAACGTTTCCGAAGTGTGACACTAAAGGTATACTTTGCAGCGTCAATGACTACACTTGTGTGACAGTGCTTGAAACTTTGGGAATGAGTGGGATACATGTCTACATGGTAATAATAACCCATTAGAACCAATGTTACCCATTGAAACATACTGGAACTACATTTTATATGATAAGTGACACTTCCCATGCCAAAAAATGACCTTTGTTATATGAAGAGAAAAGTGTGAGCGACACTTGTGATATGCGAACGATGATGAAAGAGACACATGCTAGGATAAAGATAACATGAAATCGACACTAATTAAGGTGAAATCAAGTGAAAGTGATAGTAAGAAAAATGACACCAACACTCATGAAAGTGAAGGAGCTCAAAAGTGAATTCAAAAAACTCACTGAAATAGAAGTGTAATCGCAACCAAAAGTGAGGGACTTCCAATTAGAAGCACGCACTAATTGTCATCATAGGTTGAACATTGCATAGACATTGTCTTGATAGATTGTGTTATGCTTATTCAATCTCACAAAAAATAATGCACTCATGAACATGCTACAAACTGAACACGTGTATGCAAGTGACTTTGACACTTATCGATCAACCATAAAGTGACTATGGAATAAACTATTGCAAGAGCCACAGTAGGATCCAAAATTCAAATGTAGACCAAATTTTGGAGGGTTTTTGTCACAATGACAACACTTGGTGACACATTGGTATAACTCCAACTTCTTTATCTTGGTGAAATATTTCATGCAGGGACTAGTTCCTCAAGGAGTATTGATTCATCATTCATATTACTTTGGCTTCCCCACTTACCCCATGTATAAACATAGTCCCCTTCATCCTTTCTTGGTTGAACACAATCATAAATCCAACTATATCACAATGTTTCAGATTAGGAGAAGGGTAATGTTGCTCATGAGCTCAAGATATTTAGAGTATGGTTTTTCATCTCTGGTGTTGTTCGACTGCCAGCAGGCCTAGACAATACCTTCATAGAGTCACTTCAAGAACACAAACATTGCACCGCTGCCGATGAGCCTAGATAGTACCCTAGTGGAGTTGTTTGCTTCACCTCCCTATGCAAGAAGCCTTTATCTTCTTTCACCCTTTATTTTTATTTTTTATAAGGACTATGCATTAGAACTTATTCATTTCATGGGGCAAAAGAGGGATCTCAATTTATTGAGAGAAAAAGAGGTGGTTCCTTCAGATAAATATATATAAAACCTCCAATATTGATTTTCTCATTTAGATTTTTCCCCTTATCTTTCTCTACTTTACTGGATAATCATGGAAAACGTTGAAACATAAGGAATTGAGTACAGTGATGGGGCTTCCAGAATAGACATGGATATCATGGTTCATCACAAGGATATCCTTATACAAGGATTGTATTTTCCATCATAACATCATGGACCAAAAGGTGTAACCAAGATGAAGAAGAAGGACTAAAGGTTAGCCAAATGTTGCAATGTCATAAAGACCTTTTTTATTTTGTCACATTCTCTTTTAAGCCAAAGGGGACATCCTTCATGTGAAGTCTTGTTAAATGAACACAAAAGACAAGACACAACAAGGAGACAAAACAAGAAAGACAATACAAAAGGAGGCTAAACTAAAGAAAAAAAAAATGCATGTAAGATGCATGTGCAAGGTAAACTAATATGCATCTAGGCCTACTCGTAACCTAACTAGCTAGAAGGTCATGGTCAAGTATAATGAAATTTCCAATGTAGCCACCATTGCTGCCCCCGACCTACATACACAAAGATACGAGCAATTAAAACAAATATAAAATTATGTGCAATAGAAAATATGAGAGCTTGAATAACTTCTACAACAAATTGAAGGTCTTACCTGTCAATAGAAAGATGTTTCATAACCACTACTTCTAACCAGCTCCTATTCTTACCTTTTCAATGAAAACCATTATTAAACATACCTCAGAATCATCTTGCGAATATATATTCACATGTACTTCCCACCTTAGCAAGTGTGAGAAAATATTGAAATTTTTTATCCGCGACAGAGCTTTCTAGATAAGTTGCTCCAACCATTCAGTGATTAGATCGTGAAATTCAAGACAACCCTCTTGAAAACCCCGAAATCCTTGACAAGATGAATTTTCAATTAAAAGTGTGGGATCAAGATGAGAATATTGCAATGGAAAATGAGTCTACTTGTATTCGGAAGGCTTGTTAATATAGTGAGGGCTTGACATAACCATCAAAGAAGGCTAAAGGACCTCAATTGCTTGACAAGTCCTGGAACTTTGAAGAATTGTAAAATCACATTTTGAATATTGAATCAAATCACACATGGTGTGAGAATAGTTTATTTCATTCATTTCATAGATACCACTACTAAAAGAATGGAATCCATCTTTTGCACTAATTTGATCAGATTTTACAACTTCTTCAACAAGATTACTCAAGGAAAAACATTCTTTTGATCACAAATCTAGAGATGTATGAGCAAGGTAATCTAGAGAATTGTCTTCATGAAAAACAAGAGATGATACGGGATTGAAATGATATTCAATGATTTTATTGTCTTCTTTTCATCATGGATAACCTCACTACCTTGTGTCACTTGAGAAGATAACTCATCAGATGGAGGGCTTGAGGAGAAATAAGTACCCTCATTGCAAGTTTATATATCGCAAATGGAAGAACACAAGGGATAACGAGATGGAGAGGAAGTGTCCATAAGAACATATTATTTAACTAAGTCAGACTCTAAACCCAAATCTATCAAACAAAAATATTCTTGAGAAAAAAAAAATATCAATTGGTGCACTTGGGAATTTGTCATTACATACATTGATACAATCATCATCATCAGAATAATTTTTGCCCAAGACTACAGATCTAAGAAAATTAATTTCATTTGATTCACTACTGAGATTAGCAGAATGAAAATCATCCAAGAATGGAGGAGCATCATCCTGATATGGGGGGGATTTTAAAAAGAGAAGAAAGATCAATTATATCTTCACTTTCTTTCCCCTCTACATGTGTAATGTGACTACCTTGTACCTGATTGCAATTTGAACCAGTGACTTGAAAATCAAGAGAGTGTGATGAACTAGTTGGTGGAGCCAATTGATCAATCGTATCGTGATACAAAGATTCATGGCATGTAGATGCTATAGGATGATAGATATCTATTAAATAAGTAATACTTCTAGTGGAACAAGATTCGGGATTGAGATTGAGAATGGTAATATCATCTTGAGAAGTGGAAGAATTAGTGTTCACCATAGGCTCCATGAACCATTCCAAGGTTTCCTCCATTAGATATAGATCATGAGAGGCAGATGAAGCTTAAAGAGACAAATCGGAGATCTGATTTTTAGATTCCCCAACTTTGGCATCATCGCAAGGAGGCACCCACATCAGAACTAAAAAAGGAGGAGGACAAGGAATAAAAGGAATAGTAGGTTCCTTCTGTTAGAGTCGGTCTGGTCAGTCCTCCGTCAGAGATCAAAACTCTTTATACATTTCATGTTTAGGTGTCCCGCTCCATTCATTCAGCTACATTCCACTAGGGGCATGCCATGATCTGACGGAGAAAGTCATGCTAGTCATTTCCCCTCATGTCTGGCTCCTGCTGGCTTATGTCTTTGTGTCAAACAATCAAAAAGTCCACAACAGTCAAGGTCTGGTCCTTTAATGGACAAAAGTCATTTTTGGTCATTAGGTCTATGGATTGATCAATTTGGTCTTTAATATGTCCAATAAAGCCATGCAGGCTAGAGGGATGCCCTTGCAAATTAATGATCCGCAGAGTTTCACCATCATATTGACAAACTTCGACTATTCTTCAAAACTCTGTTTTGAAGAAAAGTCAAATAGTGTCATTTGTGACAAAATTTTCAAAAAGAGTCGACAGTTGATTTCTTCAGGTGCAGTCATGGTTCCCGTGACCAAATTCTCTGTCATGCAATCCCTGCAAAAAGTGTCGAAAATTTCATCATTTGAGCCAAAATTTCAGAGGAAAAGTGAAAATCAGGGTTATATTAGAATCAATGAAAAAGTGTTGAAAAGGACATTAGAAAAGTGGGTTTTTTGAAAAGTAAATTTAAAACATGACCTCCAAGGCTATATATACAAGTTTTCATCAAAATCAAAGTCATTGTGCTAATCCAAGCCTTGGAGAAACGTTGCAAAGGGTGTGAATGTGCATCGTGAGTGTTTGAGGGAGTTGGAGGCAGTTTGAAGGCGCGCGGCACACACAGACAGGGTCGCAGTACACACACCGGGCGCGGCGCACACAGAGCCTGTCCGTAGTTGAAATTTTCCACAGGCGCGGTGCATACCTAGCATGTGGCGTACTGGGTTTTGCGCGCGGTGCACACAGACCAAGGGCCGAAAACAATGCCAAATCACTTCAAATTTTTGTGAAGCCCATCAAATTGAAAGGTAGGCTCTATGACACCACTTGTTCATCAAATTTTATAAATGATATGGGGGTTTATAGCAATGTTTGAATGTAACCAAATTCATAAAAGCAACCACAAGAAAATCACCACAAACCATGACGGCTAGGGTTGCTAAGGCGTGGTGTTAGTGCCAAGGTTCCATTTCACCCCTCATTTTCCCCTAACCTACCATTTTTCCCTACCCCCCTTTTCTCATTTTTCCTACTATCACTACCCTAACACTAACAAATTCCTTATTCCCTTACCCCTCCTCCTATCACTCAATACAAACCCTAAAACCCTACCTTGTTAAAACCCCAAACCCTACCCTATCAAAATACCCCAAAGCCCCCTACATATCCCTAAACAAAATTCTCCTACAACCCTTATTCCCATTATATTATCCCCCTCCTAATGCTCCCTTGTTTCATTGTCCCCTTGGTGGCAGATTATCAAAACAACCTAGCTTTCATCATCATCAAAGGGGCAGCCTAAATTCAGTTTATAAAACAACAGTCATGGCATCCGAGGTTTCATCAGAGTATGAGGAGGAAACCCATAGTGATACAGCTTCAGGAGAACAGGCCCCCAGGAGACATCACCGGAGTGGAAAACATGTTAGAGATGAGCCAAACACCCTCACCGAGTTGCAGGCATGCCCTCTTGCTATGTCATGTTTCCAGCATTTAGCATGTCTTGAATTTTGTCAAAGGGTGGAAAATGTTAGAGTTCATCATGAGTTGGCCCATCTTTTTGCACTTCACCTATATGGAGGTCAATCTATCTTGGCTGGGGTCACTTTCACACTGACACCTGAAGCCATATCAGTGGCAACAAACATACCAAATGTTGGAGAATAGTGGAATAAGAAGAAGAAGGTGGAGAGGCATCATTATGAGCCTTACATTAAGGCCAGTTGTTTGAGTCAGCTCACGAGAGTTTTCCCGTTCAGATTTTTGAGAGATGAGTATGCTCCGCTCATGAAACTGATCATGAAATACTTCAATTGTGAGGGGAAGTTTTCTCGCCTTTATGCCTATCACATCTGGTTGCTCATGCACTTTACTAGGGTGTGAATGATGAGCCTCCCATTTTTCATCTGCGGGAACATAGAGAGGATGAAAAATTTCATGCAGCACAAGACCCCTCGACAACAGCTTAAGAGTGTCTATCACTTTTCTCTTATCCGGATTTTGGTAGATCATCAGTTGGGATTGCAGGGTATTGCTTAGGAGGACTTCATCTCCCGTGACTTCTTCAGCGCTCCACAGGTAGTATCAGAGGCAGAGCATGAGATAGGTGGCCCATCTCATCAGTATGAGCGACATGAGACTGCTACTATGCCAGTATACATCACCTATCAAAGAGGCAGTAGACCCTTATTTACAGCAGCAAAGCGAGTGTTATCTCCACCCGGGGTGGAAGGGGCCTCGCTTCTAACATCGGCATCACATAAGTAGGGCAGAGGTAAGGAGCCAGTACAAGAGGAAGGGCCATCAGGTGAACGAGAGACCGAATTCATTCTCCTCCATGATGATGAGACAGATACAAAACCAACAAATGCAGAGCTTACAGAGATCATCCAGGAGTAGCAATCAGTGATTGAGTCCTTATCCCTTGACTTGGAGAGGGCCGAGTGGAACATGAAGTACCTGGAGTAGAGAAACAAGTAGCTTGAGGATCAGCAGGCGATTATGGAGTTGCAAAACATTCGTGAGCATCGCCAAGCTGCTCAAAGGAGAAGAGTTGAGCTCACATCATTAGATCAAGAGATCAATGAGGATCGGGAGGCCCATCTCAAGAGCGTGAACATGCACTTGGAGAGGCTGCTGGACAAGGCCGATCAAGACCTTGTCTTGTTGAGACACATGGCTTATCATTACAGGACACGAAATATGAGTGCAAGGGCCCGGATAAGGAGCTTGAAGGCAAAATTGAGGAAAGCAACAAGAAAGGCAAAAGAGGAAAAAGAGCAAGATCAGCTTCGAATCTTGGCTGAGGCTTCCTTGGCCCATCATAATACCCCATAGATAGCCTCCACCCCAAATTTCGAGAAATTTGGGGAATTTTTGGTCACATGACAAATTTTTGGGAAAAACACAGGTTTTTTCTCCCGCTAAAATTCTAGAGCTCCAAATGAGGAATGGTTTGCATTTTTGGATTCAGCATGGAAAATCACGACTACTGGTGCCCAGACAAGAAATTTTGGCAAGATATGAGTCTCCAAAAGGTCAAAAAACACCCAAAAATGGCCTCTCTACCCCTTTTTTGACACACAGGAATCAATCTTGGGAGAATGAAGATTTGGAGGGGTAAATGAGCACCAAATTCAAAAATTATAGTGGGGTTAGAAAGTAGACAGGATAGCCTTTCTAACAAGCCCACTTGGGCACATTTTGGACACTTGCAAGTGCCCCAAAACATGCCCCAAAGTAGCACGGTGCACAGAGAAAATGGCACGACACACAGAGGAAAAATTGCCAAATTTGCTTCTGTTTCGCGAAATTTCAGTTCGCGACTTCTCCAAGTGGGCCCGCTCATCTACACTTTGGTTTTTTGGCACCAAAGGCGGAATTTAAAGTATATTTTCTCCAGATTGGCTTCTATCCAAGTGGCAAAGGAAGGCAAATGATCACCCAAGCCAAATGTCATGTTTGTAGCACTGCACCTGTAGCTGATGGTTGGCTCTTCATCTCCATTTTGTAATGATTTGAGTGACTCCCCAACCCTTGGGCGTTCTATCTCTTCTTTACACATTCTATATATTGTATGCAAGCTATTTGCAAAGGGTTGGTTGGCTTGTAACTTCTGGGAGACTGTGGGAAAGAAACTCTGTTTCTTCACTGTATATTTTTGACAAAGAATTAATGAAAGGCAGCGGCTCTGTTTCATGAGATTCTTGTGGTTGTGAGTGTAGTAAATGTGTCTCGTATGTTTTCATATGTATTTCGTTATGTTTCATAATTCAATTCATGTTCATTTCCAGTGAAATTTTCTGAGTGAGATTAGGTAGAATTCAATTTTATTGCTTTGCCTGTGGGAAAATTTCATGTTCAGTGTTCTTCTTCTATTGAAAAGGATTCATGTTCCTATGCCCTTTTCACACTCCTTAGCAATCTCTCCGTTCCGCGTTATTCCAAACTAAATTGCTACACTTTCTGCCTGCCTTGCCTCACGAAGTAATCTGTGCCTTTGTATTAAATTCTTTGTTCTTTGCTAACCATTGGTCCCATACCATCCCAGAAGCTCGGTCATTCATGAAAATCATTTCTTGTATCCCTATTCACTTACTAGCCTAAGATCAATATTTCACTGTAAGTCATCTCAGACCATTTTTGCTTATATATTCACTAAGCGTGACTCGGAGAGAACCCTCTCCTCTTCTAGTAGGGCTAGCTACCAGACTGAGCGTGGTTTGTTGTTACCCTAATTTTTGCCTTCCTTCAGCCTAAGGAAGATTTAGGTGCTAACATAGTGGTGACCATACTGGGGAACAAAACTAAAATCAAATCCCCTTGTTTCTTAATAATTCTAAGCTTCCAGATGATGAGCTTAGGATTGGATAGGCTGAGTAAGTTGGTTGTGTCCTGTGATTTTTCTCAATAGCATGCTGGCTTTGAGACGATATACCAGAGCCAATCCAGAGTGGATCCTCCTCATATTTACGAAAACCCCAATTTGATTCCGAGGCTCCTTCGTCAAGAAATCACCATAACTCCCGTGTTCAAGTCTCATTCATGTCCTGATAGTTTTGAGTATCTTGAAGAGTTTGAGTTTGACAAACGGTTTGAAATATCATTGTTTGAGTCTAAATCAGAAAGGGTTGTTGATTATACTGTCCCCAATCCTCAATTTCTTGTAAACCTCGAAACAGAAAGAGCTAATTGGTTAATTGATAATTATATTTTGGCACAGCCCCAAACTCCAATTGCTAGCCCCTTACAAACTATGCACACTCCTCCAACACCCCCAAGGCCAAATCCACCGAGAGTGATGGCTGCCCATTTTGCACCCCTTGTTCTGCCCCAAGCTCTAGATGATATGACAGCGGATTATCAAAGTAAAATCTTGTTTTTTGATGTCACTCCTAACAGCATTACTGCTCAGCAACATGTGGACAAAATGGCAGACTTCTATGAACTCCATGAGATCGATGCGGAGAACGTGGCAATGAGACTCTTTGTACAGACATTTGCAGGTGATGTGAGGAAATGGTTCAGAGGTTTGCCGGCAGTAAGTATCACTACCTTGGTTGAACTACAAAGATAATTTTTAAATCGATGGGAAGTGAAAAAGAATCCCCTTCAAATTCTGGCTGAACATGAGCAAATCAAACGAAATGCTGGTGAGTCGGTCCAAGATTATTGTGTTAGATTCAATATGGTTTACAACGAGATTCTAGATCATCTAAAGTGACCTGTGGGACTAGCTATGATGAAATTTCCAGATGGTTTTGACGCTGATATGGCCTACCAATTAAGAGAGAGAGAATCGGTCACAATGGAAGACATGTAGAAAATTGCGGTCAGCGTTGAAGCAAATCTGCTGTCCAAAAGAGCTAGAGTGAAAGCAGAAAAGAAAATCACTGTGAAAGAAGATTCTTCTTCAATGGATCAACTACTCAGAAAGGTAGAGCAGATGCTTGAAAGGGTGAAGCTCGACAAGCCTGAGCCACAAGTTAGAAATACTAACTTCCGTGGCCAGCAGCAGCCACAATATAGAATAAGACAGAGAGATCAACGAACCTAAGAGCAAATAGCACAACAGCTGGTACAAACACCTTTGCTGTAGAATTTTGTGCATGGATTGGAGTCAGATGAGGACGGGAATGTAATAGGTGAAGGAAACCACCTCTTTACTCCAGATGAGCTACCTACCTACATTGCCGAAGAAGAAGAGTGTGCGGTGAGTTCAGCTACACACAAAGACACGGATTTCATTCTAGCTAGTGACACTATTTTAGAAGAAGAATCAGAGGAATATCAAAGGGGGTATATGAATGCTCTGTCCGCACAGCAGCAGCGATATTCACTTAGAAATAGAGATGTGCTGGCCAAACCAATTCAGAAAAAGAATGAGGTTGAAACAACAAAGAATGATTCATCAGCTACACAAAGAAAAGGAAAAGAGGCATTTGGTCCAGAGAGCAGCAAATCAAAATCAGCAGAACAATCACAACAGCAAGCTGCATCAAAAGAAAAAGAAAGGAAAGAGATCCCAATCAAAGAGGTAGAAAAGAGTCCCGCTTTTAGCTTAGAGAATGAGGTTTCTAAGTTAAAGGTATCCATCCCCTTGACTGAAATAATGAAGAACATCAGTTATAGAGGACAGATATCTAAAATGTTGAATTTGGACCCAATGTCCGACATAGTAAATGTAGATGATCAACTTGAAATGATTTTTGGGCCAGCATCGAATGGTGAGTCTCCTGATAGTGATGTGCCACCCTTTTATATCAGTTTAAGATTGCATGATTTTTTGTTACATAATGCCATGTTCGATTCTGGAGCTTCTCACAATCTCATGCCCAAGGCTATTATGGATAAGCTCGGTCTGGACATCACCCGACAGTACCATGATCTCTATTCATTTGATTCTAGCAGAGTAAGATGTAGACTTGGTTGTGAGTTTGGATCAGCTTCCCATGAAAAATGTTTTGATGGATGTGGTGGTAGCAGATATTCCTCCAAGGTTTGGCATGCTTCTTTCCAGGTCTTGGGTAGCGAAATTGAAAGGGACACTACAGCTGGATTTCTCCTATGCAACGATTCCGGTGTTTGGACAAATGAGGAAATTATATCAGGAACAGAAAATGAAATATATGATCACCATTAAGGAGAAACGAATAAATCATCCAATTAACTATGTACATACATATTTAGAGTCTTTTGTATTGTTTTCAGATAGTTTAAATGATATAGATAGTTAGATAGTAGAATCAGATGATATTCCGGAAATAACAGAAAATTTCAGATAAATTTTGAAGAAAGAAGGACAAGAAAAGCAGAAAAATGTTGGGCAATCAGCTGAAAGTAATGGACGGCAAGCAGACAAGGCACAACAAACAGATTTCAAGCACTTACAAGAGGAGGAAGAAGGCTTGTGGACCATGGATTTTGATGGAGCAGTAGGAAATGATGGCACTAGAATTGGAATTTGGGTACGCAGTCCTTTCTCCGTCCCAAACAAAGTGCCTAGCAGCGTGAGGGTTTGCTCTTACAAGCTGGCCTTTGAGTGTTGAAACAATGAAGCTGAGTATGAGGCTCTGATTGCTGGCCTGAAGATTCTTAGAAAGCTGAATGCTAAAAGGATTTCGGTATATGGCGACTCCGAATTGGTAATAAAGCAGGTCAGAGGTGAGTATCAAGCAAAGCATCCTAGGATGTGGGCCTATCGTAATGCAGTTTTATACATCTTAAAATTATTTTCATAATACACCTTGACATGTGTGCCTCGTATACAAAATAGTATTGCTGATGCTCTTGCCAAGGCAGCAGGTAGTTTGAAGATCCCCATGAACTCTAGCAATAAATTTTAATTCCATGTCAAGCATCGTCCAACCATTCCAGACAATCAGAGATATTGGAAAGTGTTTCAAGAAGATGAGGAGATTAAGGATTTTTTGCAAAACAAAGGCAAGTTCAAAGTAACCTCAATTGATGTAGAAAATGACGATGGTAAAGGGAATGGTACAGATGATGTGCAGATCAATGAAATGGACGTGTTGCAGCTGAAGAATAACATTATTCCTAAAGGCTTGATACCTCTAGAAGAACTTTTTGATCAGGATGATGTAGCCCGCAAGCCAACATTGCAACCAACAGAGAAGGGTGTAGAAGAGGTCAACATCGGAACAACTGCCAATCCTAAGTTGGTAAAATTTTCTAAAGCATCACCGCCAAAGATCAAGGAAAAATATATTAGTTTGATGGCTTCATTTGCAGATGTGTTTGCTTGGGACTATTCTGATTTAAAGACCTATGATACCAATATTATTCAGCACACAATACCCATCAAGCCCAATCAAAAACCATTTAGACAGAAGCTGAGAAGGATAAATCCAAAGTTGCTGCCATCTATCGAAAAGTAGGTAAACAGGTTGTACAAGTTAGGTATCATTGTGCCCATCATATTTTCAGATTGGATCTCTAACTTGGTGCCCGTGCGAAAGAAGACAGGTGAGATCCGCTTGTGTATTGATTTCAGAAATCTAAATAAAGACTCATTGAAGGACAACTATCCACTGCCCAAGATGGACCATATACTTCAGCGAGTAGTGGGGGCATCTCGTATGTCATTACTTGATGGTTATTCTGGCTATAACCAAATTTCTATCCATGAAGATGACAGAGACAAGACAACATTCACCACTCCATGGGGAACCTTTCATTATGCCAAAATGCCTTTCGGTTTAAAGAATGCATGTGCCACATTTCAGCGTGCAATGGACTTGACTTTTGTGAATGAGAATGATGTGTTTTTGGTGGTGTACTTGGATGATTTGACGGTGTTTTCCAAATCTGATGAAGAACACATGCATCATCTAAAAACTATCTTTCAAAAGTGCAGAAAATATGGTTTATCGCTGAATCCGAAGAAGAGCTTATTCGCCATGGAGGAAGGAAAATTACTTGGGCACATTATCTCAAACGATGGCATTCATATCGACCCAGCATGTGTGCAAGCAATTCAGCAAATCGATCTGCCCTGGAATAAAAAAGAGATACAATCGTTCAATGGTAAGATGAATTTTCTGCGTCGCTTTTTGCCTAATCTTGTTGAACACTTAAGAGAGATGACCAACATGCTCAAGAAGGACAGCCAAGTGAAATGGAAAAAGGAGGCTGTAAAATCTTTCAACTTGGTCAAATTGGCTCTTTCTTTAGCTCCAGTTCTAGTCAGCCCGGACTACACTCAGGGTTTCATATTGTTTTCATTTGCTTCGGAGCACACTATGGCAGTAGTATTATTGCAGAAAATAGATGATCATGAAAGACCCATCGCATTCTTCAACAGAGCTATAAGATATGCAACGTTAAAGTACAACATCATTGAGAAGCAAGCCCTAGCACTGGTCAAGGCATTGAAGTATTTCCGGGTATATATTCTACATTCTCATATTTTGGCCTATGTTCCTAACACTGCTCTAAAAGATGTTTTAGTGCAGATAGATCCGTAAGGAAGAAGAGGCAAATGGATTGCAACCTTGCTAGAATATGATGTGGAAATAAAGCCCACAAAGCTGGTCAAAGGACAGGGGTTGGCGAAGCTAATGGCCGAATCAAAATTGCATGCTTTGGACATAAATCTGATCGCTGCTATCTCTGATGAGAATGAGGAAGGATCAGCCATTCAGGGATCTGAAATGTTTACTCTTTCTCCATGGTATTCAGATATATATATATATATCACCACCGCCTGGCATGACTAGAAATAAAGCGAGAACTCTCAAGTTGAAGGCTGCCAAGTTTTGCATTCTAAATTCTGTGCTGTATTGGAAAGATCTCGGTGGTGTTTTGTTAAATTGTTTGGTGGAAGAGGAGGCAGAGAAAGTCATGGAGGATTTCCACGGAGGAGAGTGTGGTGGTCACCTTTTTTGGAAGTCAACAACAAATAAAATTTTGAGAGCAGGGTACTATTGGCCCACATTGTTTACTGATGTGTACAATATGGTCAAGCGTTGTCATAAATGTCAGATTTTCGAAGGAAAATAGAAATTACAGCCTTTACCACTTAAGCCTATTGAGGTGAGCACTCCTTTCCAGCAGTGGGGGTTGGATTTCATTGGTGAAATTCATCCTGCTTCTTCCGGTCAGCATAGATGGATCCTCATAGCGACAGATTACTTCACAAAATGGATTGAAGAAGCACCCACCAGACAAGCTACAGATATGGTAATCATTTCATTTCTTGAAAATAACATCTTGTCTCGTTTTGGTTGTCCGAATAAGTTAATCACCGATAATGCAGCAGCTTTCAAATCAAAGAGGATGGTAGAATTTTGTCATAAATATCACATCATTTTGGGTCACTCAACTGCCTATCATCCACAAGGCAATGGATTGGTGGAATATTCAAATAAATCATTGGTCAACATCATCAAGAAGCTGCTGGAAAAAAATAAAAAGAGTTGGAATAAGAGGTTGGTCGATGCGCTTTGGGCAGATCGGATCAGTCAGAAAAAATCCATTGGTATGTCACCATTTGAGCTTGTTTATGGAGTTGACATAGTATTTCCCACCTCTCTTGCTGCCCCAGTAGTCAGACTTCTTCAGGAGGTAGGAAGTGAAGAAGATCCCATGCAGAGAAGGTTGAATAAAATGGTCCACTTGCAGCAGACAAGAGAAGAAGTTTTCAAGAACACATCCAAATTGCAGGAGAAAATAAAGAGAATCTATGACAGAAAAGCAAAGGCCAATAGATTTCAGTTGGAGGATGTGGTGCTGAAGTGGGATGCAAGGAATGAAGAGAAAGGTAAGCACAGAAAGTTCGAGAATCTTTGGAAAGGCCCTTTCAAGATTGCAGCATATAGGGGTCAGAATGCCTTTCTTCTGAAGGAAATGAACGGTGAAGATTGTCCTAGAGGGTCGATCAATGGTTGGCTGCTCAAGCAGTACCACTGCTGATTTATTAACGCTGCTTCCATTGTCATTGTAAATACCATTTTTATTTCAGTTTGGTTTCAGTCTGTCAAGTTAGTTTTTGAGTCATTTCAATGCCAAGTTTGAGTCAATTTCTTGGTCATTTCAGTTTCATAAATAATTCAGAGTCCTGTGTTGTAGTCGAAATGATGAATTTATAGCCCAATGGACAAAAGGCACTGTCTAGCTCCTCCAGAGATCTACTGTTCTTGGCACCTCCAAGGAGCTACCATCCCCCATTGGAGGCACTGTTAGAGTCGGTCTAGTCAGTCCTCCGTCAGAGATCAAAAATCTTTATGCATTTCATGTTTAGGTGTCCCACTCCATTCATTCAGCTGCATTCTGCTAGGGGCATGCCATGATCTGACGGAGAAAGTCATGCTAGTCATTTCCCCTCATGTCTGGCTCCTGCTGGCTTATGTCTTTGTGTCAAACAATCAAAAAGTCCACAACAGTCAAGGTCTGGTCCTTTAATGGACAAAAGTCATTTTTGGTCATTAGGTCTAAGGATTAATCAATTTGGTCTTTAATATGTCCAGTAAAGCCATGCAGGCCAGAGGGATGCTCTTGCAAAGTAATGATCCACAGAGTTTCACCATCATATTGACAGACTTCGACTATTCTTCAAAACTCTGTTTTGAAGAAAAGTCAAATAGTGTCATTTGTGACAAAATTTTCAAAAAGAGTCGACAGTTGATTTCTTCAGGTGCAGTCATGGTTCCCGTGACCAGATGCTCTGTCATGCAATCCCTGCAAAAAGTGTCAAAAATTTCAATGTTTGAGCAAAAATTTCAGAGGAAAAGTGAAAATCAGGGTTATATTAGAATCAGTGAAAAAGTGTTGAACAAGACATTAGAAAAGTGGGTTTTTTAAAAAGTAAATTTAAAACATGACCTCCAAGGCTATATATACAAGTTTTCATCAAAATCAAAGGCATTGTGCTAATCCAAGCCTTGGAGAAATGTTGCAAAGGGTGTGAATGCGCATCGTGAGTGTTTGAGGGAGTTGGAGGCAGTTTGAAGGCGCGCGGCGCACACACCGAGCACGGACACACACAGAGCCTGCCCATAGTTCAAATTTTCCACAGGTATGGCGCATACCCAGCATGCGGTGCACTGGGTTTTGCGCGCGGCGCACACAGACCAAGGGCCGAAAACAGTGCCAAATCACTTCAAATTTTTGTGAAGCCCATCAAATTGAAAGGTAGGCTCTATGACACCACTTTTTCATCAAATTTTATAAATGATATGGGGGTTTATAGCAATGTTTGAATGCAACCAAATTCATAAAAGAAACCAAAAGAAAATCACCAAAAACCATGATTGCTAGGGTTGCTAAGGCGTGCTGTTAGTGCCAAGGTTCCATTTCACCCCTCATTTTCCCCTCACCTACCATTTTTTCCTGCTCCCCTTTTCTCATTTTTCCTACTATCACTACCCTAACACTAACAAATTCCTTATTCCCTTACCCCTCCTCCTATCACTCAATACAAACCCTAAAACCCTACTGTTATAGACATTTTTGTGCCTTACAGCTCTAAGCATGAAATGTCCATAAACCAAGGGATCCTAAGTCCCTAAAAGTGTTGTTTCGGCCTCTAAAGGAACAAGGTCAACAAATTACAGCTTCTCCCAGAAGTTCTCCACTAGAAACTGCTCAGAATCAGTCAAATCAGGATCATTTCAACTGCTCCACTAGCTAGCTGCGTTGCATAGCACCCAAGTACACTAGCTAGGTGCATTGCAACGCACCTAAATGCACTACCAGGGTGCGTTGAGTGGGAAATTAAAAATGGCAGTGTCATTCTGCGAGGTGGACAGACAATGGAAGCTTCCAGAATCTTCCCCAATGACACTTGCCTCACTGAGTTCGACCAAGGATGAGTAAGAGGCTCTCAGTCTCCAAGTGGAAGAAAGAACTAACAGAGAGAAGCCACTAGTCAGATCATAAGCTGACTCATCCTCTTTTCATACATCTATATATGGATCCCTCATCCCAGAGATCCAGAGGCTGGAATTTTGTACATTGCAGAGAATTGCTGTTGGTTTTGAGATAGATATCAGAGTATTGGGTGATTTATGCTTTGTTGGAGGTGAAGAGGGGATTCCTTTGCTGGGAGGTTGATGCTGGATCAGGAATCATCGGTTGTAACTCCTCCTGGATCTTCTTGTTATATCAATAAAACTATTTGAGTTTCTCCTACATGCTTGTGTATCATTGATGTTTGTTACATTTGTATGTTTAGCTTAAATCTGATCCTAAGCTATTTATGAATATAAATCCATGTCTTTGTGTAGTTTTCTTCTTATGTGATCTTACAGGAACTTGGTGAAGCTGGGCAAGTAAGGGAGCAGGTAGCTGGAAGCTGTCAAAGAGGAGAGAGATTGGATCAAAGGACTAGCGCAAGACACAGGTTGGTTCATCCTATTCCTCTTCGTTTATAGTTCATAAAGAAGAATACGAAAGTAGTTTTCCCTGTTTGTTTCTAAGGTACTGTCACACCTTAGTGGGATAGGGTCATTCTGAATAGACACTTTTCCCGTTAACAAAATGGCGACTCCACTGGGGAAAGTGTCTAGTTAGTTTCTTTGTGTTTCTCTTGTTGTTTATTTCATAAACACAGAAGTAGCAATCGAACTGCATTTGCCATTATCAAATGCAAAGTAGACATCTGCTACTTCAATCCATTCACTGGATTTGTTTATGATTTGAACAGTTGATTCACAAATGATTTGATTACCCTTTGTGATAGCTCTTAGACCTCTTTTAAATCTACCCTCTAATTGTGCATTACTGATTGCTTTTACTCGGCCAAAAACCATAGATTAAACTGCAAACCGTGACCCAAAACCCAGATAGAATTCTCGTTTCTGCCCCAGCACAGGCTCTGTGAAGAGATTCTGCATTTCAACGCAATTCCCGAGAGGGCTACCTGCGTTGCAATCCAGTTTCTCTATGTAACAGGTGCACTGATTAGCCTAGCCCTGTGCAGCTGAGGTTCTTTGCTTCATTTTTTCAGTTTTGTCTCTGATTTTTGCAGCCTGTGATCAGTGTGTGTCTGTTTAAAAACCCCTTTTCTTTGCCTTAATTCCACCTCCTTTGTACAAAAATACTGTAGATGTTCTTTGTGTGTTTGTTACATCATTTACAGTTTTCCATTGAAAAAGTAGAATAGTCATACTGTCGTCCTTTGATTTAGATCTGTCGTAAGTATCGATTTTGATCTTAGGAAAAAGTTCATTTACTGTTGATAGTCGATTATGCTTTTACTTTTGCCTTTGGTTTGAATTTATGACTTTCTAGTGTCGAAACGAGTGCTTATTTCAAAATCATAAAGTGTCGTAATCATCTATACCTTTTGATTTCGAAAAAAAGCTTGTTTGTGTTTGTCACTTGAAAGCAAATTCAGATTTGTACATCAACTTTCTTTTTAGGCATCAATATTAAGAAAGTGAAAAACAAATACGTGCATATGTGCATTTGCATATTGATAGTCTTCTTGGCTTGATTTAGGAATAGTGCATTTACAAGTGTGCTCTTTGCTCTTTGAGAAAAGATTGTGTCTTTGTTTTCCCCTTGTAGCTAGGATTTTCATTGCTGAAAAGAGATAAAAGTTTGCTTATCATCTTTAGATTTCATTTTAGGAATTACATCTACATCTCGTGGTGAACCCAAAAGGAAAACTTCTAAGAAATATCAACTTAAAATAAATTGAATGAATCTAACAACGCATTGGAACTTAACGCACAACATTTAGAGGTCTAGGCTAGAGACGTATTCCGGCGTCGTAAAGCCTGGTAACTGTTGTCCTCACTGATGGTTGGGTGATTCCTCCACTTTGAGACGATAAGTGCCAGTATGGACTTGTGCTCCCACATACCGTCGAGTATATATTGGGAGACCCCTATAGGCTTAAAACCTTTTATCCATAGGAAGTCGTGTCGGCTGCCCTACTGATCGCAATGCACCGAACACAGCATTCGGGAAGATTGACTACCGTACCGTAAAAAGTATTCTGTAGTTTTGCGATTGGTTTGGTACTCCCTCTACCTAGATCTCCAAAGCAGTCCCTTTCGTTCCTTTTCAGACTCCTTAACGGAAAAGGTCCATCTGAGCAGTTGTCACTTCAGGCTCATTAAAAATTGAAGGAGACTAGAGTCATCTTTTGTTTTTTCTTGACTCTTAAAAATTGAAAAAAACAAGTTGTGTCAAAAGCGTCTAAAATTCATTTAATTCAGAAACATACTTCCCCTTTTTATTTTAGTTGATCGAGTAATCCGCAATCGTGGAAGAAAGTCAATTGAAACCCCATCGTTCGCGGAGACTTACGAGTCAACCGTCTTTGTCTCCGGAATCAAAACCAGTACGAACAAAGCAAACTCGTTTAACCGGTTCAAAATCTCCTATTAAAGTTAGAGCAAGTGTTCCAACGACATCCAAGATTCCGGTTACTCCAAACATTTCTGGAATCCCTGCCTCTACAGAAGAAGTTCAACAGCCACAGATACTGATCCTAGTCTGAGAGTAAACACTTGTGTTACCCAACCAGTTCCATCTACAACCAGTTCGGAGAGTCTTGCTCTTCAAACATCTGTCACTGTCGATTCCACCCCTTCTTCGGCACCAGAAATATTTTACGGACCTGACGGTCTTCCCCTTCCACCTGGTCTGATTGCAATTGAAGAAATTGTAGAAGATCCTCAAACAAGTACTCCAACGCACTTTGGAGTCGGGATCACTCTATATCCTTCTTCATCAGAAGTTAGTCTACCACCAGCGGAAGCTCCTGTAGAATCGCTAGGTAATATTTTGGATAGACTACAAATGTCTGAACAACTGTCAACATCTAGGACTGTGTCATCTGACACAGCGACGACAGAACTTCCTGCTATCACTCCTACAATGTTCGCCGGCATACCATCTGTCCCGACTAGCTCTCAGCCGCTAGAAGGAGCCCATTCAGGGGCTATTACGACAGTATGGTCCATTCCTGTTTGTTCATCCGGAATAATATCCAGAAACTCTTATGTTGAGTCTCAACAAATTGATCCATTTGGAGGTCAATTTGGGCAGTCCGGTCCCCAAGGGCAAACAATCCCCTTGAGTTCTGGATTACCACCGTATGGGGGGCAGTATGCCCTTTCATTATCCCCTCCGGGAGGATATCCATACGGGAGTTCACAACAATATTCAGGTTATACTGGAATTACCTCAAGTGGTTGGGTACCTATACTACCTCAACAACCAAGAGTTGTGTATTCGATGCAACAATGTGTACCTATGTTGAACATCCCGACTACGCCAGCTATTGTGACGGTGTCGCAAGTTCAAGCGCTGCCTATTGCATGCCAACCTCAGGTTTCTCAGGTTGTAATGCAACAGCCCCTTGACCCTGCAACTCAACCACAATCGCCGACTAGTGGGGCAACACAGGTCCAGACGGGTACAATCACCCCTCACCTTGGTCCAACGGTTAGTATAGCAACAGCACATGGCTTCACAACCATGGCTGGTGCAATACCAACAACCACAATTCCAACAGGTATACCAAGGTTCTGAGCAGAAAATCTTTGCGAACAGTGGACAGCCGTACATTCAAAACGGTCAAAATCAACCATTTTGCAATGGTCATGTCCACCAACCTTACCAATCATACCAGCATCAAATGCATTATGCTGGTATGCAAAGATCAACTGCTCAGGCAATCCCATCTTATCCTGGGTATGCCTCACCTAACTTGAATCAGCAGTTTCCCTTTGTGGCAACCTTAGAGTTACCTGATTTAAACCGGTTAACAAATGATCCAATTGCCTACGCCCCTTGGTGGCCAGCGATTCCGCATAAACTTCCATCAGATATTCCTAAATTTAATGGAAATCCGGGTGAAGATCCATCGAATCATGTGATGACATTCCATCTATGGTGTTCATCAAACACCCTAAATGATGATTCAATAAGACTTCGCCTCTTTCAGAGGACGTTAACGGGTCTAGCGGCAAAATGGTACATTGAATTGCCTAGAGCTTCGTTCGACAACTTCAGTACCTTAGCCACAACCTTTTTAACCCATTTTCAATTACCGATAAGGTACGAAACGGGAACAGAACTCCTTACCAACTTCAAACAGACAACGGCCGCTCACATATCTGATCATATACATGAGTGGCGACGTCGTCGTAGGATGGTAAAAACGTACGTCCCCGATCAGCTATTAGCTGAATGCTTTATCAAGTCATTACTACCTTCCATCACGGAAGATGTGGCAAAGGGGGGAGTCGTAACGGAAGAGCAAGTCATCGCTCGTGCATAATATCTGGACTTGATCTACACTCAGTCCGGCACTCTTTACGACAAAATACCCGACGCCCCTAGACCGGAATTCTCAATTCCTCCTCCTCCTAAATCAAACAATGACTCTCATGCTGGCGATGGTGTGATTGGCACGATAGACACGAAATCGACAAAGGCTACCTCCAAAAAGGCCCGTAAGATTTCAGGGCAAAATGCAAAACACGAACTTCTTGCTTCGGAAGTAAATGCCGTATCGACAGATAAAGGCAAAGAAACCAAACAACCAGGAAGCAAGAAGAATGGCAAAGGGAAGAAGAAGAAACAGGAGGAATCATCACCTGAAAAATCTTCTTCAAACCCTCCTGGAAATAGGAAACCAAAATATCCATGCTTTATATGCGATGAGGATCACCGGACCGCAGACTGTCCATACAAAGCTGAGGTTAAAAAATTCTTCAAGAATTCAAAAACCTCGGCAGTATTGACTGATCCATTTCCAAACCCGGGAACCAAACTGGTTGCTAATCAAAATGCTTCCCGATCCCAAGTGCTTATGTTGTCTATATCAAAGTAGCAAAATGATGCTTTGACAAGGAATAAAGATTACGGGAATCCACAGCTGTCGAATAACAAGGCTAATGAACAACCTAGTAGTTCGACAACAACTTTGACCAAAGTTGTGCCACCCATCATTCCTGAACCAATGATAAAGCCGCCAAAGGGAGTAGTACACAAATCGACATTTAATCCTCGTGCCAAAGTAGCACAGAGTTATAATATAATAGAGGACCTGGCCCAATCGCCGTCCGCTATGTCGACACTTGAGGTACCGCAAAATTTCCCCTCCCAAGAGCAAGCTTTATTATCAGCAATAGGTGGGATTGACCCAATGGATTCCAATCTTGTAGCCTTTGATCATAAAGGATATGACCCTCAATTACTGGCTCAACTAGCTTTCCTTATTCAAGTGAAAGCCCTCAACAAAACTGTTCATCGAACAATTATTGATGAGGGGGCATCTACATGTATTATGTCGATGAGTTGCTGGAAAAATTTAGGGTCACCACCCTTGTCGAGATCGTCAACGACATTAAAAGCATTTGATGGACGATCATACACTCCATACCGGATTTTAAGTAACTTGAAAGTTGAACTAGGGGGCAAAACAGTAGAAATTGGTGTTGAAGTAATCGACGGAAACCTCGATTACAACATCCTACTGGGAAGGCCCTGGATATATGCCATGGCCGCAGTTGTGTCGACCTACTTCAGGAAGATTGCATTTCCCTTCCAAGGAGGAATTACAATCGTCAACCAACAAACATTTCTCCCCAACAGTGCACAAGTTACAGGAAGCATTCCAATGATCCATGGAAGCAATCATTCGCTTCAAAATATCGGAGTAGGCCTCCTAAAAGACCCTACCTTAATGGGTACGTTTTCCCTACCGCCTCAAAGTAATCTGGTGGAAGTGGCCACAGTGGAAACCTACAATATGAAATCTTCTATATCTAATGGGTTCAGAAGATTCATAAACATTTTGTCAACATGGATCATCGCCATTTTAGAAATATTGTAGCAATCAATTTTCTTGGCTTGGGGGACAAACCCAAATCAACGCTCATCGAGTGTTTGGATAGATAAGTCTAAGGAATATGGCAGCTCTTCAGATCCTTGGTCGCATGTACATTATACAGACGAAGGAATCATTCAATCAATGATGATAGGAGAGGCACCATGGGAATATTACCACCATCGCTCCCATCTTCCGGATTACCACGAAGATTATTCCAGAAACCTTAATCATCCATCAGTTTTTGATTTTCTATCAAATACTGTAAATATGGTGGATTTCGAGGATGGTTCTTATCTCATGTCGACCTCGTTAAAAAATGAAACAAGGAGTCATGAGGATAGTTCTTTTACTCTGTCAACCTCATTAAAAAATGAAACAAATCCCCTTTCCAAATCTCAAAGGTAAACCTTCATTCCAACTACCGAGTTGAATGCAATGAAGCTTGGGGGGCATGCACCTCGATTTGCGTTATTATGCTGGGGGCATGCAAACTTATCACGAGCAGTGTTACTGCAGGGTTCAAGCTCGTTAAAAAATAAACCCGCATCGAGCAGTGTTTACTGCGAGGTTCAAGCTCGTTAAAAAATAAACCCGGACTGAGCAAATGTTTCCACCCGCGTTTAAGCTCGTTAAAAAATGAACTATTCCTCGGTAAATAACCACCGTGAATGTAGTACTTCAGCCATTAAAGCCTTGGTCGTGTTTGCACCGTCACCTCCACTTTTCATTTGGCCGATCATTCACCTCCATTTGATTGTTTACCCATTTTGAGGAACAGCTGCGAAGAGTGATTTCACTAGCCATCCTTGTGACACTGCCGTGATTGGAAAATTCCAAACCTTACCTGGAATCAGCTGCCACCCATTTTATCACTCGTTCCTCAAAAGACGAGTCTTCTTTAAGCTCTTTTCAACTGACTCGTAAAATATGAAAAGATTGCCAAGTTTTGGCCTTCCAACTCGTTAAAGCAACGGGAAGTGCTATCCCTCCTCTAGATTTTAATCTTTTTGGACCTGAGGGATTATTGCACAAAAAGATCGAGCGCTTGTTTTGTTCGGCTCGTTAAAACTATCGAAAATTCATCCCTCCTGTATTGTTTTATACTTTTTCAGACTTAAGGGATTAGATGACGAAAAAGGAATTTTGGAGCTACCTTTACGTATCTTTTCAGACTCTCTAAAAATGAAAAGGACCGAGTTGTCTTTGTCGTTAAACTCGTTAAAAAGATTAATAGCAACAAACTTGTCTTTAGACGAGAACGAGTTTCACTATCGCTAGGATCGTTAAAACATAGCGATGGGTTTGCCCGAAGGGAAAATTATAGAACAAGCATATGTTATCCTCCTCAAGCTTGACAAAAATAAAGAGGTACTGGTTAGCAATGACTGGGGAAAAAATTGGGAAGAAAACTCAAATAATCTTTATTGGTAGCAGGTCGCTCTTGAACATGACACTTCCATTCCGTGCCTGAGTCGGGTTGGGTTGTTTCATTCACCGGTCACATCACCATGGTCACGCCATACCATCCACATTTGGGGTAAATGCTACCAATCCATCACATAAGTGTCACCGACATGTTCAAGAGAAGTCATCCAGAGAAGTCACCTGTGTCCCATCCACTACCATACATTATACTTCATTCTTTCGTGACTGCCATCCTGAACCGTATATCATCATACTGTTTTCACCTCCATCAAAATCATTTGCTCTGTTCCGTGTCATTGATGTGGGATTCATTAAGGCCCTCCTTTGACGGATCGCTTCTTGTCGACATCAGCTCATTATCCAAGAAGTTGATCTAGGAACACCCCCTTCAGTACTTTGAAGCTTGCATGCCTCAATGGCAAGTTTCTCACTTCTGGCGACAGGTATACATCAATGACCTTCGACCGAAAGATTTTGCGTGGTGTTCGACGCCAAGTCCTTTATTCACACCACGTGAATTGTACTGCAGTACCTTGAGGGTCATCATCATTATCGGTGATTCCTCTCGTGCTTGTTAACAATTTACATCATTGACTGGTAATCAAGCGATGTCTTTCCATGTTCGACTTCAAAACATTTCTCACATGGATCGACTTGTACTTCGAGTGAAGATCGGACGAGATTGAAGACCCTGGATCTAGTTTCATCCATCCAGGCTGCGATATATATTCAGGAAAATAAAGACATTGAAATGTACAGCGCTGCAGCACAGATAATCATCCTACCAAAAGGATGATGGCTCTATCAGAATCATCAGTCTACCATCAGACGATTGTCTCTCCTATGTACATGAAAATGAATTTATAAAGCTGAGCATGGGAATGCCCACCTCAGCTAGATCATGAAAACAGTATGAAGATAATGTATTGTATTGTATCTTATTACAGGTCTCCTCCCAGCATTGAAAGAACTTCGGATCCTCCTAATAAAGAATTTCACCTGATAAACGGCCTCATACTTTAGGGGGCAACTGTTATAGACATTTTTGTGCCTTACAGCTCTAAGCATGAAATTTCCATAAACCAAGGGATCCTAAGTCCCTAAAAGTGTTGTTCCGGCCCCTAAAGGAACAAGGTCAACAAATTACAGCTTCTCCCAGAAGTTCTCCACTAGAAACTGCTCAAAATTAGTCAAATCAGGATCATTTCAGCTGCTCCACTAGCTAGCTGCGTTGCATAGCACCCAAGTACACTAGCTAGGTGCGTTGCAATGCACCTAAATTCACTACCAGGGTGCGTTGAGCGGGAAATGACAAATGGTAGTGTCATTCCGCGAGGTGGACAGACAATGGAAGCTTCCAGAATCTTCCCCAATGACACTTGCCTCACTGAGTTTGACCAAGGATGAGTAAGAGGCTCTCAGTCTCCAAGTGGAAGCAAGAACTGACAGAGAGAAGCCACTAGTCAGATCATAAGCTGACTCATCCTCTTTGCATACATCTATATATGGATCCCTCATCCCAGAGATCCAGAGGTTGGAATTTTGTACATTGCAGATAATTGCTGTTGGTTTTGAGATAGATATCTGAGTATTGGGTGATTTATGCTTTGTTGGAGGTGAAGAGGGGATTCCTTTGCTGGGAGGTTGATGCTAGATTAGGAATCATCGGTTGTAACTCCTCCTGGATCTTCTTGTTATATCAATAAAACTATTTGAGTTTCTCCTACATGCTTGTGTATCATTGATGTTTGTTACATTTGTATGTTTAGCTTAAATCTGATCCTAAGCTATTTATGAATATAAATCCATGTCTTTGTGTAGTTTTCTTCTTCTGTGATCTTACAGGAACTTGGTGAAGCTGGGCAAGTAAGGGAGCAGGTAGCTGGAAGCTGTCAAAGAGGAGAGAGATTGGATCAAAGGACTAGCGCAAGACACAAGTTGGTTCATCCTATTCCTCTTCGTTTATAGTTCATAAAGAAGAATACGAAAGTAGTTTTCCCTGTTTGTTTCTAAGGTACTATCACACCTTAGTGGGATAGGATCATTTTGAATAGACACTTTTCCCGTTAACACCTACCTTGTTAAAACCCCAAACCATACCCTATCAAAATACCCCAAAGCCCCCTACATATCCCTAAACAAAATTCTCCTACAACCCCTATTCCCATTATATTATCCCCCTCCTAATGCTCCCTTGTTTCATTGTCCCCTTGGTGGCAGATTATCAAAACAACCTAGCTTTCATCATCATCAAAGGGGCAGCCTAAATTCAGTTTATAAAACAACAATCATGGCATCCGAGGTTTCATCAGAGTATGAGGAGGAAACCCACAGTGATATAGCTTCAGTTGAATAGGCCCCCAAGAGACATCACTAGAGTGGCAAACATGTTAGAAATGAGCCAAACACCCTCACCAAGTTGCAGGCATGCACTCTTGCTATGTCATGTTTCCAACATTTAGCATGTATTGAATTTTGTCAAAGGGTGGAAAATGTTAGAGTTCATCATGAGTTGGCCTGTCTTTTTGCACTTCACCTACATGGAGGTCAGTCTATCTTGGCTGGGGTCACTTTCACACTGACACCCGAAGCCATATCAGTGGCAACAGGCATACCAAATGTTGGATAACAGTGGCATAAGAAGAACAAGGTGGAGAGGCATCATTATGAGCCTTACATTAAGGCTAGTTGTTTGAGTCAACTCACGAGAGTTTTCCCGTTCAGATTTTTGAGAGATGAGTATGCACTGCTCATGAAACTGATCATGAAATACTTCAGTTGTGAGGGAAGTTTTTCTCCCCTTTATGCCTATCACATCAAGTTGCTCATGCACTTTACTAGGGTGCGAATTATGAACCTCCCTTTTTTCATCTCCAGGAGCATAGAGAGGATGAAAAATTTCATGCAGCACAAGACCCCTCGACAGCAGCTTAACAGTGTTTATCACTTTGCTCTTATCCGGATTTTGGTAGATCATCAGTTGGGATTGCAGGGTATTTCTTGGGAGGACTTCATCTCCCGTGACTTATTTAGTGCTCCACAGGTAGTATCAGAGGCAGAGCATGAGATAGGTGGTCCATCTCATCAGTATGAGCGACATGAGACTGCTACTATGCCAGTATACATCACCTATCAGAGAGGTAGTAGACCCTTATTTGCAGCAACAAAGCGAGTGTTATCTCCACCCGGGGTGGAAGGGGCCTCGCTTCCGACATCGGCATCACATGAGCAGGGCCGAGGTAAGGAGCCAATGCAGGAGGAAGGGCCATCAGGTGAACGAGAGACCGAATTCATTCTCCTCCATGATGATGAGACAGATACAGAACCAACAAGTGCAGAGCTTACAAAGATCGTCCAGGAGCAGCAATCAGTGATTGAGTCCTTATCCCTTGACTTGGAGAGGGCCAAGTGGAACATGAAGTACCTAGAGTAGAGAAACAAGCAGCTTGAGGATCAACAGGCGATTATGGAGCCGCAAAACATTCGTGAGCATCGCCAAGCTGCTCAAAGGAGAAGAGTCGAGCTCACATCATTGGAGCAAGAGATCAATGAGGATTGGGAGGCCCATCTTGAGAGCGTGAACATGCACTTGGAGAGGCTACTGGACAAGGCTGATGAGGACCTTGCCTTGCTGAGACACATGGCTTATCGTTACAGGACACGAAATATGAGTGCAAGGGCCCAGATAAGGAGCTTGAAGGCAAAATTGAGGAAAGCAACAAGAAAGGCAAAAGAGGCAAAAGAGCAAGATCGGCTTTGAATCTTGGCTGAGGCTTCCTTGGCCCATCATAACACCCCATAGAGAGCCTCCACCCCAAATTTCAAGAAATTTGGGGAATTTTTGGTCACATGACAAATTTTTGGGCAAAACACAGGGTTTTTCTCCCAGTGGCGCGGCACTAAAATTCTAGAGCTCCAAATGAGGAAAGGTTTGCATTTTTGGATTCAGCATGGAAAGTCACGACTATTGGTGCCTGGACAAGAAATTTTGGCAAGATATGAGTCTCCAAAAGGTCAAAAAAACACCCAAAAATGGCCTCTTTGCCCCTTTTTTGACACACAGGAAGCAATCTTGGGAGAATGAAGATTTGGAGGGGAAAATGAGCACCAAATTCAAAAATTCCAGTGGGGTTAGAAAGTAGACAGGACAGGCTTTCCAACAAGCCCACTTGAGCACATTTTGGACACATGCAAGTGCCCCAAAGTAGGCCCCAAAGTAGCGTGGCGCACAGAGGAAAAATTGCCAAATTTGCTTCCGTTTCACGAAATTTCAGTTCGCGACTTCTCCAAGTGGGCCCGCTCATCTACACTTCGGTTTTTTGGCACCAAAGGTGGAATTTAAAGTATTTTTTTCTCCAGATTGGCTTCTATCCAAGTGGCAAAGGAAGGCAAATGGTCACCCAAGCCAAATGTCATGTTTGTAGCATTGCACCTGTAGCTGATGGTTGGCTCTTCATCTCCATTTTGTAATGATTCGAGTGACTCCCCAACCCTTGAGCGTTCTATCTCTTCCTTACACATTCTATATATTGTATGCAAGCTATTTGTAAATGGTTGGTTGGCTTGTAACTTCTGGGAGACTGTGGGAAAGAAACTTTGTTTCTTCACTGTATATTTTGACAGAGAATTAATGAAAGGCAGCGGCTCTGTTTCATGAGATTCTTGTGGTTGTGAGTGTAGTAAATGTGTCTCTTATGTTTTCATATGTATTTCGTTATGTTTAATAACTCAATTCATGTTCATTTCGAGTGAAATTTTCTGAGTGAGATTAGGTAGAATTCAATTTTATTGCTCTGCCTGTTGGAAAATTTCATGTTCAGTGTTCGTCTTCTGTTGAAAAGGACTCATGTTACTATGCCCTTTTCACACTCCTCAGCAATCTCTCCGTTCCACGTTATTCCAAGCTAAATTGCTACACTTTCCGCCTACCTTGCCTCACGTAGTAATCTATGCCTTTGTATTAAATTCTCTATTCTTTGCTGACCGTTGGTCCCATACCATCCCAGAAGCTCGGTCATTCATGAAAATGGTTTCTTGTATCCCTATTCACTTACTCACCTAAGATCAATATTTCACTGTAAGCCATCTCAGATTGTTTTTGCTTATATATTCACTGAGCGTGACTCGGAGTGAGCCCTCTCATGTTCTGGTAGGGCTAGCTACCAGACTGAGCGTGGTTTGTGGTTACCCTAATTTTTTCCTTCCTTCAGCCTAAGGTAGATTTAGGTGCTAACACCTTCTCTGAAATTGGAGGTGTCTCATGATTTTCAAGGGTTGGGAAAGGAAAAACATGAAGAGGTTGATATTCACCATGCAATGAGATATGAACCAAATGCTCAAAGTTTTATCTAAATAAATCCCAATTTGTGCCTTCTTCAGGAAATTCATAACAAAGGTGAAGGAATCGATTAGAAAAATCCTAACCTAGTTCATTAGGATTCATTCTTAGTTGATTGATTCTTTTAAGAACATCTTGGTATCATAGCTATCAAATGATAAATGAAGCTTCTTGATGAGGTGTTCAAAAAAATGAATAGAAGAAAGTGGTAGGGTATGACACCATCGATTAACTTGACCTTAAAGTGTGAGGAAAAAAATAATACAAGCCACATTCTCACATTCAATTTCATACTGTTGATAGAAATCAATAAAAACATATGCATGCTTGGTAATGGATGTATCACCCTCACTATCAAACTTAAATTGCAACAAGTCATCAACTTGTTCCACGAACATGAAAAGTTTACTAGGGGATAGGTTGGAGAAAAATTCCAGGATTATGATTTGGGGAAGAGCCCTTTAATATAAGAGATTCAAAACAAACTCAATGGGCATATCTTGTCATATGGCCCTCCTTCTAGCACCATTTGTTTCTAGTGCTAGAATTCCGTCAACCAAGGGGGTCTCCTAGATGAAAAGCCCCAATTAGACTTCACACCATTTGGTGTGGTATCCCTTCCAGAATCTAACCCTGTCTGCCATGTATTCTTATAGATTTGCCTTGGATACAAAGTTGAGCACAAGAGACCAATGTACAAGTGTTTTTGGATTGGCAAGTGAGTATGCCTTTGTGGACTTTTCAACTACAGAATGTATCAAGGTTCTTCTACCGAAATGGGAGAGAATGATGAGCCTTTTCAAGAAAAATAATAGTACTAATATGGAAAAGACACACAAGCATAACATATAAACTAATAGTTGGAAAATTAATGAAATAGTTTACTTAGAAGCAATGATTCCTATAACACATACAACACACCTTCAACAAGATAAATACCAAAGCCTTTGAAATAGTTCAATTTACTTAGAACAGATGAATACAACATACATCACAAACATTCAAAGAATTTTCTTACAATATTTATGACATATGCATGAAAGTGTGTTGGCTCAGTGAGCTTTTGAATTAAGAAAAGGTTCCAAGATGCATCAACACAGTGAACACCACTAGCTCCAATAGTGGAGCATTAGAGAAGTCACTTTCTCCTCCAAAAGAACTATCTTCCCCTATAGTGCTCGGTAGGAGGAGACAAGGTGAAAATTCCTTGACATGAAAAACAAGGGTGTATATATAACAAATGGATGATCTATCACCTCCCTTGTGACTCTTGGGCTACCCTCATGACTGTTTGAGTTCTCAGTGACCTTTCGACTTCCTAAATGACTTTTCACATTACATAGATGGCCCTTGGACTTCCACTTTACATTACATCTCTCCAATATTGAATTAACATAATCCACTAATGATGTGGCAAATGATGACTCATGACAAGACATGACATGACATTTATGACATGGACTGCATGATGATGTGACAGTGTCAAGTTGTCCTTCTTGTTAATTTGTCTCTAATAAAATATGTATGCAATACTTTGCCTTCATGAGAGGTATTATTTTCTCTTCATATCCACCCTCCAAAGAGTTGTGAATCGGTTTGGAGTCTTCATGCGTTCCTGACCTTTGATCTTCTATTGTACTTTGGTGTTCCTTCATCTTCTCACTTGATGATCATCTTCTCTCTTTTTCTCCAAAGGTGTCTCATAGCATGGTCTCCTTCTCCTTTGCCTCCATCATCATCATGTGATGATAGGATAGAGTACCTACAACTAAAAACCACTCATGACAAGCCAACATTAGTTTGAAAAATCTTAATCTAACATGTTCCATGAAATCACTTGTTAGGGCTCGGACTGGGTGACTGATTGAGTGATTAACTCAAGGATTGTATAGTTTTAGAGGCCAAGGTATGATAATGAGGCTTTATGATACACAATGCGTATTTTGGGATGGCTAGGATCAAAGTATCTTGAAATTGATGGGTTCAAGAGCTCAAGGTTGGGGCTTGGGGCTTGAGGCTTCCCAATGCGCAGTTCTAGATGGATAGGCTTAAGGGACTACATAGTTGAGGGATTGAGAAGGTCAAGATTGAGGGTTAATCCTTGAATTTTTCCAATGCGTGGTTCTAAGAGGCCAAGCTAGGTGATTGTGCAGTTGAGGGGATCAAGAGCTTAAGGTTGAGGCTTAACGCTTGGAGTTTCCCAATGCGTAGTTCTGGTAGGAAAACAAGTTGGGAGATTGCGCATCTGAGGGGTTCAAGGGCTCAAGATTGATACTTGAGGCTTGAATTTTCCTAATGCACAATTCTGGAAGGAGAACAATATCATGGATTGTGCAGTTGCATAGCTCAAGGTGTTAGGTTGGAAGCTTGAGGCTTGACACTGCGCAGTGTGCAGTTGTGGCTAACTGGGGGTAGAAATTGCATAGTTCTAGAGCTCAAGGGCAAAGGCTGGGCACTATGACTATGGAGTGTGTAGTTCCAAGAGGAAAGGTTAGGGCTCAAGGGATGATACTATGCGATGCACAGTTCAGGAGGACTAAGTAAGGTCAAGTTACTTGGGAATACACTTTTCTTATTTGGCTAAGTGTGGGATCAGCGAGACCACAATGAACAGTAGAAAAACTTGACCATGATCACACACTTAGAGTATTTAATGACACAACATTGATCACTTAGAACATGTGAACAAAATAATTTCCTCAATGCAAGGACATTGCAACGACTTTTCCCAAGTGCGACACGAAATGTACACTTTGCGGCGACAATGAAGACACTTGTGCGACAGTGCTTGAAAAATTGGGAATGAGTGTGATACATGTCTACATGGTAAGACTGACTCATTAGCACCAAAATTACCCCTTGAAACAAGCCAGAACTACATTTTATATGATAGGCGACACTTCCCATGCCAAAATACGACCTTTTCTATATGAAGAGAAAAGTGTGAGCGACACTTATGATATTCGAACAACAGCAAAAGCAACACATGTGAGGACAAAGATAACATGAAAGAGACATTAACTAAAGTGAAATCAAGTTAAAGAAACAGTGAAAAACATGAAAGTGACACTTGTGAAAGCGAAGGCGTGTGAAAATGGCAGTTCGGAAAACTCACCGAAATAGAAGTGAAATCACAACCAAAAGTGATTGATTGTCAATTTAAAGTGCACATTTACTATCGACATAGGTTGAAAAATACATAGACACTATCTTGATGGATTACATCATGCCTGTTCAAGATCATGAAAAATAATGTGCTCGTGAACATGATACAGACTGAACATGTGTATGCAAGTTACTTCAACACTTATCGATCAACCATAAAGTAAGTATGGAACAAATAATCGCAAGATCCACAGTAGGCTCCAAAATCATTAGGGGAGTTTTGAGGTCTAAAATGGGCCTCCTAAGAAAAATGTACAACCAGAATAAGCTTTATAAGAACCAATAGGATTCAAGATGATGATGTCAACCATGGGGGATGATTCACCATTTTTGGAGTAAAAAAGTAAAATGATTAAAAAATAATAAAATAATAAAACTACTTTTTGAACTCGTATTTTCAACATATCTCTCTAAGGTTTTGCTCAAATTTCGAGCAGGATTACTCATTGGATGCAAAATTTAATTACTCATCTAAGGAGTACCCATGTTGCATACTTTCCATGGACCCTACTACATGAAAAATAAGAAATACATGAAAAAACGTGATTGCAATCACGTTTTTCATGTATATTTCATTTTTCGTGTAGCAAGTTCCATCAAAAGTATGCGACATCGGTACTCATTGGATGAGAAATCAAATTATGCATCCAACAGGTGTTGTCATTCAAAATTTGAGTAAACCCATAGGGAGATAAGTTGAAATACGAGTTGAAAAAATAGTTTTTCTTTTCTCCCTCTAAAATTTGATGATGTCATCTAATCTTATTTTATTATTTCCACTATTATTTTATAATTTCCTTAGGAGGCCCAATTTAGACCTCAAAATTCCCCTAATGTCAAATGTAGACCAAATTTTGGAGGGTAATTGTCACAACGCCAACATAATCGTAATGGAGACCCACATGTGAAGGTAAACTTTGTATGAGAAAACAATTATATTTTCGTCAGTGTTGTAGATATTATAGAGAATTCCATGTGCGTTAGATTTGAAAGATCATTCCTGCATCTGATATGTTGTTAACTAGTTGAAATTTTACAAAGTGAAGGTAAACACCTCCTTTTCAAACACCTAGACTTTTATTTGAAAATTGTCTTATTCATAGGAGAATTGGACAATTCAGTTTGAGCTATATCATAGCTATCTTACACTACGACAGTTCAATATTTAATATTGTGATTTGTTTTTGGTAGTGTCTTTTGCGATTTTATGGATTAGATTCCTTCTTGGAACTGGAGGGTGACTCTTCATGGAATGGGAAGGTGACTCTTGGGATTTATTTTTAAGTGATATTACTAGTCATGATATGCTTTTTATTTAGATTAGCAGCCAAAAACATAACCAAATTCCTAGAGTGTTGGCCTTCATGTAGTAAAAACAAATATCTAGATGAGTAGGTTCCTCCATTGAAAATACCCCTTGTGTATCTCATGAGCCCTCTGATACCAAAGAAATAGAATTTGAGGGGTAAATTGTTCAATATTGTTAGTTATAAGCAGTAGAGTTTTACAGGTAAATTGTTCATTATGAAGTGATTTATTTCTTAAATATGTTAAGAATTTTCTAGAAACCATGGGCACCTTCGAAGTTTATGATTATGAAACTAATTGACAATTATATCCAAAACTTTTCACCTTCTAACAATTAGACCACTTACATTGTAAATGGTTGATACATATAGGCAAGTAGCAATGGCTCGATGTATTCCCTAGGGATACCAATGAAACAATAGGTTGGATTAATGGATCAATATCCTTCATTCAATCATACCATAGAACAAATATCCTCATGGGATGAAGTATTTCCTTCAAGCTAGACTTTTAATAAAGGTAAAATATTTTTGTATATGATACCCAAAGTCCCTAGAGAGATGAGATGCTTTTCTCAAACCTCCTAGAGATGCACCTCCAAATATGCATGTTAAGAAACACAAAAACGGTAATAACATAATTGTCTTATTTGGTTGATATGACTACCGCTTGTTCCCTTATTGTTGTAGTTGATCCTTCAACATTGAAACCTCTGATTCAAATAAATAATTGCAATAGATCCGGAACCCCAAATATATGCTTCCATATAACATATGTCAATACTAATCACATTTCAAGATTTGTTGATAGATTCACTTCATTGTTCTGATGACAAAATTGTTTCAGTCTCAATTCAATTTCTCTCATTTAAAATGAGATTCTCTTTGTGTTGTGTAATCTCAGGGTTCACTTGAGAAATCAAATCCTTCTCTTTGTTGCACATTTGAAGAGGTATTTTTTGTTGGTGAGGCTTCTTAGTTGTTGGTTGTTCAAAATGATACAACAGTCCAAAAACTGGACTATAAATGGATCTCTATAAGCACCCTACCTACTGTATGAAACAAGCCTAAAGTGTCTGAGGGTCTGTTGTGGCCACAACCCCCCCATATATTTTTTCACAAAAGATATTGGGACCCTCCATGTCACTTGGTTAATGCCATTATTTTTATGCTTGTTTTCCTTTGTTCAGAGTGTTTTCGACTTATTTCAATTTTGGTCACTTATGATTCTATTATGCTTGTCTCCTTGCTTGCTTTCCAATGACTAAGGTTTCACGCAAATCCATTGCATAGTTTAAAAGTTCCAGTTGATCTAAATTGATCATTTTTCTACACCTAAACCTTAAAGGTATGTAAATATACATTTTGTATAAATTAAACTAATGTTAACATGTAAATAAAATTTAATTAACTTAACCATTTTCTTTATTTATTTAATTTAATTAATAAAAATTCAGTAAATATAATTTTAATTATTTAATCTATTTTTTTAATATATTGTATTTATTTTAATGGATTAATATATCAAATATTTCAAACCCAATGGGATATATACAATAAAACAGAACTCATATTACAAAATGTAAACCAAAATAAACTCATAATATATGTACATTGTATTATTAAAATCATACTACAAAACATAAACCAAAATAAACTTTATTGAAATTATTGCATATATTATATTATTACATATGTAAATTATAAACTAACAAAGGAAAAAAAGAACCATGTAATTACTATATATTAACGATACAAAATCAGCCTGCTACTTTGTGCAAATTTTTACGACCTTAACTATGCAAATATTTATATCATTAATAGCTCTCCGCTGAATTTTCCAAATTTAGTGTTATATTACCAAGTCGTATTCCAAAGGAATAACATGATTCTGCACGCATAGAATTCAATTATGGAGATCGTTGTTATGGAAAACTCAAGATCACTAAAAATAAACTTCACGATATCAGATATATCATGCAGGAAATCCGAGATCATTCAAAGGAAATCACACGTAATCCGAGATCATTCAAAGGAAATCACACATATGCACAATACATGACTAAGTTTGGGCTCCATAAAATCTGAAGATTTATTCCACAAACGCATGCTGATTAAGTGTTATAAAGTCGAGTTTACATGGCTTTGGATTGACATTGAATGGGTGTAATATTAAAGTATTTTTTGTTATAGGTTACTAGTTCAAATCCCTAGTGAGTCTTAACTTAAAAAAAAAAAATATTGTTCCATAAGATAACATGAAATCACAAGATCCATTCACGAAGATGCTATGCAAAGATATAGATATCATGGAATAGAAGGAGTCAATCATTTACCATAATGAAATATTTGTATTGAGCTATTGAAGTGATACATAGATAAATAAACAAATAAAACATAGTTGGGGTGAAATAACTTAGTTAAGTTGGTTTTATTTTTCATTGGTTTTATTTCGAAAGATTCACTCATTGATTTCATTGTTGTGCAGGTTTAAAAAATCAAATATTTTGAGAAGGATTTCATGTGGCCAAGTCAACATAAAATCAATTTGAAATCTTAAGAAAAATTGAAGAATAAGATTCCATATGAGATTGCAGAAACCGACAACTAGAGCGCATTAAATCACAAAATATTTTAATTGTTCTTTTTTGTTGTCTATGGTGTTGCATGAATGACAAATATCATATTGTTAGTTGTATGTGATCCCAAACATATAAGTCTCCATAACGTTTCAAACCCCTTTACAAAAAATGTGTAGCCATCATTAAAATTAAAATTGATCAATGAATTCAAATAGATGGACATGTTATCATTGTTAACTATTTAGCATATTGATAGCAAGTCTCTTGTTGTTTTAATCATGATTGTTTTATGAGAACTATTTCCTTAATGTAGTCATGTCACTGATTTTGAATTCATTTATTTGAAGTTGGATGTGTCTGCAATAGACATCTGATAACTATTTATTAAATGGTAGTATGTGCATATCTATTTCAGGCCAAGAGGTAACTCCTCAAATCGAATTGTTTTATTGCATTAAGATGGATCATAGACCTATACATGGATCCAGAGACTCTTGGATTTCATCTCCCAGTGTTTCCTCATCTTCTAATTCTCCTTATTTTTCAATTTACAATATTTACATGGATTTACCTAATCCCATAGTTTAGGTGTCAACATTCCCCCCCTTAATCTCAAAGGATGTTGGTTAGTCCAAACATCATTCTGAATCTTTCAAACTTTTCTCTTCCAAGCGCTTTGGTCAAGATGTTTTTAATCTACTCATTTGTGGAACAATGGCATAGGTGGATTTCTTGGCCTCAACATGATGTCTAATCAGATGGTATTTTGTATTGATGTGCCTCATTCGATCATGGAACTTTGGCTTCTTGGCCAGATTTATTGCAAAATTTTTCTCAATCATGAGAGGAGTTGAATGCACTTGTTTCTCCTGCAAATATTCCAAAATTATCCTGAGCCACAAAATTTCCTTTGTTGCTTTAGTTGCTGCCACATATTCTGCCTCAGTTATGGAATCTACTAGAACTTATTCTTTGCGTGACCTCCAGGAGATAGCTCCTGATCCAAGACTCATAACATATCTTGAAGTAGATACCTTGATTTATTTATCTCCATCGAAGTCTAAATCAGAGTATCCAATCAAGCTGAGGTCACCCATCTATGTATACATAAGTCCAAAGTCTTGAGTTCCCTTCAAGTACTTTAGAACTCTTTTTGCAGAAGACTAAAGACCCTCACAAGGATTTGCATAAACCTAGAGAGGATTCCAATAGAAAATGAAATTTCTAGTCTGGTATTAGTTAGCTAGGTGAGACTTCCTACAAGGTGTTTATACTTCATTGCATCCTCAAATTCGTTTCCTTCATTGGATGTGATCTTTAAGTTCTATTCCATTGGAGTAGTTGAAGGATTTCACTTAGTGATGCCAAACCTATTCAATAGATCTCCAATTTACTTCTTCTGAGAGAGGAATATAAACTTAAGATGTTCAGTTACGTCAATACCATGATAGTAGTGAACATAGCCCAAATATGTCATTTCAAAACCTTTCCTCAATTCCATATTTATGGATGCAATGTAGCTCTCATTTTTCCCTATCGTCAGAAGATCATCTACATACACCATAAGATATACAACTATTTTTCCAACTTTCTTGACAAACAAAGTTGCATCATCAAGATCCTAATGTTTGAAGTTGAGTTTTAGAAGATGCTCAATTAACATCTCGTACCAATCTCATGGTGTTTGCTTGAGGCCATACAAGGACTTTACTAGCTCTCATACCTTATGTTCCTGACCCTTCACAACAAATGCTTTTGGTTGGGTCATAAAAGCATTCTCTTTCAAATCTTCATTCAAGAAAGCAAATTTTACATCCATTTGATGGACTTTCCAACCATTCTATGCGTCCAAGGCAAAGAGTGTCTGGATGGTAGCCCATTTTTTTGTGGGGGAAAAATTCTCCTCATAGTCAACCCCTTCCTTCCGTGAAAAACCTTTTTCCACAAGCTTTCCTTTGTGCTTATCAAGTGAGCCTTATGCTTTATACTTGTTCTTGAAGACCCACTTGCAGACTATTGGTTTGGTTCCTAATGGAGGATCAACCAGCTTCCAAGTGCAATTTTTTATCAAGGAATCATATTATTTATGCATCGCTTCTTTCCATTCATCATGAGAAGTGACTTATTTAAAGGAAGTTAGTTCAAAATCTGTAGACAAATTCTATTCACAATCTTAAGAAACATCCCTATCAATAGGTGAATCAGAATATTCTACATCACCTCCATCTTTTCTAGTTGAGCTTCTTGTTCATGTCTTTTCAACCTCATCAGGATGAACACTTTCAAGTGTCTTTGTCAGCCATTTTGGAGGACCTTTCTGAGATGGCCCGGGCTTCTTAGTTGAATGAGATGGGGCTGAATCGATATTTAGTCTCCCAATTCTACCAATGACATCACTCAAAGTGTCATCAATGGTTGGAGCTTCATGTGGGGGAGAGAGTGCTTTAGAAGAAGATTCAATAGGTTGATCCAGTATAGGAATCCCCCCTTCAAGATCTGGAATCTCATTATCAAATTCTTGAAAAGACTTTGCATCTGAATCTATCCAAGTGATCAAGCTTCCACTCAACAACATTTTCAGTCTTGGACGATTCAAGAAATATCCCATCTCTAGATATTATAAACTTCTCATTTAATTCGTCACAGAGACAGTGTGCTTTGGATGTATTTGAGTACCCCAAGAAGATACACTTAAAACTCCTTGCATTGAGCTTGTTTCTATGTTCCTTAGGTATCAAGGCATAACAGGTGGAACCAAAAACCCTAAGATGCCTCACCAAATGTGGCCATACCACATTTCATAGGGAATCTTGTTTTTGATAGCATTAGATGGACACTGATTCTTTATATACACATCACATAGAACTACATCAACCCAAAACATCACTTTCACATTCTTGAAAAACATCATGGAACACACCATATTTAAGACTGTCATGTTCATTCTTTCAACTACTTCATTCTGTTGAGGATTATAAGGCACAATTGTTTGATGTTTGATCCCATGTTGGAGAGGATAGTTTTCAAATTCATTTAAAGTGTATTATTTTCCATTATCAGTGTGAATAGAGCCAATATGAGATTGTTCATCATTTTCGATCCATGCATGAAAGTTCTTGAATGTTTCAAAAGCTTCATATTTGTTCTTCAATAAATAAACCCAACACATTTTGGTGTAGTCATCAATAAATGCCATCATATATTTATTACCATTTGCAGAAGGAACAATAATATCACCACATAAATCAAAATGAATGAGTTCAATTTTTCTATGTGTTATGGAATGAGAATAGTGAAAAGACTATTTTTTGTGTTTTCCTAAGATACAAGCATCGCATTGCTTAAGTTTTCTAGGAATTGTAGGAAAACTAGTAACACCATTTTTCTTCAACAAAAAAATGTTGTCATAGTTCAAGTGTCCAAATATAGCATGCCATAAAAGACTTGATGGAAATGTAGCTTCATCATAGTGAGAAATTTATGAGAAGTTTTGTGCATGAGCGGAGGTTCCTTGCAACTTCAAAAGTCTTTCTTCTTCTATCACCATCATGACAAGTGAGTGATTTGATGATTTTCTCACCTCTACCTTGCCACAAAATATATGAATGGAGTGTCCTTGCGAGGAGATGTGGACCATAGACATCAAGTTTCTCCTTATCTTTGGGAGGTATAGAACATCATGTAGAAGAACTTTTGGAAGCCTAGGTAGTTTGAGCATGATGGTGTCAAGCCCTGATGGCTTGAGTTTTGACTTGTCTTCAAAGTATACTGCTCCATCAACATTTTCAATGAATTCTTAAAAGAAACATCTCCTGAAATTAATGTGGCAAGTTTCTCCCGAATCAAGAAACTAATCATATTTCCATGAAGCAAGTGAAGCATTGAATAAGTCTTCAGTTACTTGGGTGCTTTGAATTTCCCTTTATCATTTGTTTTACCTTTCCTTTCATTTCTTTCCTACCCAATTCAGTCCCAACACAGCTTACAAGTGGAAGCATCATGTCCATATCTATTTCATTGTATGCAATGAAGATTAGAATTTTCTAATTGGAATTGTTTGGCCCCCCTTCCTCTAAAATTATTCCTTCCTATTCATCTTCAGCCACCTCTCCCTCTAGAAGAATCTTGTGCTTGATTCTTATCTCAATGTGCAAGACACACAACTTCTTTACAAGACTGAGGAGTTGTCTTCTTCCCAAAATCCTTCTCTCTCTCAGCAAACTTCTTCTCAAGGGATTCAAAGGTAATCTCTTAAGATTGTCACTTGCTTGCAATGACTCAAGATGTGCCTTGACATATGCTATGAGAGGAACATCTATTTCAAAACGAGTGGCTTTTATGTCATGCATGATGGATCTTACCTCTGATGCTAAGGAAAGAGGGTCATTAATTTTCAACTCAAGATTGAAAAAATTGATCATCAATTGAACAACTTCAAGTGATCAGGTGCTCAGTATTTAGCTCAAAAATCAAAGTTCTCAGAATGGCTCCAAACCTGAACAACTGCGTCTGTCTCGGAAAAAAGATTCTAACACAACTCATTTAACTAAAAATTGAGTTCGTATGAGGAAGATATCACGTTTTGTCTACTTTACCAAACAAAAGAAATAAAAAAAATGCATAGTCACTACATAGTCAGTAATCTATACTACTGACATGGGAGGTGACTATGCAAGGTCAATGGTGGTCAATGCTTAATCATGGTTCGACAAGTTTCAAGTGTTGGTTGGTTTTTAGGTTGGTGACGTCGCATGATTTGGTTGGTTAATGGAGAACCAATGAGGAGGGGACAAGTGGCAAGCTCGGAGGCTGCCATGTGTCCCTCCCCAAAGGTTTCCTCGATGCGCAGTGTGACAAAATTTTGTGGTAGGTCGGGGGGTCAAACCCGGGACCTACACCAAACAACCACAAAACATTGTCATTACACCACCAAATTACAACTTAACCATTATACTCTCCACATATATTTGAATTTTAATGTGGTTAGAATTGGGGGTTAGGAGGGCCAACTCTCCCATGTGAACACCCCAGCAGTAACATCAAACCATTATCCAAATGGTAGACAACACACACCATAACCAGCCTCCACTAACACTGTCAAGTTAATGGTTAGTAAAACTATTATTTGCGCTAATCACATTTAGTGATTAATTAAGCACGATTGACACTAATTAAACTCTAGTTTGACTTGGAGGGAATTTCGGCGGACCTCCAAAATCGGTGCCAGCTATAATTTTAGTGAAGTTAACTAGAGTTCCTCTTGTTTTAGAGGAGTTTTCCTAGGGAAAATTGTTTTGAGCATAACTGGAGAAAAATTCGACAAAATTGAGCTCAGGAAAAGGTGTTCCTAGCTAATTGGAGCATTCTGAACACATTGAAGCAGGTTTAAGGAGAAGTATATCTTTGTAAACAACATTTTTTTCCATATTGAGCTAATATAGAGGCCTAAACCATGGAAGCTTGACCAAAGAGATATAGCCTAGGAGGGGTGAAATCCTTCATCAAAACATTGTGTTAAGTGTTCATGTTGATGGTTTGTTGTACTTTTCATTGTCGTTGTTTAGCACTTGTTTCTAATGCTATTTTTTTCATGTATTTCACATAAAACTTGATAAAAATTCCCTGATTCCAATCACAAACACCATAAGAGAACCATGCACATGAAGAAAATGACAAGAATTTGTATATAAATCTGAAGTTGAAATTAGCACACAAAACTAACATTCAACAACAGATCAAGTTGGTATCAAAGCATAGCTTTATTTTCTTAATTGCTTGAGGTTTGTGTAAGTAGGGTTTTCATGGCTGTAAAATTGTGATGCTTACAAGGTTAAATTTGCAGAGGGGAGAAGGGAATCTATTGGTTGCAACTCTTGAGGTAATGCCCAGAAGAAGGAGAGCCACAAGGCCACAATCTCCACCCAAAGTTCCAATTCTAGCTGCACTTGAAACACCTCAATTTTTACCTTCAATTGAGATTGAGGAGGTACAAGCAGTACCATAAGCTAAGCTTGAATCCAAAGCCATCATGTCTAAAGCAAGAGAGGCTGAAGTTATTTCAGAAGAGGAAGCATTCAAGAAATCTTTCTACCACTAGATTGACATGGTTAGACTCCTATATGAAGAGAAGAACACTAGAATGGATGGAGAGAGTTCTAAGCCTCGACATAGAGAAGGAATCTTAGGAGATAAAAAATATGAGAAGAAGGATTCAAAGGCTGGTGGAGGAAAGCCACCTCCATCTCCACCATATTCATCTTCATCATCCTAAACATCTCAAACAGTGATATATTTCACTTCCACCACAAAATTGCTCATACTCATTCCCAAACCCCGAAAGGAAAAACTCCCTTACTAAAATTGGACATTAAGTTTGAGCTTCCCATGTACAATGGTGAAGTGAATGCATAAAGGTTAGACAATTGGATTCTACAATTGAAGGTTTACTGTAGAATTCAGAATCTTCAAGAAGATGACATAAAGATCCAGTTGGCTTCATTGAGGCTAGAAGGAGCAGCCCTAGTCTGGTGGGAAGCAAAGACTCAAGAGGAAATATGAATTGATGGTAAGATATCCATTTCTTGGGTTGAATTTGTTTCTGCAACTAAAATACAATTTTATCCATTAGCTTATATAAAAAAATCCATTATGAGTTGGTAGAATTTTAGGCAGCTAAAATTCCAAACAATCCAAGACTATACATAGGGGTTTAGAAAGAGGGATTCATTATTAGAAGTAAATTTGAATTCCTAAGATACATGGTTCAAATATAGTATGGGTTTACATTCCTACCTAAAACATAATATCCTTATCTTCAATCCAAGAAATTTGGATGACGTATCTGTGCAAGCCATGCAACTTGAAGCAAGGGGAAAGAACGTTCAGGAAGAGGGTAGTAAGAAGAAGCCACTCAATAGTAAGGAGAAAGAGAAGGGAGGAAAATGGAAGGGAAAGAGAAACGAAAGTGTGAAGAAAGAAGGGGAGGAAACTATATGCCAACATTATTCCAAATCTGGGCATGATGAAGCCCATTGTTGGAAAATACATATTGAACTAATCCATAAGAAACAAAACAATAAGGGAAAACAAAAGACAACTACTACCACACAACATGACCTTGGATCAGATTCTGGTGATGAGACAAAGATTTTATCCATGGTTACAAAAGGAAAAGAAGTTGTTGCAAGCACTAGTTCCTCACACAATCATAACAACACTCCAAATGAAGAATCAAGAATAGAATTGTTCCATGTAAGGGTAATTTCAAATCATACAAAGATTGATGCATTATTTGATAGTGGGTCACAATCAAACTTAATTTCAGAAGACTTGGTCAAAAATCTTAACCTTGAAACTGTACCTCATCATAAGCCATATCCATTGGGTTGGATAGTCAATAATGCAAACTTACAGGTTACAAGGAAATGTTTATTCAAGTTCGCCATTACTGAAAAGTTTATTGATGAAGTTGAGTTAGATGTAGTTCCACTTGACATCTCAGGAATCATTTTGGGTAGTCCATATTTGTATGATAGGAAAGCAGTATTTTATCACCATGAGAACAAATACTTATTGCTCAAGAATGGAGTGGAGTACATTGTGAGAGCCCATCGCAAAAAGCTGAACATTTCTTTGGTTAATGCAGGGTAGATGAAGAGACTAGTAAATGCAAGTAAAAATTTTGTGCTTCTCATGATCAAGAAAAGGAATGATATTTATTATGAATCTTTTGGAGGTTGTGATGACAAATTAAAAGCTAGTTTGTTTGATGTGGTAAGAAAGAACGACGAGATTTTTCAGGAACCAAAGGGGTTACCTCCTAAGACAGGAATTCAACATGAGATACTGCTATAGCAGGATGTTCCACTTCCAAACATTGGCATGTATCACATGTCGATTATGGAGAGCATGGAAATCAAGAAGAAAATTCAAGAATTTCTGAAAAAGGTATCATACACCCATCTACTTCGCCATGTGTTTCGCCCATTGTTTTGGTGCCAAAGAAGGACAGGACTTGGTGCATGTGTGTGGATTTCCATGCATTGAACAAAATCACGGTAAATAATCATTATCCACTCCCAAGAATTGATGATTTGCTTGGTCAGTTGATGCATGTAAAGTATTTCATTAAGTTAGACTCATGAAGTGGTTATCATCAAGTTAGAATAACTGAAGAGGACATTTGGAAAACGCATTTGAAACTAAACAAGGATTGTTTGAGTGGCTTGTAATGCCTTTCGGTCTTACAAATGCTCCAACCACTTTCATGAGAGTTATGAATGATGTATTGAGACCATTTTTAGAAGAATTTTTCATTGTTTACTTAGATGATATTCTCAAATTCAGCAAACCCAGAGATGAACATGTCATGCATGTAAACAAAGTACTTGATGTCTTAAGAAAAGAATAGTTGTTTTTAAAGATGTCAAAGTGTGAATTTGGCAATACTTCTTTAGTGTATTTGGTACACATTGTTGGAGGAGGTGAGCTGAAGATAGACCCCTCTAAGGTTGAGGTCATTCTGAATTGGCCCAAGCCCAATACAATTAGAGAGGTAAGAAGCTTTCTTGGGGCGGCACAATATTGGAGGAAATTTATTGCTAATTTTTCTTCCATTGTAGCTCCATGACATGCATTGACTAGTTTCAAGAAATTATTCCATTGGGGCGATGCACAACAAAAAGTGCTTAATGATTTAAAGCAAAAGATTAGTTCAGAACCGATATTGGCTCTTTCGGAACTTAGACAACCATTTGAGATTAAAATGGATGCTAGTGATTATGCCATGGGAGCAGTTCTTATGCAACATGGTAAGCCCATTTCATTTCATTTTGAAATTTTTAATGGGGTTGTGACTAACTATAACAATTATGACAAAGAACTTTACGCATTGGTACAAAGTGCCAAAAAATGGAAACACTACTTGATGGGTAGGAAACCATTATCCATACCGACCATCAAGAATTGTAGTAATTACAACCATAGTCAAAGTTGCAGTAGTAATGACACTTCATATGGATGGTTTTTCTACAATAGTTTCATTTGGTTTTCAAGTACAAAAAGGGAATCTAAAATAAGGTCGCTGATATGCTTTCAAGGCCTATTGTAAATTCATCTATTATACTCAAGCATAATTATGTTTTGCATGAAAGTTACATTGAGAAATACGCATATGATAATGACTTTCGAGATGTGTATGCAATCTTGAGTCAATGAAACCAAATTGAAGAGTTGGATTACCATGTACATAACAGTTTGTTGTATCACTTGGGCAAGTTGTGTATTCCACAGGGAGAAAGAAACAATATCATAAGGGAGGCACACACTTCATTGATTACTGGACACTTTGGTGTAGGAAAGACAATAGAGAATCTCTAAAGGTATTGTTATTGGCCACGCATGTTTGATAATGTATCTCGTTTCATTAGATGATGTTCTTTGTGTGCAACAAGTAAGACTAGAAATAGAAAACTAGGATTGTACACTCAACTTCCGGTACCTTCACGTCCATGGGAGAGTATCTCAATGGATTTTGTAGGAGGTCTTCCATTGTCATGGAAAGGTCATGATTACTTGTATGTAGTTGTAGATAGGTTCAGCAAAATGTGTATACTAACACCATGTAAAGAGAAAATTACAACTAAACAAATATCTCACCTTTTCTTCCAAAACATTTGGGTTCATTTTCATCTTCCTACTTGCATTGTAAGTGATTGAGATTCTCAATTTGTTGGGAATTTTTGGTCAAATTTGTGGGACATGATGGACACTAAGTTGAAGAAGAGTACAACCTTTCATCTACAAACAGATGGACAAACCGAGGTGGTCAATAGGATAGTCATTCATCTTCTTAGAGGATATTGCAACAAACATCCCAAGTTGCGGGATAAATAATTGCATTACATACAACATGCATACAACAGGGCAAAGAATTCTTCCACAAACACATCGCCATTTGAGGCATGTTTTGGGTACTTGCCAAGATCGCCATTGGACTTCATATTTTAGAAAGATGTCGCCATTGATGGTCACAATAAAATCGATAAGGCAATGAAGTTCATAGAGAAAATTCAATTGATACATCACATAGTGCAGGAACAGTTGGAAAAGAGTCAAAGAAGCTACAAGGCAAGGCATGACAAAAACTGGGTCGATCAAAAATTTCAAGTTGGAGATGAAGTTTAGAAAAGAAAGACTTAAAGGGGAAGGTAAAAAGCTTAAGCCAATCCATTATGGTCCTTTTAAAATTCTGGAAAAGATTGATAAAAATGCATTTAAGCTAGATTTGCCTCCTTATATGCAAATATACTCCCTTGTTAATGTTGAGAATTTGAGATTGTTTGAGCCTCCTTTCATTGATGATCAAGGAAAGCATGTTCATCTACCATCAATAGATGATTTCTCGCAAGAATATCTTGATGAGCTTCATCAAGATCTCATACTTGAGAGAAGAACTAGAACTTCAAAGAGAGCGAATGTCGAATACCTTAGAGTGGGACTAAAGGGACAACAGCCTTCTAAGGCCAAATGGTTGCAAATGAGAAGATGATGGAGCTGTACCCTCACCTACTAAACAATTGATAGTATCTTTTCGGGTCCAAAAGGCTTCTAGTGGGGGGGGAATGATCAGGTGCTCAACATTTAGCTCAAAAATAAAAGCTCTCAAAATGGCTCGAAACTTGAACGACTGCAACCGTCTTGGTCCTAATGCAACTCATTTCATTGACAACTGAGTTCATTTGAGGAATATATCACGTTTTTTCCACTTTACCAAATATAATAAATTTAACAAAAAATGCACAGTCAACAGTCTGTATTGCAGATGTGGCAGGTGACTGTGCAAGGTCAACAGTGGTTAATGCTCAATCATTGTTAGATAAGTGTCAAGTTTTGGTTGGTTTTCAGGTCATTGACATGGCATGATTTGGTTGGTTAATGGAGGACCAATTAGGAGGGGACAAGTGACAAGCCTAGAGGTTGCCACGTGTCCCTCCCTAAAAGTCGGCTCGGTGTGTAGTGTGACAAAATTTTGTGGCAGGCCTGGGGGTTGAACTCGAGACCTGCACCGAACAACCACAACACATTTCCATTACACCATTGCATTACAACTCAAATATTATAATCTCCAAATATATTTGAATTTTTATGTGGTTAGAGTTTGGGGTTAGGAGGGTAGCCCGTGGGCCAACCCTCCCATGTGAACACCCCGACAGTAACATCGAACCATTACCCAAATGGAGGACAACGCACACCATAACCAGCAGCAACATAACATGAACTCCAAATAATGTTGCATGTGACCTTGCCTCTGCATAACCATCTAGCCAACCATTTGGAAACTACATGGATTAAAGACCATAACCATTAGCATTATGCCATTGCATGTGTCCACCTCAACCAACACTGTCAGAGTTAACGGTTAGTAAAATCACGATTTATGTTAATCATGTTTAATGATTAATTAAGAATTGTTAACACTAATTAAACTCTAGTTTAACTTGGCGGCAATTTTGGAGGACCTACAAAATTAGCGCCAACTGCAAGTTTAGTGAAGTTAACTGGAGTTCCTTCATTTTAGAGGAACTTCCCTAGGGAAAATTGTTTTGAGCACAACTGGAGCAAAGTTCGACCAAATTGAGCTCAGGAAAAGGTGTTCCTAGCTAATTGGAGCATTCTGAACACATTGAAGTAGCTTTCAGGAGCAGTAGATCTTTGTAAACAACATTTTTTCGATATTGAGCTAATATAGAGACCCAAGGCATGAAAGATAGACCAAGGAGATGTAGCCTAGGAGGGGTGAACTCCTTCATCAAAACATTGTGTTAAGTGTTAATGTTGATGGTTTGATGTACTTTTCAGTTTTCTTGTTCAACACTTATTTTTAATGCTATTTTGTTCATGTATTTCACATAAAACTTGATAAAATTTCACTATTTCCAATCACAAACACCATAAGAGAACCATGAACATGAATAAATTGACAAGCATTTGTGTATAAATCTGAAGTTGAAATTAGCACAACAAAACTAACATTCAACAACAGATCAAGTTGGTATCAAATAAAAGTTTTATTTTCTTGATTGCTTGAGTTTTGTGCAAGTAGGGTTTTAATGGTTGCAAAATTGTGATGCTTACAAGAATAAAGTTGCAGAGAGGAGAAGGGAAAATTTTGGTTGAAACTCCTAAGGTAATTCCTAGATGAAGGAGAGCTAGAAGGCCACAATCTCCACCCAAAGTTCCAATTCCAGCTGCACTTGAAAACATCTCAAGTTTTACCCTTCATTTGAGATTAAGGAGGTACAAGCAGTACCAGAAGATGATCTTGAATCCAAATCCATCATTTCTTAAGCAAGAGAGACTGAATGTATTTAAGAAGAGGAAGCATTCAAGAAATATTTCTATGACTTGACTGACATGGTTAGAATCCTCTATGAAGAGAGGAACATGAGAATGGCCATAGAGAGTTCTAAGCCTCCACATGGAGAAGGAAGCTCAAGAGATAAAAAAGACGAGAAGAAGGATTCAAAGGGTGGTGGAGGAAAGCCACCTCCATCTCCACCATCTTCATCTTCCTCGTCATCTTCATCATCCTCAACATCTCAAACAACAACATCTTCCACTTCCACCACAAAAACTACTCATACTCATTCCCAAACCCCAAAAGGAAAAAATCCCCTACTCAAATTGGACGTTAAGTTTGAACTTTCCATGTACAATGGTGAAGTGAATGTAGAATGGTTAAACAATTAGATTCTACAATTGGAGGTTTACTATAGAATTCAGACCTTCAAGAAGATGACATAAAGATCCAATTGGCTTCATTGAGGCTAGAAGGAGCAGCCCTAGTATGGTGGGAAGCAAAGACTCAAGAGGAAATGCGAACTCATTGTAAGATATCCATTTCTTGGGTTGAATTTTTTTCTGCAATTAAAAGACATTTTTATCCTTTAGCCTGTATGAAAAAATCCATTATGAGTTGGCAGAATTTTAGGCAGCTCAAAGGCCAAACAGTCCAAGACTATACCCATGAGTTTAGAAATAAGGCTTTGTTGTTATTAGTAAATTTGAATTCCCAAGATACACTATTGAAATATATTGGGGGTTTACATTCCTACCTAAAACATTCTATCCTTATGTTCAATCCAAGCAATTTTAGTGAGGTATGTGTGCAAGCCATGCACCTTGAAGCAAGGGGATTCAAGAAGAGGGTAGTAAGAAAAAACCATTCAAGGGTAAGGAGAAAAAGAAGGGAGGAAAATGGAAGGGAAAGAAAAATGAAATTGTGAATAAAGAAGGGGAGAAAACTATATGCCAACATTGTTCCAAATCTGGGCATGATGAAGCCGATTGTTGGAAATTACAATCCGAAATAAGGCCTAAGAAACAAAACAATAAGGGAAAACAAAAGACGACCGCTGCCACAAAACATGACATTGGATCAGATTCTGATGATGAGACCAAGATTTCAGACATTGTACAAAAGGAAAAGAAGTTTTTGCAAGCACTAGTTCCTCACACAGTCATAACAACACTCCACATGAAGAATCAAGGATATAATTGTTCCATGTAAGGGTAATTTCAAATCATACAAAGATTGAAGCATTATTTGATAGTGGGTCACAATCAAACTTAATTTCAGAAGACTTGGTCAAAAACCTTAACCACCTTAACCTTGAAACTGTACCTCATCATAAGCCATATGCATTGGGTTTGATAGTTAATAATGCAAACTTACAGGTTACAAGGAAATGTGTATTCAAGTTCACCATTATGGAAAAGTTTATTGATGAAGTTGAGTTAGATGTATTTCCACTTGACATCTCAGGGAATCATTTTGGGTATTCCATATTTGTATGATAGGAAAACAATATTTTATCACCATGAGAACAAATACTTATTTCTCAAAAATGGAGTGGAGTACATTGTGAGAGCCCATCGCAAAAATCTAAACATTTCTTTGGTTAATGCAGGGCAGATGAAGAGACTAGTAAATGCAAGTAAATATTTTGTGCTTCTCATGATCAAGAAAAATAATGATATTGATTATGAATATTTTGAAGGTTGTGATGAGAAATTAAAATTTGATTTATTTGATGTGGTAAGAAAACATGACAAGATGTTTCAGGAACCAAAGGGGTTACCTCCCAAGAGGGGAATTCAGCGTGAGATATAGTTGCAACAGGATGTTCCACTTCCAAACATTGGCATGTATTGCATGTTGATTATGGGGAGCATGGAAATCAAGATGCAAATTCAAGAATTTTTTAACAAAAGTATCATACACCCATCTACTTCTCCATGTGATTTGCCCATTGTTTTGGTGCCAAAGAAGGACGGGACTTGGCACATGTGTGTGGATTTCCGTGCGCTGAACAAAATCGTGGTAAAGAATCGTTATCCACTCCCAAGAATTGATTATTTGCTTGATCAGTTGAGGTATGCAAATTATCTCATTAAGTTAAACTTACGAAGTGGTTATCATCAAGTTATAATAGTTGAAGAGGACATTTGGAAAACCACATTTAAAACTAAACAAGGATTGTTTGAGTGGCCTGCTATGCCTTTCGGTCTTACGAATTCTCCAACTACTTTCATGAGAGTTATGAATGATGTATTGAGACCATTTCTAGATAACTTTGTCATTGTTTACCTATATGATATTCTCATATTCAACAAATCCAGAGATGAACATGTCATGCATGTAAACAAAGTACTTGATGTTTTGAGAAAAGAACAATGGTTTTTAAAGATGTCAAATTGTGGATTTGGAAAGACTCTTTTTTTGTATTTGGGACACATTGTTGGAGGAGGTGAGCTGAATATAGACCCTCTAAGGTTGAGGTAATTATGAATTAGCCCAAGCCTAATACAGTTATATAGGTAAGAAGCTTTCTTGGGGCAGCACAATATTGGAGGAAATTTAATGCTAATTTTTCTTCCATTGAAGCTCCATTACATGCATTGACTCGTGTCAAGAAAGGTTTACATTGGGGGGATGCACAGTAGAAAGAATTTGATGCTTTAAAGGAAAAGATCAGTTCCACACCAGTATTGGCTCTTCCGGATGTGAGACATCCATTTGAGATTCAAATGGATGCTAGTGATTATGCCATGGGAGAAGTTCTTATGTAGCATGGTAAGACCATTTCATTTCATTTTGAATTTTTTAATGGAGTTGTGACTAATTATCCCACTTATGACAAAGAACTTTATGCATTAGTACAAAGTGTCAAAAAATGGAAACACTACTTGATGGGGAAGGAAACCATTATTCATACCGACCATCAACCATTGCAGTCCTTACTGTCACAGTCAAAGTTGCAGCAGTCATGACACTTTAGATGGATGGGTTTTCTACAACAGTTTCATTTGGTTATCAAGTACAAAAAGGGAATCTACCATAAGGTATGTGATATGATTTAAAGGCCTATTGTAAATCCATCTATTACACTCAAGCATAATTCTGTTTTTCATGAAAGTTACATTGAGAAATATGCATATGATAATGACTTTCGAGATGTGTATGCAATCTTGAGTCAAGGAAACCAAGATGAAGAGTTGGATTACCATGTACATAATAGTTTTTTGTATCACTTTTGCAAGTTATGTATTCCACCATGGAAAATTTTAGGGGCTAATGTTCGTCCAGTGGGCTAATTTTTCATGATTTGTCCATAAAAAATATTCGCCAAATTCCAATTTTATAAAAGACGATTCGCCTAAATTTTAGAATATAAAATTGTTTTACCTTAAAAATCGCCAACATTATATAGAGACTATATATAAAATCATTATAAATTTGAATAATTTTACAAATATATCAATAAATTTTATAGTTTGCTTATTATGGATTAGTGAGATTCGCCATGTTTTGAAACTTCAAGAAAATTTTCCATCCTTAAAATTTTCCTTGTATTCCACATGGAGAAATAAACAATATCATAAGGGAGGTGCACACTTCATTGATTGCTGGACACTTTTGTGTAGGCAAGAAAGTAGCAAATCTCGAAAGGTATTATTATTGGCCACACATGTTTGATAATGTATCTTGTTTCATTAGAGAATCTTCACTGTTTGCAACAAGTAAGCCTAGCAATAGGAAACTAGGATTGTACACTCCACTTTCGGTACCTTCACGTCCATGGGAGAGTATCTCAATGGATTTTGTAGGAGGTCTTCCATTGTCAAGGAAAGGTCATGATTACTTGTATCTAGTTGTAGACAGGTTCAGCAAAATGTGTATACTAACACCATGTAAAAATAAAATTACAGCTGAACAAACAACTCATCTTTTCTTCCAAAACATTTGGGTTCATTTTCGTCTTCCTACCTCCATTGTAAGTGATCGAGATTCTTGATTTGTTGGGAATGTTTTGGTCAAATTTGTGGGACATGATGGACAAACCGAGGTGGTCAACAAAAAAATCATTCATCTTCTTAGAAGAGATTGCAGCAAACATCCCAAGTTGTGGGATGAATAGTTGCATTGCATACAACATGCATACAACAAGGGAAAAGCATTGTTCCACAAACAAATCACCATTTGAGGGATGTTTTGGGTAGTTTCCAAGATCGCCATTGGACTTCATCTTTGAGAAATATGTTTCCATCGATGGTCACAATGACATCGATAAGGGAAGGATTTTCATAGAGAAAATTCAGTTATACATCACACGGTGTAGGAACAACTAGAAAAGAGTCAAGGCAGCTACAAGGCAAGGCTTGAAAAATAGTGGGTCGATCACAAATTTCAAGTTGGAGACGAAGTTTGGTTATATATTAGCAAAAAAAGACTTCAAGCAGAAGGTAAAAAAATTAAGCCAATCCATTATTGTCCTTTTAAAATTCTGGAAAATATTGGTAACAATGCATTTAAGCTACATTTTCCTCCTTATATGCAAATATTCTCTGTTGTTAATGTTGAGAATTTGAGATTTTTTGAGCCTCCTTTGATTGATGATCAAGGAGAGCATGTTGAGCTACCTTCAATAGATTATTTATTGCCAGAATATATTAATGAGCTTCAATAAGATCTCATACTTGACAGAAGAACCAAAACTTCAAAGAGAGGGAATGTTAAATACCTTAGAGTGGGACTCAAGGGACAAAAGCCTTCTAAGATGAAATGGTTGTAGATTGAGAAGGTGAGGGAGTTGTACCCTCACCTACTAAAAAATTGATAGTATCTTTTGGGGTACAAAAGGCTTCCAGTGGGGAGGAATGATCAGGTGCTCAGCGTTTAGCTCAAAAATCAAAGTTCTCATAATGGATCGAAACTTGAATGACCACGTCCATCTCGGTCCTAATGCAACTCGTTTCACTAAAAAATGAGTTCGTATGAGGAATATATCGTGTTCTGTCTAATTTTCCAAAGAAAAGAAATTAAAAAAAAAATGCACAGTCACTGCATAGTCAGCAGTCCATATTGTTGACGTGGCACATGATGGTGCAAGGTCAACAATGGTCATTGCTCAATCATGGTTCGATAAGTGTCAAGTTTTGGTTGGTTTTCAGGTTGTTGACATGGCATGATTTGGTTGGTTAATGGAGGACCAATGAGGAGGGGACAATTGGCAAGCCTTGAGGTTTCCACGTGCCCCTCCCCAAAAGTCGGCTCGGTGAGCAATGTGACAAAATTTTGTGGCAGGCCAAGGGTTTGAACCTGGGACCTACACCGAACAACCACAACACATTCCCATTACACCACCGCATTACAATTTAACTGTTAAACTCTCCACATATATTTGAATTTTAATGTGGTTAGATTTGGGGTTAGGAGGGCCAGCCCTCCCATGTGAACAATGCGACGGTAACATCAAACCGTTACCCAAACGAAGGACATCACACACCATAACTAGTGGCAACATATCCGTGAACTCCAATAACGTTGCATGTGAGCTCGCCTCCACATAAACGTCGAGCCACCCGTTTGGAAACTGAGTGGATTAAAGACCACAGCCATTAGCATTATGCCATTGCATGTGTCTGCCTCCAGCAACATCGCTGGAGTTAACGGTTAGTAAAACAGTGATTTGCACTAATGATTAATCAAGTGCGGTTAACACTAATTAAACTCAAGTTTAACTTGGTGGGAATTTCGAAAGACCTCCAAAATTGGCACTAACTCCAAGTTTAGTGAAGTTAATTGGAATTCCTCTACTTTTATAGGATTTTTCCTAGGGAAAACTGTTTTGAGCACAACTGGAGCAAAATTCGACCAAATTTAGCTCAGAAAAAGGTGTTCCTAGATAATTGGAGCATTCTAAACACATTGAATAAGGTTTCAGGATCAGTAAAGCTTTGTAAACATAATTTTTTCCATATTGAGATAATACAGAGGCCCAAGCCATGGAAGCTGGACCAAGGAGATGTAGCCCAGGAGGGGTGAACTCCTTCATCAAAACACTGTGTTAAGTGTTCATGTTGATGGTTTGTTGTACTTTTCATTGTTGTTGTTCATCACTTGATCTTAATGCTATTTTTTTATGTATTTCACATAGAACTTGATAAAATTTCCTTGTTTCCAATTACAAACACCATAAGAGAACCATGCACATGAAGCAATTGACAAGCATTTTTTTATAAATATGAAGTTGAAATTAGCACATGAAAAACTAACATTCAACAACAGATCATCAAGTTTAGAGTGTGAGTCATATTTATTTAACGCTTCAAAATCATTTGAAAATGGAGAAATATCGTGACTCACCTCTTCATTTACTGACGCTGCAATCAAGGCATATGCCTTGCTGTTCTTTTTTTACCAAATGGAAAGCTTCTTATCTGAAGTAAGCTTTTCAGCTGAATTGTCTCCTTCTCCTTCACAAACCCCTTTCCACAAGTAATTGAAAATCAAAGTCTATTTTATCTTCCTGGACCATTCATGGTAGTTCTCTTTCCCAGTGAGAACTACTTCCACTATGGATATGAGTGAATGCATTCTCATAAATATTATTTTCTTTCAATTCAAAATCACAACCTTTCTTGATGTTTTCTATCTAATTATATAGATGGAATGAAAACTTCACAATAATTCTTTAATGTGGCATATATAACATGTCACATATCCCTAATAAATTAATGTGCCACCTCATATACTCTTATCACTCCATATATATGTCATGAACTTCATAAAAGCTTAAGTTCATACATTAATACCAAACCTTTTTAAAAATTCCCAACGTACTTCATATACCTTTTTTATAAAACACCAAACGTATGGATTTTTTTAAAGGAAATGAACGCAATTTTTTTTTTTCTATCTATGACCTTTTAAAAATTCATTAAAAAACAACACCATTTGGTCTTAAAGAAACACCATTTAGTTTCATAATTTTTGCAGCATTCAACGTTGGATATAAACTTCACATGCATAGTTCATATGCAACAAGCACTCACCAATCAACACGACTGCAACACCATTCATGCGCAGCAGCTTGACTTCTATTGTGGTCGACTCTCCTCAACTTCTATTGCGTAGAATCTCAACTTCTATTGTGGTCCTCTTTCCTCCTACAGTAATCTTGGCACCATCCTATTCAATGCAAGGCAAGGAGATTGTAATCAACAACATAGGTGAAAATGCGGTAGCTTGTTCTTCAACAAAGGAATATGACCCTTTAATAGAAGATTACGACCCTTTAAGATTTGATTTTGGTTACCAAAGACACTTTTTAGAAAAAAATTGATGCATAGTAATTTCAACGCATAGATATATCAGCTTCAACTTATAGGCAATGTTCACTCAATTGGGACAAAGGATAATGACTTATATTTGACAAGGAACACTAGTAGAGAATAGTGGTAATTCATAGGAGTTACAAGGAAGAAAATACTAAAAATGGGGGTTGGATCTGATACCATGTCAGGCTAAGAGGTAACTCCTCAAATCGAATTGTGTTATTGCATTAAGAAGGATCATAGCTATATACATGGAGAGAGAGACTCTTGGGTTTCATCTCCCAGTGTCTCTTTTTCTTCTAATTATCCTTATTTTATAGTTACAATATTTACATGGATTTACCTAATATCGAAGATTAGGCGTCAACAATTTGTGTGAATAAATGATAGGTCTTTGAACTTTTTCCTTGGCCTGTTAGTTTCTCTTTTTATTCCAAATTCAAGTTGGTACAAATTTCCTTTTACCTTGATCTTGATTACGAGGGGGACTAATCCTTCTTTTAATTGAAATATATTTACGATTTATTTTCGGTTGCTTGCATCCTGGAGTATATTTGAATTTAGAATAAATTCATTTCATTTTAGAAATCTCCTTAAATAGGAGAAACTTCTTTGGTTATTTGGTTGAGCCCTTGTTTCAGATTAAGGATTGCTTTCTTGAAAGCTAGCTGCAAGAGGTTAAATCTAATTTCTCTCTTCTTGTTGATAGTTAATTAGATATATCACAAGTCAATAGGAAGGGTGAGGGGGCTAATGTTGGCTTATTGGGGCTTGACCTAGGTTCAGAGTTAAGTTAGCCAAATAAATTCCAGTACTACTGGCCCTTCCGGCAATAGTCCGTGGAGTGCAGACTGAGGTCTCACCCGAAGTAGTATGGGAGGGTGCTAGAACTAGGTTTCTGCACCCTAGAGATGTCTGATGAGTTCAACTGGTTTGCAGTTTGACCTTGCATGCAGGTTGCTTCATGAACTTTCACATACTTCGCAGCCTGATATACTGCCTTCGCGCAACCCTACCCAAGGGCTTAACGTTGCATTCTGTGTTATTACCCAAGACCTTATTGGTATTCCAACGTTAGTTAATTAGCTTTGCCTACTTGAGTGCTTTAAGTATACTTACCAATATAAACCATTCATACAAGTGCATGCAGTAAATAAACAATATATTTGCAAGTTATATCAATCATTCATTAAGCCAAGAATAGATACACAAAATTATAACAAAAGCTATCTTTATTAATTCCTTCCTCGATTACAGACTCAACTTCACCCTGCGCACTCAACTATAGGGGTCTGTGCACTCAGCTATGGAGCCTTCTCCCACTCTACGACCCAAAGACATACTTTACTTGTGACTTAATCACTTAGACATTTTCCTAATTCTCCCTTTTAAACTTAGAGCCTCGCTCTATTTATACAATTCCATGGTTTTCAGACCATGGGTAGGTCTATCCAGTCGACATTACATTAAAAAACTAGGGGGTACAGCCCTATGACTCTATCATACTTTCGCGCCCCGTGCCCGCAATTTGTGGAGCTTTACAACAAGATTCAGTCAAAACTTAGGCTTTGAGCCCCAAAATATGCCTTTGGGGGATTCCATACCCAACAGGCCCCCAACACAAACATCGTGACTCACCCTCGAGTCACTCTGTCAGTGCAGCGATCTTTGCATGCAGTCCCTCCAACTGTTCTTGAACTGCGTGTAGGTCAGCAGCTCACTGAGCTGCTGCTTGCTGGATCCGCTACATACGTTGTTCCGATACCTCTATGTTGGGAGTGCTTCTCTGCATCAATTTTTGCATCCCCTGTGTTGAGAATGCAACAAGATGATGGAGCTTAGGGGAAAGGATTCGCCTTCACTAAGTGGGCCCGCAGGAAAATTATGGCGCAAAGTCTATTTTTAGACTATGTCTATTTTTTGTAGAAATTTTGAATAATAAACACATATTCACAGAGATTATCCTAATCATGTACTATTGCAGAATACATACACAATACATAAGCTCCTCTACGTTGATCATCAATTTAGCAGCATCAATAATAATAAAACATCAAGAGCATTCACACATTAACACAGTATGTAACCCGGGGAAAGCTTACAGCCAAAAACCCCACACTATCTATATATTAATGATTGAGAACATGTAACATTACAATAGTCAATACTTCTCACAAGTATCCAGCACTATCTCCACCTGTTACACACAATTACAGCTCAGATCTGATCTCCAAATCTATTCCACTACTTGCCTGCCTCCACTGCTCAATACCTGCTCAAGAATGAATGATAATGGATTAACCAAACTCGTATTTACCTCCAAAGAATTGCTCACACTGGGAAAGACGTGAGCAGAGGCTATAATACTAGGAAATACTCATTGGCATACTCAATCCCTTGATTGTGCAAATCTGCATGCACAACTATAGTCACAACTCATAGCAATCTGATCCTCTAACACCTGTCCCTGCTGAACTGAACATGCATTGACATGAAACTGAGTTAACTGATGTATTCTATAGTTGGATTATTAGTTAATAATTAGTTTAACAACTCATCATTAGTTTATTTGCAGTTAGACTAATTACAACTAGTTTAACCAAGTCAAACTAAACACAACTCCATCAACTCCACCAAACTAAACAGATTGAGTTCTAACTGAAATCATGCATGCAAAAACTCAACTGACCCACAAAGAAAGCGTACTTCCTTCTGACAGCTGCATGTGCCACATTTGAAGCTCAAACTGAAGTGCTCCAAGAGAATAAGATCAAGTTTATAGTCCAAATATTATAATGAGACAATAATATTTGACTTTTCTATTTTTGACAGCCAGTCTAAAAATAGACTTTGATCACTCCTATAGTGATCACTCCTATTGTGATCACTCCTGCTATGATCATCCCTACTATGGTCACTCCTGCTGTGATCATCCCTGCAGTGATCCAAAAATAGAACTTGTGCCATAATTTGCCTGATGGCCCACTTAGTGAAGGTGACTCTTTTCAATAAGCTCCATCATCTTATTGCAATCTCAACACTCCCTCTCGACAAGATATGGATTATCAGCAACCCCTATCCTACCTCGGTGGTATTCGAATTTGCTCCTGGTGAGAGCCTTCATCAGAATATCAGCATCCTGATCCTCTGTTGGAATGTATGAAAGCAACATGATCCTCTGCTGCACACAATCTCTGATATGATGGTACCTGATGTCAATATTCTTAGATCTGTCATGAAATACAGGATTAGCCGAGAGTTTAATGCAACTCTGGTTATCACAATAAATCACAGTAGGATCCAAATGAGAACTGAAAAACCAACCAGGATCTTCCTCATCCATATAGCCTCGCATGCAGCCAAACTTGCTGCCATATACTCGGCCTCTGTTGAACTGAGTGCCACGGATCTCTGCTTCCTACTGTACCAAGAAATTGCTATCGATCCAATACTGAAGACCCCTCCTGATGTGCTCTTTCTCTCCGTTTGGCTCCCTGCCCAATCTGTATCCGTGAAGCCACATAGCTTCACCTCATCCTCCTATTTGTACCACAATCCATATCCCGATGTGCCTCTCAAATAACGCAATACATGCTTGCCCGCCTTCTAGAAGAGCTTGGTAGGCTTAACCATAGCTTGTGAAAGCTGGTTAATTGCATAGCATATATCGGGTCGTGTATTCACCAAATACATCAGTGACCCCACCAACTGTCGATAAACAGTGGCATCCACTTCTTATCCCGAAGTGGCATCCTCCTTCCTCCAACCTCCAGGAAGAGGAGTATCAACAGGCTTGCAGCCATGCATGTTGAACTTCTCCAGTATCTCCCGAGCATACTTGCCCTGAGAAACAAACAGTCCACCACTGCACTACCATATTTCCAATCCTAGGAAATAGTGAAGGAGGCCCAAGTCCTTCATCTCAAACTCCTTAGCAAGATCATCCTTGCATGAAAGTATCAACAGCTCATCACCCGTTAGAATCAAATCATCAACATACAGTACAATGATAAGCAACTTACCCTCCGCCACAATCTGGTATAGGTTAGGATCTGCCTCGCTCTTGGAGAATCCAAGTCCTATGAAATAGATGTCTATCCATGTGTACCAAGCACATGGTGCTTACTTCAACCCATACAGTGCTCTCTTGAGCCTGCACACATGTGACTCGCTGTTGAAGACCTCAAAGCCTTCGGGCTGCTCAATGTACACCTCCTCCTCAATGACTCCATTGAGGAACGTAGTCTTCACATCCATCTGATGAATGTGTCATCCCATCTGCGCTGAGAGAGCAAGAATCATCTGTATGGAAGAATACCTTGCGACAGGTGCAAAGGTATCCTCATAATCGATACCCTCTATCTGTGAAAAGCCTCGGGCAACAAATCTTGTCTTGTACTTCTCCACACGCCCGTCAGTTGCCTGCTTAACTTTGTAGATCCATCTCGAACCCACCACTGATTTCCCTTTCGGTCTAGGAACAATCTCCCATGCACTGTTTTTGACAATAGAATCATACTCTTCCACCATGGTGTCTACCCATGCAGGATCCTCCACAGCTTCCTCGAAAGAGGATGGCTCGGTCACAACACACTTGCTCATAAGATCCATGTATCCAGTGTACCAATCAGGTGATTGTCTCTGCCTCCGTTGGGCTATAGGTGGTCCTACAACTTTCTTTGCATCTTGAGCCAGTCGCTCAGCTTCTGTCAAGCGCTTTCGGCCTCTGATGGTTGGCGCTGCATGAGTGGTCTCTCCCACTCCATGAACCTCGTCCTGTGACTGATCCACATCCTGAAGCTCATCCTTAGGAACTAATAGCTCCTCATCTACATGCAAGTGTAGCTCCCTCTCAAGTGAACACTTCATGTCTTTCTCCTCTTGAAATTTTATATCCCATCGCACAACAGTTTTACCACTATCTGGAAAATACACTACGATAGTTGTGGGGCATATCAGTGTACCCCAGAAATATCCCAACCTCCGCTGTCAACTCCAACTTCTTCCTGGCATCCTTCGTCACATGCATGTAAACATTAGCACCAAAAATCCTCAAATGAGAAAGATCAGGCTTCTTACCAGAATAAGCCTCCTCGGGTGTACTCATGCCAAGTATCCTATGAGGACAACGGTTCTGCACATAAATTGTTGTATTGCATGCTTCCACCCACAAGTGAAGGGGTAGGCCCTGATCATGCAACATTTCCCGTGCAGCGCCCAAAATCGTTTGTTCTTCCGCTCAGCTACCCCATTCTGCTGTGGGTTATGGGGAGCTATGAGCTCTCTTCGAATCCCTTCTGCCTTGCAGAAATCCTTGAACTCGTCTGAGATGTATTCACCACCATTATCGCTCCTAAGAGCCTTCACCTTCTTCCCCGACTCCTTCTCGACCAGTGCTTTGAATTCACAAAACTTTGAATATGTCTCGCTCTTCTTCTGCATGAAGAAGATCCAACACTTATGAGAGAAATCATCAACAAAAATCACATAATACCTATGTTTTGCTGTCGAAGCAACTGAGAAAGGTCCACACACGTCTGTGTGAATTCTCTCAAGGATCATCGTGGCGTGACTATCCTTCTCGTGAAAGGTAGCTTTCACAAACTTCCCTAAAGTACACCCCTTACACTGATTTGACTGCGCAAGAGTGCCTTTAGGAAGCCCTGTAGTGATCTACTACAGTATCTTCAAGGCTCCATGGTGAAGGTGACCAATCTCCTATGCCACAACTCGCCATCATCCCGGCTCACCACTCCTTCTGCCTTGCCTACCATTGTTGCGCATCCATCTACATGTAACTGATAAAGGTTCCTCACTCGAACCCCTATCTTCCAGGTCTCACCAGTTGTCTTGCTGCGCAGGAAAGCTTTTCCCTTGTTGAAAACAACATCATACCCCTTGTCTTCTAACATTGCCATAGAGATAAGATTCTTCTTCAATCCTGGAACATGCATGACTTCCTTCAATACGAAGGGTTTACTAGACTCCCTCTCAAAGGACATGGTACCGACACCGGTTGCACTGTATCTACCATCATCGCCCATCTCGATGTGCACTCCAAGATCTTTTTCCTCCAGATCAGAAAACAAATCTCTATCTCCCGTCATGTGAAAAGACGCGCCACTGTCCAAGAACCACACCGATCCCATCACACTTGAAACCAAGCATGTGATCAATGAAAAATCAATCTCAAACTGCGAGACTAGAGCCTCTCCTACTTCAGATCCAGCAGCTTGCTTGTTCTTCTTCTTCTATGGACAATTAGTGGCATAGTGTCTGTGCTGGTGACAATGAAAACACTTCACCTTGGACATGTCCTACTTCTTGCCTTTCACACTAGACTGAGAATCTTTCTTGCTCTTCCCTTTCTTTGATTTGGAAGCCAAAGCACAATTTTCTTCATCAGCTCCCTTTGACGAAGATCTGTCCCTGGTACTCTGCTTGATCTCCTCCTACACAAGATCTGACCACAGTCTTTCCCATCTTGGAAATTTCTCCTGACCATTGACAGAGTCCTGATAGGAATGCCAACTCTTCGGAATACCAAGGAGAGCCAAGCTCACCAAGTCCTCATCATCGACAGTAACCCCCGCACTTCCCAGCTCATCTCGACACTGAGTGAACTTCGTGAGATACTTGGGCATACTGTCACCCTTCTCGCATTTGATGTTTCTGAGTTTATCTTTGAGTGCCAGCTTCCTCTGATCGCTCTTGCTTTGGAATAGATCTGTTAAAGCCTTCCACATCAGATATGGAGAAGTCTTTCCATGCAGGCTGGACACAATGTGATCCTTCACGCCCTCCAATAGAATCCTTCGACATTTTGCGGTCTTCTTTTGCCAAGCATCAGCTTGAGTAGCATCAGTAGGCTTTGGGTCATCCATCTCTATGAACTCCTTCAGCCCGTTATCATCCAATACTGCCTCCATCCTATCCTTCCATGCAATATAGTTTGAGCTACCCTCAAGAGCATACTCCAATCGTAATCCGTTGAAAGACATTGCTACGGTGCCACCAAGAAAACACTGCTGCAAATTCGAATTCCACCAGTTCCAAACTCAACCGCCTCGGATCTAAGATTCGTGAGAACACAATATTTATTGTATAGATATTGACTGTATGGGCATTCACCGGATATCTCACCTTCCAAAGGAAGGATGAATCCAGAGGCTCCCTGGCCCGATTACGGACTCTGCGTGAAGAAATAGAATGTAAACACTTCCTGAATAGTAGATCTGATGATCAACAGCTCTGATACCATGTAGAAATTTTGAATAATAAACACATTGTCACAGATATTATCCTGATGATGTACTATTGCAGAATACATACACAATACATAAGCTCCTCTACATTGATCATCAATTTAGCAGCATCAATAACAGTAAAACATCAAGAGAATTCACACATTAACACAGTATGTAACCCGGGGAAAGCTTACAGCTGAAAACCCCACACTATCTGTATATTAATGATTGAGAACATGTAACATTACAATAGTCAATACTTCTCACAAGTATCCAGCACTATCTCCGCCTGTTACACACAATTACAGCTCAAATCTGATCTCCAAATCTATTCCACTGCTTGCCTGCTTGCACTGCTCAATACCTGCTCAAGAATGAATGAGAATGGATTAACCAAACTCGTATTTACCTCCAAAGAATCACTCACACTGGGAAATATGTGAGTAGAGGCTATAATACTGGGCAATACTCATTGGCATACTCAATCCCTTGATTGTGCAAATCCTCATGCACAACTATAGTCACAACTGATAGCAATCTGATCCTCTAACACCTGTCCCTGCTGAACTGAACATGCACTGACATGCAACTGAGTTAACTGATGTATTCTATAGTTGCATTATGAGTTAATAATTAGTTTAGCAACTCATCATTAGTCTATTTGCAGTTAGACTAATTACAACTAGTTCAACCAAGTCAAACTAAACACAACTCTGTCAACTCCACAATCAACTCCACCAAACTCAACTGATTGAGTTCTAACTGAAGTCATGCATGCAACAACTCAACTAACCCACAAAGAAAGCGTACTTCCTTCTGACAGCTGCATGTGCCACATCTGTAGCTCAAACTGAAGTGCTCCAAGAGAATAAGATCAAGTTTATAGTCCAAATATTATTATGAGACAATAATATTTGACTTTTCTATTTTTGATAGCCAGTCTAAAAATAGACTTTGATCACTCCTGTTGTGATCACTCCTGCTGTGATCATCCCTACTATGGTCACTCCTGCTGTGATCATCCCTGCTGTGATCCAAAAATAGAACTTGCGCCATAATTTGCCTGTGGGCCCACTTAGTGAAGGCGACTCTTTTCACTAAGCTCCATCATCTTGTTGCAATCTCAACGTTTTTAAACATATGGATCATGTCTATGAGTTGCAGGATGTTGTTTATGGATGATTGGTCATGTTGGGAAAAATAGATGGACTTCTATTTTTGGATCGCAGCAGGAGTGATCAGAGTCTATTTTTAGACTGCTAGTCAAAAATAGAAAAGTCAAATATTATTGTCTCATAATAATATTTAGACTATAAATATTATCTTATCCTCTTGGAGCACTTCAGTTTGAGCTACAGATGTGGCACATGCAACTGTCAGAAGGAAATACACTTTTCTTGTGAGTCAGTTGAGCTACTGCATGCAAGACTTCAGTTAGAACTCAAGCAGTTGAGTTTGGTGGAGTCAGATGTGGAGTTGAAGGAGTTGTGTTCTGTTTGACTTGGTTGAACTAGTTGTAATTAATATAACTGCAAATAGACTAGTGATGAGTTGTGTGAATTAATTATTAACTCATAAAGAAACTAAAGAATACATTAGTTAACCCAGTTGCATGTCAGTGCATATACAGTTCAGTGGAGATAGGTGTTAGAGGCTGAGATTGCTATCAGTTGTGACTATAGTTGTGCATGAGATCTTGCACAATCAGAGGGATTAAGTAATTCCAATTAGAACTGTGTAGTGTGGGCCAATACCAAGTATTATAGCCTGTGCTCACGTGATTTTTAGTGTGAGTGATTCTCTTCAAGCATTGTGCAGTGGGGGTAGGCAAAGCAGCGGAGGAGATTTGAACCTGTGACTTGTTTAGATCTAAGCTAGTTTTGTGTGTAACAGGTGGAGATAGTACTGGATACTTGTGAGGAGTATTGTACTATGTATTGTTACATGTTCTCAATCATTAATATACAGATAGTGTGGGGTTTTCAGCTGTAAGCTTTCCCCGGGTTACATACTGTGTTAATGTGTGGATGCTATTGATGTTTCATTGTTTTTGATGCTGCTAAATTGATGATCAACATAGAGGATATTATGTATTGTGCATGTATTCCGCAATAGTGTATAATCGAGATAATCTCTGTGAATAAGTGTCATATTATTCAAAATTTCTACATGGTATCAAAGTTGTTGATCATCAGATCTATTATTCAGAAAGTGTTTACATTCTATTTCTTTAGGCAGAGTCTGTAATCGGGCCAGGTAGCCTCTGGATTCATCCTTCCTTTGGAAGGTGAGATATCTGGTAAAAGTCCATATAGTCAATCTCTATACGAGAAACACTTTTTTCTCATGAATTCTAGATCAGAGGCGGTTGAGTTTGGAGCTGGTGGAATTCGAATTTGCAGCATTGTTTTCTTGGTATCAACGTGGCAATGTCTTTCAACGGATTGCGATTGGAGTATGCTCTTGAGGGCAGCTCGAACTATATTGCATGGAAGGACAGGATGGAGGCGATGTTAGATGATAATGGGCTGAAGGAGTTCATAGAGGCTAAGGTCCCAAAGCCTACTGATACTGCGCAGGTTGATGCTTGGCAAAAGAAGATAGAAAAGTGTTGAAGGATTCTATTGGAGGGCGTGAAGGATCACATTGTGTCCAGCCTGCATGGAAAGGCTTCTCCATATTTGATGTGGAAAGCATTGACATATCTATTCCAAAGAAAGAGTGATCAGAGGAAGCTGGCACTTAAGGATAAACTCGGAAACATCAAATGTGAGAAGGGAGACAGTATGCTCAAGTATCTCACAAAGTTCACTCAGTGCAGAGATGAGCTGGGAAGTGTGGGGGTGACTGTCAATGATGAGGACTTGGTTTGCTTGGATCTCCTTGGTCTTCTGAAGAGTTGGAATTCCTATCAAGACTCTGTCAATGGTTGGGAGAAATTGCCAAGATGGGAAAGACTTTGGTCAGATCTTGTGCAGGAGGAGATCAGGCGGAATACGAGGGACAGATCTTCATCAAAGGGAACTGATGAAGAAAATTGTGCTTTGATGAAGAAAATTGCGCTTTGGCTGCCAAAGCAAAGAAGGGGAAGAGCAAGAAAGCTTCTTAGTCTGGTGCGAAAGGCAAGAAGGAGGACATGTCCAAGGTGAAGTGCTTTCACTGTCACCAGCACGGACACTATGCCACTAATTGTCCGCAGAAGAAGAAGAACAAGCAAGCTACTGGATCTGCAGCAGGAGAGGCTCTAGCCTCGCAGTTTGAGCTTGCTTTTTCATTGATCGCATGCTTGGTTTCAAGTGTGATGGGATTGGTGTGGTTCTTGGATAGTGGTGCGTCTTTTGACATGACAGGAGATCGAGATTTGTTTTCTGATCTGGAGGACAAAGGTCTTGGAGTGCACATCGAGATGGGCGATGATGGTAGATACACTGCGACCGATATCGGTACCATTTCCTTTGAGAGGGAGTCTGGTAAGCCCTTTGTATTGAAGGAAGTGATGCATGTTCTAGGATTAAAGAAGAATCTTATCTTTGTGGCGATGTTAGAAGAAAAGGGATACGATGTTGTTTTCAGTGAGGGAAAGGCTTTCCTGTGTAGCAAGACAACTGGAGAAACCCGAAAGATAGGGGTTCGAGTGAGGAACCTTTATCAGTTGCATGTAGATGGTTGCGTAACAATGGCATGCAAGGCAGAAGGATTGGTGAGCCGGGATGATGGCGAGCTGTGGCACAGGAGATTGGGTCACCTTCACCATGGAGCCTTGAAGATACTGCAGCAGATCACTACAGGGCTTCCTAAAGGCACTCTTGCCCAGTCAAATCAGTGCAAGGGGTGTACTTTGGGAAAGTTTTTGAAAGCCACCTTTCACGAGAAGGGTGGTTACGCCACGACAATCCTTGAGAGAATTCACATAGACTTGTGTGGACATTTCTCAGTAGCTTCGACAGCAAAACACAGGTATTATGTGATTTTTGTTGATGATTTCTCTCGTAAGTGCTGGATCTTCTTCATGCAGAAGAAGAGTGAGACATACTCAAAGTTCTGTGAGTTCAAAGCACTGGTCGAGAAGGAGTCAGGGAAGAAGGTGAAGGCTCTTAGGAGCGATAATGGTGGTGAATACATCTCTGATGAGTTCAAGGATTTCTGCAAAGCAGAAGGGATTCGAAGAGAGCTCATAGCTCCCCATAACCCACAGCAGAACGGGGTTGCTGAGTGGAAGAACAAAACGATCGTGGGTGTTGCACGGGCGATGTTGCATGATCAGGGCCTACCCCTTCACTTATGGGCGGAAGCATGCAATACTGCAGTATATGTGCAGAACCGTTGTCCTCACAGGATACTTGGCATGAGTACACCTGAGGAGGCTTATTCTGGTAAGAAGCCTGATCTTTCTGATTTGAGGATTTTTGGTGCTAACGTTTACATGAATGTGATGAAGGATGGCACGAAGAAGTTGGAGCAGACCGCAGAGTTTGGGATATTTGTGGGGTACACTGATACGCCCCACAACTATCATGTGTATTGCCAGACAGTGGTAAGACTATTGTGCGATGGGATATAAAATTTCAGGAGGAGAAAGCCATGAAGTGTTCACTTGAGAGGGAGCCACACTTGCATGCAGATGAGGAGCTATTAGTTCCTAAAGATGAGCTTCAGGACGTGGATCAGCCACAGGACGAGGTTCATGGAGTGGAAGAGACCATTCATGTAGCGCCAACCATCAGAGGACGAAAGCGCTTGATAGAAGTTGAGCAACTGGCTCAAGATGCAAAGAAAGTTGTAGGACCACCTACAGCCCAACGCAGGCAGAGACAGTCACCTGATCGGTACACTAGATACATGGCTCTTATGAGCAAATGTGTTGTGACTGAGCCATCCTCTTTCATGGAAGCTGTGGAGGATCTCGCATGGGTAGATGCCATGGTGGAAGAGTATGATTCGATTGTCAGAAACAGTGCATGGGAGATTGTCTCAAGACCGAAAGGGAAATCGGTGGTGGGTTTGAGATGGATCTACAAAGTTAGCGGGCGGCTGACGGGAGTGTGGAGAAGTACAAGGCAAGATTTGTTGCCCGAGGCTTTTCACAGATATAGGGGATCGATTATGAGGAGACATTTGCACCTATCGCAAGGTATTCTTCCATACAGACGATTCTTTCTCTCTCAGCGCAGATGGGGTGGCACATTCATCAGATGGATATGAAGACCGCGTTCCTCAATGGAGTCATTGAGGAGGAGGTGTACATAGAGCAGCCTGAACATTTTGAGATCTTTAGTAGCGATTTGCATGTGTGCAGGCTCAAGAGAGCGATGTATGGGTTGAAACAAGCACCACATGCTTGGTACACATAGATAGACAGTTATTTCACCAGACTTGGATTCTCCAAGAGTGAGGCGGATCCTAGCCTATACTAGATTGTGGTGGAGGGTAAGTTGCTTATCATTGTACTTTATGTAGATGATTTGATTCTAACGGGTGATGAGATGTTGATACTTTCATGCAAGGATGATCTTGCTAAGGAGTTTGTGATGAAGGACTTGGGCCTCCTTCATTATTTCCTGGGATTGGAAATCTAGCCGCGCAGTGATGGACTATTTGTTTCTCAGGGTAAGTATGCTCGGGAGATACTGGAGAAGTTCAACATGCATGGCTGCAAGCCTGTTGATACTCCTCTTCCTAGAGGTTAGAGGAAGGAGGATGCCACTTCGGCAGAAGAAGTGGATGCCACTGTTTATCGACAGTTGGTGGGGTCGCTTATGTATCTGGTCAATACATGACCCGATATATGCTATGCTGTTAACCAGCTTTCACAAGCTATGGTTAAGCCAACCAAGCTCTTCTGGAAGGCAGGCAAGCATGTATTGCATTATTTGAGAGGCCCATCGGGATATGGATTGTGGTACAGACAGGAGGATGAGGTGAAGCTATGTGGCTTCACGGATGCAGATTGGGCAGGGAGCCCGACAAACAGAAAGAGCGCATCAGGAGGGGTCTTCAGTATTGGGTCAACAACAGTTTCTTGGTACAGCAGGAAGCAGAGATCCGTGGCACTCAGTTCAGCAGAGGTTGAGTATATGGCAGCAAATTTGGCTACATGCGAGGCTATATGGATGAGGAAGATTCTGGTCGATTTGTTTGGTTCTCACTTGGATCATACTGTGATTTACTGTGATAACCAGAGTTGCATTAAACTCTCGGATAATCCTGTATTTCATGATAGATCTAAGCACATTTACATCATGTACCATCATATCAGAAATTGTGTGTAGCGGAGAATCATGTTACTTTCATACATTCCAACAGAGGATCAGGATGCTGATATCTTGACGAAGGCGCTCACACGGAGAAAATTCGAATACCACCGAGGCAGGATAGGGGTTGCTGATAATCCATATCTTGTTGAGAGGGAGTTTTGAGAATGCAACAAGATGATGGAGCTTAGTGGAAAGGAGTCGCCTTCACTAAGTGGGCCTGTAGGCAGATTATGGCGCAAAGTCTATTTTTAGACTATGTCTATTTTTAGACATATGGATCATGTCTATGAGTTGTAGGATGTTGTTTATGGATGATTGGTCACGTTGGGAAAAATATATGGAATTCCATTTTTGGATCACAACAGGAGTGATCAGAGTCTATTTTTAGACTGCTAGTCAAAAATAGAAAAGTCAAAAATTATTGTCTCGTAATAATATTTAGACTATAAACATTATATTATCCTCTTGGAGCACTTCCGTTTGAGCTACAGATGTGGCACATGTAGCTGTCAGAAGGAAATACACTTTTCTTGTGAGTCAGTTGAGCTATTGCATGCAGGACTTCAATTAGAACTCAAGCAGTTGAGTTTGGTGGAGTTGGATGTGGAGTTGATGGAGTTATGTTCAGTTTGACTTGGTTGAACTAGTTGTAATTAGTCTAACTACAAATAGACTAGTGATGAGTTGTGTGAATTAATTATTAACTCATAAAGCAACTAAAGAATACATCAGTTAACTCAGTTGCATGTCAGTGCATGTACAGTTCAGTGGAGACAGGTGTTAGAGGTTGAGATTGCTATCAGTTGTGACTATAGTTGTGCATGAGATCTTGCACAATCAGAGGGATTGAGTAATGCCAATGAGAACTGCGTAGTGTGGGCCAATACCAAGTATTATAGCCTATGCTCACGTGATTTTCAGTGTGAGTGATTCTCTTCAAGCATTGTGCAGTGGAGGCAGGCAAAGCAGCGGAGGAGATTTAAACCTGTGACTTTGACGAAAATGGTTATTGGGACACAGTGGAAATGTGACACCAAAAGTAGCTACAGCAGCCTAGCCTTTTCCATGCTGCGCAACCACTTCTGCGGATCTAATGTTGTCATCCCCCCTGTGGTATTCTGCTTCATGAGGTTTTCCGTCTCAAGGTGAGGTAACTTCTCGTGGTTAGCGAGGTCCCAATCTTTGAATTTCAGGCTCGGCACATGGCCCAGGTGCGTGCTTTAAAAAATAATGCCATCTGGGAGGAGCGGGGTCTGGAGTGAGCTCTTGGTCTCGTCCAGGTCCTTGGGCACTTTGGCATTCCCTTTTCGTGGGGGGACATAGGCGGGCAGTTTTGTCATAGAGTGCGTAGGCTGAGTATCCACCTGCATGCCTTCATATTCATCTTCTGCGATGATAAGATCCTACAGATCTTCTTCTTCTTTGTCTATTTCTATAGTGACAACTTTCCCCTTCTCCTCCATCAACAGTTTGTTGGGCAGCAGGTTCTGCGGGGACACGCATGCGGGAGCCATTGCTTGTTTGTCCTTCTTGGGTTTTGGTGTGCGCAATGATTTTAGGATTTTAGCCATAATCCCAGTACCTTCTAGAACATCCCACATAGTTAGGGCCTGCACGGTCTCCTCGGTGGTCACTTCTGCTATCTCCATACCATCCTTAGTTGTTTCCATTGTATCTGTGCAGCAATCTATCACTCGTGAATTTACAGGCTTAATCAATGCTCGAATCACAACAATCAAGGTTCTGCTTGACCGCTCAATTCACAAATAACCAAGTGTTGTTTGCTGGGTAGCCCTTTGTATTTTATAATTCTTTTGGAATTTGAATACGACTGTTCCCCCAAAATATGGTTCATTAATGCTCCCTTGGCAACAAATTTTCCCATATTTTGCCCATAAATGATGTCTTAAATGCCTACCGCTTGCTCCATTTGGTCTCAAGTCGAGCATCCCATCATGAATAGTGACTTCGACAGTCACTTTCTGGCCAACCCATGCGGAAGTGCAGTCCCTCGTGCACGGTCACAGACCTTGTGACTCTTTGCTTTTGCGTGCATCTCCAATATCGCACAGCTCCTGGGCATAATATTTTATAGTCCCACGCTCCCTTCCAACTGCCTGGAGCACTAAGACTGTCCTTCCCTTGGCTAGTCAGGTGGTCGGACCACCCGTGAAAGGTTTCATCCGATCATTCATCATGTTGCCTAGAGAATCTCTACCTTTTACTATTATGGTCAGCATCGCGTACTTTATTACTTGCAATGCACTACCCTGGTCATTATGCTTAGCAATATGCAGTCCAAGCCAAGGAATTAGACTGATCAATTCACGACAATAGGCCTTAACCCAGTCATCATGATCGCACACACCCTGCCTTACCATTTTGGTCTTTTTGTCGAGAAAATATTTCCTTATTTCATCCTCCATCTTCTTGACTTCCGCATCCATCAAAGTGCTTTTCTTCCTTAACCGTACCATTTCTTCTTCAAGTTTGTCGAGTCTAAGGTTTCCCTGTTGGATTTCTTCCTTATGTCCCATGCGTACTGTTTCTTGCGGCTGTGTGATCCCTTCTTTCTGGGCTTCGCGAACCATCGTATCTATTGGTGCTACTATATGCAGACTAGGCTTTGCATGCTCCATAGGGATTACAACATTTTCTTCTTACTTCAACTTTGGAGGTGCCCACGTGATCAGGGTTTTGCACATGGTCCTATAAGCCTAGAGAATTGTTGGTATGTGTAGGTCCCAGTTAGTTCGTTTCACATGGTGGACTGTGTTTAATGCTTTGCGTACTTTGTCAAAAGCTTCTGCATGAATATGCTTCTACATGCTTGGCCTTACCATACTTTTTGGTCCCAACCGGAGGGGTCATTTATGCCATTGTCTTGTCCACTCTAGCTTGTCGGTCGTGTTTCCTATCGCGATGTGTTCGTGCAGGTTGTGCACCATATGCTTGTACCCATCTGGAAAGGTGGCCGTGCAGGTTGTTTCGTCTGTCATACTTGGCTTTCATCCGCATCTGAGACTCTCCAAACCACATGCACATCATCCTTCTACATTCACACCAGTCCTCAAAACTTCTTTGATGTGTACCCCACCATCTTGTGGGCATAGCGCATAGTACCCATTTCAGAGCATCGAAACATTGTTGTTCGGGTACTTCTCTTTCAAATTTGTTCAGGATATCATCCACCTCACTCAACCCATAATACATAGGCAAATACCTTACCTTTGTTGCCATGCAATGCAGCGACCTTTTCATCATGTTACAGTTGAGCATGGTTACCTCATGTAACCGGTTCTTCCATCATTCTATTTCCTCATCTGAATTTGAGGTGCAGGAGATTTTGTGCTCCCACGAGAGTCTCCCATCCGCTATTGGATTCACCCAGTCCTGCTCCTGTGTGGTTATATTGTAGATATAGTCTAGATCATTGTCACTATCATAGTCCTACACTGGCCCTGCATAGTGTGATCCTTCTGCAGGGTCTAAAGGTACCACTACACGTAGTGACATTTTCTCAAAAATCATCTTGCGCTTCTTTAGATTTATCACTCCATTCATGTCAATGGCCCAATCTATTCCCAGTAGCACTGGATAGCGATTGTTGTCATCAAAAATCTCTATCACTTCGAAATTTTCAAGCGCACTCGCACCTTCGATATCTACCTTATTCCCTGCAATCTTCCCATAGGTAGGATATTTTGCTAGTTCGTCATTCACAATTGAATATGAGACCATTGCAGTGCAAACCTGACCATGCACTCCCACATCTGCTTTGGCAGGACGTTTGCATCCGATCCTAGATCCAGAATCACATGATCCATTTCATATTTCTCAATCTACGCGGGCAATCTCATCTCTCTTCCTATTCACATTTTGTGTTTCTCGAGCTTCTGGACTACGCGCAGCTCTCCTGGCATGGTTCCAGCGCATCTAGTGATGAGTTCTTACAGTCCCTTCACAACTTTGCTGTTGCGTAGTAGCTTTAGGCATGTCTCCAAAATGTAGTGAGCATTCATGGGTCCATTTCTGGTTCCAGTTTGTCTTTACTTCCTGAAGTGGAGGCATCCGCGAAGCTCTTCTTAGCTTCCATGAATGTCTACTTAGCGCACTCTAAATCAAATTCTGGTTCCTTTATTAGAGCCTTGCGAACCTAGGCACTCTCTTTGGGCTGCTTGCCTTTGTCATCTCTTGTTGTGATACCACTTTGGAGCATTATATTTACATTCGGGTCTTCCTCGCGGCTCAAACCTCATCATTTGCAGGTTCTGAGCTGGGGGATGTTGGAGTGCTCCTTTATCGCACAACCTCGCTATCAATGTGGGATAGTCCTCCATCTCATGATCAAACTGGGTACAATATAAGCATGATGGTCTCATTGGATTTGTACAATCATGGGAATAATGCCCTGGTCCTCCGCAACTATAACGTATCAATTGTCCATGACTCCTTCCTGGTCCCATTCCACCTCAACCTCATCCACGCCCCTGAAATACAGTGTGCACCATTCCTGCATTTTGATCGAGGGCCCGTGTTTCGGTCTACACTTTGTAGGTAGGAGTATGATCTATCATCAGTTCATAACTTCTATAGGTACACTCATCGTGGCCTACTGACCTGTAGAAATTACAGAACAACTGTTGGGAATTCTGAGTATACTTCTGTAATAGATGGTAGTTATCTGTAGCATGCTTCCCTCCTATTTGAAAAATCGCACACCATAATGTAGGCACTGCGATGAGTCTTGCTTGTGCCTCTGGTCTCAATGGCATTGGTGTTATAGACATTTTTGTGGCTTACAGCATTGAGCATGAAATGTCCATAATCCAAGCGATCCAAAGTCCCTAAATGAGTTGTTCCTACCCCTAAAGGAACAAGGTCAACCAAAGACAACTTCTCCCAGAAGTTCTCCACCAAAAACCACTCAGAAACAGTCAATTCAGGATCAATTCAAGAGCTCCACTAGCTGCCTGCGTTGAATGTCAAAGTCTGCACTGGCTAGGTGCACTGCAACGTAGGTAGAAGCACTACTAGGGTGCGCTGAGCGGGAAATGACAAATGGCAAGTTCATTCAACGAGGTGGAAAGACCATGGAAGCTTCTAGAATCTTCCTCAATGACACTTGCCTCAATGAATTCGACTAGTAATGAGTAAGAGGTTCTCAACCTCCAAGTGGAAGCAAGAACTGACAGAGAGAAGCCATAAGTCAAAACATGAGCTGACTCATCCTCTCTGCTCACATCTATATATGGATCTCTCACCCAGAGGTTCAAGAGGCTGGAATTTGGTATTTGCAGAGAATTGTTGTTGGTTTGAGATTGAGATTAGTACATTGGGTGATTTATGCTTTGTTGGAGGAGAGGAAGGGATTCCATTGCTGGGAGGTAGATGCTGGATCGGGCCTCACTTGGTTGTATCTCCTCTTGGACTTTATTTACTCTATCAATAAACTATTTGAGTTTCTCCTACATGTTGTATACCAATGATGTTTTGTTATGCTTACATGTTTAGCTTAATCTGATCTTGATCTTTTTATGAATGTATATCTGTATCTTCTTGTAGTTTTCTCTCTCTTGTGATCTTGCAGGAATTCTGTGAAGCTGGGCCAGTGAGAGAGCTGGGAGCTGGGAGCTACTGAAGAGAGGAGCAGTTGGATCAACAAACTAGCGAAAGACACAGGTTAGTTAGATCCTTCTTCCTCATTTACATTCCATAAAGAAGAATACTCGAATAAGTTTACCTATTTGTTGCTAAGGCACTATCACCTCTTAGAGTGGGATAGGGGCATTCCGAATTGGATACTTTTCCCAACAACAAATTGGCGACTCCACTGGGGATCTTATCTTGTTGGTTTATTTGTGTTTCTATTTTGTTCTTCTCATAAACTCAGGAGTGTCGAATCGAAATGCATTTGCCATTTTCAAATGCAAAGTAGAGATCTGTCACTCTAGTCCACTCACTGGGCCTGTTTTTATGATCTGAACAAGTTGATCCACAAGTGCTCTAACAGCCCTTTGTGATAGATCTTAGTCCTCCTATAAATCATCCTCCTAATTGTACCTAATTGATAGCTTTGATCCGGCCAAAAACTGTTGATTTAACTGCAAACCGTAACCCAGAACCCAGAAACAACTCTCGTTTCTGCTTCAGCGCAGACTCTGTGAAGAGGTTCTGCATTTCAACGCAGGTCCCGTGAAGGCTACCTGCGTTGAATGTCAAAACCTCTGTGTTGGGAGTGCGCTGAACAGTCTTTGCCTTGTGCAGCTGTGGTTCCCTGATTCCTTTTGCTCAGTTTCATCTCTGTTTTTTGCAGCCTGTTATCAGTCAGTGTACCTATCTGAAACCCCTTTTCTTTGCCTCAATTCCGCCTCAGTTGTATAAAGAAACTGTATTTGTTCTTTGTGTATTTGTTACATCATTTGCAGTTTCCCATTACAAAAGTAAACTGGTCATACTGTCGCCCTTAGATCTAGACCTGTCATAAGTGTCGTTTTGATCATAGGAGTGAGTTTGTTTGCTGTTCACAGTTGATTGAGCTTTTACTTTTGTCATTTGGTTTGAATTTATGCATTTCTAGTGTCGAAACAAGTAAATCATAAAGTGTCGTAATCGTCTTTTTGATTTTGAAAAAGGAAATTGTTTATGTTTTCACTTGAAATCGAATTCAAATTTGTACAACAGCTTTCTTTTTAGGCATCAATATTAAGAAAGCGAAAAGAAATACATGCATTTGTGCATTTGCATTTTGATAGTTTGCATGCTTTGATTTAGGGAAAAGTGCATTACAGTGTGCTCTATTCTCTTTGAGAAAATTTTGTGTCTTCCTTTTCCCATTGTAGCTAGGATTTTCATTGTTGAAAAGATATAAAAGCTTGCTTATCATCTTTAGACTGCATTTAGGAATTGTATCATACATCTCGTGGTGATCCAAAAAGGCAAACTTCTAAGAAAGATCAACCTAAAATAAATTGAATGAACTTAACAACGCTTTGTAACTTAACGCACAACATAGAGGTCTAGGCTAGAGACGTGTTCCGGCGTCGTAAAGCCTGGTGACTGTCGATCTCGCTGATGGTGGGTGATTCCTCCTGAGAGACGATAGCGCCAGTACGGATTGTGCTCCCACGTACCGTCGAGTATATATTGGGAGACCCCTATAGGCATAAAACCTTTATCCTTAGGAAGCCGTGTCGACCGCCCTACTGATCGCAATGCACTGAACACAGCATTCAGGAAGATTGACCGCCCGTACCTTAAAAAGTATTCTGCGATTTTGCGAAAAGTTTGGCACACCCTCTACCTAGAACTCCAGAGCAGTTCCTTTTGGCCTTTTTCAGACTCTATAACGGAAAAAGTCCATCCGAGCATTTGTCACTTCGGGCTCGTTAAAACATCGAAGGAGACTAGAGTCATCTTTAGCTTTTTCTCGACTCTTTAAAATTGAAAAAGCAAGTTGTGTCTAAAGCGTCGTTAAAAATTTATTTTAAACGGAACAATCACCCTCTTTCCTGCGTTGATCTTTAGGTTGAGAAAATGGAGCACACCAACCAAGGAATTCCCCTTGGTGGAAATCCTAGTCCCTTCTCCTCTTGGGGAGATGTTGGTGCGCCCCATATGGCCACATTGTCGCTTCCAGGACAGACAATTGGCTTGCCGGTCTGGCTCTTCTCAACCAATGTCGTTCAAAACACCACTATTCCTGAACAATCGAATCAACAGTTAGACCAGACTAGAGTTGCCCACCAGCCTTCTACTTCCTCTAATTCTTCTTCTCCTCCTTCCTCTTCGCTTGACGGAACTGGTAAAAAAAAAAACCAAGTTCCTAAGGAGAAGAAGGAAAAGAAGAAGAAAGAGAAGAAGAAGAAGGAGCCAAAAGCGACTGGGGGCAGACAAGTGTCGTCTGACAAAAATCCACACACAGCACTGACTAGGCCTAAATTGCCATGTGTCATATGCAAGGGAGACCACTTCCACAGAGATTGTCCCTGCATCCCTCGGATACTAAGGGACTGGTCTCCCCGTTTGCACAATCTGGTAGCATCAACCTCTGATAGCCATGTTGAATGCATACCGTCAACTAGTGAAAGTGAAGTCCTTGGACAAAAAGGGAGAACTAGATCTCCCTGTAGACTGTGCGAAGGCGACCATGCCATCCACCGTTGTCCCTTCTTAGACGAAGCGAAAAGAGTTTTGGATGATCGTCCGGTTTCACCGTTACGACTTCCTCCTGGATATAAAAAACTCTTGCCGAGTCCTTCGTTAGTTGAAAATCCAGCTGGCCTGCTCAAGTGGTCAGTTGAAGCACCGGTCATTGAAGATGAACCAGCTAAATCCATACCCGACAAAAGTCAAAAGGTCGAGGCGGCAGTTGACCCGGTCTTGCCTTCAGAGGATTTATCTTCGAATGATACAGTCACTGAAGAGAATAAAGATGACACCATCCAAATTCTCTTCATCAACACAGACTCCGACGAGCACGGGGGCACTCCCCCCATTCCTTTATCGCAGGAAGGAAGTTCGTCAGAGCGATACCTGGCTGTTTACTCGGTCCCACCACCAAGCAACCTGGTTGTTTCCTTCGACTGGAACCAACTAGGCAGACCCCGTTTGCCAGCAAGCATACCATTCAGAATTATCGTCCAAATATACAGAATGGTCATGGCGGGCACCATCATTGATGAGGGGGCATCTGTGAGTATCCTTTCCTCTGTTGCTTGGAAAGCGCTTGGTTCACCAGCGCTTTTGCCTAAAATGAGAAATCTGACAGGCTTTGATAAAGGAACCAGTCGACCTTTAGGGATCCTCCCCAATGTGCCCATAACATTGAGAGGGAAGACCGTTCAAATGAACGTGATGGTCGTTCAAGGACCCTTGGATTATAACCTACTCCTTGGACGAGACTATATATATTGCATGGGAGCCATCGTCTCCTCACTCTTTAGAGTAATGTGTTTTCCGCATGAAGGAAGAGTGGTCAAGCTCGTGGACCAGCTTTCATTTTCCAGATCACGCATCGCAAATAGTCATATTCCTTCCCTAAATGGTCTCTTGACGCAAGAAATGTCTCAACCCACGGTCCGTCCTCCCGATGAGCGCGAGTGATTCGGAAGGATATGACTGGAACCCAGGGGGCATGCGTCCTGGTCTGCTTCGGCAGGAAAACTTTGGGTATAGAGTAGGTTTCCGCGGGAGAATATGACTAGTCTGTACCCCGTCCGTCTTGGAAGAGGGGTTATTCTAGAATAAGATTCTTTTGTCAAAGTTATGTGTTTGGCGCTCGTTGTCACTCACCTTTGTTTATCTCGGTAGACATCGCCGAAGAAGTGTTTTGTTTGAAAGATTAATAGAACAATCTTTGGGTAACCTGAAAGAGGTAGGCCTCTCCCGGTAAAACAAATGTTTTATTGGACTAAGAAGGGGTAACATTGAAACCATACTTTATACCTGGGGGCATGCAAACCTTTTGGAGTGCAAGCGAGGGGCGACTATTTATTTTTTAAATTTTTAGGACCTCTAACCCTTTAAACTCGTAGGATTAGTTGCTTCCGAACTTGCATAAAGAAAGGATGCAGGGCATAGCTTTGGTAAGGCGCAAGCTCCATAAAAAATGGAATCTTACATGAGACATTCTTATCATATGACTGGATAATCGAGTAGTTTTAGTGCATAGTTCATGCTCGTTAAAAAATAAACATAAGATCGAGCAGTTTTAGCGCATAGTTCATGCTCGTTAAAAAAAATAAACATAAGTTCGAGCAGTTTTAGTGCATAGTTCATGCTCGTTAAAAAATAAACATAAGATCGAGCAGTGTTTTTCCGCGTTTAAGCTCGTTAAAAAATGAACTACCCTCCGGTAAATAACCACCGTGAATGTAACATTATCAGCCATTAAAGCCTTGGTCGTGTTTGCACCGTCACCTCCACTTTTCATTTGGCCGATCATTCACCTCCATTTGATTGTTTACCCATTTTGAGGAACAGCTGCGAAGAGTGATTTCACTAGCCATCCTTGTGACACTGCCGTGATTGGAAAATTCCAACCTTTACCTGGAATCAGCTGCTAACCCGTTTATCACTCGTTCCTCAAAAGACGAGTCTTCTTTAAGCTCTTTTCATCTGACTCGTAAAATATGAAAAGATTGCCGAGTTTTGGCCTTCCATCTCGTTAAAGCGACCGGAAGAGCTATCCCTCCTCTAGATTTTAATCTTTTTGGACCTGAGGGATTATTGCACAAAAAGATCGAGCGCTTGTTTTGTTCGGCTCGTTAAAACTATCGAAAACTCATCCCTTCTGTATTGTTTTATACTTTTTCGGACTTAAGGGATTAGATGACGAAAAAGGACTGTCGGAGTTGACTTTACGTACCTTTTCAGACTCTCTAAAAATGAAAAGGACCGAGTTATCTTTGTCGTTAGACTCGTTAAAAACATTAAATAGCGACAAACTTGTCTTTAGACGAGAACGAGTTTCACTATCGCTAGGCTTGTTAAAACATAGCGATGGGTTTGCCCGAAGGGCAAATTATAGAACAAGCATATGTTATCCTCCTCAAGCTTGACAAAAATAAAGAGGTACTAGTCAGCAATGACTGGGGAAAAATTGGGAAGAAACTCAAAGAACTTTATTGGTAGCAAGTCGCTCTTGAACATGACACTTCCACTCCGTGACTGAGTCGGGTTGGGTTGTTTCATTCACCGGTCACATCACCATGGTCTCGCCATACCATCCATCTTTGGGGTAAATGCTACCAATCCATCACATAAGTGTCGCCGATATGTTCAAGAGAAGTCATCCAGAGAAGTCAACCGTGTCCCATCCACTACCGTACATTATCCTTCATCCTTTCATGACCGCCACCCTGAACCATATATCATCAGATCGTTTTCACCTCCACCAAAATCATTTGCTCCGTTCCGTGTCACTGATGTGGGATACATTAAGGCCCTCCTTTGACGGATCGCTTCTTGTCGACAACAGCTCATTATCCAAGAAGTTGATCTAGGAAGAACCCCTTCAATACTTTGAAGCTTGCATGCCTCAATGGCAAGTTTCTCACTTCCGGCGACAGGTATACATCAATGACCTTCGACCGAAAGATTTTGCGTGGTGTTCGATGCCAAGTCCTTTATTCACACCATGTGAATTGTACTGTAGTACCTTGAGGGTCATTTTCATTATCGGTGATTCCTCTCGCGCTTGTTAACGGTTTACATCACTGACCGGTAATCAAGCGATGTCTTTCCATGTTCGAATTCAGAACATTTCTCACATGGATCGACTTGTACTTAGAGTGAAGATCGAACAAGTTTGAAGACCCCGGATCTAGTTTCATCCGTCCGGGCTGCGATATATATTCAGGAAAGATAAAGACATCGACATGTACAGCATTGCAGCAGATAATCATCCTACCAAAAGGATGATGATTTCATCAAAATCATCAGTCTACCATCAGACGATTGTCTGTTCTATGTACAGAAAAATGAATTTATAAAGCTGAGCATGGGAATGCCCGCCTCAGCTAGATCATGAAAGCAGTATGAAAAATAATGTATTGTATTGTATCTTATTACAGGTCTCCTCCCAGCATTGGAAGAACTTCGGATCCTCCTAATAAAGCATTTCACCCGATAAACGGCCTCATACTTTAGGGGGCAACTGTTATAGACATTTTTGTGCCTTACAACATTGAGCATGAAATGTCCATAATCCAAGGGATCCAAAGTCCCTAAATGAGTTGTTCCTACCCCTAAAGGAACAAGGTCAACCAAAGACAGCTTCTCCCAGAAGTTCTCCACCAAAAACCACTCAGAAACAGTCAATTCAGGATCAATTCAAGAGCTCCACTAGCTGCCTGCGTTGAATGTCAAAGTCTGCACTGGCTAGGTGCGCTGCAACGCAGGTAGAAGCACTACCAGGGTGCACTGAGCGGGAAATGACAAATGGCAAGTTCATTCAACGAGGTGGAAAGACCATGGAAGCTTCTAGAATCTTCCTCAATGACACTTGCCTCAATGAATTCGACTAGTAATGAGTAAGAGGTTCTCAACCTCCAAGTGGAAGCAAGAACTGACAGAGAGAAGCCACAAGTCAAAACATGAGCTGACTCATCCTCTTTGCTCACATCTATATATGGATCTCTCACCCAGAGGTTCAAGAGGCTGGAATTTGGTATTTGCAGAGAATTTCTGTTGGTTTGAGATTGAGATTAGTACATTGGGTGATTTATGCTTTGTTGGAGGAGAGGAAGGGATTCCATTGCTGGGAGGTAGATGCTGGATCGGGCCTCACTTGGTTGTATCTCCTCTTGGACTTTATTTACTCTATCAATAAACTATTTGAGTTTCTCCTACATGTTGTATACCAATGATGTTTTGTTATGCTTACATGTTTAGCTTAATCTGATCTTGAGCTTTTTATGAATGTATATCTGTATCTTCTTGTAGTTTTCTCTCTCTTGTGATCTTGCAGGAATTCTGTGAAGCTGGGCCAGTGAGAGAGCTGGGAGCTGGGAGCTACAGAAGAGAGGAGAAATTGGATCGGCAAACTAGCGAAAGACACAGGTTAGTTAGATCCTTCTTCCTCATTTACATTCCATAAAGAAGAATACTCGAATAAGTTTACCTGTTTGTTGCTAAGGCACTATCACCTCTTAGAGTGGGATAGGGGCATTCCGAATTGGATACTTTTCCCAACAACAATTGGTCCTCCTCCCACCAGGTAGTTCGTGAAGACTGGACAATGGTCCTTGTCATGTCCTTGGCCTTTGCACTTTACGCACCATACCTCCTCACCTGCTTCTGGGTGAGCTGTCATGTCTTGTTTCAAACTTTGCATCTTAAGGCACAAGTTTTTCAACTGCACGTGGATCAGTTGAACTCCCAGGTTAGGATCCTGTATCAGGGTCTCATGCAGTCTCATTGTGATCTCCAAGGCCTCAGCTTGACTGGTTAGCTTCTCCTATGACAACACGTTTGTTAGATGCGGCGTTACCAATGATACAAACCATGCACAGTGTTGCCCATTCGTCAAGATCATATTGGATTCATGAATTGTACACTTTAGTCTATGATTCAACTCCCAAGGGTCTCGCTTGGAAGCATCACGATTTTTTTAAATCCAATGATCAACTGTGTCTCTGATTTTGGCCTGCTAAATTCCTTATTTAGTGCAACTTGGATATCCGCGATCCCTGTGTTCAGATTGTCATTGGAATGCTTAATGTACCTAGTCAATGCACGATCCTACAAAGTGATGACAAGCGTTTCTTTCTTTATATTTTCATCTGTCACTCCCTATGCTTCCCATACAGCCCTTACCACAAACCAAAACTCTTCAGGATCTTCATTCCCTACTCCTTTGAACACCGGAAACTTTATTGTGTTTGCCATATTGAACTGTGTTGGTGGTGAAGATGGTGTGGGCGAAGATGGGGGTGAATATGGTGAAACTGGTGGTGGTGTAGGTGGGAGTGGTATGTGTTGGCTTATTAGGGCCTGACCTAGGTTCAAAGTTAAGTTAGCTAAGCAAATCCCGGTACTACTGGCCCTTTCGACAACAATCCACAAAGCACGAACTGAGGTTTCACTCAAAGTAGTATGGGAGGGTGCTAGAACCAGGCTTCCACACCCTGGAGATTTCTGATCAGTTCAAGTGGCCTGTGGTTCGACCCTGCGTGTACATTGCTACGCGCACTTTCCCTTGCCTCGCAGCCTGAGATGCTACCTTTGCACAACCCTAATTGGGGGTTGAACATTGTTATTGCCCAAGTCCTTACTAGTATTCCAATGTTAGTTGATTAACTTAGCCTACTTGGATGCTTTAAGTTATACTTAACAATATAAACAAGTGCGCGGAGTAAGTAAATAATATATTTGCAGTTTATATCAAACATGCATTAACCCAAGAACATATACACAAATATGATGTCAAACTTCTCTTTATTAATTCCTTTCTTGGTTACAGACTCAAATCCTCCCTATGCACTCAGCTGTAGGGCTTCGCGCACTCAGTTGTAGACTACTATGGCTCTGTGCACTCAGCTACAAAGGCTTTTCCTATTCTACGACCCAAAGACACACTTGGTCACTTAGACTCTTTTTCTTCTCTATACTTTTCTATCCTATCTTTTACACTTAGAGCCTCACTCTATTTATACAATCCCATGGTCCGTGGACCATGGGTAGGTCTATCCAGCCGACATTACATTAAAAAACTAGGGTAGACAACCTTGTGACTATATCATACATTTCACCCTCCGCGCCCGTAATTTGCGGAGACTTTACAACAATATCGGGTCAAAACTTGGGCTTTAAGCCCCAAAACATGCCTTGGGGGGATTCCATGCCCAACAGGCCCCCAACACAAACATCATGACTTGCCCTTGAGTGACTCTGTTGGCACAGTGATCTTTGCACAGAGCCCCTCCAACTATTCTCGAATTGTACTGAGGTCAGCAACACACTGAGCTGCTACTTGTTGGATCTACTACATATGTTGTTCCGAGACCTCTGTGTCTGGGGTGATTCTATGCATTAATGTGTGCATCCAATGTATGTGCACAAGCTTTCCTTTGATTTTTTCCATGATAGTGAAGGCTTCGTTGATCCAAGGTTGAACATGCACTTTGAGAACTGCCTCCTTATGTCATGCTGCATCCACCTGCTCCTTCAGTGCTTTAGCTTGCTGCATCCTCGCAAGCCTCTGGGTGAGGACTATTATCTATGCAGTTCCTTGGACACTGTCGTATTTCTATTAGAGTTCTCACGCTTCTATTTCCAAGCACTGGATGTTGGGGTCCTCCTACAGGGTCATGAGGACCTCAAGTGCTTGTTCCAACATGCTGGTACAGTCTCGGACTCCACCTCCAATTTCCTCCAGTCCCGCTATGATAGTGCTAGCGTGCTGTTCTCTGACTTATGGGGGAGTGGATGGCTGCACCTTTAACCGCAGCTCAGCGATCTAAAGATTCAGCTCTAGTTGAACCTTGGTCATTTCTTCCCAGCCCTCGCAGACTCCTGTTTCTAACCTGTGGATCCTCACCTCCACTGTTATATCTGTTGGGATGGCTAGCTCTGGGGCGCTACGGCAAGCGTTTTCTACAACCTACACGAACTGTTGATTTTACGACACCAATTCGTCATGCTAAAAGCTGAGTTGTTCCATGTTTATCTTTTGCTAGCTGAGGACTTGGATTGCGCGGTTCTCCCTAGTGCATGACTTTGCCATTATCCCATCCTCTAATTATAGTGTCTCTCGTGGAAGGGCATCTAGATTAAGGCCAAGGCCTTTCATCATGCTAACCAAAAATCTATCGGCCTCATTCGATGTCACTAGAGCCCCTTCTAGCAACACTATTGTTTTGGCCATCTGTGTGCGCAACATTTTCTTTGTTGCCGAGGATCCTGCTACGAGGTGGGTTGAAAGGGTACCAACTTGAGGCACACCTGTAACTCCTAAAACTATGCTCTGAGGGCACCCAACACATTCTGGTGCTCCTACATGAAATCCTAAAGGGCCTCATTTGTGACATCGTGCACCATCTCGCCAATGTCATGCAGATCACCCTCGGTTAGGGTGATCAGGTCAATGGCCAATTTCGAGGTGTTTACCTTCTTCCTCAATCATGCTCGCTCTGCCATGTGTGGGCACTTCAACTGTGTGGACGCGGTCCCTGGGTCCACACTTCCTTTTGTTGTTTCTGCTTCCTCTACCTCTTGCCCTTGCAAGGGCATTGCTTAGACCTCACCCGCCTTCACGGTTGCTTCTTCTGTTGCTGCGGCTGCTTCTGTGGCCTTTTTCTACTCGACGGTTTTTTGTGCTGCTTCCCCACTACCCGTACCTCAACTGTTGTTGTTTCCTTTCACCTTTCTTCAGCCAACTGTGCAACGTGCAGCTTAGCATCGTCCTTCTTCTTATATGTTGCTGACCTCTCAAGTTCTGCAATGTCTGGGGCACGCCATTCTAGTGGCCATGCCTCTGGGACATTGAAAATGGTATCGTTAATGGCTACAAAGGGTAGCTTTGTCCACTACATCATTAGATCCTTTCTCATCCTGATGTATATATTATGCATGTTTGCTTTGAATTCTACAAAACTTTGCAGACTGTTTTACACCATGGGTGGCAAGCGCAGCTTCCGGTTGATCCATATGTGGATGTTCATCTCCATGAGCACCCAGAAGATCTTGTTGTCACTTATCCCTTTTGCATCCTTCGTGGCCTAGAGCGAAGCATACTTTGCGGCCTCTGGTAAATCTCTATTGATTATGGGGAATTGATTATCCTTCGACAATTCCTCTACTATGAGCACTATGGACAACAATTCTTAGAGAATTCTGTGTAGAGGAATTTAGCCTAGTTAAACTAGACCCCCTCTGCACACTGCTTGGCCAGTGCGATCACTAGTGCAGGTACCTCATTTGCATAGCACTTTCGCATAACTTTTCCTGCTAGGATTTGGGTTGCTACGTGTACCACTTTTTGCTTGATGTTGGAGATGGCGTAGCCCCTCTTCTTCTTCTCCAGCTTCTACTTCATCTTCATGGCCTCCACGAGGGCCAAATCACTACCCTTCCCTTCCGATATGGTCGCAGGGTCCTCTCCTTTGTATGGTAGCCAGGAAATACGATGAATTAGGTTTGTTGTGATGGGGATGGGCTCCTCCAGCCATAGATACCCATCATGCACCAGGTAGAGCAGCTGCTTAGTGATGAAAATGGCTATTGGGGCACAGTGGAAATGCAACACCCATAGTAGGTTCAGTAGCCCGACCCTTTCCACTCCGCGCAGCCACTTCCGCATCTCTAATGTTGTCACCACCCCTATGGTGTCCTGCTTCATGAGGTTCCTGATCTCCATGTGAGGGAACTTCCCGCAGTCAGCGAGGTCCTAATCTTCAAATTTCATGGTTGGCATGTAGCCCAGGTGTGTGCCTTCAAACATAATTCCATCTGCAAGGAGTAGGGTCTAGAGCGAACTCTTAGTTTCATCTAGGTCCTTGGGAACTTTGGCCTTCCCTTTTCACAGGGGGACATATGCGGGCAGTTTTTTCATAAAGGGTGTAGGTTGAATATCCACCTCCAAGCCTTCATATTCTTCCTCTATGATGATAAGGACCTACAAATCTTCTTCTTCCTCATTTATTTCTATCATGACAACTTTCCCCTTCTCTTCCATCAATAGTTTTTTGCGTAGTGGGTTCCTCGAGTGGGTTCCTCGGGGACACACGTGTGAGAGCCATTGCTTGTTTATCCTCTTGGGTCTCAGCGTATGCGGTGATTTCTAGATCTCTGTCACAACCCTGACACCTTCTGGAACATCCTCCATAGTTAGGGCCTGCACGGCCTCGCCAGCGGTCAGCTCTTCGATTCCCAGACCATCCTTAGTTGTTTTCATTGTATCTAGGCTGTAATTCATCACTCGTGGATTCAGGGGCTCAATCAACAGTTGGCTCACAATGCTTAGGGTTCTGCTCAATCGATCAATTTTAAAATGACCAAATGTCTTTTGTTGGGCAGCCCTTTGTGTTTTATAACACTTTTTGAATTCGAATTAGACCGTTCCCCCCAATCCTGGTTCATTAATGCTTTATTGGCAGTAGATTTTCCCAAATCTTGCCCATAAATCGCATCATAAATGCCTACTGCCCACTCCATTTTGCCTCAAGTCGAGCATCCCATCATGAATAGTGACTTCAATAGTCACTTTCAGGCCAACTCGCATGGCAGCGCAACCCCCCATGCACAGTCGTGGACCTTGTGACTCTCTGCTTCTACACGCATCCCCAATATCACGTAGCTCCTGGGCAGAATAGTTTATAGTCCTGCGCCCCCTTCCAACTTCTTAGAGCGCTAAGATTGTCCTTCCCCTAGCTAGTTAGGTGGATGCACCACCCTTGTAGAGCTTCATCATATCCTCCATCAGGGTTCTTGGAGAATCCCCACCTTCTATTGTGGTCGGCATCGTGCACTTCACCAGTGCTACTGTGGTCACTACGCTTGGCGATATGCGGTCCAAGCCAAGGCATCAGACTAACCAATTCACGACAATAGTTCTCAAACTTGTCAATATGATCGTATGCCCCTTGCCTTACCATCCTAGTGTTTTCGGCAAGAAACTCTTCCTTTATCTCGTTCTCTAGCTTCTTGACCTCCGCGTCCATCAAAGAAGTTTTCTCTCTTAACCGTACCCTTTCTTTTTCAAGTTCATGGAGTCTAAGCTTTCCCTGTTGGATTTCTTCCTCAAGTCCAATGTGTTCTGTTTCTTGCAGCTTTGTGATTCCCTATTTCTAGGCTTCGTGAACCATCATATCTATGGGTGCTACTGTGCGTGGTTTAGGCTTTGCATGCTCCACAGGGATTATAGCCTCTGCTTCATACTTCAACTTCAGAAGTGCCCGTGTGGTCAGGGTTTTGCACATGGTCCTATAAGCCCAGAGAACCACTGGTACACACAGGTCTTAGTCAATGTGTCTCACATGGTGGACCGTGTTCAGTACTTCGCATACTTTATCAAAGGCTTCCATGCAGATAATTTGTGGTTCGCTTGGTCTTATCATACTTCATCGTTCATGCCATCGTCTTTCTTGCTCCTGCTTGTTGGTCCTAGTTCCTATCATGAGGATGGTGTACATTCATGTAGGTTGGATACCATACACCTGTACCCATCTGGACAGGTGGGCACACAGGCTATTTCATCTGTCATACCCTACTTTCTTTTGCATCTGAGGTTTTCCAAACTACTTGAGCATCATCCTTCTGCGTTCGCACCAATCCGCAAAACTTCTTTGATGCGTACCCCACCATTTTGCGGCCCTTGTGCATAGTGCCCATTTTAGAGCGTTGAAACGTTGTTGTTCTAGTACTTCTCTTTCAAATGTGTCCAAGAAATATTCTACCTTGGTTAGTCCATCATGCATAGGCAAATTTCTTGCTTCCGTTGCTACACAGGGTAGTGACCTTATCATCATGTTGCAGTTGAGCATGGTTACCTCATGTAACTAGTTCTAGCATCATTCTATCTCCTTGTTCGAATCTAAGGTGCAGGAGGTTTTGCGCTCCCACAAAATCCTGCCATCCGCTATAGGATTCACTCAATCCTTCTCCCGCATGGTTATCTTGTAGATACAGTCTAGATCAGTGTCGTTGTCATAGTTGCGTACTGGCTCTGTGTAGCGCGATCCCTCCGCAGGGTCTAAAGGTACCACTACACGTAGTGACTTTTTCTCAAAAATCATCTTACGCTTCTTTAAATTTATCGCTCCATTCGTGTCAGTGGCCCAATCTATTCCTAGTAGCACGAGATGGGGATTACTGTCATCAACAATCTCTATTACTTCTAAATCTACAAGTGCACTTGCACCTTTGATATCTACCATTATTCCCTACAATCTTCCCATTGGTGGGATCTTTTGCTAGTTCGCGATTCGTAATTAAATAGGAGACCATTGCAATGCGGTCCTACCCATGCACTCCCACGTCTACTTTGGCAAGACGTTCGCATCCTTTCCTAGATCCAAAATCACTTGATCCATTTCATATTCTCTGATTTGCGCAACCAATATCATCTCCCTTCCTATTCGCGTTGTGTACTTTCCGAGCTTCTAGACTACGTGTGGTTCTCCTGGTCTAGCACATCTAGTGATGAGTTCTTGCAGCCCCTTCACCGCTTTGTTGTTGTGCAGTAGCTTCATGCATGTCTCCAGAAAGGTAGTGAGCATTGATGGGTCCATCTCTGAATCTAGTTTGTCTTAGCTACTTGAAGTGGAGGCCTCCATGAAGCTCTTCTTAGATTCCATGAATGTCTCCTTCGCGTGCTCCAAATCAAACTCTGGTTCCTTTGTTGGAGCCTTGCAAACCTAGGAACTCTCTTCAGGTTACCTTCCCTTGTCATCTCCTATCGTGATACTGCTTCAAAGCACGATGTTTACATTAAGGTCCTCCTCATGTGGCTCAGATCTCATCATTTGCAGGTTTTGAGTCAAGGGAAGCTAGAGTGTTCCTTTATCGCGCAACCTCGCTATCAGTGTGGGTCAGTCCTCCATCTCATGATCGAACTGGGTATAATATAAACATGATTCTCTCATCGGATTCATACAATCATGGGCATAATTCCCTGACCCTCCGCAATTGTAACAAATAAGCTGTCTGCGACCCCTTCCTGGTCCCATTCCACCTCAACCACGTCTGGGCCCCTGAAATCCAGTGCGTGCCATCCTTGCATTTTGGTCGAGGGCTCGCATTTCGATCTGAACTCTGTAGGCAAGAGTCTGATCCATCATAAGTTCATAACTTCTATAGGTACACTCATCAAGGCATATTGACCTGCAGAAATTATAGAACAACTGTTGGGACGTCTGTGTATACTTCTGTAATAGGTGGCAGTTATTTGTAGGATGCTTCCCTCCTATCTGACAAATCACACACCATAATGTAGGTGTCGCGCTTGGTTTTGCTTGTGCCTATGGTCTCAATGGCATGGGCCCTCCTCCCACTAGGTAGTTCATGAAAACTAGAGAATGGTCCTTGTCATGTCCCTGGCCTTTGCACTTTATGCACCATACCTCCTCATGCGCTTCTGGGCAAGTTGTCTTATCTTGTTTCAAACTCTACATCTCGAGACACAAGTTTTCCAACTGCACATGGATCTGTTGGACTCCCATGTTAGGATCTTGTATCAAGGTCTCATGCAGTCTCATTACGATTCCCAAGGCCTCGACCTGAGTGGATAGCTTCTACTATGACAGCGCAGTCCTTAGATGTGGCGTTAGTGATGCTACAAACCATGTGCGGTGTTGCCCATCTGTCAAGGTCATGTTGGCTTCACGAATCATACCCTTCAGTCTCTAATCTAGCTCCCATAGGGTCTCACCTGAAAGCATCACGATTTCCTTAAATCCAGTAATCGACTGTCTCTTGTTTTGGCTTGCTAAATTCCCTATTTAGTGCAACTTGGATATCCACGATCCCTGCGTTTGGATTTTCATTGGAATGCTTAATGTACCACATCAGTGTGCAATCCTACAACGCACTCACCAACATTGCCTTCCTTATATTGTCATCCGTGACTCCTTGTGCTTCTCATACAACCTTTACCACGAACCAAAAATGGTCTGGATCTTCGTTCCCTACTCCGTTGAACACTGTCAACTTTATCGCGCTCACCATATTGAACTGTGGTGGTGGAGGAGGTGGTGTGGGCGAAGATCAGGGTGAAGATGGTGAAATTGGTGGTGGTGTAGGTGGGGCTGGTATGCGTGGAATTCGCTGCCTTATCAGACAGATCGCACTTCTTGGTGAAACTTTAGCAAGCTCTTCCTCGCTTTCTCGTGGAGGTGAAATCAAGGGGCTAGTTTCTATCTTTGCACTGCCATCATTTCTGTAGATCCTCCCACTTCGCATAGCCCCAAACATCAATTTATTTGCATAACCCTCTTTTCACATAGTAGCATATTAATCCAAGTGTTCAAAGATTTAACATACTTACCTCTTGGTCCTTTGAGGAAGCGTCATTCCGACTCGCTGTAGCTGACTGAAGTATCTATCGTGAACTCAGTGATAAACCCTCCTATAATTCGATTGAGTTAATGGTCCACGGTGTGTGCGATCTTATCTTCTGAGGCTTCTAGTCTGCGCACCAACTCTAGAGTCCACACAATAGTTTTCTTGAGCCGACACCTTCCCTAACTATCTGCTAGCTTTGTGATCCACTCATACAACTCAGAGGGGAAGGATGCAAAGAAAATTTCATGGATTTTCATGTATAAGTAGCGTTCTAACCACTCTTCCTTCGATACTCACGGATTCATGTTCTCCTACACCGTGAACTCGTGAATATTCATGTCCAGCCACTCTTCAATTTCTTTCTTTGTCAGATTCTAGTGACACGACATTAGACATCTCTTATGCAAATCCTGGTCCCGACAACAGAACCATTTTTTGGATTATTGGGGCCTGACCTAGGTTCAGAGTTAAGTTAGCCAAACAAATCCCAGTACTACTAGCCCTTTCGGTAACAGTCCGTGGAGCGTGGATTAGGGTCTCACCTGAAGTAGTATGGGAGGGTGCTAGAACCAGGTTTCCACACCCTAGAGATGTCTGATGAGTTCAAGTGGTTCGTGGTTCGGCCCTACGCATATGTCACTACGCGCACTTTCCCATGCCTCGCAGCCTGAGATGCTACCTTCACGCAGCCCTACTTGGGGGCCGAACGCTGTTATTACCCAAGTCCTTACTAATATTCCAATGTTAGTTGATTAACTTAGCATACTTGCATGTTTTAAGTTATACTTAACAATATAAACCATTCATACAGGTGCACAGAGTAAATAAACAGTGTATTTGCAATTTATATCAAACATGCATTAACCCAAGAATAGATACACAAATATGATATCAAACTTCTCTTTATTAATTCCTTTCTAGGTTACAAACTTGACTTCGCCCTGCACACTTAACTGCAGGGGTCCATGCACTCAGCTGTGGACTGTTAGGCCTCTTCACACTCAGCTACAGAGCCTTTTCCTATTCTACGACTCAAAGACACACTTAGTCACTTAAACTCTTGTTCTTCTCTCTACTTCGCTATCCTATATTTTACACTTAGATCCTCGCTCTATTTATACAATCCCATGGTCCATAGACCATGGGTAGGTCTATCCAGCCGACATTATGTTACAAAAATAGGGTGGACAACCCTGTGACTCTATCATACATTTCGCACTCCGTGCCCACAATTTGCAGAGTCTTTATAACAATATCGGGTCAAAACTTGGGCTTTGAGCCCAAAAACATGCCTTGGGGGGATTCCATGCCAAACAGTATGCGCAAAATTCGCTACTTTATCAAACTGATTGCAATTCTTGGTGAAACCTTCACGAGCTCTTCCTCACTTTCTCACGGAGATGAAATCAAGGGGCTAGTTTCTAGTTCTACAATACCTTCGTTTTTGTAGATCCTCCCACTTCACGTAGCCCCAAACATCAATTTATTCACATAACCCTCTTTTCACATAGTAGCATTTTAATCCAAGTGTTCAAAGATTTAATGTACTTACCTCACGGTCCTTTGAGGAAGCATCATTCCTCCACACTATAGCTGAGTGAAGTATCTACAGCGAACTTGGTGATAAATCCTCCTATAATTCAATCGAGCTAGTGATCCACAACATGCGCGATCTTATCTTTCGATGCTTCTAGTCTGCACACCACCTCTGGAGTCCAAAAAATAGGTTTGTCGAGCCTACACCTTCCTTGACTGTCTGCTAGCTTCACGATCCACTTGTACAACTTAGAGGGGAAGGATGCAAAGAAAATTTCACGAATTTCCATATATAAGTAGCAATCTATCCACTCTTTCTTTCATAATCCCGGATTCTTGTTTTCCTATGCTACGAACTCATGAATCTTTCTATCCAACCACTCTTCAATTCCTTGCTTTGTCGGATTCCAGTGATATGAAATCAGACATCTCTATGCAGATCCCAGTCCCGGCAACAGAACCATTTGTTGGCTTATTCTAGCCCTTTCGGCAACAGTCCGCAAAACGCGGACTGAGGTCTCACCCGAAGTAGTATGGGAGGGTGCTAGAACTAGGTTTTCGCACCCTGGAGATGTTTGAGGAGTTCAACTGGTTTGCAGTTTGACCCTGCGCGCAGGTTGCTTTGTGCACTTTCCTGTACTTCGCAGCTTGATATACTACCTTCACGTAGCCCTACCAAGGGTATAAATGTCACGTTCTGCGTTATTATCCAAGACCTTACTGGTATTCCAACGTTAGTTAATTAACTTTTCCTACTTGAGTTCTTTAAGTATACTTAACAATATAAACCATTCATATAGGTCCGCATAGTAAATAAACAATATATTTGCAAATTATATCAGTCATACATTAACCCAAGAATAGAAACACATAATTATAACAAAATTTCAATTTATTAATTCCTTCCTTGATTACAAACATGACTTCGCCCTGTGCACTCAGCTGCAGGGGTCCGTGCACTCAGCTACGGACTACTAGGCCTCTCCGCACTCAAGCGCAGAGCCTTCTCCTACTCTACAACTTTGTTGTGGCCACAACCACCACCCTATTAAAACTTGCCCTGGTAGCAATTTTGAATGGGTCCCCCTAGAAGTTTAATCTTCCACCTCTCCGAATGATCTGTTTTATCCCAGATACTTTAACTCATTGCCAAGTCAAATATTAAATTTCTAAATGGCCAAAATCCCCTTGAATAAGTCTCTGTCGCATGGTTCATTCATTACCTAGCCTTGCCTTTCATTCACATCTTTCATCGGTATTTTTCTCAATCATAATAATCATTCATGGCACATTTATACTTGCACATATAATCACCCCTACCCTTACTATAGCTGTTTCTGCACTCAACATCGCAAAACCCCCGATTGCATCATTGTTCCCGTTGTGGCCTTTCATAAGTGGAAACACTCAAAGCATGCATAAATCCATTTTTTGGAGCTTATCGCAATTAACACAATGCATTCATGGCTTCTGGACCTGACAGGATTTATTAACCCAAATGCATATATTTCAGGTCCAGAGCCCCATCGTGCATCGCATATCGGCAGAGCCCGGGCCTTATGCACAATACACGCAGCGATATGGCGGACCCTCCAAACCTTTCAAATGTGATATATATGTATGGTTGGGTCCGAAGCCTCATCGCTTATCACTTTCGGTGAGATCCCAGGCTTTTATATAAGGCAATCCACTGTCTTCCAGACCCACCGATGATTATGAACTCAGGCATGTATTATTTCAAGTCCGGCCTTACGACCAGACGTGGGTTTTCCCATATATCCATGTGTTTGTGATGAAACATTAAAGTCATGGTTTTCCAAAGGGAATGGTAACATTGCAGACCCAAAGGAATTTATGAACATTAACATATACGTGTTTTTAGGTCTGCCTCCCATATCTCATACTGCAATCAGTCGGGTCTCGGGGCTTATATATATGTGGTGCTCCCCTATACTCTGGACCCAATTGTTTACTAAACACGGTATATACATGTTTCGGGTCTGAGATTTATCGCTTACCGCTATTAGCGAGATCCGGTATATACATATATAGTGCACCATAACCTCCTGGACCCGCCAATGATTACAAAGGCAAGCATATAAATTTTCAAGTCTACAATTTGGATTCAGGTGTGTGTTTTGCGACAGTTTTCAGTGTAAACTGAGTTTGGCTTGCTAGGCTTAATCTATGCATAAAGCTAAAAACCAGGGGCCGATTCTTTCGCATTTGATGTGATAAAAATTCAATAGAGGCAATCTTCATGTTTTAAAGAATTTTTGTTGTATTTTTATAAGGGTGACTGGTGTCTCTTATTTCTGCATGCCAGGAGTAACAAATGCACAAACGGATCCTGAAAACCCTTCTATGCAAAGGTGTTCTCTCGGAAGAGCCAGCCTTTGACATTTTCAGTTGGTTTCCAGGTGTTGCTTGCGTGTTTTGAAAATGAATCTGCTCCAATTCGCATCATGAACACAACACACAGTCATCCTCTCTAATCAATAACCATTCAGTGCCCAGGAGATGAAGCACCCTAATGATAAGAAATGCCCTTTATGTGTCAACAGTGACACCGATTGTTTTCAATTGTTTCTTCTGATCAGTATAATGAAGGAAGGAGAGGGGAGGCGAAGAGGTAGGGAAGACCAAAAGCGAGAAGCTTTTAGCATAAATATTACCTACGAAGAGGGGAAATGGCTTTTGATTTTCGAGAAGAATAGTGTTGCTTTATTGTGAATGAGGAGGACTGTTTTTGAGGGAAGAAGGAGCTTATAGTTTCAGACTCATTGTATTGTTTTGGATTAGAGTTTTGTTACTGGCATGATTGTAAATATGATTTATATTTATGCATATTGATGACTTACAGTTCACTATTAGTCTTGTTAAATTGAATGTGATTCAGTTTCATGGTTAACTTGTGAATGGTCTCTGATTTGAAACTAAATTAAACATCAGTTGCAGTTTTAATTCCATAGAAGAATGTGGATTCCTATATGAGTGATTGGATTGCAATTTAGCTTTAATACAGTCTTGTCCAACTGTGAATTCAGTGATTGATTCATTTGGACTTGAATCTATGCATGATGTTTAACCTTCTTTATCACGCTCCTGCTGAACATATATATGATGTTTAAACCTCTGTATCATGCTCTTGCAGGATAGATTAGAGTAGTTAGAAGTAGTATAGATAGGATTTAATATATAGAGGTTAGATATTTCATTTTGTTGATTTAATTGAAGTCTTCCTCTCAGAAGCAATCTTTCGACATGCTCAAGCGGTTTGCGGGGTCCCTTAAAACCCATCGGAGATAGCCAACCCAAACAAAAGCAGGTCTAATTGGGGCTTGTGATTGGGTTAGTTCCCCTTGTTGGCATAGTGCACATTAGCCATGTCAACAAATTGGCACGAGAAAGAGGGCCTAAACTACCCTCTCTAGCTTTTCAAAGATTTCATCTATAAGTGCCATGCATGGATTCAAAGGGATTAATGTATGGATTGTAAAGGTCGGAGAGATCCTACCACACATTTGAAAGAGCCTCATTTTGAAGAAACAAAGACCCCTCTAAGTCTTGTTTCCAGGTCACCCAAGGAAGAGAGACTATGGGAATATCCTATCACTCAAGAATAACCTGTCAAATCACTTACTCGGGCTTACGCTCGTTCCCTCTCTCAGCTTCCCATATTTCACTCCTTACCTCCAACAACTAAGAGAAATCCAAGTGTCTTTACCCCGAGCGAAGATACATCAGCAGCCAATTCTCTCGAAGAAATTGTGCTAGAATCCTTGCAAAGTATCGACACCCCTTGGGAATAAATTCCTGAGGATTCCCCTTCTAAAGGTAACTCCTCACTTGATTTTGAGAATCCTAATGGAGAAGCCTCCAACCAAAACTTCCCTATCCAAAGTATGGCCAACATTCCCCCTCCAGGTCGGAATCAGCCTCCACCTCCTCCTTCCGGTGGGAATAAACCTCCACCTCCTCCTCCGGGTGTGAATCAACCCCCACCTCCTCCAGGAGCACTCCCTCCTTGGCTTGCGCAGGATGCTGTAGTGGTACCCGGCCAGCAACACCCCTTACCCAAAAATACAGAAAGAGTGTTACCCAATTTTGACCCTCAGCAGGGAGATACCACTGATAACCATATTCGCTCTTTCTTCCTAACCTTGCGTAGGTTGGGGATTGCTGATGAAGATGTGGTGTGCCACTTGTTCTCTTTTACTTTGACTGGTGCAACCTCGACATGGTATTTTAGCTTGAGAATAGGGTCAATCACCTCTTGGGATTCTTTTCAATAGGCCTTTTTAGACAAGTTTGGTGATGACAAAACACTTGCAGCCTTGGTTTTAGAATTATCCCGTCTGAAAATGGAAACCAAGGAGAAGGTTAAGGATTTTAACATCCGATTCAACACCTTGTTCAACAGAATCCCAGCCACAATAGACCTACTGAGGAAGTGCTCATGGAGTTCTATGTCTTTGCTCTCCCTATCCCTAAAGTGATGTGGGTTAAAAGGAGTAATGTGCAAACCTTACAAGGGGCTATCAATGAAGTTGTAAAGGTTGAGAATGAAATGCTCAGTCTTAAAGCATGCCACCCTACAACTGGAGAAAAGAAAGCCTCTCAGACATCCAAGAAGAATAATGGAAATGAGAACAAAGGGGTTGAAACTAAAGAAAAGGACACCACGAATGTGGAAGGGTTGCATCAGATCATTAAGAAACTAACGAAAATAGTTATTGGTAAGAAAAGGAATCATGGGGAGAGTACTAGCGGAAATGGAGGAGACTATAACAACAGAAAGCCCTTCAAACCATTCTATCATAAGAAAATAGAAGGTGGTCATAGTCAACTTGCATTGCCTGCTCCACCTAATGAAGGGGCTTTAGACATAGAAGATTTGGCTCTTATTGGATCGCTCCTTAACAAAGAAGAACCTATACTATAGCTCGAACTAGAACAAGGAGATGAGGAGGAATACCAAGTAGAAGAACCCTCAGAAGAGGAAACCTAGATTAATGTGTTGTGGGATTTCCATAGTAATGAGAAGGACAATGAGGGAGATAACTCCGTAGAAATCAACACTAATGAAATCCACACACGAAGTAAAGGGCCACTCCTAGGTGCAATAAAACCCATAGACCGGATCAAGCAAGATGCTCACCCTACAAAAACATCCGCTTCTGAAGTTTTTGTTGGAAACGATAGATCTAGTGGTGATTCTAGGAATACCCCAGTTGCAAACCATCGAGAAAAGGATAAGACATCTCCCACTGCAACTAAGGTGACTCAAGATCGTAAACCCCCATCGAAGAATGGAAAAATAGGTATGTTTACCCTGCCCTATCCTATTTATAACATTGACTACAATATTGTAGATGATCTCAAGAAGTCAAGGGCTAATATCACGTATTTTGACTTGTTAAAATTAATGTAGCAAAGAGATTTTTCGCTGAAAGCTATGAATGAGCGAAACTGCAAAACCGCCACCACCTCAACCACCCAAACCAAGAAGCCAACGTCCAAACCTATTAGTACCACTAGTGTATCCCAAATACCATCAGCTATGGACGCTATGTTATCTAAAATGAATCGAAAACCACAAGATGTCATCCCAGCCATGATAGGGAGGAAATCGAAGTCTATGACTCCACTGTTCCTCCTCACGTTTGAGATTTTCAACATGAACGTCCATAACTGCTTGGTAGACTCTAGCGCCTCATCCATTGTTATGCCTTATGCTGTTGCTAAGAGAGTTCAGGTAATACTTGATAAAACTAAAACCCGAATTATGCAGTTGTACAGAACGAATGTGAGAGTTATTGGGGAGCTGAAAGATGTGTTGATTCGGATGGCTGCCAAACCTCAATACACTCAAGTCATTGATATAGTGATAGTGGATATACTCGAGGCTTATGGAATGTTGCTTGGTAGGGACTGGTCATCAAATCTAAATGGATATTTCTCAACTAATTGGTCCCATCTTTTGTTGCCTCAGAGGGGAAAAAGTGATATGTTGAGAGTGGATTGGGAGAAATACATGAAGTACATGGCAACAGAACCAGATAGCCCCAATGAAAATCTGTAATGTTCTATAACTCTATCCTTGGGAATTATAGTTCCGATGTTTATACCAAGGAAACCTGTTTCGGAGAGTGCTAGGCAGAAACAGTCAAGGAGGCTTGGACAAACACACAGTTGGAAGAAAGAATTGAACACCCCCACAACCCAACTGATGAATTACCTTGTATTATAGTAGATTATAGGACTAATTGAATAGGAAGTAGTTATTTTAGCGTAACATTAGAGTTTATTTTCTAGACACTCCACTTTAATAACTCTAACTCTCTTGAAAGTGTAGGCGCTAGGAGAATTTTCATTGACCCACTAGTGACCCAATGTTTGATGGCCAGTCGGTTGGAAGGCATGCGCACCAGTAACACAGCAGAACATAAAAGCTTGCTGAAAGGCCTATGAAGAGCCATTAAAAGGAATGTAAAAAGCCTCAAATGTTTTGATAACCCACAGATAATGGTGGACCAAGTAAAGACAAAGATACACTACAGTCCGCCACACCTAGTGAGGTACCAACATGAGGTATGGAGCTTAATTGACAATTTCGATTCTTTCAATGTCACATATATACCTCGAAAGTATAACCACGATACCTATTTGACGACTGCTATGGCTGTGAAACGTTTTCCTAATTTTAGATTAAACAAGAATAAGCTTTATGTTGAATTGATTTTTAGATCATCTGTAACTAATAATGTCTCAAATTGGCAGGTGTTCAAAGGGGATAACCAAATCCTTGAGTTCCTGCTTTGTGAAAGAACACTAAAAAATGCAACCATTAACAAAAGGGAGCATGACAAACTTATAAATGGAAGAGAGGACGAGGTGATGTCTTTGATTGAGAAATTTATTTACTTTTCATCTCTCATGAGTGAGCCAATAGGTAAGCACACAAAATTACAACATTCATGGCTGAGCCCATTCCGAGATGTGGAAAAGGTTGGTCATGGAATTTATAGATTGAAAACCTTACAGGGAGAAACTGAAAAGCTCCCTGTTAATGGCTAGCATCTCAAGAGATACTTCCAGTAGCCACCAAATGGTGGTTACTTCCTAAGTAGGTTAGAATCCATTTTCATTTTTGTTGTTAGTTTAGTTACATTTCTGTCTTTCCCTTTCTTGTTTTTATGCGAGTTCATTTTCTTCCTGTTTTCAATTTCAACCTTTTTTAGCCATCTGATTTCTGTCCTCCAGCCTTGTTTTCACCTCTCAAACCTCTTTAGATTGCTTTCATTCCCTGCCTTTGGCTTTTACACCCCTTATTAACTTGCTCATCAGCCTGCTGATCCTAAATCCATCATTACCTTGCAATCAAACAGACTTTCAATCAGCCCATGAGAACTTGAAAATCAGCTGTAGAATTCAAACCAAGCCACTCATTGGCATCTGTCGAGAACTGGGTGAGATCTTTTGATAACCTGAATCTCTGGAGCATGTAGGGGCATCTTTATAAAACAAGAATGTGTAACTACAGTTGGATTGGCATGGAGGGATGCTACATTTTTAATAAATACCACTTAGACCTAGCATATACTTGCCTATAAGGTTTATAGTCATTCTTCATTGGTCCAATCCACTACACTAAATTGTCCAATACCTGTTACTCACAAGTAAACCTCCTTTCATGGGCTAATCTCACTGTCATATACCCTATGGAAAATCCAATTGTGCTCTAGTCCTTGTGCCTGAAATTGGAAGGACTTATCTAAAAAGAAATGAAATGTCAAGTCCTTGTGCCAATTTGGAAGGGCAGGTTGCTTGGGAGGCCGGTTAGAGTAAGGGTTGTTGATGGGCTCAGAGTATCGGTTGACATAGCAAGCCCAACCTTGCTTTAGTGGTTTAAAAATATGGCATGATCCATGATTGTGCTCCACTCAACCAGTGAAAATGTAGCACTAAAAGTCTCATATAAAGTGCAAGATAAACATGTCTACATCAAGTTTGATGAGCAATAAAGAGCTGAGGTACACACCTAAATGGGTATGGACAGACCAGTGACAACCCCAAAAGGATTTTTGAAAGTGGAAAATAGGTAAAGGAAGGTCAATAAACCCCATAAAATGACCGTTGGAGAATGCCTGCCAAAACCCTATTAGTCAGTAGAAGCTATTTGTACTTATGCCATCTGAAGCAAGTAATGTTGAAGTGGAACCCACGCTTGTCCCTCTGTATAGTTTGCATTTCAACTTTATCTTAATACCCTAATGTGTTATTGATCCAAGGTTTATTTGGAAATAGAGATAACTAGTTCACCCAACGTGTCGCCATTTGTTGTGGCCATAACCACCACCCTATTAAAACATTCCCTAGTAGCAATTTTGAAAGGGTCCCCATAGAAGTTTAATATTCCACCTCTTTGAATGATCCATTTTATCCCAGAGACTTTAACTCATTGCCAAGTCAAATCTTCAATTCCTAAATGGCCAAAATTGCCTTGAATAAGTCTTTGTCACAAGGTTCATTCGTGACCCAGCCTTGCCTTTCATTCACATCTTTCATAGGGATTTTTCTCAATCATCATAATCATTCATGCCACATTTATACTTGCACATATAATCACCCCTACCCTTACTATAGCCATTTGCACACTCAACATCGTAAAACCCCCCATCGCATCATTGTTCCCGTTGTGGCCTTTCATAAGAGGAAACACTCAAAGCATGAATAAATCCCTTTTTTGGGGCCTATCGCAATTAACACAATGCATTCATGGCTTCCAGACGTGATAGGCTTTATTAACCCAAATGCATATATTTCAGGTCTGGAGCCCCGTCGCGCATCGCATATCGGTAGAGCCCAAGACTTATGCACAATGCACGCAGTGATATGGTGGACCCGTCGAATCTTTCAAATGTGATATATATGTATGGTCAGGTCTGAAACCCCATCATTTATCGCTATCAGCGAGATCTCAGGATTTTATATAAGGTGATCCACTGTCTTCTGGACCCGCCGATGATTATGAACTCAGGCATGTATTATTTCAAGTCAGGCCTTATGGCCGGATGCGGGTTTTCCCATATATCCATGTGTTTGCGATGAAACATTAAAGTCGGGGTTTTCCAAAGGGAATGATAACATTGTAGAGCCGAAGGGATTTATGAACATTAAGATATATGTGTTTTCGAGTCCACCTCCCGTATCACATACTGCAATCGGTGGGGTCCCGGGGCTTAAATATATGTGGCGCTACCCTATTCTCTGGAATTGATGGTTTACTAAACACGGTATATACATGTTTCGGGTCCGAGATCTATCACTTATGGCTATCGGTGAGATTCGGTATATACATATATAGCACACCATAACCTCCCGGAGCCATCGATGATTACAAAGCCAAGCATATAAATTTTCAATTCCACAATTTGGATTCGGCTGTGTGTTTTGCGACAATTTTTAGTGTAAATCAAGTTTGGCTTGCTAGGCTTAATTTATGCATAAAGCTAAAAAGCAGGGGCCGATTCTTTCACGTTTGATGTGATAAATGTTCAATAGAGGCAATATTCATGTTTTAAAGCATTTTTGTTGTATTTTTATAAGCGTGACTAGTGTCTCTTATTTCTACAAGCCAAGAGTAATGAATGCACAAACGGATCCTGAAAACCCTTATATGTAGAGGTGTTCTATTGAAAGAGCCAGCCTTTGACATTTTCAGTTGGTTTACAGGCATTGCTTGTGCGTTCTGAAAATGAAACCGCTCTAAATCGCATCATGAACAGGGCACAAAATCATCCTCTCTAATCAGTAACCATTCAGTGCCCAGGAAATGAAGCCCCCTAATGACAAGAAATGCCCTTTACGTGTCAACAGTGACACCGACTATTTTCACCTGTTTCTTCTGATCGGCATAATGAAGGAAGGAGAGGGGAGGTAAAAAGGTAGGGAAGAATGAGAGTGAGAAGATTTTAGCATAAATATTACCTCTGAAGAGGGGAAATGTCTTTTGATTTTCGAGAAGAACAATGTTGCTTTATTGTGGATGAGGAGGACTGTTTTTGAGGGAAGAAGGAGCCTATAGTTTCAGACACATTGTATTTTTTTGGATCAAAGTGTTGTTACTGGCATGATTGTAAATATGATTTATATTTATGCATATTGATGACTTATAATTCACTATTAGTGTTGTTAAATTGAATGTGATTCAGTTTCATGGTTAACTTGTGAATGGTCTCTGATTTGAAACTAAATTAAACATCAGTTGCAGTTTTAATTCCGTAGAAGAATGTGGATTCCTATATGAGTGATTTGATTGAAATTTAGCTTTAATACAGTCTTGTCTAGCTATGAATTCAGTGATTGATTCATTTGGACTTGAATCTATGCATGATGTTTATCCTTCTTTATCACGCTCCTACTGAACATATATATGATGTTGAAACCTCTGTATCATGCTCTTGCAAGATATATTAGAGTAGTTAGAAGTAGTATAGATAGGATTTAATACATAGTGGTTAGCTGTTTCGTTTTGTTGATTTAATTGAAGTCTTCCTCCCGAAATAAATCTTTTGACGTGCTCAAGCGGCTTATGGGGTACCTTAAAACCCATTAGAGCTAGCAAACCCAAACAAAAGTAGGTCTAATTGGGGCTTGCGATCGGGTTAGTTTCGCTTGTTGGCATAGTGCACATTAGCTATGTCAACAAACCCAAAGACACACTTTACTTGTGACTTAATCACTTAGACCTTTTCCTACTTCTCCCTTTTACACTTACAGCCTCGCTCTATTTATACAATCCCATGGTCCGCGGACCATGGGTAGGTCTATCTAGCCGACATTACATTACAAAACTAGGGTAGACAACCCTATGACTCTATCATACTTTCATTGCACGCACATGCAATTCGTAGAGCTTTACAACAAGATTTGGTCAAAACTTTGGCTTTCAGCACCAAAACATGCCTTGGGGGGGATTCCATGCCCAACAGGTAACTAGAGCCAATGCAATCATTTAGAACCACCAATCTAATTGAAAAAGACTCTAATTTGGGGCTCTGGATGGATGGTTTCCCAAATGTTGATGAGGTCATTTTTGGCCATCAAAAGGGTCCTAAAATTGGTGCCACAAATACCTATGTATAGCCCATAGATGATAGTATTCCTTGCTACCTAGAATAATCAAATGGAAAAGTCTTTAAATATCAATGATAACAGTAGTTCCCGGATGCGGGTGATGAGGTGGAGGGCATGGAGCCACACGCCGGGAGGCCGACGCCATTTGCCGCGCGAAGGGAGCCACGTGATGGAGGGGACAGAAGCTTAAATAACATAAGCCTCTGCCCAAGAAGTCTTAATGACCATTAATGCTGGTTGCAGGGGAGAGTGTAGAGCATTTATGGCGCTCTGGTGCCGAGGGAAGGAGGAGGAATTTAAGAATGAAGTGGGAATGTGGCAGAGACATTCTGGGCAAGTTCAGGTTCTGCGGAAGAGTGGGAACATTCTCTGTGCTTGGACGCTTCTGGAGATTTGGTTTTGGGTTTGTAGTGTGGACAGCTTCTCTGCTCCCATGGCGAGAACCAGAGAGAGGCAGCCATGTCGAAGGGGACCTGGACGTGGGGCACCTTCTCGCTCCCCAGCAATGGCAGAAAGGCAGCATCAGTGTTGCTGCTGTTGCAGTCTTCGTCGGGCAGGAATTCCCCATTTGCAAGTTTCTCAATTCCTGGACACAGAGGATCCGCATGAGAAATCGCCAAGGCAGACTGAGAGCCCAGCATTTGGCTCTGCAGTATTCAAGTTGGGCAATTTCAATGCCCACGTTACCATCCTCTTTGTCAGAGATGAAACGATGGACCTTGAAGGGGCAGATAAGCATGAATTGCCCTCAGAGAACCAGAGGGACCAAAACAAGGTTCAGGGGGAAGAAACAAAAGGCAAGGAGCCTCTCCAGAACATGGCGCAGGAGGCGTCATCCTCCAAAGCGGCAGCGGACGAGGACCTGGACTTTCCCTTTGGCTTCGGGTATCCAATTATGGAGATGGACCCGGCTGACCTGGACGACCTGGACGACCTGGGGCCAGGCGCATAACTGCATCACTCGCTTGCCGTTCAGGTCAGATTTTTTTGTTTGGTCTCTTGGTCTCTGTCGCTTGGTCTCTGTCTGGTTGGTTGCTCATGTTTGTTTTGGTCAATGTCTCTTTGTTTGGGTCGAGCGGGCATGCGCTGGTTTATTACGTAATCTTGTTAAGGTGCAGGGTCGCCCCTGCGTGGGCAAGGTCTTCCGGGTCTTCGCCCCTGCGTGGGTGGTGGTTTTTGAGTTTCTGCCCCTGCGTGGGTATGGTTTTGGGTCTCTACCCCAGCGTGGGTATTGTTTTTGCATCTCAACCCCTGCGTGGGCTATGTCTCTGATTAATCTCGGGTTTTTCTGGAGGAGGATATTGGCACTCAGAGCTCAAAGCAAGCCACAGTTGGCTACATTGTCTCAGTGCCATAGCTGGACTGAAAACGTGCTACACTGTTTGTAATTTCTCCTTGTAAATAATATAATTTCTTAGAGTAGTTTTATCGATAAAAAAAAAAAATGATAACAGTAGTTCCTTTTCCATATTGATTTCCTATTTTAACATCTTGCAACCCCGCTTGATCTAGCATGTGAGATTCCCCATCAAACACAAGTATTTTGGTGTATCTACTACTCAATACTTCTTTGTAGATTGCCTTCTCAAATCCCATTTCTAGGTACATACCTCATATTCAGCAGTACATCAGGCACATTGTTTTGTATTACAATTTCCACTGTTCTTGGAGGTGTGCCCATGATACTTTTTTAGCAACTAGATTTAGTAATTTCTCTTGTGGCTATAGGATATTGATCTCAATCTAGATTTATTTCAAACCTCACCCTTTAGGACTTGATCTTCACTCTAGCAGCTATGTAAATTTGGAGACCAACTTCCTTGTTGAAACCATACTTGATCCACACTCTAGTACTCATGAAATCTTGAGACTTTCTCCTTATTCAAAGCATTTGGAAGTTTTGTGATTATTGAGGCAACTCTTGGAGTAGAATTTATATTGGAATGAGATCTTGCTGAACATATGAACATTGATTCTAATAACTTTGCACCAAAGAGAACGAAATTGTTCTTGAAAAAAAACTACCCCATTCTCATAATTGCATGTTGAGGGTCAAGTTAGCATAATAACCACCTCCAATTAGATAAGGGGGTCTGTTATCAGTGGTATCAAAGCTCTCAAGTTCAATACTCAGACATAATGGGCTATATCGCGAAAGGAATAAAAGATTAAAGGGGCAACCCTAGAATTTTGGGGATAAATCTAGTACCCTATCACAAAGTTAACTAAGCAGGAGGTTCAAGTCTGAACCCTTAAATAGGAATGGAAGTATATTTCTCAGGTATTATAGATGATTAGAAATATGAGTGATTATGATATTGATTGTGGAATTGAATAGGGACTACAAATATGCCTCTGGCATGATGGAAATTTGTTGAACCACACCATTGCATGTGTTAAAGTTAGGAATTGGCAGAGTTGCCTAAAGGATTTGTACATGAATTTGGAAATTTTATTGAACAAGTGATGTACCCTTACACACTTGGGATAGGTATGCATACGAGTAACCACATAGTATGATGGATTGTGGAAATTCATGTGTCTCTTTGATTGCATATTCTTATGTTTATTATAGGAATATGTTTATATATATGTGTGTGTACATGCATTGGAGGGGGAAACCCCATGGTTTGTCGACTAAAGGTATATTTTAGGAAGTTAAATAGCTGATAAATGTTGTTTATCACACTTTGTTGATGGATGGTATGCATACTATTTACAGGCAAAAGTGAACATGGATTATGTATGATGAAGTTATTTGTTGCTAGTTGAGATTGTTTATAGGTCTTGTGATACATTCTCTTTATGAATGTGAAGGCCTTGTGATGCATTCTCTTTCTGAATGTGAAATTTAAGATAAATGCATGCTAATGTACCAAGTGGTGTCCAAACTTATCTTATGAGATTGCAGGCTCCATGATTGTTGGCCTTAAAAAGAAGGCCAAATCTTTCAAAATTATTTTAAAATAAAAGTTGAGCCAAATGATAAATGTGGTCTCGTTAAATGGGTTGATTTTGATCACACTATTAGAATATATTGTTAAATTGAATTCTAAAAATTACAAATGTCGAATGATAGGTATGACCCATGTGCATATGTGTTCTTGAATTTGAGATCAAACTTACATAGATGTTATTTTCGATTTGTGATGTATGTATATAGTTGATAAAAATACTATAGATGCATGAAAAGCTATAGGGAAACATGTTGAGTCCACTTGTGCATAGAAAGACTCAATGGTAGAGACAGGGAAAGGAAGTTGATTTTTTTGTACATATTTATGCATGGTATGATGGTTGAGGGTGCCATGAATGATGGACTTGGGACATTGGGTCATTATTTGGGACTAATTTACTTGATGATTGATGTGCTATGATTTCGAACTTTAATTGTGAAATTTGATTTATGAATATGCATGGCCATGTTGTCTGTGTGTTTTTCCTAGAGATTATGAATATGGATTTTGTTTTCTTTTGTGATGCTTCCTTTTACTTTATCTCTATCATTACCTATTGATTTTATACTTGTCCCTTGATTTAAATACCTTTGAGCCTTGGGGAAAGATGGTTAGATGGCAGGAAAGCCATGGATTTATGAAAAAGAGGTAATGTATGATTTGCATGGATAAGAACATGGTGAGGAAAAGGTAACATGGAACACCATGAGGAAAATTGACATGAAAATGGTAACAATCATATGAAAAAGAAAAATTAAGGGTAAGTGGAATGTGACATGAGATCCAAGTAGGTTGGTTGAGCCGATAGAAATGATGGACAACAAAATGGTAAAAGGGGGTTCTCCTAACCGTAACTATATTTTCACATGTGCTTATATATTGTATACATGATTATGTTGACACATATTATATATAAGGATGCCATTTTGACTCATAGGTTATTTTAGGAGTCATTCTTGTAGGATAATGATGGGCTATAGTCATTTAATGCAAATTTTGATGAATGTAGTACAACAAGGAAATGAAACGCAGGTGGAGCACGTGCTTAGGACTCCTATTGTGTATCAAGTGGAGCTCGAACAAATTTCTAGATTCTTGTATTGATTTTAGGGTGGAAGTGTAAGCCTTTGGATGCCCTTATTCTTTGTGTATATGTGCATGTGTCATGCATGTGTAAATGTGTATATGTTGTACCATGTCATATGTGTGACTTTTCTATGTGTACATGGCATCATGTTATGTGTATATAGTATGTTGCAATGAATATATGTGTATGTGTTTGTTACTTCTCTAGTCCTACATGCTAATGTATGGTTTCAGGTTGGAAGTGGGATAGCCTTCGGATTCCCAATATTTCTATTGACAAAGGACTACCTGGTTGGGTAGTGATTGCCTGGTTTGGTAGTTCCCATAGTTTTGAATGAGTCATGGATCAGAGGATCAGAGGATCCTAATCAATTTTGGTTTGTAGCAGAAGCTATGTGGAAGGTGCAATAGATCAATGATAATGAGATGAATAAAGCACAATTGGTTACAACGCGATAGGATAGTACAACTAATCTGAATGTTATGTTGGCTAAGAAAAAGACTGCATTGAACGTGAAATTTATAAAATTGAAATCATAAGCTCAATGTATCACTAAAATAAAGGAGATCAAGAAGACGGCTAATGAGTCTACATGGGATATAGATCATAGGTTGAAGTGCTTACTGAGACAAACTAATCTTCATATTTCAGACGAACAACATAAGGAATGGTACATAGCTTTTCTATTTCCACACTTAAGACTGCCTTTGTCTCAACAAAAGATCGAATCCCAGGCTGAATAATTAGAGATCGCAATGAAGGTGGAGACTTCGCCGATCCAGGATATGAATATAGGAGTCTAACAAATCTAGTCACAGTTAGCAAGCCTGCATATGGAGTTGCAGGATCTAAAGAATGGAAAGGAGGTTCATTCAGGACTATGCCCTGAATTTTGGTGCATGAAATGCAAATTTGTAGGCCACTATAAGGATCAGTGCCCTGTGTACTGGGACTATATAGCTGTAGGAGGTCCCAACCCACTAAAGCCAGACTCTCCTACTAGATCAAGTGTCAGTTCAAGTGTGTGGTGTAGTATCTTCCAAGTGTCAGGCATGCATATGAAAGACAATTGTTATCTATTGCAAAAGTTTTTACAGTCACCAAAGCAACTATTTCACAAATTTTGTAAATTAGTTGGCTACGATGAAAGAGATTGTTGAAGCTATGACTTGATGATAGATAGAACCCCAATGTACAGGATGTAGGCTGAAACCCGCACACGGAATGACCAAGGCTCACCTACAGATTTCAAAGGATTCCAAGGGCATGGAAGAGGACAAGGAGGAGGCACTGGAAGAGGTCGGGGCCAGATCATCTACTACAATTGTGGAGAACCATGACATTTTACGTGTGACTATTAGAATCCAACTCATCCTTCTTGTCAATACTGTAAGTAAATTAATCATGTTATAGAAGAGTGTCCTGTATTAATAGCAAATATGCATGAAAAAAAAGAACTAACAGCCCACGCAGAACATTCATATGATTAGATCCAAACCATGTGAAGACAATCTTAGCATCAATATAGTCACATGAAGTGGTATAGCCACTGGTGAAGACAAGGTAGAAATAAAATCGGATACCTGGGTTTGCACGGCTAGTGGGAAGAGTACTAGATTTGACTTACAAATATAAAAGGGTAAATTTATGGAGGTGAGAAATTTTTTTATGGATCCAAGTGCTTCTATGTCTAAAATGCAGATACCAATAGTCCCACAACAAGAGAAATTTGAAGAAAGTACTGTGACAGAGAATTGTGATCACACAGTGCTAAAATCATTTCTACAAACATGCATGAAGTTGTTGAGGGATCAGAAGGCTGTTGACGGACTACAAGCATTGATAGATAACTGCGTTAGCAAGGAAAATTCGTTACCAGAACACTGTGCAGTAAATAAGGTGAACTGAAGCAAGAAGAGGATTGGTAGGGAAATGCAGTTGACAACACAAATTTGTGATTTTGACATGTACTAGATAATTATAGACTTAGTATCAGATGCTAATGTACTACCAAAACAGGCTTGGGAACCTATGGGGAAACTTAAGTTGCAGTCATCACCAATTCAGCTGCACATGGAAAACCAACAAAATATAACTCTGATGGGTCATCTACATGGAGTGACCGTAGATGTTGAAGGAGCTAGTGTGCTCACAGATTTCGAAGTTATTGAAATAGTTGATGATAGTTATCCATACCCATCCTTGCTCAGGATTGGTTGGGATTTCCACATTAATGTTATTATTAATTTGAAAAAGCGAAGCATGGTGTTTGAAAATAATGGCCTTAGAGTTCTTGTTCCATTGGATCCAGCTGAAGGTGCGCAATACACAGAGCTAGTTCGTGATGACTATGATGACAACGACATTTATCACAAATATAAGTTCACTGTGAAAGATGAATACTAGATTAAAACCACTGTAGATGGATGAATCAGTTGGGAGAAGGATAGTTCATGCCAATCAGAATCAGATGAAGAATTAGAAAACTAGCAAAATCGGTTGCATGAGACCTCTACACTACGATGCACTAAGCTTACAAAGCCTCTACATTATATATCAACTGAGGTACGTAAATTACCTTATTATGATAGGCTATATGATGTCAATATTTTCCTTGACCATTTTGAAAGAGACATACTAGAGGAGCACAGGTTCCGAACTCTAGATTTAGCTTTAATAGCTACACCTGCAAGATGGTGGGGAACCCACAAGGATAATATTTTTGATTGGAAGGAATATTGTAGACTGATGAGATTAAGATTTGGCTTTGCAACAACATGGCTCAGTGAAAAGTACACAGTGAAGAATGACCCGCGTGAAAAATTGGCTCAATGGACTAAATCTTTGGGTGAGGTACCTGAACTAGAGTGGGTACATATCTTTATTCATACCTTAGATGTTATCCCAGTGAACTGGTATTTGGAGATGGATTTGTGACACAGGACTGTTGATTGGGATGAAATGAAGGAGAGTTTTCTATTGAAATTCATCTTTGAAGATGGGTTCAAATGCAGTGATGGGGCACTTTAGGTGATTAGGACAACAATCTTCCAAAAACCAATAGAACCTATAACTTGGATGCAACCTAATTGGAGCACGCAACTACAACATGCTTTGGAATGCTACAATGTTACTACGGAAGAAGGTGATGAGGATCCATGCAATATCAATATTCTTCCATCAGAGGGACTGCACAAAGTAGCAGGACATGATGCAAAGATACCTGATATATCACAACTGGTAAAGACAAAATAAGTAAATATTGGCTCAGAAGCAGAACCTAAGTTCATGCATATTGGCGACTATTGGGATGATCACATGGTAGGCAAGGTTGTTGAATTATTGCAAGAATATTAGGATTTATTTCCGGAAAGAAACTCTAAATTAAAGGTTATAGTATGTGATTTTGGTGTGATGAAGATCAATTTAAAGCCAAATGTGAAGTCGATTAAGCAGCACCCATATCGACTTAACCCCAAGTAGAAGGAAAAGTTAAGAGCAGAACTGGATAAGACGCTCACAGTAGGTATAATTGAGCTAGTTGAAGAGACAGAATGGGTCATTTTGATGGTGTTCTAGGAAAAGAAAACAAAGGGTGATATATAGATGTGCGTAGATCTACGGAACTTAAATGATGCATGCATGCATGACCCCTTTCCTACACCTTTTACAGGTAAAGTTCTAGAAAATGTGGGTCGACAGGAGGCTTACTCATTCATAGATGGATTTTCGGGATATCACCAAATTAAGATTGCACTAGAGGATAGGAGCAAGACTACCTTCGCTATACAGTGGGGTTCATTCCAATATACAGTTATGCCTTTCGCACTGAAAAATACTCCTGCAATATTTTTCAGGGTGGTAGTCACAACATTCAAGGAATTTATTCATAAGTTTCTAGAGGTCTACTTCGATGATTGGACAGTATTTGGGCTAGTTAAGAAACATGTTTCGAGTATGTGCCTAATGTTCGATACATGCAGGAAGTATCATATTTCCTTGAATTTGAAGAAATGTATTTTCTGTCTACCTTATGGAATACTGTTGGGACATGTTATATGCAAGCAAGGATTGATGGTCAACCCTACCAAGATCGTTGTAATTATCAATCTAGATCCACCCAGGAATGTAAAACACCTAAACACAACTTTGGGTCATACAGGGTATTACAAGAAGTTTATAAAGGCATATGTGCAACACTATGCTAATGGAGTAGTTGTTGAAGAAGAATGCTACATTTTATTGGGATGACGGTTGTCAGAAAATCTTGGATGTTCTTAAGGAGAATATGGTTACTGTGCCAATCCTAGTATGCCCGAAATGGAAGAAATAATTTCATGTTCATGTAGATGCATCTTGTATAGCATTGGGAGTTGTTTTAACTCAACCAGGTGAAGGAGATATTTTCCATCCAATTTCCTTTGCAAGTAGGAAACTATCTAAGGTAGAGTGAAACTATTCAACCACAGAATGAGAGGGATTAACCATGGTATATGTAGTATAGAAATTCAGATATTATCTGCTAGGTGCACAGTTTAAAATGTATACGGATCATTCTGCATAGAAATACCTGGTCAATAAGCCTATGTTGGGGGGAAATATCTATAGATAGTTTCTTCTCTTCCAAGAGTATGATTTTGAAGTAATAGTTAAACCAGGGAGGTTAACTGTTGAACATGATCACCTCTCCAGGATCGAAAATGGCCAAGAACCCACTAATATTGATGAGAGTTTACCTGACGAACAAATCTTCATTTTCAGAGTTACAAATGAACATTTTGCAAACATTATTTATTTTTTGTCTACTGGCATAGCTCCTAAAGGATACACAATGTAGCAAAAGAAGGAACTAGTAGTTAGGGTTGCATATTTTTTAGTGATTGCAGGACACTTATATAAGATGGGACTGGATGAATTTTTGTGCCAATATGTAGCTGAGTATGAATGGCACAATATTTTGGTTGAAGTGCATGGTGGTGTCGCATGAGGACACTATGCAGGTAAGGCAACTGCATAGAAGATTCTGCGAGCAAGATTATGGTGGCCTATAGTACATAAAGATTCTAAGGAATACTTCAATGCATGTGATGTGTGTCAAAGGATTGGAAGATCATCACAAAGGGATGAATTGCCCTTAAATCCACAGGTCACGCTGCAAGCATTTGATAAATGGACAATTGACTTTGTTGGACCAATTAATCCACCAAGGAAGAAGATGGGTGCACGTTATATTATCACTGCAAAATATTATTTGACCAGATGGGCTGAGGCACAACCCATGAAGGATTGCAGCGTGGAAACTGTTGCGAAGTTTATATTCAAGTATATTTTGTAACGATTTGGATGCCCAAAGATCCTAATGAGTGACTGAGGTTCGCACTTATTGAATGAAACAAATAAGGCGTTGATAGAAGAGTCCCAAATGCACCATCAAAATAGTACACCATATCATCCCCAGGTGAATTGAACTATCGAATATTTTAACAAAATATTGGAGAATGCTTTAACGAATATATGCAATGTTAATAGGAATGACTGGGATGTGCACATACCAACAGTTCTATGGGCATATAGGATGACTTGTAAGAAAATAACAGGGAAAAAACCATTTAGACTGGTATATGGACAAGAAGTAGTGATGCCAACGGAGTATATAGTGCACAACTTAATGATTGTAGCAGTAACTGAGATGGAAGATCGTGACTTCATGGAGGAACATTTAACATAGTTGCTTATGTTGGAGGAGGATTGTTTTTTTGTTGGATTTCATCAGCAGGTGCAGAAATCTAGGGAAAAGGTGTGGCATGATCGCCACTTTAAGCAGTGCACTTTTAAGAACAGAGATTTGGTCCTGATGTATGATAGAAAGTTCAAAAAGTTTCTAGGGAGGTTTCAGAAGCATCAGTTAGGACAATATGTGATCCAGGATATTTCGGATGGTGTGGCAGTTCAACTTGCAAGGTTGAATGGAGAGTTGCTTCCTGGAAGGATTAATGGAAGAAAATTGAAGGTCTATAAGGAATATCCTGCCCCTGCAAGGATGTGATGACTATATGACAACAAGAAGTCTTAGTGCTTTAGGCAGCTGAAAGGAAGCGCAAGACTATAAACTACTCTGCCAAGAAATGGTTTAATCGAAGAAGGAGGGTTGTACGATGTTTTGGGAGATGGCACAGGTGGAGAAATATGTGACAATGTAGTTGCACCATAAGGGAGGATCCTTCCTAGCCTACCCAAAATGTGACTGTTGGAAAAGCTACAGTTGATTTGACCGTGATTTTGTTATTAAAAGGAGCGGGGGAAGTGCATTTAAGGATCATATCTATGAAAAATTGCTGCCAAAATCATAATTATGAGGAGGATCTGAAGGCATTCAAGGCATTTGAATTTGAATTTTGCTATAAATATGGAATCCCTCTCTACATTTGTACACTTTTCCCCTTGAAGAAATCTTGTGAGCTTTTGCGCCTAAGTCTGAGCCGAGAGAAGTGTTGCATGTCCGGTGGGGATTAGCAAGACATCTACTAGGAATTTCTGGAACGCGGTTTAACAAGCATCATGACTACTACCCCTCCTACACACACCATGGCTCCTATATCTCCAAGGTCGAAGCCCATAGCTGCAGGTGTAGCAACAACAATGGTAGAACCAGCAAAAGCAGCAATAGTGAAGAAGCAGAAGAAACCATAGAAGCCACCAGTAAGGCAGTTGCCTAGGAAGATGACTATTGATCAATGGAGCAAGGAAAGGATGGACAAAGAGAAAAATAAGCAACCAATGGAATCAATTGACTTAGAGGAAGAAGAACTTGGGATAGGGTTTGAGGATGTAAGTGTCGATGAGCCTGAGCCAATTTGACGGTTACCTCCATATATGTCACCGAGAAAGCCAACTGATAACGTGACAAAGGACCCCAATGCCATGAAATTTTCCATTTGTACACCTTTGTTTCCCAAAGATGTGCCCTTTGAAGGAGTATTGTTGGCGTAGGTACCAAAACTGTGCATGGAGGATTGGGATTTTGCGGACAAGGCCAAATTCCTTCATTTTGAGCCAAGAAAATACCTAAATATGTTATACTATGAGGAAGCTAATGTAACATGAGTAGAACCAATGACCTGGGTGGCTAGGATTCAACACGCCAGTTTACTGAACATGTTGAATGTGCCTCATTTTAGGTGCAACAACATCAATACAATATGTGTGCACTAGTTGCTGACTTTGGTGCATGAGGAAGCCTCATGGCTTGGGGAGAGGATCCCAATTGATGCCATGTTGATCAGGAGGATCACCGCACTATCATGTACAGGAGCATACCCTACGAGCACTTTTAGTAGAAAGTCCCAGGGAAATAAGCTTGCAGACTAGGTGAAGAAATATTACTATGTTGTCAATACATTGCGAGGCTACGTTGTTAGCTTAATTTCTGATAAGGTTGTTGACTTTGCCGCATCTATTCTGGTTGATAAAATTATGAGGAAGTGCAAGGCATACGAGGTGCCAGCGCTAGTAATTTAGTTGGTTGCGCTGTGCAACCAAGGGGTACAGTTTAATTGGTTAGGATACCTCTTCCAAGAGTTTCTTTATGATTTTCACGAGGCCCGGGAAGATGGGAAATTGTTCCATTATGCATGGTTATTGCTACTAATTACTTTGATAGCCTGGAGAATCCTCAATGTGTCGCAGTTCCCTAATGTAGACCTGGAATTGTGCAAAGCTGCAAAGAACGCTTCGCTGTGGGCATTGAAGGATCTAAGTTGGGTGGTAGAGAATAAATTATTTTGGGTGATGTGAGATGGATCTGGGAACTGTGGTCAGCCAGAAGCCATGACTATCACTGATGTTATTTGCCCAATATCCCAGAGTTGTGAAATTAAAAGCAAATTTCCACAATGTACATATACAAGCGAAGAAAGATGCAGAGAGCATATGGTATGAGGTTCCCTATTTGGTCACCGAGTAGGATATTTTTTTCGTAATCTCTAACTGGTCAAGCGTGTAGTTGGACCCCAGCAAGGAAGTCGAAGGAGACTAGGCAGGTACCAAAAAACCAAAAAGTATGCTGACAGAAGGCCCCAAGAAGGGGCCTCAGAAGGTCACTGTGGATCTTGGGAAGAATACTGCAATAAGGGAGCAGACCCTTCTAAGGAGACAAAGTATATTGAGTCTCCTTTCATACTAAAGAAGAGGAAGAAATCCACCACTAGAGGTGCATGCAAGAAGCAGAAGTCTGACAAGGCCTTCAACATTGAATCGATAGTCCTCACTGAGGGGGACATTGATGAGATTGGTGACACTATGTGCTCCGTCACTGACGACATGTGGGGATACATTGAGTATCAGTACAAGTATGTACTAATGTAGGTCCAACTGGGCCTCAGAGAGCTACAATTGCAAGCGAGCGCGACTCAAGTGAGTGTGGTTCAAGTGAGTGAGAATAAAGTAAGTGTGGAAAAAAAAAGTGTGACACCAGATTTACCTTTGACATTGGTGGTAACCACAGATGTCTGTACAGTGCCCATTCCAGGAGGGTCGTTTCACTTTACTACTGCGGTGGATCATGCAACAATGCCATATGGGAGGAACTCCAAGCTCAACTTAGCGGCGCTGCCCATTTAATCATTACATGAACCCCACCTAGGAGTATCTTCTGAATTGAAAATTAGGGAGGAGCGAGTGCTCTTTGTGATCAAGGACATCAAGAAGCATAATGAGAAGTTAGTTGAGGAAGCTGCCAAGGCGATCTAGGATAGGACGCAGCCGTTGCACACAGATAGGCATTGGAGGATGCCATCACTCAAACTTGCATTGAGCTACCAGAGCTCCTCATACAAATTGAAGCAGCTTCCGAAGAGAATCTCCACAAGTTGGAATCCACGGTGAAGGAGTCTAAAGCGGAGGTTGAACGAGTCAAATTTGAGATGAGGATTTTGGTCGCAAATTTGCAGTTGAAGCTACAACCAAAACACCTCCAGAAGTTCGAGAGAAGTGTGTGATTGCTAGTAAGCTAGTTATGGAAGTACTAGAAGCTCCAATTAAGGACTGCAGCCATATCTTTGAGAACACCATGGAAATGTGGGCCTCACTATAGGAGGACCCACATGTAAAAAATATTGAAGTGGACATATGCGATAAAAAACTGCAGTTTGATGAAATCAGGGCAACAACGCAGACCTTAGCACCTGTGCAACGATTTACTATACTACAGGAAGGAAATTCCATTAAGGCTCAAATCAACGAGCTACAATGTAAAGCATCCATGATTTCAACAAGAACGTAGCCTTGGGCTAACGAAGCTAGTCAACTCTCTTAGTTTGTCGAAAGTAAACTGAAAGGGATGCAACAGACACAGAGGAACATTGGATTAGCAGGGGCCAATGACTAAGAGGTTGGTCGAGGAGGTTTGGTAGGCTATCACGCAGTGCATAACAGAAATTCAAGCATAGAAGGCAGAGTTCAACAGCCTTAAAGTGCACATCAAGCACATACCAACAGAGTGACTCAGGACGAGTCACATCTTTGTGTTGGGGGCCTATTGGGATGGGGACCCCCAGGTCTAATTTTGTCTAAGTTTTGAGTCAATTTTGATGTAATATTGTAAAGTCTCCTCATTTTGAGGAGCGGAGTGTGCAAAATGTTAAGAGTCAAAGGGGTTTTAGGAAGGTCAAAGCCCCTTATCTTATAAAGAGATAGGTTGTTTTGAGTAAACAATGAGCTCTGCCCATGGTTCACGAACCATGGTAATGTAATGTAAATGCTATAAAAGGAAGTCATCTAGGAGTCATTATGCAGTTCTAAGCCAATGGAAGTGTCTGAATAAGAGCTTGAGTCTATAATTTGGTATTCTAGCGAAGGGAAAGGCTCCTGCAGCTGAGTGCACAAAGACCTTTGTAAGTCTGCAACTGAGTGTGTGGATCCTTGCAGCTGTGTGCACAGGGTCAGAAGAAGTGTATTCGTTGAAGATCTCAAATAAGAAAGTATATTTGAAGAAATTATGTGTGTTCACTATATATTTATTTGTTTCTCTGTTTATGATTAGTTATAATTCGATTCTCTATGATATTGCCTTAATTTCAGTGCAAATGTCCAAATCTACTTTTATGTGGTAACTTATGCATATTAGAACACTTAGGCGAAGCTCGTAGATCTAATTAAGTAGAAATCAATTTAAGTCTATGGTTATGAAGATAAGGGTTAGCGAAGGTCAAATCAGGCCCTAGATTAAGGATATGCCCCATTTTTGCATCACATATCCTTCTGGATGAAGAAACCTGGTTCTAGCATCCCCCAATACTGCATCAGATGAGATTGTAGTTTGCGCTAAGCGGACTGTTGCCAAAAGGGCCAGTAGTGTAGGGTTCCGTTGGTTAGCGAAACTAACTTAGAACCTAGGTCCAAGCCCCCTCAAGCCAACAATTCCCTTTTCAATGCAACTTTCACATCCTGCAATTAGGCTAGTGTTTGATTTCCATTTCTACAATTAGGATTAGTGTTTACATTTGAGGAAGTAGCATATCCATTTCTGCAATTAGTTTAGGATTTAATTTCATAGCATTCACTCCATTACATTAGATCAACAAAAGAATGACACATTGTATGGTACACATATAGTGCCGAAACCTCGTAATTTTGTAGGAACCCCAAGTTGATAATTTAAGTTGGTAGCCTTGGGAGTTGTAGTATTCTTGTTGCAATATTGAGGCTCATCACTTTTTGGCCCCATTTCTGGGGAGTTGTCAAAGTATGCATTTTTTTTCTTCCATGGTTGATTCATTTCTTTTACTTTCTGCAAGAACAAAAAAAATCATTAGATATATTTCATTTCAAAGACAAAAAATTTGCATTAGATTAGCATTCTTATTCAAGAAAAAAATTATCCAACACCAAATCCCCCCATTTGATCACATGGTGCAGTATGAACCAAATCACCATCCACTTTTGGAGGTAGAAGAAGAAGAGGTGGCAGAGAAGATAGAACAAATAGATGGAGATGATAACAATGAATAAGATCCTCTTGGATTTCTTGTTCAAGATTCTGATGTTAGTGTTCATATGAAGAACATCCCTCCATCTTTCCTTCCCAACTTCCATGGTATGAGGTTAGAGGATCTGGAAACCTTTCTCTTTGAATTTGAAATCCTTTGTAGATCTTATGTTTACTTACTAAACACTCAAAAGTTAATATTTTTTTATGAAACATTTAATGATAGAGATCTTAAATGGTTCATGAGTTTAGGGACTACTTCAATAAGATCATGGAATCATATACAAAGGATATTTCTAGAAAAATATAAAGACCATGATCTTAAGGAAGAAATATTTAGAATGACTCAAATAGAAGATGAAAGGATTAAGGATATAATAGAGATATTCATGTATAATGTTAAGAGGGAAACATTAAACCATTTAGGATCTAACACACTAAAAAACCTCTTACTTAGAATAATTAGGGATGACTGGATTGATCTCCTTGATCTCATGAGTAGAGGTGATGTATAGCAATTATCATTTGAATAAATTTCTAAAAAATACAAACACATATCAATAGGAAGGGTAAGAGTAAGTAAATCGGCATCAAGATTGATAAGTCAAGCTAAACTTGGAATTTGTTTGATGACTTTAAAACAAAAATTCTTAGCAATCTAAGTGACAAGTAGAAATGTTAAGAATGCAAGATGAGGAAAAAGAATATGATGATATTTGCATTTTCCATGCAAAATCACATGCTATTAAATATTCCCCATCATTACCAAGGTTGAAGGAAGTTGACCAAGAGGACAATGGAGAAAGTCAATCACCAAAGCAGCTATATTATGTAGCTCCAAGAGGACCATGATATCCTAGTCAACCTAGTAGTGCAAGAACCTAATTCTGAATTTCAAGGTCATGCATCCATCTCAAAGTTATTGGAACACACCCTTTCCTTGGAAACCTTGGCCATGTCAACCCCAAAACCAATCTTGGCAACAATGTTGGCAAGGGCCTTATGGGACAAATACAAAATATCCTTAATATTTTACTCAATATCCTCCATACCCAAGTCCATGTTATCCCTACCATCCACCTCCACCACAACCACAACCCCAACCACATCCATCTCAAATATCCACTCCCACTCAACTACATGTACCACCATTTCCAAACCCACACAAGGAAGTAGCTCAACCCATTTATAATGTTGAGATACAATGATCAGGTGCTCAAAATTATGCTCAAAAATCAAATTCATTAGATTGGTGTGGATCCTGAATGACCACATAGTTCTCGTCATCCTGAATCCATTGCAACTTGTTTCGCGCAAAGCAGACACTGTATTCTCCCAGAAATGTGTTCTGTCTATTTTCTCAAACAAGTAAATATTCAAAAAATGGATAGCCCAGTTAGTAGTCCGTACTGCTGACGTGCCACTGATTGGGAAGGTTATGTGGTAGTTGACTAAGTCAAGGTTTCCTCATTGAATCAGATCGTGCCAAGTGGCACCTTGGTATTGGTTAGAATTTGTGTGTGTTTATTGGATGGAACTGTGGCCAACCACAAGATGACACGCCAGGGGCCACCACTTGGTAGCCCGGGATGCCACTAAAAGTTGGTTCAACGACCAAGCGGAGGCCATAGGATTCGAAACAGACACCTCCCAACATACAAGACAAGGCCTTACCACACCGCCTACACCATGGTTCTTAACTATAGTGGATGGTGCGTTCTATTCAAAGTTAAACAGCATACATTTGGGGGATGGGGACTATGGTTAACCCCCAACCCCGGTCCATAGACCATGATTAGGGGTTAACCATGGCCCCAAACTATATATATGTTAACTTCCCATATGAATGCTACAATGGACGTGGAGTGGGGGGCCTGACTGGTCGGGACGAGTCATTGGCCTTAGACCCTTAACATGTGCTCCCCGCCCCTCCACGTGGCCAAATTTTTTGGAAGTTAAGCATTAGAGATATTTTTAATGATCTGAAAATTTCGCCCAATTTTCAAAGAAATTTTTTCTCCATTAGAGCGCTTGGTGGGCGAAATTGTAGGATGATGTCGCATTTTGGAGAAAATGTAGAGCGAATAGTGGGAAAACTAGGAGAGATCATAACTTCTCCAGCTTTTGGCCAAATTGGGTGCAGAAAGAGGTTGGATAGCCATTTTTGGACATTATGGACTCATTGGAGTAGGTTTTAGAATAATTTGAGCATTGTAAACGCATATGTTTACACATTTGAGCATAATATAGAGGCCCAAGCCATTGGAAGCTGGACCACGAAGACGTAGCCCACGAGGGTTGAACTCCTTCATCATGTTCCTATTGTGATGTGCTTTTGGTGATGTTCTATACATTTTATGTTGTTGTTTAGTCTCTTATTATGTTAAACTTTGTCATAAAATTAACATTAAAAATCATTTTTCACTTGCAAAACTCATGAATCCTTAAGCACATGAATAGCATTTTGTTTCTAATCTAAGGAGGATCTTAGCACAACAAACTAATATTCTTAATCATATCATTTTGGTATCAGAGAACTAGGTTTGCTTTGTGCAAGAAGGATTTGACTGTTTGCAATTTTATTTCATGCTTACAAGGTTAAAACTCAAAACAATAAAAGGGAAGCTAGTTGAAAGACTTGAAGTTGGGTTAAGGGGAAGGAGGGCAAGGTTGCCACAATCTCCAACACCAGTTCATCCTCAAGTTGCAGTTGAGACTCCAGAGAGAATATCTCATGAAGGAGAACCTACAAACATGACATAAGATGTGAAGGTCTTTAGGAATCCTTTCTTTATAAACAAAGATGGTGAAGGTCCTCTATGAAGAGAGGAATACCAGGCTGCAAGGTGAAAGCTCCAAACCTCCCAAAGGAGAAGGTTCTTCAGGAGGAGGTAATGGAAATGAAGATAAACCTCCACCCTCTCCACCATCTTCTTCATCTTCTTCTTCACAAGCATCTTCACCCTCTTCTACTAACACAACCCTTACTCACACTCATCAACATACCTAAAAAGGAACTAGTAAATCGCCCTTATTGAAACTTGACGTTATATTTGAGTTTCCCAAGTATAATGGTGAAGTGAATTCATAGAATCTTGATAATTGGATTCATCAGTTGGAGGTCTATTGAAAAATTCAAAACCTTCAAGAGGATGACATAAATATTTAGTTAGATTCCTTAAGAATGGAGGGTGTAGCACTAGTATGGTGGGAATCAAAGACACAAGAGGAGATAAAAAAACACGGTAAGATCTCCATTTCTTGGTATGATTTCATTGTTGCACTTAAAAGACAATTCTACCCTCTAGCTTATATAAATAAAGCTATCATGAATTGGTAGAACTTTAGAGAGCTTAAAGGTCAAAATGTGCAAGATTACACCCAAGAATTCAGAAAAAGGACTTTAATGTTAGGTGTAGATTTGCAATCACAAGACACGTTGTTGAAGTACATAGGGGGTTTACACAGTTACCTTAGGCATACTATCTTAATGTTTAATCCCAATAATCTAGATGATGTGTGTGTGCAAGCCACTCATCTTGAGGCAAGAGGGAAAAACACTCTAGAAGAAGGCAGTAAAAATCCATTTCAGAGTAAAGGAAAAGAAAAGGGTTTCAAAGGGAAGGGAAAGAAAAATGCATCTATCAGGAAATAAGGAGTTAACATGCAAACATTGTTCCAAAGGTCACGATGAAGCTCATTGTTGGAAGCTTCATCCTGGAATGAAACCAAAAAAGTTCAACAACAAGGGAAAACAAAAGACAACTACAACCACTCAACAAGATTTGGGATCCGATTCAGATGATGAAACTAAAATTAAAACCATGGGTATAAAAGGAAAAGAATCCATTTCTAGCACTAGTTCTTCAAATTTACAAAATGAAACTCCAAATGAAAAAAAGAGGATAAAACTTTTTCACATAATGGTGATCTCCAAACATAACAAGATTGATACACATTCCAATAGTGGCTCTCAAGCCAATATTATCTTTGAAAACATTGTCAAAATTTTAAACTTGGAAACCATTCCACATCATAAACCATATCCACTTGGATGGGTCTGTGACAATGCACAATTGCAGGTTACTAGAAAGTGTAAACTGAAATTTGTCATTACTGCAAATTTCATAGATGAAGTGGACCTTGATGTTGTGCCATCAGACATATGTGGCATAGTTTTGGGCAGCCCATACCTCTATGACAGAAAAGATATCTTCCATATACATGAAAAAAAATACCAATTGTTTAAAGATGGAGTAGAATATATTTTGAGAGCTCATAGCAAGAAACTAAATCTTTCACTTGTTAATGTGGGGCAGATGAAAAGACTAGTGAATTCAAGCAAGAATTTTGTGCTTCTAATGATCAAACCCAAGAATGATGTTGATAATGAAGATTTTAAAGGTTGTGATTCAAAATTGAAATTTGAATTGGTTGATGTAATTAACCAATATGATGAAATGTTTTAGGAACCAAAGGGATTACCTCCCAAGAGAGGAATCCAACATGAGATACAATTTCAGTAAGATTGTACTCTTCGTAGCATTGGCATGTACAAGAGGTCAGTGATGGAAAGTGTAGAAATTAAGAAGAAAATTAAAGAGTTGTTGGATAAAGGGATCATTAGGCCATCTTCCTCACCATGTGGTTCACCTATTGTCTTGGTTCCAAAGAAGGATGGAACATGGCACATGTGTCTGGACTTCCATGCATTGAACAAAATTACGGTAAAGAACCACTACCCACTGTCTAGAATAGATGATTTACTTGATCAATTGAAAGATGAAAAGTATTTTACCAAGTTTGAATTAAGGAGTGGCTACCATCAAATTAGAATAGCTAAAGGAGACATTTGGAAGACAACATTCAAAACAAAACAAGGTTTGTTTGAATGGCTAGTTATGCATTTTGGTTTATGTAATACTCCTGCTACATTCCTTTGTGTGATGAAAGATGTGTTGAGGCCATTTATTGATGAGTTTTTTATAGTATACTTAGATGACATGTTAATTTTCAGTAAATATCGTGATGAACATGTCATGCATGTAAGAAAAGTACTTGATGTCTTGAAGAAAAAACAATTGGATCTTAAGATGTAAAAGTGTGAGTTTGGAAAAACTTCTTTAGTTTACTTGGGTCATATTGTTGGAGGAGGTGAGTTGAAAATATATCCCTCCAAGGTTGATGTCATTTTGAATTGGCCAAGGCCCATGATAGTTACAGAGGTAAGAATTTTTTTGGGAGTAGCCCAATATTGGAGGAAATTCATTGCTAAATTTTCTTCTATAGCAGCACCTTTTCATGCATTGACAAGTGTGAAAAAGGTTTTTCAGTGGGGAGGCAAACAACAAAAGGCCTATGATGCATTCAAGGAAAAGATCAATTCAGTGCTACTACTTGCACTTCTAGACTTGAGATAGTCATTTGAGATTCAGACTGATGTTAGTGACTACGCCATGGGTGAAGTCCTCATGCAACACGGTAAGAATATCTGTTTTAATTCATAAAATTTTAATAGTGTAGTGAGTAACTATCCTACATATGACAAGGAATTGTATGAATTGGTGCAAAGTGTGAAAAAGTTGAAACATTACTTGATGGGTAAGGAAAAAATCATTCACATTGATCATCAACCATTGCAATACTTGCAATCTCAATAAAAGTTGCAGTAATCAAGTCACTTCCAATGGATGGGTTTTCTTCAACAATTCCACTTTGTAATCAGGTATAATAAAGGTATCTACACTAAAGTTGTTGATATTCTTTCTAGGCCAATTGTTAGTGTAGCTACTTTACTCAAGCATAATTCTGTTTTGCGTGAAAGGTATATTTAGCAATATCCATTAGACAATGACTTTCAAGATGTTTATACAAGCTTGAGTCAAGATAACCGAGTAGAGGAATTAGATTATCATTTTCATGATAAGTTATTGTACCATCTTGGAAAGCTTTGTATTCCACAGGGAGAAAGAGTTAACATCATAAGAGAGGCACATCTATAGAGGTATTGTTATTGGCCTCATATGATTGAAAGTGTGTCACACTTTATTAAAGGATGTTCATTATGTGCAGTCAGTAAGCCTAGCAATAGGAAGTTAGGATTGTACACATCACTTCTGATTCCTTCACGACCGTGGGAGAGTGTTTCTATGGATTTTGTACGAGGTCTTCCATTGTCAAAAAGAGGTCATGATTATTTTTATGTAGTTGTGGATAGGCTCAAAAAAATGTGTATTTTGATGCCATGTAAAACACAAGTTACAACTGAACAGACTGCTCAATTACTCTTTCAGAATGTATGGGTGAATTTTGGATTTCCCATATCCATTATTAGTGATCGAGATTCTTGCTTTTTTGGGAATTTTTGGTCAAGCTTGTGGGGATTCATGGACACCAAATTGAAAAAGAGTACAGGTTTTCATCCACAAACAGATGGTCAAATAGTGGTGGTGAAAAAAATAGTGATACATCTCCTTCGTGGGTATTGCAGCAAGCATCCTAAGTTGTGGGTTGAACATTTGCACTATATTCAACATGCTTACAACCAAGCCAAGCACTCTTCAACTCAAACATCGCCATTTGAGGCATGTTTGGGATACTTATCTAAATCTCCTTTGGATTTAATTTTTGGTAAAGATGTTTCTATTGATGGTCATAGTGACATAGATAAAGCAAAAAATTTCATTGAACAAATCCAATTAGTACACCAAAGAGTTCAAGAACAGCTTGAAAAGAGCCAAGGCAAGTACAAAGCAAGGCACGAAAAGCATTGTGTAGATCACAAATTCCAAGTTGGTGATGAAGTTAGGCTTCACATTAGCAAAGAGAGGCTTCAAAGATAATGTAAAAAGCTAAAACCAATTAGATATGGTCCATTCAGAATTTTGGAAAAGATTGGTAATAATGCCTTCAAGTTGGATTTGCTTTCATATATGCAAATTTATGTTGTTGTTAATGTTGAGAATTTAAGGTTATATGAGCCTTATTTGATTGAAGATCAAGGAGAGAATGTTCAAATTCCATTTATTGAAGACTTTTCTCTAGAATTCCTTGATGAGATTCAGCAAGACACTATACTTGACAAAAGAACAAGGACATTGAAAAGAGGAAGTGTCAACTATCTTAGATGGGGGCTCAAGGGAACAAATCCTTTAGAAGCCAAACGGATAGAGATTAGAAAGCTAAGGAAACTATACCCTCACCTTCTAGACAACTAAAAGCGATCTTTTGGGGTCCAAAAGGCTTTTTGTGGGGAGGAATGATTAGGTGCTCAAAATTGTGCTCAAAAATCAAAGTTATCAGAATGGTATGGAACCTAAATGGAAACATAGTTCTCGTAATCCTAAATCTAGTGCAACTCATTCCATCTGAAATAGACACCATATGCTCCCAGAAACTCGTTTTGCCCATTTTCTTAAACAGGTAAATTTTCAAAAAAATGGACAACCCAGTCAGCAGTCGGTACTACTGACGTCGTGCTGACTAGGCAGGTTATGTGGTAGTTGAATGATTCAAGGTTTTCTTAATGAATCAGATCATTCCAAGTGACACCTTGTTATTGGTTAGAATTTGTGCATTTTTATTGGTTGGAACAGTGGCCAACCACGGGTTGACACATGGCCTAGCTGGAGGCTGCCACGTGGCAGACCAAGAGGCCACTAAAATTTAGTTCAATGACCGAGAGAAGGCTATAGGATTTGAAACTGACACCTCCCAATGCACAACACAAGGCCTTACCACACCGCCTACACCATGGTTCTTAACTATACTGGATGGCGCATTCTATTTAATGTTAAACCACATACATTTGGGGGATGGGGACTATGGTTAACCCCGAACCCCGGTCCACGAACCATGGTTAGGGGATAAACACAGCCCAAAACTATATATATGTTAACCTCCCATGTGAACGATACGACGAAGGTGGAGTAGGGTCCTAACCAGCGGGGGCGGGCCATTGGCCTTAGCCCCCAAGCACATGGCCCCCCTAGTTGGACAAAAGTTTTGGAAGTTAAGCATTAGAGGTATTTTTAATGATTTGACAATTTAGCGTTGTTTTTGGTGAAATTATTGCTACATTAGAATGCTTGGCGGGTGAAATTGTAGGATGATGTTGGATTTTGGGGAAAATGTAGAGTGAATAGTGGGAAAACTAGGAAAGGTCATAACTTCTCCATTTTTCGACCAAATTGGATGTAGAAAGAGGCTAGGTAACCATTTTAGGACATTTTGGACTCACTGGTGTAGGTTTCAAAATAATTTGAGCATTGTAGACACATATTTTTACACATTTGAGCATAATAGAGAGGCACAAGCCATTGGAAGTTGGACCAAGGAGATGTAGCCCAGGAGGGGTGAAATCCTTCATCATGTTCCTGTTGTGATGTGTTTTTGGTGATGTTCTATACATTTTTGTGTTGTTGTTCAACCTCTTATATATGTTAAAATTGCTCATAAAATTAACATAAAAAATCATTTTTCACTTGCAAAATTCATGAATCCTTAAGCACATGAATAACATTTTGTTTCTAATCTGAGGAGGATCTTAGCACAGAAAACTAATATTCTTAACCAAATCATACAACACTTCCTAACATCTCCTCTTGATCTCAATGGTATTCTTCATAGCTCGGGAAGAGTATTGAAAAAAAGAGATTCTCTTGATTTCATTGAAGGACAACATTCAGAAAAAGGAGATTCAAATGAGAAGACCAAAGAATTGTGGGTTGCACTTGATGAACTGGAGACATCAAAATCAGAGATTGAAAACATTCCCTTATGTTTACCATCAGATCATCCATGTGTTCAAGAGAATAATATGCAAAAAGAGGAAGATTTGAATTTCGTGGTAGAAGAAGACATGAAAAATGATCCAGATGAGAAAGCGAACCAAGGTCATCAAAGCTATATTGATGTTTGGTTATAGAAAATCAATAATATGGAGCATCACTTTCTTCTTAAACTATGTTTGATATCATCAAAGTCAAATCATTTGGTCTTTGAAATTTAGGTACATGTCAAAGCATATATTTTGAGTCTACACATCAGTTTATCTGTCAACTTGATGTGCACATAGCTCCATTGGAAGTATTCCTATACTTGAAAGAGATTTTATTTTTTCAAGTAGAGTAGAATAGAAAAAATAAATGAAAAAGTAAGAGGAAAAATAAAATCTCAAGTGAAGACATCCTTTGAGGCCCCTGAGATTGGCTCATTAATTTAAAACCTCCATGGGGTTGTCAATGGGTTGGAAAAGAGAGAAAAAAGAGAAAAATAAAATATCCTAGGTGAAAACCTACTTTGAGGCACCTAGGCAGACATACTAGTTGAAAACCTCATTGAGACAGCTAGTAAGCCTAAAAGAAAAAAAATGAAAGAATGAAAAAAAAATGTTTTCTCCATGTATCTCTCTCTGGTGAATGTAGGTGTTCTCCAACCTCTACAAGCAACAAAAACAAGTAAGTACAAAAAGAAAAAGTTGGTCAAAATCTAGTCAACGGAAGTCAAACTTGGGATTTATACTCCTTTTCTCAGACCCTCCAACAAGACCAAGGCCATTTCAATCCACCACCCTCATCCATTTCCAACATCCACCCATCAATCTCAAGCCTTTCTCATGCATTTTCCTCACTATCGTGAAATGCTACAGGAGGCCAAAATACACAGAGAAAAAAATTATTTTTATCATATCTTGTAAAATGTGCATCGATTAGGTTGTTTCATGAGGAGATTCATATGGATGATGGTAACATGCTCAAGCAATTTAAGCAAATTCTAGTGCAGAACTTTTGATAAATTGACCTCCATCACCTACGCCCATTTTTAGGTTTTCCAGAGATAAGTGCATCCATTAGCAAAGATTTTTCCATGGGGAGGTGCATAAGGATGATGATAACATGCTAAAAAACGTTTAGGTCAATATAGTCTATTGTTTGAGCGATATGAATAAAACAATTATGCTACACAATACTGTCTTGAAATGCTACAAGAGTAGCCTATAATGCTATAGGAGGAGCTTGTGAAGCTACATGAGGGGATCCAATGAGAAGAGCAACCCAAAAGGCCGCGATGCCTCTAGGAAATGATAAAGGGGGGTTCTCCAATGATTGACTCATCACCCATCCATCACCTATCCATTCCATTTCACCAAAACTGGCTCAAATTTTCCACTTTGTCCTACCTCTAAAAAAAAGAGAAAACCCACAAAAGCCATTGTTTTCTATTTTTCCAATTTCTACTCTAATCCCTCATGACTCCAACCCTATCCTCATGGAATTTCATCATTACCCTCAACACCATCATGTAATATAAAGACTTCCAGGGAGGATTAAAAGGTTGCTACAGGAAGAAAACCCCTCATGTTGTAACCTGTGCAGTCACAATAGAAATCTGAGAGATCTTTTTTTTTTCTACCAACAGAAGAATGATGAATCCATGTGTGCAACTAGGAAGGGACAAATCATCCTTAGGAAGGCACTCCACCAACAGTAGAATCCTAGACATCAGGGAGGCACCTACACACAACAACAAAGTGATTAGTCAAGGTATAATCAAGTTCTGAAGACATGCGCCAGGAACAAGAAAAGAGTTAAGTCCCTCTGAGATCATGATATATATGGCCTAGCTCCAACATGCAATCACCTCTAGTAATTTGATCCACAAGTAGGAAAGGTATGTAATATAATCCTTTGGGCTTCATGATTGCTATGTGATTACTCTTTTATGTGTCTAAGTATTGTGGGTCAATAAAGGCATGCATCCACAAGCCAAATACTTCATCAAATTAAATCTTTTCCTAGCCTCGTTTTCATCTCCCACTAACCTCGTCTTCATCTAACTTTGTTTTCATCACCACTAACCTTGTTTTCATCACCATTAGTCTCGTTTTCATCTAGCCTCATGGTCATTACCCTCAACCTCCTTCAACATTTTCCATCAAAATTAAAGAGTTAGATAGCCAACAAGAAATGAATTGGGGCTAGGGGAAGGGAGAATTGAGGAGGACACCTCCCCCAAAGCCAAGGGTAAATAACCTATGGCATCCATGACAAGGCCAACCACTAGTACAAGCACAACTAATAAAATAAAAGAAAAAATAACCTTGCTACAGGAGAAAGCAAACGTGATATAGGAGAAATTAGGGGTGCTACAAGAGAAAGACATGGTTTCTATAGGAAGGAACAAATTTATAAAAAACTCTACAGGAGGATACAATAGCATCAAAAGAGGTATAAATAGGCCCCAGGAACTCCAAATGCCTGAACCAAAGCCTAATCTGGAGTCCTATTCTAAATTTGTGAAATTAGGAAGGATTATTACCGAGAAATTTGAAGTAAATCTCTTATTCAACTTGGAAAAAGAGAGGGGAAGAACTCACAGATGGATGAAAACTGCAAAATCAAAGAAGGTAGAGGATGTGGGAGAACAACACCAAGTTTGACCGTCAAACTATTATCAGGATCAGAGGGGCCTCCTAGAGTAGTACCATCTATGGTTGAGTTCTATTAAGGAGAAATAACCTCTAGAACTGCCAAAGACATCAAGAAGATACCAAAGGACACCATGACAAAGGAAGGAAAGAGGAAGAAGGCTAGGTTGCTCAAGGGTGAGCAACAATTTCAGTAGGGGGAGATGATGGGCCCCAAAATTTTCTAATTTATTAGGCCCATTTTATTATTTATCGACACTTAAAACATGTATTTCACCCCCTTATTTGAAAATGATAGAGTTAATTTGTAGTATTAATGGGTCCTTAAGAATTTGGTTTATCCTTGCTTATTATGTGCCTAATATTATTTATTTTTGTACAAAATTGTGAGAATATTGGGAAGATTGTGAAGATTTGGAGGATGTGATAAATTAGGGACGTGATCCTTGCTAACAAGAGGATTAATATTGGATAATAAATCAACAATATATTATGAAATTATTGACAAGTTCTGGAGCTCCAGTGATTGAGAAAATCTAGGAATGTGTTCCCCATCATTTAATGCAGATTCCTAGTGTTGGGAACCAGATCCACTATTTGAGGGATTTTGGAGGGGAAAGTTTCCTCCTTTCAAGGAGAATGTTTTATCATCATTTCGTATAAGTACCAATTATAATTTTCTTCTAGAGGCATTTATTTCTTAGTCTTCTTGTGGAGAAAACTTGTATTTTTACAACTCCACTTTCATTTCTAGCAGGGATGTACTTGGATTAATTCAAATAATGAAGTTTGGTGCCATTTTTAGATTCTAAAGCTTGTTATCCTTCATAGGACTCTGAGTATCCTTGAGCTTTTCCATCCCAGGAGCATCAGATCCATTTTGTATAATTTTATTTTCTTCTTTTCACTTCTTATTCACATGCATCTCTTATTCTTGTTTTTCTTATTTTTTCTTTTAGTATTGATGCTTCTCCTGATGTAGGATTGTGTCAAATTATTGAAGTAAGTTATTTTTAAGGTTATTTATAGAGTCAAAAGCATGGTTCATCCTTAAAAAAAAAATTAAAAGTCATCTTCATCATTGAACTACTTGGATTGGTTTATTAGTTCACAAATCTAGAATCTCCGGAAGTCCCTTGTAGCAAAAACGTAGTAATTTTCTGCTATTTTTTAGAAGTTGTTAATGAGATTCATTTGAGTTGATTAAACTTGTATTATGTCATTAAAAAATTCAATTTAATAACAAAATTTACCCCATTGCATTTTCACTTGATTAGGTTAGGAATTTGATAGGTTAACTAGCTCACTAGTTCTTGAATTTCCAGTTTTTAGAGTAGTAATTATCTGCTATATTTTAGCACATGTTAACATGGGTGTTTTGGAATGATTCCACTTGTAATGGAGACCTAATAAATCCTACTTAATAAAAAAAAATCCATCGCATTTTAATTTTGTTTACTTCATAATTTAGCAAGATTCTCGCTCTTGTAACATTACAGACCTCCTGTAGCAATCGCCTGTAGCAAACATGTAGCATCACTTTCCTTCACTGGTTTTGATCCCCACTACAATTTTGACTTAGCCTTGATGAATAATGACCCTTAGGCTCTAAATCCATGATTTGGGAAGACCAAACACCACTTATTATTTTCCATTTTACCCCTGCAACACATCTCAACAACTTGGGTTAATGGACAGATTTATGAGTTGGATAGCACAATAGTGATTTCCTTGATTTCCACATGAAGTATACAATAAAATTTTTCAATGGATCTAACCTCTTTGGAATGAATTGATTTATTACATTCTCTTTCCTTCATGCATGTTATATTAGTTTACTTTCTTTATTCTTAAGTTGGGACTAGGTTCCTTTTTCAGTGCAACTTTCACATCCTACAATTAGGATTAGCTTTTACATTTGAGGAAGTAGCATTTCCATTTCTGCAATTATTTTAGGATTTTATTTCATGAAATTCACTCCATTACATAATATCAACAAAATAAGGACACATTGTATGTTTCAAATATACTACCGAAACCTCTTATGTTTGTATGAACCTCGGGTTGATAATTTAAGTTAGTAGCCTAGGGAGTTGGAGCATTATTGTTGCAATACTGAGGCACATCACTCCTCTACCATGGAATCAACCCATACTAGTTTCTTCACTACTTCCTCGAATGAGGATGGCTCAATCTCTACACTCTTGTTCATCTGGTGACCTCCTCTGTTTGCTTCCTTCCATCTCTGGAAGTCTTTGCATGAGTGGGTGCTTTCACTCTCTACTCCTCTGCATGTGGTTGCTCCACATCATCTTGAGATTCTTCCTTTGGAGATAAAATCTCCTCATCTACATGTAACTGAATCTCCCTCTCAAGGGAACATATCATGGCCTTCTCTTCATCAAACTTCAAAACTCTACGAACCATTGTCATCCTGTGAGATAGCAGGTACACCCAATAGTTGTGAGGTGTATTAATGTATCCCAAAGATATACCCAATTGAGCTATTGGCTTTAGCTTTTTCCTTGCATCCTTGGTAACATGACAGTCAATTTATGAACCAAATATCCTGAAGTGTGCCACATTTGGTTCTTACCTGAAAAATCTTCTTCTAGTGTACTCATCCCGAGAATCCGATGAGGACATTTGTTCTGCACATATACAGTTGTGTTGCAAACTTCAGCCCACAAGTGCAATGGTAGGCCCTAATCATGTAACATAGCCCATGTAGCTCCCACAATACTTTTGTTTTTCCTTTCAACCACCCCATTTTTTTGTGGGTTATGGAGTGCTATTAACTCCCATTAAATGCCCTCTGATGCAAAGAATTTCTTGAATTCATTAGACACATATTCTCCACTATTATCTCTCCTTAGAGCCTTCACTTTCCTGCCAATGTATTTCTCAACAAGTGCTTTAAATTCACAAAATTTAAAGAATGTTTAATTTTTCTTCCACATCAATAAAATCCAACACTTACGTGAGAAAACATCTACAAATATTACATAATATCTTGGCTGTGGAGGCTATCAAGAATGATCCACACACATCTGAGTGAACTCTTTCAAGGATCACTTGTGCTTTACTACCCTTATCATGAAACGTGGCTTTGGTGTAATTCCCCAATGTACACCTTTTGCATGTATCTCTCTGCTCTATTGTGCCCTTGGGAAGTCCTATAGAAATCTATTGCATGATCTTCAAATATTTGTGGTGCAAGTGACCTAATCTTCTATGCCACAAATCATTGATGTCTCAACTCCACACCTTCTCTTCTTTTATGATCAAGGCAACACAACCTTCTACATCCAATTTGTAGAGGTTCTTCACCCAAACCCTGATCTGCTTCACTTTTAATAGGCTATGTGATGAAGGAAATCCTTTCCTTTTCTAAATATCACATCATAGCCATGGTCCTCTAACATAGCAACTGAAACCAAATTCTTGTTCAGACCTGAAACATACATGACATATTTTAATGTGAGAGGAGAATGATACCCCCTCTGAAAAGTAATAGTATCGATGTCAGTTGGACTATACCTTCCATCATCTCCCATTTCGATGTGCATCTAGAGGTCCTTATCCTCCAAGTAACTGAAGAATTCTTTGTTTTCAATCATATGGAATGAGGCTCCACTATCCAGATACCACACGCAACCCATCATCAATGTCGCCATGCAAGAAATGAGGGTGAAATCAAACTCAAATTATGATGTAAGAGCTTCACCTGTCACTCCTCCTGATGGATTCTTTCCAGCCTTCTTGTGCAGACACTTCGTCACATAGTGTCCTAGCTCATCACAGTGAAAACATTTAATCTTCAAAAAGTCATTCTTGCCACCCTAACTGGAATATGATTTGGAATGGGATGACTTTCCTTTCTCTCTATTTACATTTCCATCTAAGGCATAGTTATACTCATCATCATGCTTGGATGAGGATCCATCTCTGGTGTTCCACTAAACCTATTCTTGTACCACATTGGACCACAAACATTCCCAATTTGGTAGCTTCTCCCTCCCATTTATCGAATCCTCATAGTTGTGCTAGCTCTTGGGAAGGCCTAAAAGTGTCAGACTAACCAAATCATCTTTATCAACTGTAACACGAACACTTCCAAGCTCATCCCGACATTGGGTGAACTTGGTAAAGTACTTTGGTATTGTGTTGCCCTTCTCCATCTTGATTTTTATAAGATTTTCCTTCAGTTCCAGCTTCCTGTGGTCACTATTGGTTTGAAACTAGTTTGTCAAGGCCTTCCACATTGCATATGAAGTCTCCTTACATTTGAGGTTTGAGACAATGTGATCTCAAACTCCTTCTAGGATAATCCTTCTCTCCTTTGCAACACATTTTCTCCTCTCTTCTAGATCTTGAGCATCGATTTTTGTTTGCTTAGGAATATATTTTTTTATGAACTACTTAAGAATGTTGCCTTCAATTATACGCTCAACAGGAGGGCCTCATGGAAAAAAATCTAGGATGTATCATCCTAGCGGGCGTTTTAACTGGCGATTAGGGTTTGTTACAGTTCTACAAATGGCAAACTTTTACAGACAACGCCATTCATCCATTACTGTCCAAACATAATATAGCTATTACACGACAAGGAATAGTCAGATAGTGATGGAACCCCCTCAGGGGGAGGATATGGAGCCTCCCCCCACTAACAAGGAAAATGTCCTGCGACATATAGAAAATGTCAGGAAGGACCCTTAGGAAGATACAGGAACAGAGCATGAACATGCGCCAAAGAATACCAATGAAAATGAAGAACCCAGAGTAACGTCAGCAACCTGCAAACCTGTTGCAGTAGACAGACCCAAGATTGAGCTCCCAAGTCATCAGATCAACACTCAAATCCAGTATATGAAGGATCATGCATTGATTGGAAAGTTCATAGGCTTCTGGCCCACAGAGAAAGCATTGCATGGCTGAATAGCAGCCAAATGGAAATCAAAGGGGCACATCACTCTGTAGTTAGGGCCTAAAAGCTTCTTCACTGCAATCTTCAACTGTGTAGAGGACCAAAATAGAGTATTGGATGACAGACCATATTTTTTTAATGCAGTCGGACTGTACCTATGAGACTGGATAGAGCGCTTCAACCCAGACAAAGAAGATTTGAGCTAGGAACTGATGTGGATACGCCTCTACTCCCTCCCTTTGGAATATTGGGATGAGGATTCGCTGCAAGATATTGGGAATGGTTTGGGAGAATTCATCAAAGTTGCAGAGGAGACGAAACTCAAGCACTACACATCCTATGCGCAGATATGTGTATATATGCACCTCAGGAAAGCTCTCCCAGATGTGGTAAGCCTATATCATGATGACTTTGAATGGATATAGTCAATAGATTATGATCATGTCCCATTCTGTTGTAGATTATACCATGATTGTCCCTCTAATCTAGAATCCGCACCCTCTCCCACAGTGGACAATCCTAATTTGGATGGGTTTACCAAAGTTTCCAATCGCAAAAAGACCCGCAAAAAGCCCTCTTCATATGCCAAAAAACCTGCTGCCAATTCATCCATGCCATCATCCAGTAATCGCTTTGAAACCCTGCTTCAGCTAGAGGTTAACTTCTTAGATAACCTGGAACACCCTGAATCTTTTCCTAAGATGAACCCCCAAACCACTCCCTCAAGCTCAAAGCAAACCCCAAAATCTTTGCAATCCTCAGATCTCAAATCACCCCATTCCAATAAGAATGTTCAAGGAATGGAGGTGGATAGCCTGCAACAGGAACTCAAGACTGTAGAGAACACAGAGGTAGAGCGAGAAGAAGCCCAGCACATGGAAGAGGAGCCAGAGAGCTTCGACATTAGAGATCTGGATATACTGGGACTAGAACAAGCTTGTAAGGAAAAAGAATATGACAAGATCCCAGAAAGGCAGCTGGAAAACTTAGAAGTCATTCTCTCTAGAGCACAGAAACAAAGATCGCTAGGTATCCAAACTAGAGGTCAGTGGGATGGAAAAAACATCTTCAAAGATAATAAGAAACGAGGAAGGAAAATAGATCTTCAATGAACCATACACATAGGAGAAATGCTGGTGGAATCCAGAAGATACTCCAAGCTTACTAAGTATTACAATACCCTACCCAACCGTGCATCATGAAGCTCATTTCATGGAACATTAGAGGGCTCAACAGCCTCGAGAAATACAGACTGATAAAAAACATGCATCAACAGGAGAAACCTCAAGTATTCTTTTTGTAGGAGACCAAATGTAACTCTACAATGCTGGAACAGATCCTTGCCAAAGCCTGGCTAGGCAGCAAAGCAGTCGCAGTGGATGCCACATGAGCATCAGGAGGACTAGCAATAGTATGGGATGAAAGAGCCATAACACTTACTAACATTCATGCTAGTAAGCACTTTATTCAAGCCATGTTCCATATAATAGGGACAAATGTTCATGGACACATAACCAATGTCTACTTCCCCCAAGATTCAATACACAAGTTAGACATTCTGAACACTTTAGCTCAGATCAACTCTGAAAGATCCCATCCACTTTGGATAACAGGAGGAGATTTCAATATGATAACAAAATTAGAGGAAAAAAGAGGGGGAAGGGTCAAGTTGGACAATGAAAGCACTCACTTCAAAAACTTCATCCAAGACAACTGGCTCATAGATATGTTGTTCAACAATGGAGTATTCACATGGAACAACAAACGAGTAGGTGCTCATCAAATCGCCTCTCGATTGGATAGATTCCTACTTTCCGACAATGCAATCCATCTTGGAGGGGACTTCTCGGCCTCAATCTTACCACTTTCAGGCTCAGATCACTGGCCTATCATGCTTCAATGGCAAAGACCAGGAAATAATACATGCAGGCCCTTTTGCTTTGAAGCATTTTGGTTGACTCATCCAGACTTTCACAACCTGATTACAATGGTTTGGAAAAATTTCAAACCACTCGAAGGCACAAAAATGTATCAGCTCCAACAAAAACTCAAAAATCTCAAGAACAACATCAAACAATGGAATCACTTTACCTTTGGCAATATTTTCCAAGCACAAGGCACTCTCAACCAAGAAATGGCAAAATTATAGCAGAGAATCATTGCTGAAGGAAGATCTGAAGCCCTAGCAAAACAAGAAAGCCACCTACAATCGCAAATCTCAGAAAGAGAAAAGCAGGCAGAAATAATTTGGAAGCAAAATTCACGAATCAGATGGCTTAAAGAAGGCGAGCGCAACACAAAGTTCTTCCATCGCACTACTATCCAAAGGAGAATGCATAACAACATTACTCATATCCAGAATCAGCAAGGGGAACAGCTAGAAAAACATGAGGATATAGAACAGGAACTTCTCACCCATTTTCGGACGGTGCACCAGGAACCTCAGATTGACCGGCTGCCAGCTATAGAGAAAATCACCAAGAATATTCCTAAGATCATAACAGAGGAACACAACCAAATTCTTCTCAGGCCTATATCTTTACAGGAAGTGGAGACAGCTATGCGACAACTCAAGGTAGGAAAAGCACCTGGTCCAGATGGCTTCACATCTGATTTCTTCCACAACTTCTGGGACCTAATCAAGGAGGAGGTATGGCAAGTAGTTGAGGAATCCAGGGAAAATAGATGGATGCTTCCATCTCTGAACGCAACCTTCATTGCCCTCATTCCTAAGGAAAAACATAGTCAGACCCCGGACAAATTTCGTCCTATCACACTATGTAATGTCATATATAAAATCATCTCCAAAGTCATTGCCTCACGACTCAAACCCCTGCTTCCATTACTTATCTCACCAGAGCAATCAGGATATGTGGAAGGAAGGAAAATTACGGATGGTATTATTCTCACTCATGAGATCATCCATTCTTTAAAGCAGTCCAAAAAGGCAGGTATGCTCCTCAAAATCGATCTCTCTAAGGCTTTTGATAGTTTAAGCTGGAAATATATTCAAAAAATGCTGCTTGCCTTTGGCTTCACCCCCCTGGGTTAGATGGGTAATGAGTCTTATTACTTCTACCTTCTTTTCTATTCTAGTCAATGGGATCCCATCTGCCCCTTTTCACCCATCTAGAGGTATCCGACAAGGTGACCCCCTCTCCCCCTTTTTGTTTGTTATTATGGCAGAGGGTCTTGGCCAATACATCAAAGAAGCCCTTCATTCCCATAAATTAAAAGGCCTATCCTTTCCCAACACTCCTGCTTTCACCCACCAGCAATTCGTGGATGACAACATGTTATTCAGTCATCCCTCAGTCCAAGAAGCCCTCAAATTAAGATCCATTTTATCTGATTTTTCGGACGCCTCTGGAGCTTGCATTAATAAAACTAAATCCCAAATCTTTTTCTTTCACACCCCTGTAATAACTCAATCCTCTATTGCTAGAATCCTAGGCTTCTCGATTGCAGTCCTCCCCTCCAAATACCTGGGTGCTCCTATGATGGCCTCTACCTTAAAGCACTCATCTTGGCTTGTGCTCTTAGAAAAACTGGAAGCTCGTATCTCTTCTTGGACCTTCAGAGCACTCAATATGGCGAGCCATTTAATTTTAATCAAAGCAATATTACAATCCATGCCGCTTTACCTTTTTTCAGTCCTGGCAGCACCCAAATAGGTTCTCAAAGCAATAAAAAATATTCAACGAGGTTTTTTATGGGGAAATACGAAACAAAAGAGAAAATGGGCATTGGTAAAATGGGACACAGTTTGTCTACCGAAAAATTCCAGAGGTATTGGGTTACGTGATCCTCAACACAGTAATGTAGTAATGGGAGCATGCATCTGGTGGAAATGGATCTCCGACCCACATACTCCTTGGGCTATCCTCTGGACAGCAAAATATGCCAATAATAGACCAATAGATGACTTAATTCGGCTCAAAGAAGTAGGCCCAGGTTCCCTAATTTGGAATGCAACTAAACAGCATAAAGATCTAATTCAACAACACAACTTCTGGGAAATTAGGAATGGTGAGAATGCAAGGTTTTGGGAGGATTCTTGGCAGCAATGACCAAAACTGAAGGACCTAATCACACCCCTCCAGCTACAGGACTGGGTAGAGAAACCAATGATCAAGGTAAATCACCTTTGGAAACCCACTCACACCCAAGGCTACAGGCAATGGATAAGCTCGAACAACATTCTCAGGCAAGGCATGCAGTCCATCAAAGATAACCTGGAAACAGAGCTCTCAAACAGGAAAATTCATTACTCAGACAAGAAAGATATCATTAGATGGGGTTATGAGATGAGAGGAATATTTACGTCACAAGAAGCTTACCATATAATTCTAAGGAACAACATAGTCAAGGATCATCTCTGGAACAAAGTTTGGGATTCCCCAATTTGGCCAAAAATATCCACCTTCCTCTGGCTGCTTTGTCAAAACAAAATCCTTACTTGGGACAACCTACGAAAAGGAGCTTTCATGGACCCTCTATGTGCCCAAATTGCAAATAGGTGGAAGAAACTACTGAACATCTCATCAACTCCTGTCCATTGGCAAACCGACTTTGGGAAAAAGTTAGCTTCAGATGTCAAAGAGATGGACGAAGTAAGGAGGATACCACCAATACCATCCGCTCTTGGGCAACCCGTCCATACAAAAGCAAATTGTTAAATGCTTTATGGAAACTTATACCAGGTTTCCTCATATGGACTGTCTGGAAAGAAAGAAATAGTCGAATCTTCAAGGACCAATCCTCTCCTATAGAAGTTCTATGGAATACTATATGTCAAAACCTTCGAGAAACCTTGTTGCTCCAAACATGGCATGACGATGATTTCCCCTCCACCCCACAGGAACAAAATATATGGGTCAATTGGAATCTCTAGTGGAACCAAAAGTAGGCACACCAAGGTAAAAATTCTCCACCAGGAGCGACACCTGACAAATGGACTCCCCCTCCACCACATATGATACAACTCAACTTTGACAGAGCATCTAAAGGTAATCCAGGCAAAGCAGGATATGGAGGAATCTTCAAGAATCACAAAGGCAATGTTCTCCTAACTTTTTTAGGTTCAATTGGTTGGGATACAAACAACTCGGCTGAACTAGAAGGGTTATGGCAGGGGCTCCTCCTTGCTCAGCTCCATGGGTACTTCCCTCTTATAATTGAAGGGGATTCACAGATTCTTATCAACATGGTTAATAAGATATTACAGGGAACTCCATCTCACAGAGTTGGCAGCAGCTGGAGATTGGCGGAGCGATTGGAGCAGATTGAACAATGGCTACTACCTCATAGAGCAGTCACCATTAAGCACATTTGGTGAGCTGACAACAAAGTAGAAGACTTCCTAGCTAATATCGGAGTTGATAGTGGAAAGACTCTTCATGTAGGTACACTTAACACTATAGCCACCACTCCTCAATTGCAGGATTACAATGATTTGGTGCAAAATGAAAGAGAAAATGAAGAAGAAACGCACCCATATGTGGGTGGTAATCAGAGGAATTAATATGATTAGACACAACAGCAGCAAATGGGGAGGCCACATGTTCCCCTGTAACTTTCCCCATGCCACCCTGAATGGAATTCATGGCACCTTGCAAGAGCCATTTAATGCCTACACTTTCCAAGGTAGAGCCATTGCCCACATAACAATGGAGCCAGAGAATGTCTCTGTTACTCTGCCCATGATTCATTGCGTTTGTTCTCCACAGGCGGGAGAGCCAAATGGGCACACTAGCACAGGCCATAGATGTTGGCTGTTGAGTTGCATAGATTTGGGTAATGGCTTCCACCATTCCCACACCAGCCTCTGTAATATTTCTCATAACCTCAATCCCTCTGTAAATTCCATGCATAGCTCCTCTGCCAATTCCTCCACCACTCCTTTTGACATTCTCCCTGTTCCCATATCCACCATGGTATGCCATCGTATGCACAGTCAAAGAGGGGGCACGCGAGGCGGTAGCTCTCATTCCTTTGCTCTGCCTTGCCCTGATTCTACATCCTCGACATCCTCTGTAGATAATCCCAACCCACATAGTTTCGTGGGCAGGTACCCAGACACGCGAAGTGGCAGAGGCAGATCCTGGCTCCATAGCTTAGGTCATGGAGATGCAGCAGTTAGCACTAGAACTTTTCTCTTGCCTCCGCACCCCCCACCTCACACTACGCAATTTCGCTTCCGAAGTTCTCTGAACCGCCCTGTTATCGTTGCCTTCATCTCAATTACCATCACAGAAGAGACCGAGACACCTGTTCCTCTAGGTGTTCCTGAGGAGGAGGCGAACAGAGCCGAATCGAGTAGCAGGAACCGGGACAACATCGGTGAACCAGAAGTTGAGGAAGGTCGAACCAGACTGCATGGCAAAGCTACTGCTGGCAGCCAGCATGTTGCGACGGGCATACACATTTACACGCAAGCTTCTAGTTGCCGCCAAGGTGACACGTCGAGCCCGCGGGTTGAGGCATGCAGCATGGAGGAAGGCTGTTAAGTACTGGGACGTGGCGAGTTGGACAACTCGAATGACTGGGCATGTCCAATTGTGGAGGAGCCAGCTCCAGAAGAATGAATGCCACATGTCGTGCTGGCCAAGTGGAAGTCTTGTCTTGTTCTTGGTGCAGTTTATGTTTAGTCTTCTGTGTCTTCAGGAATGCTCTGTTTAAACTCTGTTACCTTGTTCCAGTGATGCTCTGTTTAAACTTGTTACCCCTGTGTGGGTTATTTTTGGACTGGTTTCCCCCCTGTTGGGGCAGTCAAAGACATTTATTATGAATGTTTTCTGATTGAGGCTTGGTTACTCTATGGCCAAGCGTCCCTGTAATTCCCTTTTTGTATCATTTTAATATATTAACCTTACTTAGAAAAAAAATAAGGAATGTTGCCTTCCAACACAGCCTCCATCCTGTCCTTCCAAGCAATATAGTTTGAACTACCCTTAAGGGCATATTCGAGCCTCATTCTGTAGAACAACATATTTCTGGCTCTGAAGAATGATACTGCAAATTCAATTTCACCTACAAAATTAAAACTTGTATTCTCATCTTCTAGAGTGATTTTTTCTCTGATACCATGTAGAAATTCCTTATAGATTCAAACTGGTAATTGTAATTTACTAAAACAATAGACTTGAATCTACTCTACTCATCAGTGGAAACAATTAAATGATTATGAAATCACGAAGCATACAAGAAAAATAATTCAATCCACACATTATTCAATAATTTCCATGAAATCCACAACTAAAAACTCATGTTATCTATATATTGCATTAGTCAAAAAAATCAGAAGATTAAAATGTTTTTCTCAAGCCCGAGCAACCTCTGCATTATATCTATCTGTCTCACATCTTCCTAGACAAGCCCAGGCCAATATTTAACCAATTTCTTTCTTGCCCATGTCCCTATTTCCTTGCACTTTTTCCTTGGTAATTAGACCGCATTAATTAGGGAAATTCCTCAATTATAATTGCACAATCCTCATAGGCATTCCTCTGATTGCATGCACCACCTATACACTTCAGATGATTATACAACTGATAGTACATTGTCCTTGAACTCCAATTTCAACTGGGTGACTCTTAGATCTAACATGCATGAGTTATTTATAAGTGAATTATTAGTTAAATGGTTGAACACATGAAGCAACACCCCAATTTCTAACCTCCTACTACTTTCTCCATTAGTTGGAACTAAGTTTAATTGACTTTAACTTAGTTAAACTGAATTAATTAATTACAACTCAAAATAAACTCAACCAGGGCTCCAATAAATTAGGAGACAATCTACATGACCCAAGTTAGACCCTCAACTCAAATTAACTGACCCAACTAAGTCAAATTAACTTAGTTAACTAATACAAGTTGTCATGTGATGTGGAATTACAATTTTATTCCCAATTTAATTCAAGAAAAAAAATAAATTAGGATTTTCTTACTACATTTTCAACACCTCTATCACCAAGGCCTTACGTAATGGAGGTAAATTCTTCTATGCTTTTCATTTCACCAACTATATAGGTTCTACGTAGGAGACTAGGTCCACTTATTGGGTTCATTCTCCATATTCCACATTACAACAACATTGTGCAATTCAAGCATAAAATCAACTTAGTTAGCATATTACAGTAGGGAAGAAGCAAGATCATGCCAAATAATTTCATGCTTAGCCATTATTCTAACACGCTATCACATTAGCTTTCAAATAATAACAAAACACACCAATTAATTATGTAAATAATAATTAAATGGCCATGTCTCATGTACTAATGAAAGCATTTCACACTAAAAATACAAGGATCATTCATTAACATAGGCAATACATGAGAAACATGTATCTTATGAGTTATGGGCAACTGAGTCTCAGACTATGACTCTCCACTTAACCATAGATAGATTTAGCCAATTCTCACTTGCAACTATCACCCCTGAGCTAGTTTCCAGAGACAGAGGGGTGTTTTTCTTAAAGGATTGAACACAATCTTCAGTTACTCTAGGGACTCTAGAGGCCTCTCCACATCCACCCTCCCACTTAGTTGCAAGAAAAGAAAGTACAAATAACTTGGAGAAACATTGTCTCCTCCCAACTTGGAGACTTCAAAACACAAAAGAAATAAAAAATACAAAAAGGAATCCATCTAGAAATTCCCTAGGAGTTTTTCCAGGAATAAGTCCTTCACCCCATCCCTTTGATATTTGCTAAGAATCATGATCTCCACCCTCTACCCACTGGGGACTCGAGAGGCAATTTATTCCTCACCTGGAAGTGATTTCTTCCTCTACTCCTTTCCAACTGAGGGTGGTCTCTTCCCTTATTGTTGTGCTCTTTCTCATTTGCTGTTGATGCATTTTCTCTTCTCTTCCTCTAATCATGGTGGTCTTCCACCACGTATGCCTCTTTCTCCTTTCTTCATTTCTTGTGTGTTCTCTCTCTCCCTATTTTGTCAAGACCATCCTCCTTGTTGCGTTGACCTCCTTGTTTCTCTCCATCTTCCTATGTAACCCCCATACTCATTAAATTCTCATGCTTTTTCCTTGCCCCAATCTCCCAAGGAAAGTATGGGCCTCATCCTTTTTTTGCAGTACCTTAAATTTAGAGGAAAACCAAGTCATTAAAACACACCAACCATCCTTCAATGGTTGTCACATAACTTATATTTTTCCTATAGAAAGAAAACCAAGCATTGCAAGAAGTTTCCCTCCTCAACCTCTAAAATCGGTGTCCCTTAACTCAACCCATAATTCTTTTATGAAAATATTTGCATTGCAAAAATTAGATTCAACAAAGTGGGTTGTTACAAACCCTCGCCCTTGGGGGAACATTGTCCTCGATGTTCTATGTCCATATAAAATACGAAAGACGTGATTGAAACAAGTTCATATTGTTTATGGAGATTTCTACACAAATCTATATAGTATTTACAACATATATGGTTAAAATAGCAACAAGAAATGTTAAAAATAACATCAAGAAGATCTTGATTTAATTTGTCCTTGAATTAAATTGGGAATAAATTGTAATTCTATTCTCATAGCAACTTGTAATAGTTAAATAAGTTAATTTGACTTAGTTGGCTTAGGAAATTTGAGTTGGAAATCTATCTAGAGTCATGTAGAGTGATCCCTAAATTTTAGGGCGCCAGGTTGAGTTCTTTTGAGTTGTAATTAACTAACTTAGTCTAATTGAGTTATAGTCATTTAAAGTAGTTCTAACTGTTGGAGGAACTAATAGGAGGTCTAGTAGTGGGGATTGGAACCAGTGCATCCTCAGTGCCACACTAGTTAATTGAAGATTCAATCATAAATAACTCATGCATGTCAGTTCATAGGAAGACCTAGTTGAGATTAGAGTTCAGGGACAATCTACTATCATTTGTATAATTTTTTGGGTTGTACAAAAAGTGCATGAAATCAGTTGATGGCCTATGGATGGATTGTGCAGTTATGGAGAGAAAATTTCCCAATCAAGTATGGGATAATTCTCTTAGTAATTGCGCAAGGAACTAGGGGCTTGGAAAACAACATAATTGGCTAAGTGTTGGTTTGTGAAGTAGAGAAATAGATTGTACTTGTGCAATAATTGTTCAACGTTGAACAAGTATTGTATTTTCTTCTCATATCTTTTGGTTAATGCAATATAGATAGTAGGGATTTTGAGAAGTTGCTTTCCCCAGAAAAAATATTTTCTTATGTGCGATTGAAATACTTCCTTTTCTGCTTATTGTTTTCATCAATCAATTTTGGTTTTCGCTGAAGAGTAGAGTATATTCTCGTCTTGCGTTTTATCATATCACATAATTTGTTGAATCTACGATAAGAATATGCAATATACATTTACTTCAACCAACAAATAAAAAGGGGTATTCTACCCTCATTGGGTTAGTCATTTCCCAAGTGGCTTCATTAGGATCAAAGTGCCTCCACTAGACTTTGACTTTCTCTATTACTTGATTTTGGAGCATGATTCTCCTCCAATCTAGGATGCATAGTGGGTGCTCTAGCTATAACTCTCCCACTATTCCATTTGTAACACATACCAATCAATCACATGATTAGAATCTTGTACATATCTTTTAAGAAAAGAAACATGGAATACTGTTACAGATCCATTTGGGCACATCAATCCCATCATTCAAATCAGTTTTTTAGGGCTCATAAAACCCCAATTTCAGTTGCTACATGTTGTAAACAAGTCACCCCTTTGAATGCCTCCTTCAAAGACAGTTTCATTACTTGAAGTCATCTAGAAATAGCCTCTAGAGGGACCAGCGCAGGTAGGCCCATGTAAGGGTGTTCTGAAAAGTGGTTAAGTCCATGCTAGGGTGCTCTCCAGAGCACTTAGGCTTCCTTTCACCTGTGCTGGGCAAAATTGAGCAAAATTCACATAGGGTTTGGGGAATATTCTTATCTTTTGGAGTCATCGAGAAGGTTCCCTCACTTATCAACTCCTATGAGCTCGAAAATGGATGAGGAATGAGCTAAGGTGCATCCTATCCTCTCATCCCTTCCTCCATGGAACTAATTCTAAGTATGGAAGGCCATTCAATGCCACCGTTTATGACAAAACCTCCTTCATCTTCCTATAAATTGACCACTCATCTAAGTGATCAGGGGCTGGATTATGTTGAATTATAAGGAGATAATGTTGTTGTGAGACTTGCCTTTGAAGCAAGTATTGTAATGCTACATGTTTGTCATGCTTTTGATGTGATGTGGATGGGATCCAAGCTGGAGGAATGGCTTTGAATCAGACACAAATGGTTGTAATTCCTTCTTCTATTCAATAAAGTGTTTGAACCTTTCTCCCATATGTTTGTATTGTTTTATAATGCTTATATGTGTGAAATGTATATGATTCCATTCACTTATATTCAATAGATCTTTTTCTTTGATCAATTCTTTGTTTTTTGTTGTGTTTACAGGTACTTCTCAAGTGTATTAAGTATGGTAAGTAGTGATAGGATTGATACAAAGGAGACGAGAGGAAAGTGGAACTACAAGTAGGTCTTCTCATCTTCTCATCTTATCTATTGCTTATAGGAAAAGACTAAAACAATTTAAACTGTTGTTCTAGATGTTGGCTTGTATGGGCCTAACCCAGGTTCAGAGGTGATTTAGCCAAACAAATCCTAGTACTACTAGCCCTTTTGGCAATAGTCCGCGAAGCGTAGAATGAGGTCTCACCCGAAGTTGTATGGGAGGGTGCTAGAACCAGGTTTCCACACCCTAGGGATGTCTGATGAGCTCTAGTGGTCTGCAATTTGACCCTGCGCACACATCACTATGCGCATCTATTAGTCCCTTGCAACCTGTGATGTTGCCTTCGCTCAGCCCTACTCGAGGCACGATCCGTATTATTACCAAAGTTCCTCACTATTAACCTGTTATTACTTGATTACTTAACTTATCTGTGTAAGTCTAGTCATAATTAATAGTATATCCAGCAATCAGATAAGTACGCGCAATAAACAACACAATATAAATGTATACAATGCAATATACAAGTAGATGCATAGAAATTGGAATCAACTTCTCTTTATTATTCTTCGTTCAAGGTTACAGACTCGACACCACCCTGTGCACTCAGCTGCAAGGGTCTGTGCACTCAGTTGCGGACACTACTAGGCCTCTTTTCACTCAGCTACAAAACCTCTTCCTACTACTATGACCCAATACACTTAGACTCTTACTCTATGCTCGAACCATTCATATTCCTCTATCTCCTCCTTTCTCTAATTAGTTATCCTTACAACTTAGAGCCTCGCTCTATTTATACAATCCCATGGTCTGTAGGCCATGGGTAGGCCGACATGACATTACATTAAATTACAATACTTAGGGCGAACAACCCTATGACTCAACCTATACTTCGCGCTCCGTGCCTGCAATTTGTGGAGTCTTACAATACATTTAACCAAAACCTAGGCTTTAAGCCCCAAAACATGTTGTGGGGGATTCGATGCCTAACAGGCCCCCAGCACAAACGTCATGACTCATCCTTGAGTCACTTAGTTGGCAAGGTGATCTTGGCGCGGAGTCCCTGCAACTGGTCCCGTGCTGCTTGGAGGTCCACAGCACACTGCTCTGCAGTTTGTTGGACCTGCTGCATGTGCTCTTCCAATGGTTTTTTATGAGGATCAAATCCCTGCCTTAATGCATAGAGCCCCTGCATCTGTATGAGATTGCCCTCGATATCTGCTGTAATGGTGAAGGCCTCATCTATCCATGGTTGGACGCGCACTTTGAGAAGTGCCTCTTTCTGTCTTTCTCTGACATGACTTCTTGGAGCACTTCCTTGGTGACATCGTGAACCATCTCACTGATGTCATAGAGGTCACCTTTCGTTAATGTGATCGGGTCGATGGCCAATTTGGAGGCCTTGCCCTTTTTTTGTGGACCCAATCTCTCTGTGACACGTGGCCTTTTGAGTTGGGTGGAAGTTGTGCCTAGGTCTATGCCCTCTTCTGCAAGGTCTGTGTCCTCTGACTCATATCCTGTAGACAATACCTAGCCCACCTCTGCTTGTGTTGTTGTGGCCCCTATTGTCTGCACTACTACTACTGCTTCGGCAGCCTTTGTCTGCTCCATGGTTGCTTGTGCTGCCTCACGGACTACCCTTACCTCTGTTGCCACTTTTTCATTGTGCTTCTTCTCGGCTAGTTGTGTGATGTGCAACTTGGCCTCCTCCTTTCTTTTTTGTGTTGCTGCCTTTTCCAATTCTACTAGATCTGGGGCACGCCACTCGAGAGGCAATGTCTCTAACACTATAAAAATTTCATCATCAATGGTGATGAATGGGAGCTTGGTCTAGTGTTGTGTTGGATATTTCCCCACCCTCATGTAGATATTGTCAATGTCTGCTTTGAAGGCTACAAATCTCTGTAGACTGTTATGCACTGTGAGGGATAGGCGCAGCCTCCTATTGATCCACATGCAGATGCTTGTCTCCACGAGCACCCAAAAGATATTTGTATCGTGAATCCGCTTCGCGTCCTTGGTAGCCCAATGCGACGCGTACTTTGCGGCCTTAGGTAAGTCATGCTCAATGCTCGAGAACTGACTGTTCTTTGACAGTTCTCCCGCTACCAGAAAAGTGGACAAGAGAAACCACGTGTAGTGGAAGGTCTTACCCTGCTCCTAGGCTTCTTTGCAATTGATCAAGAATTCCTCGCAGAGGAACTCAGAACAGTTGAATTGGACCCCTCTACGCATTGTTCAGCAAATGCAACTACCAATGTTGGTACTTCATCGCCGTGGCATTTTCTCATTACCTTCCTGACTAGGAGTTAGGTGGCTACACGCACCCCTTTATTCTTGATATTGTTGATGGCGTAACCCCTCTTTTTCTTCTCGAGCTTATATTTTTTCTTCATAGCTTCCATGAGAGCCAAATCACCACTTTTTCCTGCTATCGTTGCAGGTTCCTTTCCGTTACAGGGAAGCCAAGAAATTCTATGGATGAGAGCTGCTGTGATGGTAATAGGCTCCTCTAACCATAAGTACCCATCATGCACTAGGTAAAGCAGCTGCTTGGTGACGAAAATGGTGATGGTCGCACGGTGAAAGTGTGGCATCCACAGGAAATGAAGCAATTTGGCATTCTCCACATTGCGCAGCCATTTTTGCGAAACTAATGATATTACTGGCCCCTCCATGCTCTACTTCATGAGGCTCTACATCTCTAAGTGTGGGAACTTCTCACTGTCTGTGAGGTCCCAATCTTCAAACTTCATTGTGGGCACACGGCCTAGGTGCGAGCCCTCAAACACAATTCCATCAGGGAGGAGCGGGGTCTGGAGTATGCTCTTTGTGGCATCCAGATCCTTTGGTATCGTAGTTTTCCCTTTTCACAGAGGGACATACTCGGGCAATTTCATTGTAGAGCGCACTGGCTGGATATCCTCTTCCATATCCTCTGCTTCCTCTACGTCAGAAATCAGAGCCTATAGGTCCTCCTCCTCTTCATCTGTCTCAATGGTGACAACCTTGCCCTTTTCTTCCATTGAGAGCTAACTGAACCGCGGATTCCTCGGGGACACGCGGACTGGTCTCGATACCTGCTTATCTTTTTTCAGTCTCGGCATCTGAGGTGATTTCAGGATTTCTAGTGCAACCCTAGTACCTTCAGGAACATCGTCTACCATGGGGTTCTTCACAGCCTCGTCGATAGTTCCTTTGGAAAAGCCTAAACCTCTCCCGGTAGCTACCATCTTGTTTGCACTGTATGTGGTCTTTCACGAACCTAGGGGCTTGACTATCGCTCAGTGCTCAACACTCTGTGCTCTAATCAACTGATCAAATCTCAAGTAAACAAGTGTTGTCTCGTGGCTAGTCCCTGGAGTTTTATATTTTCCTTTTGAATTCAAATTTGACCGTTCCCCCCAATTCTAGGCCATCAATGCTTTCTTAGCGGTAGATTTTCCAAAATCTTTCCCATAACTGCTATCTTAAATGCTCATCACCTGCTCCATTTGGCCTCAAACCGGACGTCCCAACATGAACAGTGACACCAATGGTCACTTCCCAGCCTACCCACATAGTAGTGCTGTCCTTCGTGCGTAGTCATAGACCTTGTGATAACCTGTTACTGCATGCACTTCCCAGAGCACTCAACCCCATGGTAGAATATTTTATAGTCTCATGCTTCCTTTCAACTACCTGAAGCGCTAAGACTCTGTTTCCTACAGCTAGTCAGGTGGTCGCACCACCTGTGCAAGCCTTCATTTCACCCTCCAATGCAGTTCACGAAAAATCTTCATTTGTCCCTGTGATAGTCGGTGTCGCGCGCTCTTCTTTACATAGTGCGTCCCCTTGGCTACTGCATTGGGTGATATGTGGACCTAGCCATGGCATCAGACTAACTGATTCTCGGTGATAGTCTTCTAAATTGTTCGAATGATTGTTGACACCTTGCCTCACCATGCTTGGTCTATTGATGAGAAATTCTCCCTTTATTTCATTTTCCAGCCTCTTGACCTCTTCATCTATTAAAATGCATTTGTTCCTTAACCGTACCCAGTCCGATTCAAGCTCGTGAAGTCTATAGTTTCCCATTTGAATTGATTTTTGAAGTCTTATGTGTTCAACATCGCGTAGTTGTGTGATTTCTTCATCCTGGGCTACGCATACTGTCACCTTTGCGGGCGCTATTACATGTGGATTCCTCTTTGCATTCTCTTCATAAATTGTGGTCCCTACTCTATTCCACATCTTTGGAATCGTTTCTGCAATTAGGGTTTTACACATGGTCCTATAGGCCCATCGAATGTCTGGTACGTGTAGGTCCCAGTTAGTACGTCTCACTCGGTGAACCCTGTTCAGTACTTTACACACCTTATTGAATGCTTCTCCGTGGATAAATGGTAGCGCATGTTTCCTTTCCTGCTACTGTGTTCTATTTCGATTCTTTGTTCGGGGAGTGGCATGTGCTCGTGCGGGCTATGTTAGTTTCCTATACTAATAGAAGTAATAATTTTTGAATGGCTGAGATCAAGCCTGTAATATGTACATACCTTTTCTTTCTGCAAATGTTTTCCATATTCAAAGAATTAAAAAATGTAAAGAGGGTATGTCCTAAAAGAAAAATCAAAGGACAAAAAGAATAAAAAGGTCAAAAAAGATGAAAAATATGAACCCCAAGAAAAGAAAAAGACCATGAAAGTGAGCAAGTCAAAATGCCACTACTATTTACTTTTTGTGCAAAATAAATGATTTTGTGCAGTTTGTAATCTTTGCCACAATCCATGATAGTTAAAATGTTTAAACTTGGCTATTTTATGTTTCAATTTCATGTCTATAGATAGAGAATCAAAATCTAACAAAACTATTTAATCTTGGCAGATAAGTAGACAAGTAGAATGAATAAAAGGATATCAACAGTTTAATTTGAGCCCTTGGATGAAATAAGGTTAGAATTAGTCAGTTTACTATTGTAAAGAGAAAGAAAAATGTTTGATCAGGTTTTGCTAGGTCAAATGCACCCTAATAAAGAGAAGTAAAAATGGTAGGATGAGTAGATGGGTAAGTAGTAGGAAGGTTGCAAAATTTTGATGATTGATTAGACAAAAGCATGTGTATCATCTTTTTCATCATAAAAATTCCAAATGTGAAAGGGCACTCAAGTATGCAGTTGGATATCAAATTCAATTAATTAATTTCCCTCATTTATTTCACCTTTTACTTAACTAATTTCCCACAATAAAGTTCAAAGTACTTAAAAACCCTAAGTCAAAGAGACTCAGAGCATTTCTCTTACTTTTGTAGGGACCAGACCCTTGGCTCATTGACTTATAGGCAATAAGCACCAAAACCCCCTCATAAACATTCATTCCCCCCTTCAATTCATTCATTTTCCCTAAATAATACTCTTTCCTAACGTTAAGTTACTTTTACCTAGAAAAGGTGTTTTCTCCCCCACATAACTCATTTTCATATCAAAAACCCATAAAAACACTATATCCTAAGTTTTTATGTTATTACCTAAAAGGCATTAAAAGCATGAAATATCAAATACTTAGGCTATTGTGTCCCTTTTCCTCTCATTTTACTAATTACTAATTTAATTATTAAATACTAAACAAAATCCTATTTCCCGTATATATTTAGCTCCTGCAATTGTAATAAACCCTACCCTAGTTTAATTATATAAACTATAATATTACCCAAAACCCTGAAAATCCACTAACTAATCGACCTGCGATTAAGTTAGTCTTAAAACCCAATTAAATCCCACTGATGATCCAAATTGGATCCATGAAGAATTGTTGAAAGGACCTTGACTGTATCAGGTCGGGACAGACATCAAAGAATTGAGAGAACAACGATCAAAAACACCTCTACACCAGTGGCAGTTCGCAGCCAACGTGGAACGACGAGGACCTCGGTCAAAGCGCGCTGATAGAGGCCCATGGAGACTGCATGGGAGGTGAAATTAGCCCTTGGGAGGCCCAAATCGAGAAATGGAAGGAGTTTTTGATGTGCAATTAGCGTGGGTGAAAACCCTTGAAATGGGAAGGCCCCGAGTGCCTAGTGGCATGGAGAGCCGGGAAAACCGTGGGGAAAAGGCGAAAAGCTAAAAGGTGGGACCCGCTTCGAAACTGACGGTATTGATCGGGAGCATCCTTGGACAGTAAGAAGTTTTGGTGAAAACAAAACGACTCCACTCATTGCCCGATGCGTGGTGATTGGAGGAGAGAGAAAACTGCCACTAATCGTGCGCTAATGATCGAGGAAGTCAACCGTGCGAAATGAGCGGATGGCGTTGGATCTAGGGGATCCAGATCTGACAGTTGACATCATGCCCAATGGAAAGACTAGATTTAATGAGGGAATAAGTTGCGATTTAGAAGAATTTGAGGTGCACTTTAACTACCACGATGGCGGAAGACTCATTCCATGACGTAGCTGAAGAATTGAACCGACGAAGCAGGCTGGCATAGTTTACAGGAGGACATGTGGCCACTCCCTCTGAGCCTGATGATGACGCCGAACAGGGAAATCCAAGTGCAACTGCAGTAGGCAATCCGACGAAGGTGGAAGAGGAATCGAATAGCCATGAGCTCGAATGGCCTTAAAGCCATGAATAGAGAACAGAAGACACACGGAGAGGAAGAACCGAAGACAGAAGACAAAGAAGCAAAGAAGACAGTGAAGCAAAAAAAAAGCAAAAAGAAGACAGAGGGCCAAGCTTACTAAAGGCAGCATCGAGCACCAGAGAGCTTGAGAGATTCAAACCATCCCTGAGAGGATCTGTCAGACCAGAGAGGTCAAAGAGCTGGTAGGAAAAGAGTCTGTGCACTCCAGTGGCTTGGGGAATCCAAGGACCACCCTGCCATGCAAATCTGTTTTAGGAGACTCATATTGAGCTCCTGCATTGTAATTCTCTGCTTAAGACACAATAAAATCAGGCCACCACTAAGAGCTGGACTAGAGATGTAGCCCTGGAGGATAGGGTGAACTCCTTATTAATTTCTTGAGTTCTTGTATTTGCTTACTGTATTTCTCTACTGTTTTTAATTTCAAGTGTCTGTGTATTTGCAATCTGATCGATCCATTGCCTAAATAACATAGACACACACCAGCATATGAATCTGTAATACCTTCATTTAATAAATCTTTAACTGAAGTCACTCATCAGGTGATTATCAGATCAAGTGGTATCAGAGCTTTAGGCTGCAAGGTTAGACAAGCTTGTGTTGGTTTAGCTATTGAATTCTCACTAGATCAAAGCTTAAATTAGGATGAGGAGAGTTGGTCCAAACTAATCCTGAAATTGGGAGAGTCTATCCTTGGAAGACAATGTCAGAAGAAGGTTCTATAGGGCCAGACCCTCAATTAATAGAAGGTTTCCTAGCTATAAAGTCTATGGTAGAAGAAATTTATAGGGACTTTAGAAAGCATAAGGATGAAGATTCCTTAGGTTCTAAACAAGATAAAGAAGAACATGAGTCTCACTTCCATGACCACTCCAAGGGAAAAGGGAAAGAGGAAAGCTTTCTCACACCTCCTAATAGCCTTGTGCATAATAAGAAAGCATCTTTGATCAAACTAGATGTTAAATTTGATTTGCCTATATATGATGGAGAGCTAAATGATGAAAAGTTGGACAATTGGATTAGACAAATTTATGTTTAGTATAAGGTACAGAACATAGACTCGGACAAGAGCAAGATTCAGCTAGCAAGCCTAGGCCTAGGAGGCACTGCCTTGGTTTGGTGGGAAGGTAGAGCTCAAGCTGACATGAAAAGACATGGCAAGACCATCTCTGTCTGGAGTGAATTTGTTTCTACAATTAAAAAGTAGTTATATCCATTGGTCTACATGCAACAATCCATGATGAGTTTTCAAACTCTTTGACAGTTGAAAGGGCAAAGTGTGCAAGGGTACGCTCAAGAATTTAGAAAGAGAGCATTGATTCTAGGGATCTCGTTAGACTCACCAGAGACTCTTCTGAAGTGCATTGGTGGTCTACACAAATACATGAGGCATACCATCCTCATGTTTAATCCCACTAGTATAGATGAGGTATCTGTACAAGCTACTCATCTAGAAGCTAGAGGAAAGAATGGAAATCCAGAAGTTGGGGGACCATCCCAACCCACTGCAAGCAAGAGCAAGGAGAAAAGAAAGCAGAAGTGGAAAGCAAGGAAGGCTAACACTGCACTGAAAAGCAAAGCTTCATGCACTCACTATAAAAAGGATGGGCATGATGATGAGCATGTTGGATTCTGCATCTAGAGCTGAGACCTAAGAAGTTCGAGGGAAAGAAGAAGAAGACTGTTGCAGCTATTCAAAAATATTTTGGGTTAGACTCGGGAGATGAAACAACCATTGCAGCCACAGGTATAAAAGGTAAGAATTTTGAAGCATCTACCAGTAATTCTACTCAATCTGTTATTGATGAAGAAAATGAGATAAAAAGACATGAGCTTTTCCATATTCGAGTTGTTTCCAAATATCAAAAGATTGATACTTTGTTTGATAGTGGCTCACAAGTAAATATATTTTCTGAAGCAATTGTAAAGAAATTGGGATTAGCAACTACACCTCATAAGAAACCATACCCATTAGGATGGTTGAATGATAAAGCACAACTACAAGTGACTAGACAGTGCAAACTCAAGTTTTCTTTTGGGTCAACATTTGTAGATGAGGTTGAGTTAGACATAATTCCTTTGGATATATGTGGAATTGTTTTAGGAAGTCCTTACTTGTATGATAGGAAGGCTATCTTCTATAGAGCTGAGAACAAGTATCTACTTGTTAAATATGGAATCAAATACTTTGTAAGAGCTCATAAGCTCAAGAATAATTATACTCTCATAAACTCAGGGCAGATGAAACGAATGATAAATTCATGCAAACAATTCTTACTGATGGTTGTAAAGGAAAAGAAACCTGATAAAACCAATGTATTTGAGGGCTGTAATGCTGAACAACATGCTGATATAGAAAAGGTTGTTTCAGAGTATGATGTCTTATTTCAAGAACCTAAAGGTTTGCCACCCAAAAAGGGAATAGTACATGATATTATTTTGCAGCAAGATGTTCCATTGCCTAACATTAGAATGTACAGGTTGTTTGCTTTAGAGAATGCTGAAATCAAGAAGAAGGTGCAGGAGTTGCTCGACAAGGGATTCATCAGGCCTAGCATATCACCATGTGGGTCACCAATCATTTTGGTGAGAAAGAAAGATGGCTCGTGGAGAATGTGCATTGACTACTGAGCATTGAATAAGATAACAATAAAAAATCGTTATCCCATTCCTCGCATAGATTATCTTTTAGATCAATTAAAGGAAGATGTTTATTTCACCAAGCTAGACTTGCACAGTGGATACCATTAGGTTAGAGTTGCAGAACAAGATGCATGGAAGATTGCTTTCAAAACAACACAGGGATTGTATGAGTGGTTGGTTATGTCTTTTGGCTTCACTAATGCTCCTGCTACTTTCATGAGATTAATGAATGACGTACTCAGACCTTTTCTTGATGATTTTGTTATTGTGAACCTGGATGACATTATGATTTTTAGTAAAATGTGGGAAGAACATTTAAAGCATGTTAAGAAGACACTAGATGTTTTGAAAAGAGAAAAACTTTATGTTAAACTCTCAAAATGTGAATTTGGCAAGACATCTCTAAACTACTTGGGACATATAGTAGGGGGTGGTGAATTGAAAATAGATCCCTCTAAAGTGGTAGTCATTGTAAACTAGCGTAAACCCAAGTCTGCTACAGAAGTGAGAAGCTTCTTAGGAGCAGCACAATATTGGAGGAAGTTCATTTCTAACTTTTCCTCAATTGCAGCTCCCTTACATGCTTTAACAGGATTGAACAAGGTGTTTCAATGGGGAGGCAAACATCAAAAAGCCTTTGACACCTTGAAAGAAAAGATTAGTACAACACCTGTACTAGCACTGCCTAATCTACAAAGACCTTTTGAGATCCAAACATATGCCAGTGACTATGCCATGGGAGTAGTGTTGACACAGCACGGTAAACCCATATGTTATCATTCTGAGACTTTTAATCCTGTAGTAGTTAACTATCCTACATATGATAAAGAATTTTATGCATTAGTTCAGAGTGTGAAAAAGTGGAAACATTACTTAATGGGAAAGAGACAGTAATACATACTGATCATCAACCACTTCAATATCTACACTCCCAAACTAAGTTGTAGCAATCAAGACATTACAGATGGATGGGTTTTCTACAACAGTTTCATTTAGTCATCAGATATAAAAATGGCATACATAACAAAGTTGCAGACATGTTATCTAGACCCATTATAAATTCATCTACTATACTCAAGCATAATTCTGTGGTACATGAAAGCTACATTGAACAATATGCCCAAGATATAAACTTTAAATATGTATATGCAAATTTGAGTCAAGGAAAAAGAGTAGAAGAATTGGATTATCATGTAAAAGACCGACTCTTATACCATTGTGGGAAACTCTACATTCCACAAACTGAGAGAGTAAAGATAATTAGGGAAGCACACACTTCTTTGATATCAAGTCACCTTGGGGTAAGTAAAACAGTTACACAGCTGCAAAGGTTTTGTTATTGGCCGAAAATGAATGAGACAGTTTCTAGATATGTAAGAGGATGTACTATGTGTGCTAAAAGCAAGCCCAGTAACAGAAAACTAGGCTTGTACGCTCCACTACTAGTTCCTTCTCACCCTCGGGAAAGTGTTTCCATGGATTTTGTTGGAAGACTACCTAAATCTAGGAAAGGTCATGATTATCTATATGTTGTTGTGGATAGGTTCAACAAAATGTGTATTTTGATACCTTGCAATAAACAGATTATAGCTGAATAGACTGGAAAATTGTTCTTTGAACATGTATGGGTTCATTTTGGATTACCCACTTCTATTGTATCTGATCGAGACGCATGATTTGTGGGGAAGTTTTGGTCAAGTCTATGGGAACTAATGAACACCAAACTGAAGAAAAGCATAGCCTTTCATCCACAAACTAATGGCCATACATAAGTAGTTAACAGGGCAATGATCCAATTACTGAGAGGATATTGCAGCAAACATCCTAAACTTTGGGATGAAAATTTGTGTTATGTGCAGCATGCTTACAACAGATCAAAGCATTCTTCTACATAGAGATCTCCTTTTGAGACCTGTTTTATTTTCACACCAAGGTCTCCTTTGAATTTTGTCTTTGGTAAAGATACCATGGTTGATGGACACAACAATGTGGACAGGGCAACTAGGTTCATTGAATAGATCCAGAAGATCCACCAGGAAGTACAGGAACAGCTGGAAAAGAGCCAAGCCAAGTACAAGGCTAGGCATGACAGGCATCAGATGGAGCATAGTTTACAAGTTGGTGACCAGGTCTGGCTATATATTAGCAAGGATAGGATGCAAGGTGAAGGTAAAAAGCTAAAGCCTATCAAGTATGGACCCTTTAGGATACTTGAGAAGATTGGTGAAAATGCTTTTCGCCTTGATCTACTAGCTTACATCGACATCTACTCAGTCGTAAATGCAGATTGCTTGAGATTGTTTGAGCCCTCAATGATTGAGGATCCTGAAGAGCAGAGTCAATTGCCTTCTATAGATGACCTGCTACCTGAATATCTTAATGAATTGCAGGAAGACACAATACTGGATAGGAAGGTGAGGACGACACGCAAGGGAGATGTGGAGTACCTTAGGATTGGGCTCAAAGGTTCAAAGCCAAGCAGTGCAAAGTGGATTGAGATTGGGTAAGTGAGAAAACAATACCCTCACTTAGTCGATGCTTAAAAAACCAACTTTTGGTGGTCCAAACACTTTTCAGTGGGAAGGCCATGATCTGAATTGGATCCATGAAGAATTGTTGAAAGGACCTTAACTGTATCAGGTCAGGATAGACATCAAAGAATTGAGAGAAAAATGATCAAAAACACCTCTACACCAGCGGCAGTTGGTAGCCAGCATGGAACAATGAGGACCTCGATCAAAGCGCGCTGACTGAGGCCCATGGAGACTATGCGGGAGGCAAAATTAGCCCCTGGGAGGCCCAAATCGGGAAACGGAAGGAGTTTTTGATGCGCGATTAGCGTGGGCGAAAACCCTCGAAATGGGAAGGCCCCAAGTGCCCGGTCACATGGAGAGCCAGGAAAACCATGGGGAAAAGGAGAAAAGCTAAAAGGCGGGACCCACTCCGAAACCATCGGTATTGATCAGGGGCATCCTTGGGCAGTAAGCAGTTTTGGTGAAAACGGAGCGATTCCACTCAGCACCCGATGTGTGGTGAGTGGAGGAGAGAGAAAACCGTCGCTGATCACGTGCTAATGGTCAAGCAAGTCAACCGTGTGAAATGACCGGATGGCATTGGATCTAGGGGATCCAGATCTGACGGTTGACATCACACCCGACAGCAAGACCAGATTTAACGAGGGAATAAGCCAGGATTTAGAAGAATTTGAGGTTTTATTTGACTACCATAGTGGTGGAAGACTCATTCCACAACGTAGCCGAAGAATTGAACCGACAAAGCAGGATGGTGCAATTTATAGGAGGACATGTGGTCACTCCCTGTGAGCCTGATGATGACACCAAATAGGGAACTCCAAGTGTAGCTGCAGTAGGCGATTTGATGGAGGTGTAAGAGGAACCAAATAGCCATGAGCTTGAATGGCCTTAAAGCCATGAACAGAGAATAGAAGACACATGAAGAGGAAGAACTGAAGACAGAAGAAAAAGAAGCAAAGAACACAGTGAAGCAAAAAAAAGCAAAAAGAAGACAGAGGGCTGAGCTGACCAAAGGTAGCGTCGAGCACCAGAGAGATTGAGAGATTCAAGCAATCCCTAAGAGGATCTGTCAGACCAGAGAGGTCAAAGAGCTGGTAGGAAAAGAGTCTGTGCACTCCAGTGGCTTGGGGAATCCAAGGACCACCCTGCTAAGAAAATTTGTTTCAGGAAACTCATATTGAGCTACTGCATTGTAATTCTCTGCTTAAGACACAATAAAATAAGGCCACCACTAAGATCTAGATTGGAGATGTAGCCCTGGAGGATAGGGTGAACTCCTTATTAATTTCTTATGTTCTTGTATTTTCTTACTGTATTTCTCTACTGTTTTTCATTTTAAGTGTCTGTGTATTTGCAATCTAATTGATCCGTTGCCTAAAAAACATAGACACACACTAGCATATGAGTCTGTAATACCTTCATTTAATAAATATTTAACTAAAGTCACTCATCGGGTGATGATCAGATCAACCACTAATCACCCCGACACATTAACCCCGCCTTAAACCCTCATTAAACCAAAAACCACCACACTTAATTACCCACCCCCCCCACTACCCTTCATGCAACTCCACTACTTGATCACCACATGATCTCTCCCCTCCGCATCTGATGGTCCTCATCCATTTCAGAAGGGCCCGATGTCCGAATCTTACCCACCTGAAAAAGGTTGTTTTCCTCTAGGCCCCCGAGGCTATGTGTCACTCACTTAATGGAATCGGGCGGCCTCCTCCCAGAAATTGTCCATTACTACCATGCAAACTATATCCCCAACCAAAGAGAACTGATGTCCCCTAACCAGACTGTACTTTTCACCATCACTGTTGAATCAATTAATGAAATTCTGCAACTACAACTAGAGCAAAACCTAACCCCTATTTCAATTAGAGACCTATTAGACAGATTCCCAAATCTTACCACTGCAAAACTTGCTGAGATGTTCCAAACCTTCATTATAGAAGAAAAGCATATTCCAAAAGATCCTCCTCCATATGTGTACACCATATTTTCCAAAATTGGCCAAGATATTGTAGCAATGATATCCAGTATCCTAGGTTATACAACTAATGAGTATATAGATGAAATCATCTTATCTTTCATGTCCATCTTCACTCCAGGACAACCTCCTGCTATCATTTATGATTATGCCAAGTTTATAGCCGATATGATGCATGACCAGTTTCTTAGGATGAGTAATGAGAGAGTTTTCAAGTATTCCTCTGTTTTGTATCACCTTTTTCTATACTATCAAGCATATAAGTTCCCCTTTACTCTCCAGAAGTTTGATACAAAAGGTCACCCTAGTTCAATGATTTTCTGGACTCCATTGATCCATAAATATGACTCCCCATATTCATATACAAACTTCATAGACCTATTTGTACATCCCATTTTGACAATGGAATCCCTCCTCCAAGAATCAGTTCAGATATAAAGAGGATCCTGCAACTCTTAAAACAACACAAAGTGGGGGATTGGTACTTCTACCAAAACCACACTGAAATTAGAATTTATGGCTATGAGATGGCCCCATATAAACTACCCAGATACCTCCCAATGAGGTTATTTCCTTTGGAGTACTACAGGTAGATAATAAATTTAGATGAGGTGCATTTTGTCAGAACCAAAAAGAAGGCCCAGCTCAAGATTAGAGACCAGTTAGGCCCCTTTATTTGCAATAGTAGAGAAGCTGGAAAGGAGTAGACCAGTCACCAAATTCTTTAAAGACTAAATCTGAAACAGAGCTTCATGCGGAGATATGATCCCTTGGACTTCATCTACAACAGAAGACAGAAAAACAAGATGGCTCCCTACATTCACCACCAAATCCCTGAAATAGAAAAATATGCAAATCAATTGGAATGGGTGGAGAATACTTTAGTGGAAAGGGATAGCACTAAAGTTTCTATTAAAAACACTCTAATTGATTTAGAGAAATAGCTTAATGAGGGTTCTTTCCTGTAGGTGCTAGGAGGATCTTAGGTCCAAGAAGAATCACAAGTCCAAGAAGAATCATAGGTACAACAAGAATCAGAAGTACCAGAAGAGTTAGAAACACTAGAAGAACCAAAACAATCAGAGAAAAAAGACAGACCAAAGGCCACCATGACTAACCCCCCAGTCTTACAGACTCCTCTAAATGAGGAGAAAAGCCTCAAAAGAAAGAGGGAAGGGGCTACTCCCTCAGGAAGAGCAACATCATAGGCCTATGCAGAGACAAGCCAGGAAAAGGGACAAACAATAAATCTTGTTTCAGAACAGGAATATATAGAGGAGACAACTAGTTACAAGCACTGAAAGAGAAGGGAGCAGGCATGCCACTCCTTCTGGAGGCATCTGAGAACCTTCCACATCACATACCTAGATATTGGAAAGACAACAAAGTGTGGAAGTATCCTCTTTTAGGATGCCAACAGACAAGGACCAGGACACCAAAGAAAGAAATAGAGAGATAAAGGCTAGAAATGAGAGGCTAAAAGCCCAGACCTATGCATAGTATTTGAAGATGACCCTTACCAATCAGACAAGGCTTATGTCAACCTATGATGTAAAAGAGAGGAAAATGTAGATGAAATTCATGAAGCCCACCACTCAACAACCGAGAATAGCAGCAGACTTAAAAAAGATAGACTTCAAAGTACTGGCAAAGGACATTCATCGTATTGACCAGATTGAGCTACACAAGCAGAAAAGGGAGATGATTTACTCCACCTTGATAGGAAAAGCCATCACCGCCACCAATTGCAAAACTCCCTGAATAATATATCAGCACAGTTCCAGTTGGAGAAGGCCTCCTCACAGGCCAAAGATACCAGAATCAAGTCCTTAGATGACTTAGTAATTGAGTTGGGACACAATCCCAAAGATGTAAAGGCCACAGAAAAATTAATAAAGAAGAAGAATGATGATATAGCTGCTCTGAAGAAGCATCTCAAGATTCCCCAATTGCATCACCCACAAACAGTAGAAGTCCTGGAGGCACAAAAAGGACATGAAGAGCTCATGGACTTGGTCATAAAGATAAATGACCAACTAAAAGAGACAGATAAGGAGTTGGACATTTTGATTCTGTCCAAGCAAAGTGACCTGGCAACAACTTCCACAACTTCCATTCCCACAGTGACAATAGCAGTTCCTTCTACATTGGCAGCATCATTGGCACCAACAACGCCATTTGCCATGGCACTGCCAATCACAACTGAATCTACAGCAGCAGGCACGTCAACACAGAAAACAACAAAGCTAGTGAAAGCCATGGAGGAGATTCCATCTAGGCAACAAATCTCAAAAGGCTAAAGGAGAAAGTGGCAAGCTAGAAACTGACTGTAAGCTGGCCAAAATTCAACAAAGAGAAGAAACACAGAAAGCCCTAAGGATGGGTGAGAAAATCAAAGTATTAGAAAAAGATTTAACATTACAGAAGCCACTAGGATAGACCAAGGAAATGCTCTGGGCCAATATCATTGACTCTGTCAATGATATTTGGCCATCAATTCAAGTTATATTTGAGCAAACTAACTTGGTGAAGGTAGCCACTGAGGCTATCCAGAAAGTAAGACAAGAATTAGGTGAGATGCCTGAGGATGCCAATCGACTCATCCACTTCCTGAACAATGAGAAAAGATGAGCTCAATGAGCTTGGTATAGAGAATAGGACTAAATCCATCCTAGAGGTTAAAAAGGTTCTTTCCAAAAGAAATTGTATGCTCAATTTAGAAGAAAAGTGCCACAACGTGCAGGTGGCCATTGACAGGTTTATGGCCAAATTTCAAATTTTGAGGGACAAAGGCCTTCCTAGTCCTATGGTCATCCATGATAAACTCATGACCCAACTGGACTACACTGACAGACTTAGGAAATTGGCTAAGGAACAAGTCAGTACTTCAGGTATAAAATCCCTGCCAACTGGAAAAGTATCATATGATACTTTAGAGAACCTATTTTTCCTAGAGCATGAAGTGAAACATTTGTTTGTCACTAAGCCTAATTTTAAGTACACAGAAGCAGATGAAATTTAAAGGAGAATGTTTAAAGTAAAGTTACTTGAGGATGAATGGTGGGAAAAAATGACAGATTTACTATAAAAAGTTTTACATTAGGAAGTTACCACAGTAAATATGAAGGCAGCTAGGTGAAACAGGTAAAAGACAGATAGGCAGGGTCAAAGAGTAACATGGTCAAAGAGTATCAGTGAAAGATCAAAGTGAAGAAGATTCCAATGTATAAATATCAGCTAGCTTAAAGGGCTACAACTCAACTGCAACAACCAGCACTACCACAATAAAAGGGACAACATGATGTAGTTTTCCATTTGTCTCTATCTTCATGCTTGAAGATATTTTATTTCCTAGATTGAATCTCAAACTGTTATGAGATATTTTGTAAATATTTTTTGCATAAATACTTCACATTTTGAAGTATTTAGGGTGGATTCCAAGACATTTATATAGACTTTTTCTCTCAATTCGAAGTTCTATTGTATCAATGACTAGATTGGCTTGCTAGATCAAGGAATAAAGCTCAGATGTTTTACGGGATTCTTATGTAAAGCGATATATAAATAAGTATTTTCTCATGTTAACTGTCATTTCTCTTATGTGTTTCCATAATCTTGTTTGTTTTTCTAAAATCTAAATGTATGACATGGAATGATGTTTCAAAAATTGCTTTAATGCACTCTGTCTTGACTGTTTTACATTCTAAATGTTTTCTGCTAAACAATCTTAGTTAGGGAATTCTCAATTTCTCCTTAGCTTTCGTAGTTTCTCCCCCTGGTCTATAGCAAAGGATTCTTCATTACCTTTTGTTCATGATCACCTTATTTTCTTCATTATGATCCTAGTCCCAGGATTCTTAGATGCCCTTTCACCCTGGTCAGAATCATCTCATCCATTATATCTGAAGATTTTCCTTTTTCTTTGCTAGCCTACCCTGTGAACATTGCATTTAATGATTTGGTCTAGTTATGCTATCCATTGATTGACTCCATATCCTAATGGCTTGAAGACCTAGCTCTATCCATCTATTCCAAGAATTCCACCAACCAACCTTGAATCTAAAATCAAAATCCGCATGAACACTAAGAACTAGCCTAAAATCTAAATAAAAACAAAGCCAAATCATAAAGAGAGTGCCCTCTATAGACTTGGGTTGGCTAGAACATAAGCCTAAAATATTGGTTTGTGGTTACCTCAAATGATTCCTTCTTTTGATAACTTCTAGGGAAAACTTTTGAGTGATAACATAGCGGTGACCATACTGGGAAACTCAAATCCTTTGTCTTAATAAACCTTTGAGAAATTTCAAATGTTTATTTCAAGCCTCTTGAAGGGTTTATTAGAAGTTATTTACAAAATTTCATAAAATGAAAGTAATTAGAAAAATTCGAAACTCTGGCTTCAAGGAGAACACACTATACTAGGGCCAATCTAGATCCAAATCCTGCCCCAGTAGTGGATAATCCCAACCTGATTTCAAGAAAATCTAAAAGACAAGAAATTTCAGTAAGTCCAACACCTTCAATCAAAGCAGATTCATGCCCTGATGAGTGGTTTTTTTTAGAAGACCCCCCCTTTGATGAGTCATTTGACCTTTCGCTATTCAAAACCAGGTCTGAAACTGCACTTGACGACATAGTTCTAGATCCAGAGTTTATTGCAGACCTCGAAGTCCAAAAGGAAAATTGATCAATTGATGAGTATATTCTAAATTCTCCTCAGTAATCCCTTTCTACTACCAAGATCCCTGAGCTTTCTGAACCAGTTTCAACTGCCCTTAGTTCACCATTATTCCCTTCCATCTCTGAAGTTCATTCCTCACCTCCATTTATACCCTCACTTCCCTACCAACCTATCATTACACACCAATCACCTATTACTCCAATTTCTCCATCAACTACTGTATCACTCCTGGTACCCCAACCCCACTTCTTAGTCCAGCCCAACTTAGAGCCATAGCAAATAGATATGCTCCTCTTGTGTTACCTGCCCCACTTGGTCCCATGCCACAAGATTACTAGAACAAAAGTGTCCAATTTGATGGCATAGGACCTTATACAGTACAACATCATGTAAACAAAATGACAGACTACTTTGAATTGCATGAAATTGATATTGGAGATGTTCAGATGAGACTTTTTGCTTAGACTCTAGCTGGTGATGTAAGAACATGGTTTATAGCTTTACCTACTAATAGCATAGATACTTTAGAAATATTTTATCAGCAATTTTTAAATAGATGGGAAAATAGAAAGAACCATCTGCAGATCCTTTCAGAATATGAAAACATCAGTAGAGGACCAAATGAAGCAGTCCAGGATTACTACACCAGATTTAACAATATATATAATGCAATACCAGTCAATCTTAGACCCCCACCTCGTTTAGCTTTGATAAAGTTTCCTGATGGATTTGATATTGATATGGCCTTTCAACTCAGAGAGAGAAATCCTCCAACTTTAGAAGATATGCAGAGTGTAGCAATTAGTGTAGAAGCTAACTTGCTAGCAAAAAGAGCTAGGGTTAGGAATGAAAGGAGAGGACCCTTGAAAGACGAAGCCTCACACTCTGACCTCAAAATAGATGTTCTAACCAAGGGTATGGAAAACCTGATGGATAGGATACAGAACATTGAGAGGAAGCCTCAATCGGATAATCAACAGGCACCTCTAGTGAGAAATCCAAACATTAGAAAGAATCAAAATCAAAATACTGGAAAGAATGGACCTGATCATAATATTAGGCCTCCCTTTCAAGAAAACTATGTTGAAACATCACATTTAGATGACCCTGAACAAGATACACACAATAACCTGATGGGATTGGATGATGAGGAAACTATCTTTCTTACTCAAGATGGGTAGGAACTGCGTATGCTACAGAAATTGCAAACCCAATCTGGAGAATCATTTGATTATAAGCAAGGGTATGATTCTGCCATTTTTGAAGTACATAAACAATATAATCTAAGGAGTAAAAAGAATTCTAATACTCTTGACCAAGCCAAGAAAACAATGCCAAATCAACCTAAGAAAATCAAAACAGCTCCAGTTACCAAAACTCTTCAAATCCTCCCTAGACCAAATCAAAACCCTTCAGGTCCCACCATTGTAGATATAATCCATGACCAACCCCCTAATGATCAACCATTCATTTCAATCCCCTCCAAGGAGACAGTGGAGAAATCTCCAGACACCATATTAGAAAATCCACAGAAAAAGACTTGAAATGCAGAAAAAGAAGACAACCTACCCCAATTCCTACTGTGAAAATTCCAAGCACTCAAATAGAGAAAGCCCTTTTGCCTTTCAATTTGGAGTAGAGGTGGCTAAACTAAAAATTTCAGTTTCCCTAATAGAGCTGTTTAAAAATGAAACCTATAAGTCTCAAATAAGAAAAACCTTAAACTTTGTTGACAATGAAGACTATGTTAACTTATTTGATGATCAGCCTGAGCTCATATTTGGTCCTAATGTTAATGGCAAACTAGTAGAAGGAGGGATACCACCCTTTTATATTAGCCTTAGCATTCATGATAAAATCTTACACAATTCAATGTTAGATTCAGGAGCTTCACACAATTTAATGCCTAAATCAATGATGGAAAAGTTAAACTTGGATATTAATAGACCTTACAAGGACTTATTTTCATTTGATTAAAGTCAAGTAAAGTGTCTAGGGTTAATCAAAGACCTGTGTGTTTCCTTAGTACAATATCCTACTAAGACTATTCTCATGGATATAGTAGTGGCTGACATCCTGCCTAAATATGGCATGCTATTGTCTAGATCATGGGGGGCTAAGCTCCAAGGATCTTTGCAACTTGACATGTCATATGCCACAATCTGAGTCTTTGGACAACCTAAAAAGTTGTACAGAGAGACCCTAATGAAATATGTGGTGAGTAGCCGGGATAGACCTCAAAACTTTCCTATCTACTCCATGCATTCTGACATTGATTCTTCTATTTTGTACAATGCTGAAAAAACACAACAAACCACTTCAAATAGCATTATTCCATAACCAAACGAAATTGCAGTTACAACTAAAAAATAAACTGTCCAAATTCAAGTGATTTCCAATAAACAAGATGATAAAAACACCTCAAACAAGGAAAATTTTCTTCCCCCTGATAGTGAAAATTATGAACATGAGATATTATGGCACCTTGAATTTGATGGATCAGTGAACAAGTTAGGAGCAGGAGTAGGAGTCTGGATATATAATCTGGAGAATGATCCCAGAGGGCCATGCTTACAGACTGAATTTCAAATGCACTAACAACATGGCTGAGTATGAAGCACTTCTTTTAGGTCTTAAATTAGTTAGAAAGTTAGGAGCTATAAGAGTTTCTATTATGGGAGACTCTAAATTAGTGACAAATCAGATTAAAGCTTTATATATGACCAAAGAACCTAGATTAAGTTGCTATTGAGGAACCATTATAGAAATACTAAACACTTTCCTAGAAACCAAAGTTGTTGTAATTCCTAGGAAACATAATATGCAAGCTCACAGTTTAGCAATGTTTGCCAGCACTTGTAAGTTACCATTTCAACCTAACCATTAGTACACTACTGAGGTTAGGCACAAATCCGCTATCCCAGATAACTTGAAAAAATAGCAAGTATTTGCTAATGACCAACAGATAAACAATTTTTTAACCTTAGAGGAGGAATTTGTAAATAGTAATATAGATACTAACATAAAATTAGATCTTGATTTCAAAGATGAAATAGAAATTAATGAGATAGAAGATGAAGAGATAGATAGATTCCATAACACTAAATATACAAAATTAGATGTACAAAACCTAAAACAAGTTGAAATTGATGAGATAATTAACGAAGATGCTGAAATCATTAATCTCAAAGACAACTTTTTTCCCAAAGAATTAACCCCTTTGGAAGACTTGTTTGACCTCAAGTCGTATGACACCAACATCATACAACACACTATCCCCATAAAATAAAATAAAAAACCTTTGAGGTAGAATCTTAGGAGGATCAATCCCATTCTATTGCCTTCTATTGAAAAGGAACTTAGAAGGATGTATGAAGCCAAGATAATAGCACCAATTAGATTCTCTGATTGGGTTTCAAATTTGGTGCCAACAAGGAAGAAGATTGGTGAGATTAGACTTTGTGTTGATCTCAGGAGTCTTAATAAAGTTTCACTCAAATACAATTACCTTGTCCCTAAAATGGATCATATATTACAAAGGGTAGTAGGGTCAACCGGAATCTCATTATTGGATGGGTTTTTTGGTTACAATCAGATTTTAGTTCACCCAAATGACCAGGCTAAAACTGTGTTTACTACTTCTTGGGTCACATTCATGTATGTGAAGATTCCTTTTGGATTAAAGAATGCAAGGGCCACTTTCCAAAGAGCCATGGACATAGCTTTTGCTAAGGAAATTCATGACTTCCCTATTAATATACTTGGATGATATCACTGTATTCTCAAAATCTAACAAACAACATTTAGATGATCTAAGGTAGGTTTTCATCAAATGTACGAAGTATGGTATTTCTTTGAATCCTAAAAAATCTTTATTTGGGTTTGAAGAGGGAAAGTTATTAGGCCATATATTCTCCAAAGACAGTATCCGAATAGATCCTACAAGAATTGAAGCCATCTTACAGATACAACACCCTAGGAGCATCAGGGAATTACAAGCCTTTTTGGGGAAAATCAACTTTCTTAGGAGATTTATTTCTAACTTTGAAGAATTAATTAGGTCATTAAACAATATGTTGAAAAAGATTCGACCATAAAATGCACACTTGAGGCTAAGAAATCCTTTGAAGACATTAATATAGCCTTAACTAAAACACCAATTTTGATCAGTCCAAAATTTGACAAGGATTTCATTTTATTTTCCTTTGCCTTAGAACATACAATTTTTGCAGTTTTACTGCAAAAGAATGATTAGGGTTATGAAAAACCTATTTCCTTTTTTAGCAAACCCCTGAGAGATGCCCTCTTAAAATACAACATAATGGAAAAGCAAGCCTTTTCTTTGGCCAAAGCTATCAAATATTTTAGAGTTTACATTTTATATTCTCATGTAATAGCCTATGTCCCCAATCCAGTAGTCAAGGATATCTTAACTCAGGATAGTCCAGATGGAAAGAGAGGGAAATGGATTGATACTATATTAGATTATGACCTAGAAATCAAGCCAACAAAGTTAATAAAAGGCCAAGGTTTAGCCAAGCTCATGGCTAAATTGAACTTTCCGGCCTTAGATATAAATTTTATTGTAGAAATGGATAATGGAGAGGAGATGGTGACTCCACCAATCAGCCAGGCCTTTATTGAATCACCATGGTATGCTAACATCATACATGTTTTACAAAATCTACAAGCTCCTCCTGAATTATACAGGACCAAAAGCAGATTTTTAAAAATGAAATCTTTAAAATTTTGCATAAATGAAAATGATTTGTTTTGGAGGAATCATGAAGGTATCCTTCTTAATTTTTTAGTGAAAGAAGAATCTGACAAGGTGTTACAAGAGTTTCATGTAGGTGACTGTGGAGGACATATTTATTGGAAAACCACTACTAATAAGATTCTTAGAGTCGGTTTCTATGGCCTACTTTGTTTTTTGATGTAAAGAAATTTGTAACCTCATGTCATAAATGCCAAATTTTTGAAGGAAAGAAAAATATTTTACCCTTGCCCCTAAAAACAATCTATGTTGAAGCACCTTTTCAACAATGGGGTCTTGACTTCATTGGAGAAATCCACCCACCCTCCTCTGCCCAACACAAATGGATCCTCACTGCTACAAATTATTTTACCAAATGGATAGAAGCCATACCATCAAGGCAAGCCACGGACACTGTTATAATAACCTTCCTTGAGGCTAACATCCTATCTAGATTTGGGTGCCCAACCAAAATCATCACTGAAAATGCAACAACTTTCAAATATAGAAGGATGATTGATTTCTATAATAAGTACCATATAAATTTGGGCCATTCCACAACTTAGTACCCCCAAGGAAATGGACTAGCAGAGTCCTCAAACAAAACTCCGGTAAATATCATCAAAAAATTGTTGGAAGATAACAAGAAAACATGGAATAAGAAGCTAGTAAATGCCTTATGGGTAGACAGGCTAACCACAAAGAAATCCATTGGTACTAGTCCTTATTAATTAGTTTATGGAATGGAAGTTGTTTTCCCATCTTCCTTGGGAACACCAGTGATGAAGCTGCTCCAAGAGTTGCAGGTTGAACCAAATGACATCCAAAAAAGAATCAACCAAAAAATTCATTTACAACAGACCAGGGAAGAAGTGTACATCAGATCTCAAATTGTGCAAGAAAGGATCAATAAAACTTTTGATAAAAGGACTAAGGCAGAATATTTTTACCTAGGAGACAAAGTTCTAAAATGGGATTCAAGAAGAGAGGATAAAGGTAAACATGGGAAATTTTATTTCCTGTGGAAAGGCCCATATATCATTTATGCTTTCAGAGGCAATAATGCTTTCTTCCTCAAAGAAATGGATGGCACAGAAGCAGAAGGATGACTAGAGAATGGTCAAATTCTCAAACACTATATTGAGCCTAGATACTGATTTTTACTAATAATTTGTACATATTTTACTTTCAAAAGTCTAGAGTGGATTGGATGGTGATTTTTGAAGTTGAAGCCTGAAGAGAAGGCCCTAAGCTTCAAAAGTTTTATTGTCATAAATAACAATAACGCAGAAAATATGAAAAGGAAAAGTTGCAAGATAACATCACAACAATTCAGAAGGCCATTGGTCTACAAAGTTCTTGGAATTTCACCAGGAAATGCCATCCCCAAGTGGAGCCACTGTTAGGTTCCTATACCAATAGGAGTCATAATTTTTGAATGGCTGAGATGAAACCTGTAATATGTACATACCTTTTCTTTTTACAAATGTTTTCCATATTAAAAAATTAAAAAATGTAAAGAGGGTATGTCCTAAAAGAATAATCAAAAGACAAAAAGAAAAAAAAAGGTCAAAAAAGATGAAAAATATGAACCCCAAGAAAAGAAAAATACCATGAAAGTGAGCAATTCAAAATGCCACTACTATTTACTTTTTGTGCAAAATAAATGATTGTGTGTAGTTTGTACTCTTTGCCACAATCCATGATAGTCAAAATGTTTAAACTTGGCTACTTCATGTTTCAATTTCATGTCTATAGATAGAGAATCAAAATCTGACCAAACTGTTTAATCTTGGCTGGGAATTAGATAGGTAGAGTAAATAAAAGGATCTCAATTGTTTAATCTAAGCCCTTGGATGAAATAAGGTTAGAATTAGTCAATTTACTATTGTAAAGAGAAACAAAAATGTTTGATCAGGGTTTGCTAGCTCAAATGCACCCTAATAAAGAGAAGTAAAAATGGTAGGATGATTAGCTGGGTAAGTAGAAGAAAGGTTGCAAAATTTTGATGATTGATTAGACAAAAGCATGTGTATCATCTTTTTCATCATAGAAATTCCAAATGTGAAAGGGCACTCAAGTATGCAATTGGATATCAAAGTCAAATGATTAATTTCCCTCATTCATTTCACCTTTTACTTAACTAATTTCCCACAATAAAGTTCAAAGTACTTAAAAACCCTAAGTCAAAGAGGCTCAGAGCATTTCTCTGACTTTTGGAGGAACCGAACCCTTGGCTCAATGACTTATAGGCAATAAGTACCAAAACCCCCTCATAAACATTCATTCCACCCTTCAATTCATTCATTTTTCCTAAATAATACTCTTTCCTAAGGTTAAATTACTTTTACCTAGGAAAAGGTGTTTTTGCCCCCACATAACTCCTTTTCATATCAAAAACCCACAAAACACTATATCCTAAGTTTTTATATTATTACCTAAAAAACATTAAAAGCATGAAATATCAAATACTTAGGGTATTGTGCCCCTTTTCCACTCATTTTACTAATTACTAATTTATTTATTAAATCATAAACAAAATCTCGTTTCCCGTATATATTTAACTCCTGCAATAGTAATAAACCCTACCCTAGTTTAATTATATAAACTATAATATTACCCAAAACCTCGAAAATTCACTAACTAATCGACTTGCGATTAAGTTAGTCTAAAATCCCAATTAAATCCCACCGCTAATCACTCTGATACCTTAACCCCGCCTTAAACCATCATTAAACCAAAAACCAACGCACTTAATTACCTGTCGGGCCCCCCCACTACCCTCCGTGCAACACCATTGCTCGATCGCCACATGATCTCTCCCCTCCATATCTGACAGTCCTCATCCATTTCGGAAGGCCTCAATGTTTGAATGTTACCCGCCCGAAAAGGGTTGTTTTCTATTGGGCCCCTGAGGCTACGTGTCACTCACTGAATGGAATCGGGCGGCTTCTCCCCAATACCACCAAGTGCCCAAAAGTTATGTGAAGGAAACCACTTACCGCCAACCCGCTACATGCCAAAATAGCTATTGTTCACTCCACTACACAACAAATGACCACTGTTCACCCATACCCGCCAATTTTGACTTTCCTGCATAAAGCCAAAAAGCCCCAAATCATTTGTTTTTATCATTTTTTCAACTGTAAACCTCTATGCACGCACCTGCAGACGTCAAAGCTGTCAACCCACATACAATTGCACCCTGAAGATGCCACAAAGCTCCTAGATTGCCTTCCAGCCTACTCAAAACCTTTTTAACTATTCACAGTTGCCAACCGACCTATTCAGAGCTAGTTCTCCCTAATTCCAAGTATTTAAGCCATAATTCAGTGGAAAACCTCTCAAATTTCAAGAACCAGTTGTTGAGTTTGTTAGTTAAAGTAACAAATTAATTAAAGCAACTCAATTAACTTGCCCTTACACTATACTCAACCACCTTTGCCCTAAAAAACTGAAAATCACCTCCCCCATTCTCAAATCCACAAGAACTGAGAATGGCTACCCCAATTTCCATGGATGTGAGACCTATTTCCACTCCTCACCTAGACCTAGACCACCTCCCCCTAGCTAATAAAGATTTCAAAATCAAGGACACCTCTGTCCATGAATCCCCTCTCAAATTATACTGCCGATACAAAGACCAATACCTGAACCATGCTGATAAAATTGGTCTTTGGGAGTCTAATTTACCCAAGTACCAATTCCCTGAAGTTCATATTTTCCCAGAAATTATCCATTACTTCCATGTAAACTATATCCCTAGCCAAAGAGCATTGATGTCCCCTAACCAGACTGTACTTTTCACCATCATTGCTGAATCAACTAATGAAATTCTACAACTACAACCAGAGCAAAACCTAACCCCTATTTCAATTGGAGACCTATTAGACCGATTCCCCAAGCTTACCACTGCAAAACTTGCTGAGATGTTCCAAAACTTCATTATAGAATAAAAGCATATTCCAAAAGATCCTCCTCCATATGTGTACACCATATTTTCCAAATTTGGCCAGGATATTGTAGCAATGATATCCAGTATCCTAGGTTATACCACTAGTGAGTATATAGATGAAATCATCCTAGCTTCCGTGTCCATCTTCACTCCAAGAAAACCTCCTACTGTCATTTATGATTATGCCAAGTTTATAGCCGATAGAATGAATGATTAGTTTCTTAGGATGAGTAATGAGAGAGTTTTCAAGTATTCCTCTGTTTTGTATCACCTTTTTCTATACTATCAAGCATATAAGTTCCCCTTTACTCTCCAGAAGCTTGATACAAAAGGTCACCCTAGGTCGGTGATTTTCTCGACTCCATTGATCCATGAATATGACTCCCCATATTCATATAAAGACTTCATATACCTATTTGTACATCCCATTTTGACAAGATGCTAAGAAGCCCTCATCCAAGAATCACTTCAGATATAAGGAGGATCCTGCAACTCTCAAAATAGCACAAAGTGGGGGATTGGTACATCTACTAAAACCACACTAAAATTAGAATTTATGGCTGTGAGATGGCCCCATATAAACTACCCAGATACCTCCCAATGAGGTTATTTCCTCTGGAGTACTAAAGGCATATAATCAATTCAGATTAGGTGCATTTTCTCAGAGCCAAAAAGAAGGCCCAACTCAAGATCATAGACCAGTTAGGCCCCTTTATTTGCAATAGTAGAGACGCTGGAAAGGAGGTAGACCAAATTCTTCAAAGAATAAATCTAAAACAGAGCTTCATATGGATATATGATCCCTTGGAATTCATCTACAACAGAACATAGAAAAACAAGATGGCTCCCTACCTTCACCACCGAATCCCTGAAATAGAAAAATATGAAAATCAATTGGAATGGGTGCATAATACTTTAGTGGACAGGGATAGCATTGAAGTTGCTGTTGAAAACACTCTAATTGATCTAGCGAAATAGATTGATGAGGGTTCTTTCCTGCAAGGACCACGAGGATCTCAGGTCCAAGAAGAATCACAAGTCCAAGAAGAATCACAGGTACAACAAGAATCAGAAGTACCAAAAGAGTCAGAAACACCAGAAGAACTAGAACAATCAGAGAAAACAGACATACCAGAGGCCACCATGAGTAACCCCCCAGTCTTACAGACTCCTCTAAATGAGGAGAAAAGCCTCAAAAGAAACAGGGAAGGGGCTACTCCCTCAGGAAGAGCAACATCACAGGCCTATGCAGAGACAAGCCAGGCAAAGAGACAAAGAATAAATCATGTTTCAGAACAAGAATATACAGAGGAGACAACTGATGTTACAAGCACTAAAAGAGAAGGGAGTAGGCATGCCACTCCCTCTGGAGGCATCCTAGAACCTTCCACATCACATACCCAGATATTGGAAAGACAACAAAGTGTGGAGGTATCCTCTTTTAGGATGCCAGTAGACAAGGACCAGGACATCAAAGAAAGATACAAAGAGATAAAGGCTAGAAATGAGAGGCTGAAAGCCCAGACCTATGCACAGTATTTGAAGATGACCCCTACCAATCAGACAAGGCTTATGTCAGCCTATGATGTAAAAGAGGGGAAAATGCAGATGACATTCATGAAGCCCACTACTCAGCAATCGAGAACAGCAACAGACTTCAAAAAGATAGACTTCGAAGTACTGGCAAAGGACATTCATCCTATTGACTAGATTGAGCTGCACAAGCAAACATGGGAGATGATTTACTCCACCTTGACAGGGAAAGCCATCGTTGCCCACCAATTGCAAAACTCCCTGAATAACATATTAGCACAATTCCAGTTGGAGAAGGCCTCTTCATAGAATAAATATACCAAAATCAAGTCCTCAGAGGACTTAGTCATTAAGTTGGGACACGATCCCAAAGATGTAAAGGCCACAGAAAAATTAATAAATAAGAAGAATGATGATATAGCTGCTCTGAAGAAGCAGCTCAAGATTTCCCAGTTGCATCACCCACAAATAGTAGAAGTCCCGGAGGCACAAAAAGGACATGAAGAGCTCATGGACTTGGTCCTAAAGCTAAATGACCAACTAAAAGAGATAGAGAAGGAGTTGGACATTTTTATTCAGTCCAAGCAAAGTGACCTGGAAACAAATTCCACAACTGCCATTCCACAGTGACAACATCAGTTTCTTCTACATTGGTAGCATCATTGGCACCAACAGCTCCACCTACCATAGCACTGCCAATCACAACTGAATCTACAATAGCAAGCACATCAACGGAGAAAACAACAGAGCTAGTAAAAGCCATGGACGAGATGTCAATCCAGGCAACAAAGCTCAAAAGGCTAAAGGAGAAAGTGGCAAGCTTAGAAATTGACTGTAAGCTTGCCCAAATTCAACAAAGAGAAGAAACACAGAAAGCCCTAAGGATGGGTGAGAAAATCAAAGTCCTAGAAAAAGAGTTAACATTGTAGAAGCCATTAGGATAGACCAAAGAAATTCTCAAGTTATATTTGAGAAAAATGAATTGGTGAAGGTAGCCACTGAGGCTATCCAGAAAGTAAGAGAAGAGTTGGGCGAGATGCCTGAGGATGCCAATCGACTCATCCACTTCTCGAACAATAAGAACAGACATGAGCTCAATGAGCTTGGTATAGAGGATAGAACTGAAGCCATCCTAGAGGTTAAAAAGGTTCTTTCCAAAAGAAACCTTATGCTCAATTTAGAAGAAAAGTGCCACAACATGCAGGTGGCCATTGACAGGTTTATAGCCAAATTTAAAATTTTGAGGGACAAAGGTATTCCTAGTCCTATGGTCATCCATGATAAACTCATGACCCAATTGGACTACACTGACAGACTTAGGGAATTGGCTAATGAACAATTCAGTACTTCAAGTATAAAAGCCCTGCCAACTGGAAAAGTATTGTATGATACTTTGGAGAACCTATTTTTCCTAGAGCATGAAGTGAAACATTTGTTTGTCACTAAGCCTAATTTTTCTAAGTACACAGAGGTAGAAAAAATTTACAGGAGAATGTTGAAAGTAAAGTTACCTGAGGATGAATGGTGGGAAAAAATGACAGGTTTACTATAAAAAGTTTTTTACATCAGGAAGTTACAACAGTAAATCTGATGGCAGCCAGGTGAAACAGGTAAACGACAGATAAGAAGGGTCAAAGAGTATCATTGAAATATCAAAGTGAAGAAGATTCCATCGTACAAATATCAGCCAGCTTAAAGGGCTCCAACTCAACTGCAACAGCTAGCACTACCACAATAAAAGGGACAACATGATGTAGTTTTCCATCTGTTTCTATGTTCATGCTTGAAGATATTTTATTTCCTAGATTAAATCTCAAACTATTATGAGATATTTTGTAAATATTTTTTGTATAAATACTTCACATTTTGAAGTATTTAGGGTGGATTCCAAGACAATTATATAAAAATTTTCTCTCAATTCGAAGTTCTATTGTATCAATGACTGGATTGGCTTGCTGGATCAAGGAATAAAGCTCAGATATTTTACAGGATTCTTATGTAAAACAATATACAAATAAGTATTTTCTCATGTTAACTGTTATTTCTCTTATGTGTCTGTTGGAAATAATACTGAGAGGGGGGGTGGGGGGGTGAATCAATATTAGAAATTCAATAAATTTTTCATTCCATAATCATATTCATATGCACTACTTCAGTGAAGGGAACTTGCATGTACATGCAACTGTATTAAAGGGAACTAGCATATATCCAACAAACTTATGATTCAGTTAATTCATCACATGTTGATCTTTAATCAGTGAAACAATACTTCCTTAACCATATAAACAGTAACCAGGTGCAGTAAAAATAGAACATACCATCACACATAAGAAACACACATGAACACCAACATTTAAGGTCGAAACCCAATGCGGGACCAAAACCACCTGCTGTTGTCTTCTTTAATATAAGAAAAACCTGTTTACAATCTTGTACCAGTGCAGACTCATACCAGTATGTAGGCACCCACCTGTAGAAGGCTACAACCTTCTCTTGTTCTCCAACATCTATTGGAAGGGAGCTACAACCCCCTGGCTCTTGTACTAGCTGATCTGTATACTAGTATCTAGGCACCGACCTACTGAAGGCTCCAACCTTTGCTTGTTTTCTAGTTACTACTGGAAGGGAGCCCTAATCCCCTAGCTCTTGTACTGGATGATACGTTTACCAGTATGTAGGTGCTATCCTACAAAAGGCTACGACCTTCTCTCTTCCTCCAGGGACCACGTTTCATAAATTTTTAGACTAGATATTCCTAAAACACAACACCATAATCTGAAGGCCACGTTTCATCCAATTTTCATACTGGACCCATCAACAACATTGAAGCTCAAAATCAATCACCACTACAATGCAACCATTTCATTAACCAATCATTAAATACTCAATCATCAATCTATGAATCACCCACAACTAAATCACCGAAGACTTGTCATCAAAACATAATCACCAGAACACAAAGCAGAACCCAGAATTGTGCAACAACCACTAGAACCAACTGCAAATTCAGATATCATATTTGATAATGTATACGCTACTCTGATGAGCTGAACCAACGTGTATACGCACTTTTACCAAAGTGAACCCGCGTACATATCTGCAAATACTAACTTAAAAACTTCACAGCTATTTCAGAATTCAGTCATACCTAGATCATAACATTTGCAGAATAAAACATGTGCCAGTATTCAGATCTAGTCTATCCATGATCAAACCACATAACAATAATACATTCCAGGCCTTAAGATCTCGAACCATCATCCATCATCATCTACATAGGTGCATCCTTATTTCAAATCAAGCAAAGCATCCCAAACCCATAACCTGCATACTGGATCTCACACTTCATCAGATATTCAATACTTGCACACATGGCCTAATGATCTTCTCCTCCTTATATAGTTTTAGGCTTTTCTCAATGCCATGGATCAAAACCATTTAGGAGCAGTACCTTGGACCAAATACCTAGGGTCAATACCTCGGACTAGATACCTTGGACCAGTACCATGAATCAAAATACCATGGACCAAATACCTTGGACCAAAACTTAGTTTTCCAAGATATACACGCTTTTCCTTCTATGAAAGTGCGTGTGTACGTTATACGCTCATTTTGGTCCGTTACCCTGCGTGTATACGCTCCTTTGTCAAGGTGAACCTGCGTATACCTCTCTTTATTCATTCTTTGTAGTCTGATCATTAATTCTTTACTATTGACCTGCTACACTATGATATGTCATCTAAGTGAGTTTCCATCAAGGACAACACCTGTATCATAATGCCAATAATCTCCCCCTTTGGACTTGATGGCAACAACCACACTAAGTCACTCTCCCCCTTTGACATCAAGGGCAAAGGGCAGACCAAGATATTCTCTCCCTTTGATATACATTATGCTATCCATACTCCGTATGAGTACATGCTGAAATCTCTGATTGAGCTCCCCCTTTGTACATGCTAAGATGTACCAATCCGTCCATGCTCCCCTTGAGCACATGCAGAGTCTGCAAAAAATATTTTTCAAAATAATAACATGGCTCTACAACTCAACTAAGTGAATATGACCTTCATATCACCAATGACTCATACATACATCAATCTTGCAACCAAGTCAGGATACACCATTTTTGACTCATCCACCCAACCAAGTGGGGATATACCAAATGTTTATACATGACTAAAATAGAAATTATTACATCATCCTTCCCATGCAAAGTGGGGTTACAAATTAGGTCTTTGCATGACCTTTACATCAAAAGATATACATGACTTTTATAACAAAGACCAGCAATCCAAACAAGACCATGATAGTCATTAGCAACTACCATACACCATATATCATCTACACCATAAGCATCTGTCAACAGCATCCAGACCTGTAACGTGCAATGCCATTCTCTTGGACAACCAACAATAATATGCCACTTAAGTGATCATCCATAAATCTGATCTGAATACCAACAATGTGACCCCAACTATCATAGCAAGATGTATCATTTAGCCACATAAGAATCATCACCAAATACTTTTAACCATAATGCCAACAATGCATTATTCAAAGAATATGCTCCCCCCGATCCTATTCCATATGTTCACTGTCAGATCTAATCATGCATATATCAACAAGAAGTGTCAAGGTATCATCATCAATAAGATATACATCAATTTAACTTGTGCGGATCAAAAGTACTTCTAAATAACATCTTATGAGTACCAACACATTTCCACACATCATCAGCAGATTGTATGATCCAGAATTAAACAGGAACGCAACAAATTACAGAGATAGCCATAAACACAGATATGCAACAGAAATAATACTTCACTTCATTAATGTAAAATACTGAAATATGCTTACAAACAGTAATGAAAATAAACTAGCTAGGGCAATGGTAGCTTATCTCTGAGAAGAGATGTGGTGGCTACATGCCTCCGAATTGTCTTACAATGAGGCTCGAAGGCCTATTTATTGTTGAGAAATAATGGAAAACCATTAACATTCCAAAACCTAACCCTAGAAGATGAAACGCCAAACTGTGGGCCCCGTTTGGGTACATTGGTACATCAACCACCCGGGGTCATAACTTTGGCATACGATCTCTGTTTGACGCATACAATAGCTCGTTAGAAAGATCTATCCAAGCACTACCACTTTGGGAGGAAACATGGGTCCATGTAGCCCCAGATTTGCCAAAAAACATCGTTTAGGGCCTCAAAACGACTCCGGAAGTTCAGGACCCGAAAATCTGCTAAAAATAGTAAGTTGTGCTACAATTAAGGAAACCGAAAATGCTAAGAGAAACAATGGTGGGGGTCCAGGTGGACTTGGCAGATGGCCACCAAGATCCACCTGGATCATTCCATAATGCCAACAATGCATTATTCAAAGAATATGCTCCCCCTGAACCTATTCCATATGTTCACTGTCAAACCTGATCATGCATATATCAGCAAGAAGTATCAAGGCATCATCATCAATAAGATATACATCAATTTAACTTGTGAGGATCAAAAGAACTTCTAAATAACATCTTATAAGTACCAACACATTTCCACACATCATTAGCAGATTGTAACCATCATCAAATAGAGAAAATAATTCACTGAACCATATCAGACCCTTTCTCCTAAGTCTGTCCCACTACTTTTCCTCAAACCAACATATACGTGACTATGTAGCTTCGAACTCGCATATATATGCGAATTTTCTTCATGAAACTTGCGTATGAGATTTAGAACACTGAAGTTTCACACTTTCAGTTCCCTTTGAGTCTATCATGTCTATATACTCTGCTATGCCACATATTTCTGACTATACTTCCTTTTTCTTCCATATCTTTTAGTGTGATGATGTTTTCTCCCTTTGGTATGGTGGCCAAAGTTTTCTCATGCATTCCTTTGTTATATGTCCAAACTTGTTACAAGCATAACATCTCATATGTTTCATATTCCTTCTATGGAAGTCAATGGCTTTGTGACCAAACATATTGCAAGGAAAACCATATCCCTTAAAGTACCTGTAACATGATGATCTTTCTGTGTGATGATCTTGAACCATTCTACTTCTGCATTTGGCTACATGTCCAAAATGATGACATATGAAACATTCAACATTATTCATCGGAGGAAATAATCGTCTATCACTTCCACAGTTAGGATTAAAGTATTTTCTTTGAAGGATTTCTTTCCTTGGTTGTTGATGGGGTTGACCTCTTATCTCCTTGTAGATCATTTCAGGTTTTGCATTAGAGTTCCTTGCCTCACCCTGTGAGCTAGATTCACCTTCAACAGATTCATAAAAACCAGGACCAGTTTGGATAGCAGGAGATCTTTGACTAGTAAGAATATCATCCAAAATCTTAGTACTGTCTTGAAATCATAACAATTTATCCTTTTCTTCTAATTTACTTTTTAAGATATTTACCTCAACCTGATGTTGTTTTTCCTTTTCCAAATGTTGCTTCTTCAATATTTCTTTAGCCTTTCTTCTTTCTTCCACTTGTTGCCTTAATTGGAGAATCTCATTTTCTTGTTCTTTATCTGCTTGAGGTAGTTCTTGATTCTGCTAATTTTTTAATGATATCACTTTATCCTGCAACATTTGACGTACTTTGAAAGCACACTCCAACCAAGCTTCTAATCTGGTAACTTCTTCTTTGAGGGCACACTCCCTTTTGTTAAATAGATCTTGTTGATCTATGATTTTATCTGATGCTTCATTTTCTTGTTCATCTTGAGGTGATTTGGAATCTAAATCCTTGCTTCCATCTAATGGTCAATTCTCTCTCCTGTTGTCACCGTTCCTTTGAGATGTGTTCTTCTTCTAAGGTGCTTTCTTCTTTAGCTTCTTTCCCATTGTTTCTATGGATCTCCTTCAAGAAATCAAGCTTCTAACAAAGGACCTACTCTGATACCAATTGTTGGAAATAATACCGAGAGGGGGGGTTGAATCAGTATTAGCAAATCAATAACTTTTTCATTCCATAATTAGATTCATATATGCTACTTTAGTGAAGGGAACTTGCGTGTACACGCAACTATATTAAAGGCAACTAGCGTATATCCAACAAACTTATGATTCAGTTAATTCATCATATGTTGATCTTTAATTAGTGCATCAGTGCTTCATTAACCATATAAATAGTAACCAGGTGCAGTAAAAATAGAACATACCATCACACATAAGAAACACACATGAACACCAACATTTAAGGTCGAAACCCAATGCGGGAAAAAAACCACCTACTATTGTCTTATTTAATATAAGAAAAACTTGTTTACGATCTTGTACTGGTGCAAACTCATACTAGTACATAGCCACCCACCTGCAGAAGGCTACAACCTTCTCTTGTTCTCCAGATTCTACTAGAAGGGAGCTACAACCCCCTAGCTCTTGTGCTAGCCGATCTGTTTACTAGTATGTAGGCACCGACCTACTGAAGGCTCCAACCTTCACTCGTTTTCCAGCTACTACTGGAAGGGAGCTCCAACCCCCTACCTCTTGTACTAGCCAATATGTTTACCAGTACGTAGCCACTGACATAAAGAAGGCTGTGACCTTCTCTCTTCCTCTAGGGACCACGTTTCATAAATTTTCAGACTGCATACTCTTGGAACACAACACCATAATCTAAAGGCCACGTTTCATCCAATTTTCATACTGGACCCATCAACAACATTGAAGCTCAAAATCAATCACCACTGCAATGCAACCATTGATTAACCAATTATTAAATACTCAATCATCAATCTCTGAATCAGCCACAACTGAATCACTGAAGACCTGTCATCAAAACACATTCACCAGAACACAGAGCAGAACCCAAAACTCTGCAACAACCACTAGAACCAACTACAAATTTAGATATCATATTTCATAATGTATACGCTACTCTGATGAGTCGAACTTGCATGTATATGTGCTTTTACCAAAGCGAACCCACGCACATATCTGCAAATACTAACCTAAAAACTTCATAGCTATTTCAGAATTTAGCCATACATAGATCATAACATTTGCAGAATAAAACATGCGTCAGCATTCAGATCTAGTCTATCCATGATCAAACCACATAATGATAATACATTGCAAGCCTTAAGATCCTGATCCATCATCCATCATTATCCACATAGGTGCATCCTTAGTTCAGATCAAGCAAAGCATCAAAAACCCATAACCTGCATATTGGATCTCACACTTCATTAGATATTCAATACTTTCACGCCTGGCCTAATGATCTTCTCCTCCTTATATAGTTTTAGGCCTTTCTCAATACCATGGATCAAAGCCATTTAGGACCAATACCTTGGACCAAATACCTAGGGTCAATACCTCAGACCAGGTACCTTGGATCAATACCATGGATCAAAATACCATGGACCAAATACCTTGGACCAAAACTTAGTTTCTATGTTATACACTCCTTTTGTTCTGTTAACCCACATGTATACACTCCTTTGTCAAGGTGAACCTGCGTATACCTCTCTTTATTCATTCTTTGTAGTCTGATCATTAATTCTTTACTATTGACCTACTACACTATGATCTATCATCTGAGTGAGTTGCCATCAAGGAAAACACCTGTATCATAATGCCAACAGTGTTTCCATAATCTTGTTTGTTTGTATAGAATCTAAATGTATGACATCGAATGATATTTTAGAAATTGCTTTAATGCACTCTGTCTTGACTGTTTTACATTCTGAATGTTTTTTGCTAAACTATCTTAGTTAGGGAATTGTCAATTTCTCCTTAGCTTCCGTAGTTTCTCCCCTTGGTCTATAGCAAACGATTATTCATTTCCCTTTATTCATGATCACCTTCTCTTCTTCATTCTTATCCTGGTCCCAGGATTCTTAGCTACCCTTTCACCCTGGTTAAAATCATCTCACCCATTAGATTTGAATATTTGCCTTTTGCTTTGCTAGCCTACCCTGTGAACATTCCCTTTAATGATATGGTCCAGTTATGTTATCCATTGATTGACTTCATAGCCCAATGGCTTGAAGACCTAGCTCTATCCATCTGTTCCAAGAATTCCACCATCCAACCTTCAATCTAAAATCAAAATCCTCATGAACACTAAGAACTAGCTTAAAATCTAAATAAAAACAAAGCTAAATCATAAAGAGAGAGCCCTATCTAGAATTGGGTTGGCTAGAACCTGAGCCTAAAATATTGGTTTGTGGTTACCTTGGATGATTCCTTCTTTTGATAACTTATAGGGAAAAAATCTGAGTGATAACAAGCTGTACGACATATGTCCATACGCATTGGGAAAGGTGGGCGCGTAAGTTGTTCTACCCCGGGTGACTAGCTCTCATCCTAAGTTGGGGTTTTCCAAATCATAGGTGCATCATTCTTCTACATCTGTGCCAGTGCTAAAAAATTCTCTGATGCGTACACCACCATCATGTGGGCATTGCGTGTAGTGCCCTTTCAGAGCATCAAACCATTATTGTTCTGGTACTGCTCTTTCAAATTTGTTCAGGAATTCATCCACCACTATCAACCCATCATATGTAGGCATATCACTTGCCTCTGTGATCATGCAGTGCAGTGATCTAACCATCATGTTGCAATTAAGCATTGTTACTTCGTGCAGCCGATTTTTCCATCGCTCTATCTCTTCGTTTGAATCTAAAGTGCAGGAGCTTTCGCGCTCCCGTGAAATCCTTCCATTTGCAGTCAGATTCACCCAATCCTCTTCTCACACGGTTATTTTGTAAATACAATCGAGATCATCATCACTATCATCGTCGCGCACCGGTTCAGTGTATCGCGCTCCTTTGGTTGGATGTAGTGGTACTACTAAGCGTAGTGAATTTTTTTCAAAGATCATTTTGCACTTCTTCAGATTTATGACTCCATTCATAATGGTGGCCCAGTCTATTCCTAGTAGCGTGGGATAGGGATTACTGTCATCGAAAATCTCTATTACTTCAAAATCTCCCCGTGTGCTCGCACCTTCAATATCTACTTTCACCCCTTGCAATCTTCCCATGGGAAAGATCTTCTATTGGTTCGCCATTCATAACTAAATAAGAGACCATTGTAGTGCGGGTCTACCCATGAATTCCCATGTTTTTTTTGGCAGTACATTCGCGTCCAATCTAAGATCCAAGATTATATGATTCATTTCATACTCGCCAATTTATGTAGTCAACCTCATTTCCCTTCCTGTGTGCAAAGCATTCTTTCCAAGTTTCCGAACCACACGCGGTTCTCCTAACCCACCGCACCTTGTGATAAGTTCTTGTAGTCCTTTTGCTACCTTGCTGTCGTGTAGCAGTTTCATGCATCTCTGCGGAAAGGTAGTGAGCATTGAAGGATCCATTCCTAGTTCTAGTTGATCTTTACTACCTTAAGTGGAGGCCTCCATGAAGCTCTTCTTAGCTTCCATGAGTGTCTCCTTTGCACGTTCTAAGTCAAATTTGGGTTCCTTTGTAGGAGCCTTGCGAACCCACGCACTTTCTTCTGACTGCTTACCTTTATCATTGATAGTAGTCATACCACTCCTGAGCATCATGTTTGCATTTGGATCTTCTTCACGTGGCTCAGACCTCATCATCTGCAAATTATGAGTTGGAGGGGGCTGAAGTAGCCCTTTTTCACGTAGTCTCACTATCAATGTAGGGTAGTCTTCTGCCTCATGATTAAACTAAGTACAGTACAAACATGATGCCCTTGTCAGGTTTGTATAATCACGGGCATAGTGCCCTGGCCCTCTGCAATTGTAACAAATTAGTTGTCCGTGAATCCTTCCTCATCCCATTCCACCTCGACTTCAACTACGCCCTTGAAATCTAGCACGCGCCATTCCTGCATTTGGGTCGAGGGCTCGTATTTCGGTCTGTACCCTATAGGTAGGAGTCTAATCCATCATTATTTCTAACTTCTGCAGGTGCATTCATCATGGCCCTACCAACCTACAGAAATTACAAAACAATTATTGGGACGTCTGCATATACTTCTGCAATAGATGACAATTATCCATAGTTTGGTTTCCTCCTATCTAATAGATCATGCACCATAACGCAAGCACCACGCTTGGTCCTGCCTCTGCCTTAGGTCTTAATGGCATCGGCCCTCCTCCTGCCAAGTAATTCGTGAACACTAAACAGTGGTCTTTATCATGCCCCTGGCCTTTGCATTTTATGCACCATACCTCCTCGCGTGCCTTTGGCCGATGTGTCATATCTTGTTTCAAACTCTGCATCTCCAAAAAAAAGTTTTTTAGTTGCACATGGATTTGTTGGATTCCCATACTAGGGTCTTGTATAGGAGTCTCATGCAATCTCATTGCCATCTCCAAAGCTTCGACCTGGTTGGAAAGTTTTTGCTGCGACAACGTTGTCTTTAAGTGCAGTGTTAGTGACGCTAAAAACCATGTGTAGTGCTGTCCATCCGTCAACGTCATGTTGGCTTCGCGAATCATACCCTTCAGTCTTTAGTCTAGATCCTAAGGGGTCTCACCTGACAGCCTCGCGATCTCCTTAAACTTGATGATTGATTGTGTTTCCAACTTTGGCCTGCTAAATTCTTTGTTCAACGTGGTCTGGATTTCTGCGATTCCTGTGTTTGGATGGTCATTAGATTTCTTGATGTACCATGTTAATGCACAATCCTACAATGCGCTTACCAGTGTAGGATTTTTGATATTGTCATCCATGAGTCCTTGCGCTTCCCATACTACTCTTACCATGATCCAAAATTGGTTTGGATCTTCATTCCCTACTCCTCTGAATACTGGTAGTTTGATCGCACTCGCTATACTGAACTGTGGTGGTGGCGGAGGTGGGGTGGGTGGAGATGGAGGTGAGGAGGGTGGGACGGGTGGTGATGTAGGTGGAGGTGGTAAGCATGGAATTCCCTGCCTTATCAGACTGACCACGCTTCTTAAAGAAACTTTTGCGAGCTCTTCCTCACTTTGCCGCGAGGGGGAAATTAAGGGACTGGTTTCTAATTCTTCATTACTTCTGCTTCTGTAGATCTTCCTACTTCATGTAGTCCCAAAAATTAATTTATTTGCATAACCCACTTTTCACACAATAGCATCTTAATCCAAGTGTTCAAAGATTTAATGTAGTTACCTTGCAGTCCCTTGAGGAAACGTCGCCCCGACTCAATGTAGCTGACAGTGGTATCTACCGCGAACTCAGTGATAAATCCTCCTATAATTTGGTCGAGCCAATGGTTCATAGCTCATGCGATCTTATCTCTTGACGCTTCTAGTCTGTGCACTAATTCCAGAGTCGACACGATTGGTTTGTCAAGCCTACACATTCCCTAACTGTTTGCTAGCTTCACAATCCAATCATATAGCTCAGAAGGAAAAGTTGCAAAGAAAATTTCATGGATTTCCGTATACAAGTAGCACTCAAACCACTACTCATTATATACTCGCGGATTTCTTTTTTCCTACGTTGCGAACTCGTGAATCTTCTTGTCGAACCACCCTTCAATTTATTTGTTTATTGGATTCCATTGGCACTGTTACACAGTAATTTATCCCTCGCCCCATATCCCCTGATCTCGGATAAAGTCAGTCCCTAAGGGATATCTTCTCTATGTCATACCTCAAACAAATGTGTCCACATCTTCCCAATCATTAAAAAATATTAAAAAATGCTCTTTAATCCTGAATATTGACCCTTTTTACCCATGTTTCAAGATCATCACAAGTAAACCTCATTCTACTTGCGACGGTTTCCTGTAATGAACTAGAACGTCGCAACACCATCGCAAGGGTACATCCGTTCTCTATGACGGTCGAATTTTAAGGCTCGTCGCAAGTCTACAATATCCTTCTTGCGATGATAGATCTGAATACACTGTTGCCTCACGACGTCATCATTGAGTCCTAGTGTTTGACTCGTGACGATCTAGATATGGCGAATTAGTTCAAATAGAATGCTTCTGGGTGGTTCTGGAACTGGTTGTTGGGTCAAGGAAGTTCACTTTTCCTCCTCTGGGATGGTGGTTCTACATTTTGAGAAACCTCCCTTGGGGATAAGCTCCCCCTCCCTCATTTATGGAGGCTCCTCCTCTTATAAAATCATTTCCCATTGCTCTGATCAGCTAGTTTTTGGGTTTGGAGCAAATTAGCTAGTTTTGGTGTGAGATTGATAGTTTGCAGTGTGAATTGTTGATAGTCTAGCAATTGGTTGCGGATTTCCTTAGCCTTGTACTAGTGCTTTTGAGTGAAAGAGAGAGTTATCGGCTTCTTGGGAGACCCTTTTGAGAGTGAACGCTTGAAGAAAAATACTGACTGGACCATTCGAGGAAGCTTGTGACGTCAAGGCTTGGTTGTAAGCTTTGCTTTTGCTCATATTAATACAATCAATGGTGATTTCCTATGTCATGTGTAAAATATATTTGATAGCTTATGGTTCCTAGACTCTATAAGTGAATAGTTCATTGTTGTGTTGTATTATGTGTTCTGTTGTTCTCTTGTGTTGTTTCAGGTGAATCACTCATCAAGGAAAAGGAAATGATAGCAACGAAAGCTCCATCGAACATCGGTTTGAGGTAGGCTCTTTCAATAATGACTGTTTAAGGAAATTAGCTGTTGTTTTGTCTTGTTGTGACTAGACCCACTCTAGGGCTAGAGGGGTTGCCACTGTCCATAGAGGGAACATTACCTACATCACAAGTTGGTGACTCTACTAGGTAGTCCTTTGTGTGTTGTCTCTTGTTTTGCTCTTGATTTGTTTTTGATTGAATTACATAGTGTCTCTTGGTTTTGGGGCTAAGCCATCAGTGTTCTAGGTTACTTGAGTCAATCTGGTAGTCCCTCTCACTATCTAAGAGATAATTCTGGTGTCCTTCAAGTGTTTTTGCTTTGTTTTGTCTCTTCATTGAGATCATTGTTGTTTATAGCTTAATAGTTGCGATGAGTCACACCTGTCCTCTTTGGTCAAGATGTACGTCACAGATATCTCGTCATACAGTTGCAACGATTCCTGAAATTGGACCGTCGCCGAAGATAGGTGTACACTTGCGAGAATGTCACTTAGTTGCTAGCTTTGTGCTCGTGACAATTTGGTTTTTGTCTTAGGTTTCTAGTTCAACCCCCACTACGATTGTTGTAAGGTTGTTTTTCACAGCCTTAACTCCTGGATTAGCCAACACTACTTGTCCCTTGCTGTCTCTTGTCACTTATCACACTTGTGTTGACTGTATTGGTTAAGGCACTTTCTCCTTGGTTTCATTTATCTGAGTCTTGTGTTTCTAGACTGTGTGACCTAAATATTTTCAAGGTTTCGTCAAAAACTCATTTGTTTGGATTACTCGTCCATCCAATATTCATCCATAATCATCTGATTGATTTGTTTGAGGCTATTCTACTGCTTGTCTTCTTTCTGATTGGTCTCTAGTGTTTGGTTATTGAACCAGTTTCTCATATTGATTTGATTTCCACACTATCAAACATAGATTACATTTTTTTGGATTAGTGAGGCTTGCATTTTCTTGTTTTTCATTAAATTCCAAAAATAAAAAATATTACATTCATACAGCATACGAAAGTGAAAGCGCATTTGCATTACTGAATTTTTCATGATTGAGAAATTAGAAGCAAATTTCAAATCTTTCATTAGTAGTTACAGGATAAGTGCATTGATGCTTTGTGTTTCCTAGTGATTGGATTGCTTGCATGAATTGTTGTTCTTACATTTTCTTGTCTTGTTTGCGTTCACTTGGAATGGTGTTTTACTTATTGTAGTTGCATCCTAGAAATTGTTGAAATACATTCGGTAGGGTGTGGAAACAGGAACTTAATCCAAGATTAACTCTTAAAATCTATTGAATAAACTTAAAAATGCATTGTAACCTAATGCACACTTATCTAGAGGTCTAGGCTAGAGATGTGCTCCAGCGTCGTTAAACCTAGTCACTATTGTTTTCACTAAGGTTCGGTGATTCCTCCTTTTGTGACTCAATAACCACTAGTACAGATTTATGCTCCCCATATCATCGAGTATATATTGGGAGACCCCACTAAGTTATCATCCTATTATCCATAGGAAGCTGAGTCTGCCGCCTTACGAATCGTAATGCACCGAACACAACATTCGAGAATATTGACTGCCGTACATAAAGTCCTTGGTCATTTCTCTTTCATTTGATCACCAAGGTGTATATGCAGTTTTGCGATTTTTCTAGTGCTCTAGAGTAGTCACTTTCATTCCTTTTTGACTCCTTAAAAGTAAAAATCATTTGAGCACTTGTCCTTTCATGCTCATTAAACTTCGAAAGTGATAAAGTCACCTTTTCGTCCTTTTCTCGACTCTTTAAACATGAAAAGGTCAAGTTTCATTCCTATGTCGTAAAATTTACTGCCCATGAAATATTCCTTGTTACAGTTAGAGTTCTTTTCAAGGTTGATCTTGATGGCAACATTCCCAGAGTCCACTAGTCAAGGTCTCCCCCCGGATGGGAATCCTGGTCCTTTTCCTTCTTTTGGAAATGCTGGTGCTCCGTATATGGCAACGTTTTCCTTGCCTGGGTTAACCATTGGTTTGCCAGTTTGGTTGTCTTCAACCTTGGTGGTCCTGATTGTCATGACTCCTGTTCCACCGTCTCCTTCGTTTGAATCATGACATGATGATTCTAAGGTTGAGCCTTCGCCTTCTTCCCCTGTTTCTTCATCCTCATCTCCTACTTCACCTGGTGAAGGTTCCAAATCCAGTAACCAGGAGGCTAAGAAGATGAAGCAGAAGATGAAGAAGAATAAGTTAGATAAGCAAGAGGCCACCCATGAAACTATTGCTCTAAGTACACCTCCGGTGGAAAAACCTTCTAATCCTCAACGGAAGGTCAAATTTCCTTGTAAATTGTGCAAGGGTGACCATCTTCTCTGTGATTGTCTCGGTATTCCTAGGATCTTAGAAGTATGGTATCATGATCTGGCTCATCCCTCATTTCCCTTTAACACTCATGATAGGGTTACACCCTCACCTGACAGTGGTAAGAAGAAAGGGAAGATTAGATTCCCCTGTAGGCTATGTGAAGGCAACCATCTCCTTCACCTTTGTCTGCTCATGTATAAATCTTTCACCATTTTGGAAAGTCTTACAGCTCCTTCACCCCAACTTCCAGTTGGTTATCAGAGGCTCTCTTTGGACCCTCTCCAGGTTGACAAAGAGATTGACTTGGATTCACCTCTTGTCTATCCTACTCTTCCCGAGCCTGGCCATGTTATGCCTATTTCTGACCAACCATTGATCGAAGAAAGTGTCGACTTGGATTCACCACCAGTTGTTCACATTTTTCTAGAAGAGCATAATGATCATACTGCTCATGTTCTTCTCATCTTGTCAGATTCTCTTAAGTCCAAGAATGACCCTCTTATCCCGGTTGATCAAGAGATTCCTTCTTCGATCCCTGCAGAGCATAGGGGCAATCATACAATACCCTAACCAAGCAGTTCAGTCGTTTTTTTCGACTAGAGTCACTTGATTGCTTTCCGCCTTCCATCTTATGTGCCTTTCCAGATTATAGTACATGCCTATAATGAGGCAGTACCTGGCACTCTCTTGGATGAAGGTGTGTCTGTTAGCCTCATACCTTTCATTACTTGGCAAGCTTTGGGCTCCCCACAGCTTGAGCCGGTCACCCAGAATCTGTTTGCTTTCGACAGAGGGACTAGTCAACCTTTGGGGATCCTTCCAAAGTTCCCAATTACTTTGGGAGGAAAAACTGTCTATATAGACATGATGGTCATCCAAGGTGCATTGGATTTCAGTCTTCTCCTTGGCCATGACTATATTTATGTCATGGGGGCTCTTTTTTCTTCACTTTTCTATGTGGTTTGTTTTCCTCACGACGGAAGAATTGTGACTATAGATCAATTATCATTCTTTGGTCACTAGCTACCTCTTGTACAACCATCATCCCCTCTCGATTCTTGTTCACAAGAGGTACCTTCCCTGCCACTGGTTAATTATGTGGCTACCCGTTCTGTCTCCACCTCTATTGACGATCATGCAGATGGTCTCGTACATCATGTACTGGGGGCATTGGAACCTGATTTGTCGTTGGTGCCCAATGACATGTGTTCCTCCCAGAGCATGGTTCTTCCTTCCAGTGAAGACCTCTTGGGAGTCATGTTCTCATATGGCCCATGAACAGGAGTCCGAGGATAGTTCTGATCTTGTGTCGACCTCGTTTAAAAAATGAAACAAGGAGTGCAAGGATAGTTTGTTCCTATGTCAACCTCGCTAAAAAATGAAACAAGGGGTGATGAGCATTGTTTTTGTCTTGTGTCACATTCTTTAAAAAATGAAACAAGGGTCCGAGGACGGTTCATGTTTTTTTGTTAACCTCATTTCAAAAATGCAACAACTCCCTTTTGTCAATCGAGTCTTTGGTTGAGATCTCGTGAAATCCCAGCTGAGTCTTTCCTGGATCTCATAATTTGAACCTTCATTACATCCACCTTGTTGAATGCAATGAAGCTTGGGGGGCATGTACCTCAATTGGCTTATCATGTTGGGGGCATGCGAACCTTATTCAAGCAAAGTTTTTCATTTCAAGCTTGTGTAAACAATGAAACTGAATCCAAGCATAATTCTCCATGGTTCGAGGTTGTTTAAAAAATGAACCCATGCGCCATTGTACCCTTGCTGGTTTGGTGCGTCAAGTGATTTGTTGCTTATTGTGTCTTTTGTTTATTATGCAGATGTTATGAATATTAGCTAATGCATTAGTAAATTATGTATTAAGTGGACATTTGCACAAATCATAAATCATAGACAAACATTCGGACATAACAAGCCAAGACCATAAAACATAAATAGATGTATATTGTGTGTTGCACACAAGGTGCTCAAAAAATAATGTATATGTTCAAGTTACAATACGAGACACATGTCTCTCAAAACACTAGAAAAGGAAACCTAGGAGTCTATTATGGGTGCTACTATCTATAAGACCACTGCCCAAACTACTCGTCTGAGCAGTCTGTGAATCATGTTCGACACACCTGCGGTGTGTCGTTGGTACTGTCTCGGGATCTCCTCAAACCCTCTGTAATCAGGGATCCCCTTAGTCAAGCTCTCCAAGTTCTCGGCTATCTCCTCCTCTACATCTCCACCTGAAGGCGATAAGGCAAGCTCTCTTTTCTCCCTCTGAGCTATAGGAGCAAGACCCACTGGTCTCTTAGGTCCGATATTTGCAAAAGTTGAGCATAATTATTAGCACATATACATTTAAAATCCAAAAATAATAAAAAAACTAAAATATAAAAGTTTGGCAGTCAACCCACATATGTTACCTCTCTCATCCCCCTGCTCTCTAGGTAGAAGTAGCATGTTTGGTGTCCCCTGAAATCCATCCCTATGTAAGGCCAATCCTAAACCACTATCTGCTGATGATGTAGCCACTCCATGAAGTCAGGACCCCATGACACTGGTTGGCTGCCGCCGCCTCGTGACATCACATGGGCCCACCGAGTGATTCGGGTCTCTCATGGTCCAAGCCACCCTACTCGCATGTCTTGTAACTGAAGCATGGGTACTCGCTCCAACATGAGCAGTATCATAATCAAACCATACGCGAACTGCTTCATCTCACCTCTCTGGCATTTGGTCAGCTACCTCTTCATGTTCAGAGACACTACCTCTGCCTAGTCAAACATAGTAGGATTGAGGCAATCTAAAGCCAACCACAATTATGTTTTAGTTGCCTCATGTTGAGCCTGAGAACTAGCTGCTTTTGTGATCATGAACAACAACACATGTAGTGACAAATCATTCACTGTTGGAATCTGTAATTTACCGCTAGTGGGTGATTTTCGTGCCCCTAGGCACGCTCGTGCAATCAACATGTCTAAGGACTCTCCGATGATTCACACACCGCCCATGCAGGGTCTCTCCCCTCGTCATGATAAACCAGTAAGAAAATATATATATATATATATATATATATATATATATATATATATATATATGGTGTCAAATTCAACCTCCTACCCTCGGATGATGAATTTAACCTCTATTGGGTTCCATGATTGAATTAATAATTCTAGGAGGTCTAACTATGCTCTCAATAGTGGCGTTAGGAAGAATTTTAGCAGTCCGCAGTTCCGGAGGACATGCAAGCATTTAGGATCATTTGCCCCTCCCTTGTCATCTTCATCATGTGTGCATTCTTGCCACGAGAATGCCATTTTTCACCCTGAACATACAAACATTCTCTTACTAGAATTCGTTTGATCCATTTTCATATGCCACAATGGTGTAAAAATATTTTTTTTGTGTTTTCCACACTCGTCACAGCTGTTTCTACAACAATTGTGATGGTCTGATTTGAACAGTTCACAATTTCTTGAATTGTCACAGGGGTACATCACTTTCCTGCGACGATGCCGATTTTGGCCCGTTTGGAATTCATGGTCGTCGCAACCCCACGGGGAAAATCTGCGATGACTGAGGTGAATTTTTGAAACAAAAATTCTTCCCAAACTCAGCCAAAACATTGAAATTATGGTTAAAATGCACTCAAAACATAAAGGAAAAGGCAGAATACTTACTTGGAGAAAGTTTGGAATGCAATGAACCACCACAGCTCCGGAAATTGACAACTCAATTTCGCAAGGTACGCGTTGTTTGGAGTTTTACCATGGTTAAAAATAAAACAAATTGAATTATGTTTTTACCATAGGCCTTGTTATAGCTTTTTTTTTGAAATTTAGGGATTTGACTATAGTCTTTGGGTTTTTGCTATAGTTTTTAGGGTTTTGAATATGGTTTTTAGGGTTTTGACTTAGGTTTTCGAACATTAATGGTGTATCCTTGTAGAATGGGTCTTATGCTTAGGTTTCTCTGTGTAGGAACAGGTGTGTCAGATGCGGGTACTGATCGATACGTGATTGGTAAATACCGCAAAACATTTCTCACGAGTCCTATTTAAGCTCTTTTTTGACTCGTAAAAGATGAAAATATTGCCAAGTATTTTTCCCTTTTTGACTCGCTAAGAGAATAAAAATGGAGGTCTACTTTCTGCTCTTTTCTGACCATTTAAAAATGAAAAGATGGTTGATCCCTTGTCATTTCAAACTCATTCATGGTTGTGAAACATCGTGTCTCCAGTAAGTTTTCTACTTTTTCGGACTGGAAACACTATTTATGAAAAGTACACCTTGAACGAAATGGTCAAGTGGTTCTCTCGAGTATCGTTTTCTACCTTTTTGGGCTTGAGAGGCACAAACTTACAAAAAGGGCCCATCTAAAGTTTTCTTTTCCATGTCTTTTTCAAAGTCTCTAAACATGAAAAAGACTCCAAGTTTTACCTATGTCAGACTTGTTAAACCCTGACGACATTGAACTCATCACCATGATGAGACTCGAGCTTCTCCTCCATAAGGCTCGTCAAAATTTCACTAGGTTGGATTTTTCTGAAGGATGAACTTATATTGCAAGCACATGCTATCCCCTTCAAGCTTGTTTTTAAAAAATAATTTGGGTACTCTCCAGCAATGGTGGGGAAAAATTTGGGAATATTCCATTGGTTACCTACGACAGCTAGTCACTCTTGAACATCGACACTTTTGCTTCTCGCCGGGTTTGGGATATCTTCACATCGTCATTGGCCTTCGATGGTTTGGGTTTGTCATTTTGCCTCATTCAATTTGATCCTTGTCATCTCTGCTAAACCTTCGATCCCTTGGTACCAAAATGCTGGTGCATTCTAGAGTCGTGTCGCCGATATGTTCAAGAGTTTAATTCTTCTGCAGCTTGCACCCTTACATCCTTCTCTTCTTTCTGTTTCATCCATCTTCACCTTGTTCCTTGTATCGTGTCATTGGTATGGGAAACATTATGGCCCTTCTACAATGGGTCGCTTCCTGTCGACATCAACTCATTATCCAGGAAGTTTATCTAGAGATTCCTTTCAAGTACCTTGGAGCTTGCATGCCTCAATGGCAAGTTCTTCACACTCGACTTGCATTATTGGTCTTCGATCGAGTGATTCCACAATTTTTTGACTCCAAATCATTCTTCACACTTTGTCGATTGTACTGACAGTACCTTGAGAAACATTGACATTACTGGTGGTCTCTCTCGTGCTTGTTAATGGCTTACATCATTGGCCGGTAATCAAGTGATTTTCTTGTATGCTCGACTTCAGCAGATCTATTCGCATATTAGAAATTGTACTTTGATTGGGTTGGATTCAAGACCCCAAACTAAGATTACATAAGTTCGAGTTGTGTGGATTGGTTTGTGATTACATACATGACTCTATGATTAGATCGCTGCGACCATACCTGAGTCTTTCTGGATGGTTGCGACCATACCTGTATTTTTATTTGGTCTTATCAATTGGATGGCGGCGTCCATATCACAGACCAATTCTATCTATCTTTTGGATGGCTACGCCCATGCCTAGACTGCATGTATTTCTTTCACTGTCAAAGATATAAGTTGTACCTGCACCTACAGGATCTTAGCGATGGTGTTCCAGTTTGGTTATGGTTTTGTAAATAATTGCACCCTCCCACTCTCTCGGCCTTCATGCTTTAGGAGGCATTTGTTACGTAGTAATTTGTCACTGGCCCCATATCCCTCGATCTCGGATAAAGTCAGTCCCTGAGTGACATCTTCTCTATGTCATACCTCAAACAAATGTGTTCACATCTTCCCAATCATTCAAGAAGATTAACAAATGCTCTTTAATCCTAAATATTGACCCTTTTTACCCATGTTTCAACATCATCGCAAGTAAACCTCATTCTGCCTATGACAGTTGCCTATAATGAACTAGAACATCATGACACCATTGCAGGAGTACATCTGTTCTCTGTGACAGTAGGATTTTAGGGCTCGTCGCAAGTCCACAATATCCTCCTTGTGACGATAGCTCTGAATACATTGTTACCTCGTGACGTCGTCACTGAGTCCTAGTGTTTGAATCGCGACGATCCAGATATGGCGATTTATTTGGAAATAATACTGAGAAGGGGGTGAATTAGTATTATCAGATCAATAATTTAATTTTCAAAACTGATTTGCATACACTACTTCAGCTCAGTGAACTAGCGTGTATACACAACAATGCTTAATGAAACCAGCGTATATGCAAAGATCTTTTGATTTACCCAGATTATCATGTAGGGAACTTTAATCAATATATAAGCAATTCATTAGACAGTGCAGTAAAAGAAAAATAAAGAATCACACATAAAAACCAAGATATAAGGTGGAAACCCAATGTGGTTGAAAACCACCTGCTGCAATCGTCTCTGTCTTCTTTTAATAATAAGAAAATTCTGCTTACAATTTTTGTACTGGTGCAACCTTAGACCAGTGGAAGGATTCTACCTGTGGAAGGCTACAACCTTCTCTCGTTCTCCAGCTTCTACTGGAAGGGAGCTACAACCCCCTAGCTCTTGTACTAGCTGATATTTTTACTAGTACGTAGTTGCCAGCCTACAAAAGGCTACAACCTTCTCCTTTCTTCCAGGGACCACGTTTCATAAATTTTCAGACTGGATCCATCAAAAACATCATTCAATCATCAAATATATCTGCATCAACCAATCTCCTATTGAACCAACCACAACCGAATCAATCAATCACTTTGACAACTCATCAATCTGATCTTTCAAAATGCTGTCACCAGAATACAGTAGTCAGAACCCAATCCAGAACCCAGAACACTGCAACAACAAACAACAGCAACTAAAACATATATTATAAGGTATACGCTACTTTCTTGTGCCGAACCTGCATGTATACACGCTTTCCTCAAAGCCAACCAGCATATACATCTGCAAATATTAATTCATAATTATGCAGCTATACCAGAGTTTAGTTATACCCGAATCATATCATTTATAGAATAATATATGCATCAGTATTCAGATCTAGAATATTCATGAGCAAAAAAACATAATGATAGTTCACTTTACACCTTACGATCCCGATCCATCATTAGATCTTATCCTCCATCAACTGCTAAGGTTCCTTCTTGGTTCAGATCCAGCAATGCACCATAACCCACTAACCTACATATATGATCTCACTTTTTATCAAATATTCAATGCTTGAGTGCCTTGGCATAATGATCTTCTCCTCCTTTTATAGTTTTATGCCTTTCTCAATACCATGGACCAAGTACACTTAGGACCAATACCTTGGATCAAACACCTAGGGTCAATACCTTAAACCCGATACCTTGGACCAATACCATGGATCAAAATACCATGGACCAAATACTTCGGACCAAAAACTTAGTTTTTCAAGGTATACGCGCTTTTCCTTTTGTGAAAGTGCGTGTGTACGTATACGCGACTTGTATACAGTGAACCTGCATGTATATGCGGCTTGGCCAATGGTGAACCTGCGTATACCTCTCTTTCTTCATTATATGAAGTTTGATTTGTAACTCTGAGTTGTTAACCTGTTGTATTGTGATCTGTGATCTGAGAGAGTTTCAATCAAGGACAACACCTGTGTCATATGTCAACAATATCCCCCTTTGGTCTTGATGGAAACAACCACACCAAGTCACTCTCCCCCTTTGACATCAAGTGAAAAGGCTCATGCTCCCCCTGAGTGCATGCTGAATTCTGATATGCTGAAGTGTGTTGATTGAGCTCCCATGATCGAGTCCATGCTCCCCCTAAGCACAAGCAAGGTCTGCAAAAATATGTTCTAAAAGAAGAACATGACTCTATACATGCATCACAAATGACCTTCCTATCACCAATGACTCATACATACATCCATCTCCCAACCAATTGGGGATATACCAAATTTTATTCATCCACCCAACCAAGTGGGGATATATCAATTTTTTATACATGTCAAAAACAAGAAACATTACATCATCCATCCCATGCATAGTGGGGTTACAAATTAGGTCTTTTTCATGACCGTTACATTAAAAGATATACATGACATATATAACAGAGACCAAATATCTTAAACAAGACCATGATAGTCATCAGCAACTATCATTAGCAGCATCTGTCAATCAGCATCTAGACCAGCAACCATGTTCTCCCCCTGAACCTGTTCCACCTAAAACAAAATTTGCACTGAGATCTTCTAAGATAATGCCAACAATGCATTATTAGAAGAATATTCTCCCCCTGGACCTGTGTTAGATGTTCACTGTCAGATCTGATCATTTCATATATCAAAAGAGTTATTAAGGCATCATCATCAATCAGATATATATCAAGTTATCAACAACTTATGAGATCCAACATATTTCCACATGTCATCAATGTACTGTAACCATCATCAAGCAGAGTAGATAATTCACTGAGATATATCAGACCCCTTTCTCGTGAGTCTAGCCCACTTCTTTTCCTCAAACCAACATATACGCGACTTTACCCACAGAAACCAGCGTATATATGTGACTATGCTTCATGAAACTCACGTATAACCACCTTTCTTTGAAGAATATAAGATTTAACAGCATGATGATGCAACAACTACTCCCAGCTTTTATCTGAGATATTCAATTGTCTCTTTCGTCAGTGGTTTGGTGAATATATCAGCTACCTGTTCTTTGGAGGGAACATACTCCAATTTTACCTTTTGTTCAAGCACTTGTTCATGTAGAAAATTATATTTGATGGGTATGTGCTTGGTCTTGGAGTGCATGACTAGATTCTTTGAAATACTAATGGCACTTGTATTATCACATAAAATGGAGATGGGTGGAGTACATGTCATCTGAATGTCTTGCAAGGTTTGTATCATCCAAAGTAGTTGTGTGCAGCAAGATGCGTCAGCCACGTATTCTTCTTCAGCTATAGATAATGAAATTTAACATTGTTTCTTGTTGAACCAAGACACTAACCTGGAACCCATATAAAATGCACCACCACTAGTGCTTTTTCTGTCATCAACACTTTCTGCCCAATCTGCATCTGTATATGCATGAAGTGTAAGATATGTATCTCTAGGATACCATAAACCAAAGTTCTGTGTTCCTTGAAGATATTTGAAAATCCTTTTGACTGCCTGAAGGTGTGTTTCCTTAGGATTTGCTTGGAATCTTCCAACTATTCCCACTGCATGCATGATGTCCGGTCGGGTACCTATTAGATAAAGCAGACTGCCAATCATGGATCTGTAAGTTGGTTGATGTACTGCTACTAATTCATCATTTGAGCTAAGATTGCATACTATTACCATTAGGGTACATACAAGTTTAGAATCTTCCATGCTGTAATTTTTCAGGATTTGTTTGAGATATTTGGTTTGTGAGAGAAAAATATCGTCTTTATTTTGTTGAAATTGTAGACCAAGAAAGTAGGTAAGCTCACCAAGCAAGGACATTTCAAATTCTTGCTACATTACTGAGGCAAAATTCTGATTCATGGATTCTTCATTTCTACAAAAATGATATCATCAACATACACAACAATTATTAGAAATTTTTTAGTGTCCATCTTTGTATATAGATTGCTATCTATTAACCCCTTTGAAAAACCCTGTTGGTGTAAATATTTGTCAAGACGGTAATACCATGCCCTTAGAGCCTGTTTTAGACCATAGAGAGCTTTTATAAGTTTTCATACAAGTTTTGCATCATTTCCATGTATGAATCCTTTTGGTTGTTCAATATAGACTTCTTCTTCTAAGTCTCCATTAAGAAAGGCATATTTTACATTCATTTGGTATACTTTGAATTTTTGAAAACTAGAAAGAGCAAGAAACATTCTTATGGCTTTAAGTCTAGCAACAGGTGCAAAATTTTCTTCAAAATCTATACCTTCTCGCTGAGCATATCCTTTACAAACAAGTTTGGCCGTGTTTCTAATAACTTCTCCATTTTCATTTATCTTGTTTTTGAATATCCATTTAGTTCCTATGATATTCTTATCATGGGGTTTAGGAACTAATTCCCAAGTATTATTCTTTTCAATTTTCTCAAGTTCTTCATTCATGGCCTTGACCCAACATTCATCTTTGCATGCTTCATTTACATTTTTAGGCTCAGTGGAAGATAGTAATGCTAGGTAGCTTGAGGCTTCGGCAATGGTTCTTCTTGTTTGCACACCTGCCCTTTTTCCCCTAAAATTTGAGCTTCCAGATGATTTTTCTAAACATACCTGGATGGAGTCTTTTCTTCTATTGTTATCTCTTCTTCTGGTGCTTCATTGGTTTCTTCTTCAGAATCAGTGTGATTTGATGTGGGAAAATGTTCCTCATCTTCTTCATTGTCATAACCTTCGGTTTTTACCTGTTTTGGATTTTTGCATGCTTCATCAACCACAACATCAATACTTTCAATAATTTTCCCAAGTCTTTTATTATAACATTTATATCCTTTACTTCGAGACAAGTAGCCAAGAAGAATACCTTCATCTGCTCTGGGTTCAAACTTACCAAGTTTTTCATCAGTCCTTTTGATGTAACATTTGCTTCCAAAAACTTTGAAGTATTTTATAGTGGGAGTATTACCATACCAAAGTTCATGTGGAGTTTGAGTGCTGTTTACCCGAACATCTGCTTGGTTGAGAATAGTGACAGCGACAAATGCAGCTTCACCCCAGAAGGTTGTAGGAGTTCTAGATTCAGCTAGCATAGCACGAGCCATTTGTTAAATAGTTATGTTCATCCTTTATACCACTCCATTTTTCTGAGGAGTCCTTACAGTGGAGAACTGCCTTTTTATTCCATGTTGTTCACAAAAGTCAAAGAATTCATCCGAGGTAAATTCCCCTCCTCGATCAGATCTGAAGAATTTGGTTTTGTGATCTGATTCATTTTCAACCAAAGCTTTGAAGGCTTTGAACTTTTCAAATGCTTCATCTTTATGCTTTAGAAGACCTATCCAACACATTCTGGAAAAATCATCAATGGATAATATAAAGTATTCTTCTCCACGAGGTGACTTTTTCCTTGATGGTCCACATAAATCAATATGAACAAGTTCAAGAGGCTTACTAGCTTACCCTTCCTTTTTGATGAAGTGTGATCTGGTTTGCTTATCGAATTGACATGATTTTCATATAGTATTTTCAAGAATGTTGATATCTAGAAGATCACAAATGGCTTGGAATCTGCATGCTTTTCTTATTTGAGAAAAGATTAGATGCCCCAATCTTCTATGTCATAGCCAGTTTTCATAATTTTTGCTTAGATATCATTGTTGTTGTCCTCCCTTGAGTATGTATAGGTTGTTTGGAGTTCTTGTACCTTTGATCATGGTTTCTCCCATATCAAGCTCACAAACAACACATCCATTTGATCGAAACACTACTTCATTTCCTTGATCACACATTTAACTCACACTCGACAGGTTATGCTTTAAGCCATAAACATACATAACATTCCCAACTTTAACTTTTTCTTTCGAGAAAACAAAGCCTTTACCTTTTATGACAATAGGAGTGTCGTTTCCAAATGAGACACTCTTTTCCTTTTCTAAGGCATTATATGAGTGTAGTTTTTCTTTGTCACCTGTCATGTGTTTTGAGCATCCATTGTCGATGTACCACTGCTTTTCTTGTCCTTCTGCATACTATGCTATACCACATCTTTCTATTCGTGGTTCTTTCTTTCTCCATATTTTGGGATTTAATGGAGTTTTCTCCTTTTGATATATTTGCCGAAATTTACTCCTGCATTCAGATTCTTCATGGCCAAAGTTGTTACAGATTGAAATAGAAGAAGAGAAAAGTTATTATAGGAACTTTTCTTGATCCCTAACACATTCCTTTGATTTTTTGCTTCTCTAGTCATGATGGTTTTGTAAGCAACACATTGAGCAGCTTTGTGTCCAAAATTATGACATGAGAAACATTGACCATTAAATAAGTTCCCACGATTATCGAATCTACTAACCTGGTGATTGTAGTTTCTACTGATATTTGTCTTTGAAGCAAATTGAGTATGATTTACCCATGGTTGATTGTGGCTTATGTTCATCCTTGAAGTAAATTGAGCCTGATTTACCTGGTGATCTGCTTTATGCCTTTGCTGACGATTTTCAAACTGTTCATTGCTCTTTGTTGCATCAAGATAGCTTTTGGAGGTTGACGGCTTCTGTGATTGAGATTCTTCTTCAGTATATCCGAGACATGTCTTTATCAGAGGAGAACACTGCACTTTGATAATTTCATTTAAGGTTTCTTATCCTTTAGCAAATCTATGATTGAGAGCTTTTGTTTTCTCAAGATCGTTTCTTAGACCCACAATTTCACATTCTAGTTTCTAATTGTGTTTTTCTCTTTCAGCAAGTTGGTATGTCAAGGTATCTATAATTGTATTCTTTTCTTCTAAATAGATTTTGAGTTTAGAGATTTCTTCATAAAGGTCATCTTCGTTTAGAGCATCCAAAAATTCATCATCTTCATAAGCCATCAGAAGTCTATAGTCATTATTATTTTCATTTTCATCACTATTTGATAGACCATCGCCATCTTCATGAGTATAGTGGCTCTTTTTACTTACACTTTGTTTTCTATTCCATTTTGCAAATTCCCTCCCTTTATCATATTTATCGTTATGGGGACATTTGGCAGCATAATGACCGACTCTACCACATGCAAAACATTTGAAAGGCAGTTTACCATTGAATCTTCCAGAACCCCGTTGAAGCTTCTTGACAAAGTTTACTTCCTCTTCTTCTTCTGAAATATGTCCTTATTCATTGAGTTCTTATTTTCCTTTTGCTGAAGCTTTAAATGCAGCTTCTCTCATATCTGATGGACCTCCTTTTCTCATCTCAAACGCAGTTAATATTTTGTGAAGCCATGTCATAGTAATAGTCTGAAGATCCTACTTTTCTTCTATGGCAGATACTTTTGATTCAAATTTAGCAGATAAGGATCTTAAAACTTTTTCAACTAAGGTAACTTCCTTTCTCTCTTCACCTAGATTCTTCATGAAATTAACAACCTCATCTATATGAAAGAAGTAACTAGCTATAATTTCATCATTGTGCATCTTGAGAGTTTCATATTGAATTTTGAGAGCTTGTAGTTTAGCATGTTTTACTTGAGAGCCTCCTTCGTAGCTTAGAGCGATTTTGTCCCATATTTCTTTGGCTGATTTGAGCTTCATAACTTTGACAAACTCAGATTGTGATAGACTTCCTAATAATGTATTGACAACCTTGGCATTGGTTTCATATTGCTTTTACCTGTCGTATTTGTAGGAATTGTTGATGGAAATGTATATCCTCCTTCCACAATTTCCTAGACATCTGTTCCAAGAGATTGAAGATAGGTTGTGGTTCTTACCTTCCAATAAATGAAGTTGCTCCCATCAAAGATTGGCGGTCTGATGGATCCCCCGCTTTCTTGATTACTCATGATGATGGATCTACCTTCAAGCGATCAAGCTTCTTCTGAAGGACCTGCTCTGATACCAATTGTTGGAAATAATACTGAGAGGGGGGGTGAATCAGTATTATCAAATCAATAATTTAATTTTCAAAACTGATTTGTATACGCTACTTTAGCTCAGTGAACTAGCGTGTATACGCAATTATACTTAATGAAACCAGCGTATATGCAGAGATCTTTTGATTTACCCAAATTATCATGTAGTGAACTTTAATCAGTATATCAACAATTCATTAGACAGTGCAGTAAAAGCAGAATAAAGCATCACACATAAGAAACACACGTAAACACCAAGATATAAGTTGGAAACCCAATGTGAGTGAAAACCACCTACTGCAATCGTCTCTGTCTTCTTTTAATAATAAGAAAATTCTGTTTACAATTTTTGTACTGGTGTAGCCTTATACCAATATGCAGGCTTCTACCTACAGAAGGCTACAACCTTCTCCTTTTTTCCAGGGACCACGTTTCATAAATTTTTAGATCGGATCCATCAACAACATCATTCAATCATCAAATACATCTACATCAACCAATCTCATATTGAACCAACCACTACCAAATCAATCAATCACTTTGACAACTCATCAATCTGATCTTTCAGAATGCTGTCACTAGAATACACTAACCAGAACCCAAGCTAGAACCCAGAACACTGCAACAACAAGTAGCAACAACTAAAACATAGATTATAAGGTATACGCTACTTTCTTGTGCCGAACCTGCATGTATACACGCTTTCCTCAAAGCCAACCAGTGTATGCATCTACAAATATTAATTCATAATTCTGCATCTATACCAGACTTCAGTTATACCCAGATCATATCATTTACAGAATAATATATGCGTCAGTATTCAGATCTAGAATATCCATGAGAAAAAACACATAATGATAGTTCACTTTATGCCTTAAGATCCCGATTCATCATTAGATCTTATCCTCCATCAACCGCTAAGGTTCCTCCTTGGTTCAGATCCAGCAATGCACCATAACCCAATAACCTACATACAAGATCTCACTCTTTATCAAATATTCAATGCTTGAGTGCCTTGGCCTAATGATCTTATCCTCCTTTTATAGTTTTAGGCCTTTCTCAATACCATGGATGAAATACACTTAGGACCAATACCTTGGATCAAATACCTAGGGTCAATACCTCAGACCCAATACCTTGGATCAATACCATGGACCAAATACTTCAAACCAAAAACTTAGTTTTCCAAGGTATACATGCTTTTCCTTTTGTGAAAGTGCATGTGTACGTATACGCGACTTGTATACAGTGAACCCGCATGTATACGCGGCTTGGCCAATGGGGAACCTATGTATACCTCTCTTTCTTCATTCTGTGAAGTCTGATCTATAACTCTAAGCTATTAACCTGTTGTATTATGATCTGTCATCTGAGAGAGTTGCCATCAAGGACAACACCTGTGTCATAATGCCAACAGTCCATACCATAGACCAATTCTATCTATCTTTTGAATGGCTGCACCCATGCCTAGACTGCATGTATTTCTTTCACTGTCAGAGATATCAGTTGTACTTGCGCCTGTAGGTTCTCAGCGATGGTGTTCCGGTTTGGTTATGGATTCGTAAAGCATTTCACCCCTCCCACTCTCTTGGCCTTCATGCTTTAAGGGGCATCTGTTACACAGTAATTTGTCACTAGCCCCATATCCCTTGATCTCGGATAAAGTCAATCCTTGAGTGACATCTTCTCTGTGTCATACCTCAAAAAAATGTGTCCACATCTTCCCAATAATTCAAGAAGATTAAAAAATGCTCTTTAATCCTGAATATTGACCCCTTGTACCCATGTTTCAAGATCGTTGCAAGTAAACCTCATTCTGCCTGTGACAATTTCCTGTAATGAACTAGAACGTCACGACACTGTTGCAGGGGTACATCTGTTCTATGCTACGGTCAGATTTTATGGCTCATCGCAAGTCCAAAATATCCTTCTTGTGACGATAGATATGAATACATTGTTGCCTCGCGACGTCATCGTTGAGTCTTAGTGTTTGACTCATGATGATCCAGATATGGCGAATTAGTTCAAACAAAATGTTTCTAGGTAGTTCTGGAACTGGTTGTTGGGTCAAGGAAGTTCGCTTTTCCTCCTTTGGGATGGTGGTTCCACCTTTTTAGAAACCTCCCTTGGGGATAATATCCCTCTCCCTCATTTATGTAGTCTCCTCCTCTTGTAAAAGAATTTCCCATTGCTATGATCAGCTAGTTTTTGGGTTTGGAGCAAATTAGCTAGTTTTGGTATGAGATTGATAATTTGCAGTGTGAATTGTTGATAGTCTAGCAATTGGTTGTGGATTGCCTTAGCCTTGTACTAGTTATTTTGAGTGAAAGAGAGATTTATCAGCTTCTTGGGAGACCCTTTTGAGAGTGAATGCTTTAAGACACATACTGACTGGACCCTTTGAGGAAGCTTGCGACGTCAAGGCTTGGTTGTAAGCTTTGATTTTGCTCATATTAATACAATCAATGGTGATTTCCTATGTCATGTGTAAAATATATTTGATAGCTTATGGCTCCTTGACTCTGTAAGTGAATAGTTCATTTTTTTGCTCCATTACGTGTTCTGTTGTTCTCTTGTGTTGTTTCAGGTGAATCGTTCATCAAGGAAAAGGAAACGATAGCTGAAGCAGTGCAACGAAAGCTCCATCGAACACCGGTTTGAGGTAGGCTCTTTCAACAATGACTGTTTAAGGAAATTAGCTATTGTTTTATCTTGTTGTGACTAGACCCACTCTAGGGCTAGAGGGGTTGCCTTTGTCCATAGAGGGAACATTATGTACATCACAAGCACAACATCAGACATCCCTGATGCAGATTCCGATCCTAACAACAGAACCATTTGTTGGCTTCTATGGGTCTGACCTAGGTTTAGAGGTGATTTAGCCAAACAAATCCCGGCACTACTGGCCCTTTCGGCAATAGTCCATGGAGTGCGGACTGAGGTCTCACCCGATGTAGTATGGGAGGGTGCTAGAACTCGGTTTCCACACCCTGGGGATGTCTGATGAGCTCTGGCAGTCTGCGGTTTGACCTTGTGCACATGTCACTACGCACATCTATTAGTCCCTTACAACCTGTGATGCTACCTTCACACAACCCTACTCGGGGTGCAATCCATATTATTACCCAATTTATTCACTATTAACCTATTATTACCCGATTACTTAACTTATCTGTGTAAGTCTAATGATAATTAACAGTATATCCAGCAATCATATAAGTGTGCACGATAAACAACACAGTATAAATGTATAGAATGCAATATACAAGTAGATGCACAGAAATTGGAATCAACTTCTCTTTATTATTCTTTGTTCAAGGTCACAGACTCGACACCACCTTACGCACTCAACTACAGGGGTCTGCGCACTCAACTATAGACTCTACTAGGCCTCTATGCACTTAGCTACAGAACCTCTTCCTACTACTACAACCCAATACACTTAGACTCTTACTCTATGCTCGAACCATTCGTATTCCTCTATCTCCTCTTTTCTCTAATTAGTTATCCTTACAACTTAGAGCCTCGCTCTATTTATACAATCCCATGGTCCGCAGACCATGGGTAGGCCAACATGACATTACATTACATTACAATACTTAGGGCGGACAACCCTATGACTCAACCTATACTTCGCGCTTCACACCCGCAGTTAACGGTGTCTTACAATACATTTAACCAAAACTTTGGATTTAAGCCCCAAAACATGTTTTGGTGGATTCAATGCCCAACACTAGATATGGCTACTTATCTAGGGAATTATTATTTATCCATAGATACCAAATTCTCCAAAACAAATTGGTGACTCCACTGGGGAAATATCACCTTTCCTAGTAGCTTATCCACTTCCTAGGACATACTTGTAGACCCTACTTGTGTTCATTGATTGTATTTCAGCTCTTTTGCATTGAATTTTGGTCAAAAATTGAGGTTAGATGACTCTTGAGTGGCCTCTCAGGAATCATCGCAGGCTTGTTCAGGGGAAAGTGCTCTATAGAGCACCCTTGAGTGAGACACAGTGCTCTGCAGCATAGTTAGGCCCTCTTTGACCTGCATTGATCCTCCTTAGGGAAACTTTTCACCTTTGGAATGTGTTTTTTCCAACTTTTCTCTATTTATTTGTTTGCTAATTGATTAAGGAATGCCATGTCTCAGAGAACAAGTTTCCATCTCCTTGTCTAGCCCAAATTTGACTTGATTGATTAATGTTTCTTAAATGTTTTCTTTGTCATTATCAGTCTATAGTCAAAGTTAGAATATAATTGATTAATTTTTTTTCAAAAGAAGGTGTCGTAAAGTCTTCTTTTCCTTCAAAACAAAACTATCGTAAAAGTCTTCGCTCTTGTTAAAGATTGATTAATTGTATGTGCATATTTCCTTTTGTTCATCATAACATTAAGGGATTCAAAAAGAAAAAATTGCATCGTTCATATTGTAGTTTGTGAATGCTTGAAAGGAATATCTAGGGAAATTGCATTAAATGTGTTCTTTGCTCTTTGATCAAAATAAATCTGATTGCCTTATCCGTACTAGCTAAGGTTTTGATTGTTCAATTGAATGAAAATAATTCTTATCGTATTAGTTGCATTTTAGGAATTGAAAACATACATCACGTGGTGAAACTTGAAAGGAAAATTCTAAAGAATATCAACTTAAAATTTATCTAAATTTACCTAATGGAGCATTGTCACCTAACGAATAACATTTAGAGGTTCTAGGCTAGAGACGTGTTCTAGCGTCATAAAACAAAGCAGCTATCGCTAACTTGTCTGCAATACATCTCGAGTGTGATAACTCATTCCATGTACGTGAGTATATCTTAGCTTGTCCACGTACCTTCGGGTATATAGGGCGGTATTATAGTATGTAAAGAATATGCGAATGCTCTCACTATGCGGTTTTGCATTAGACAACGCTTATACGGATTGGGCCTCCACGTACTTTCAGGTATATATGGAAGGACAACACTAGGTTGCTATCCATCCTTAGGTAACCGAGTCGGCCACCTTGTGTTGGGTGCATATAAGGTGTCTTTTAGAACTCCTAATTGCCTCACATTAATTATCAACCTGGGTAAGTCTTTTTGTTTCAAGAGTGTACACAATGTGTGCAAGTGATGGAAATCATTACATCTATAGAGAGTAATACCTTAAGATAATTTATTAAATTCAATACAAGAGTAAACGGATCAAACTATAAATCTCAAGCTTGTAACTTCAAGGAAATTAACATATTCAAGCATCAAAACTAAATCTTAACCTAAACCAAACTCAATCTTAATCAAAAGATTCTAATTGCAATTACATCAATCGAGTGCACCGTAGCAATAACAGAACTCTTTCAGCTGAATCTAAACTACTGCATAGAAATAAAGCACCTGATCTAATCAATAACCCTCTGGCTTTCAATTAACATGAAATGATTCTACAATTAAATCAATGCAACACATAAATAAATGAAATCAATTGACAGAATTAAGAATTAATGAAATGAATACAAAAAATCCACACCAATGAAAGTAAATCAACTATAAAACTATAAAGTAGAATAATTAAACTTGCAGTAAAGGAAAAGTAAAAATATAAAACATGAAATAATAGTGAAATCCACCAGTGACCAGGCCCAAGCCACCAGCGAATACTGCTTAACTACTTCAGAATATCACCAATGAACAGCAACACGAATTATGTATTATTCATCAGATCCAAATGTTATTACAACACAATGTATTTCAGAATAACATTCTGTATATTAAAATTACAACTAAAGTAAACGGTGAAAATGTTCTCTCCATATTATCCTCCATTTTACCCCCATCTTACCCCCCTCTCTGTGATCTTTGTTTTCATTTAAATACAACAAATATGATTACAAAATGATTTCCATTACAAATCTGGAGTTCGCAAAACAAATTGAGTAGAAAGATCATATCTAAAATATCTTTCCATCAACATTCAACAGGAACAAGTCAAATTTGGTATTGCAACTGGAAGATTTTGGAAAATAGCTGCAACAACAAATCTAAGAAAATCATATTTGAAGAACCTTCTGTTTCTCTTAATACAAACTAAATTTTGGAAAACGGCTCATGGTAAAACTAATTCAGTCCATTTCGGAAAAAACCCATGTTTTGGTTTTTCCAAATCCTCCTTCATTTGTCTGAAACGTCCAATGAAAAACCATCACTTCTTATTCTAGTGAATTTCTGAGTTGGAATATTTAATTGTGAGTTGGAGATCAAATTTGCAATCTGGTAAAGATTTTAGAGGCTAAAATCATGAGTGATGTTACCACATTAGTAAACCATCATTGGTAAAATCGTGCATAATAATCATTAGTTTATTAAAAATAAAGGAGAAAAATGGTATTTATTCATAAGAGCATAAATAATTATAAAATGGAATTATATAATAAATTATGATAAATGATGTGATAAAGAATGGTAGAAATGGCTGAAATAGGTGTCAAAATGTGATAATAATAATGACAAATTAGAGGCCCAACATACCCCCAAATTGAATAAGTTGCATGTCCTCATGCAACCCTAAAGCCTCTGTATTAACCTATAAGAAATGTTCATCCCAGGTAATAAAAGTGATGGAACAAATGAGTTCCTCCTCAAATAATGAATATTCAATTTTAGCATTGTTGATGAAGGCGTAATAATTTTCACATTGATTTTCAGCCATATGTATATGAAGTTGCAGCAAAATATGATATAAGTAACGACAAACTTCATTAACAAAAAAACTACAAATCAGATCGTTCTGATGCATGGATCATGAGATATAAGCAAAATGGCTGTAGGTGACAGTGCATGATTTCTGAAATTTTACAAACTAATTTGACATGAAATTTTATGGGTTTGTGTATTTTAATGATACCTCTTTGCTGTCCAAAAATTATAAGAATTCAGTTCATAGTTTTAAATATATACAAAAATCAATTTCTGGACTATATAGAAACGAAATTGTATGCCTTAAATGAGAAGAAAAGTAGAAAACATCCATCATGTGTAGCAATTCCTCCCCAAGACTAGAGAATTACCATGCCCTCATGCAATACTAGAAAACAAATTGAGGTGGTTGCTACAATTTTGGTTGAAATCTATGCTTGGTGTAAAACAACATTGAATAAGAGAGGTTTGGAGAATGAATAAGGAGATCTGTGGATGATGGCATGAATATAATAAATAAATGAATGGAAGTAACACTCCCCCAAACTGAAAGCTTCTATGTCTCTAGAAAAATGGGAAGTGGTAAAGATGTGGAATGAATGATGATAAATAATGCTCAATGGATTTTCATGAAATTCTCCTAAACTTTTAATAAATCAGAAACTTATGCTATTTTACCTCAAGTTTTACCTCTGGAAAATGTGGATTGAAATGTATGGACTGGTATGTGTTGAAGCTGATGTAGGCTGAGTTGATTCTGAAAGTGATGCAAAAGGTGGAAGCCATGCAAGCACATCATGTCTGCGAGTTGTTCGAGCCTTTTTTGTTAGTTGCAATAGTATTGACTCACTGCGAATAGAGTTCCCCCCCATACTTGTTGTTCTCCTGTAAACAATTCAGTACTCTGTATGTAATTTTCTTGAATCCATGGTTTTAGTTTTGAACAGCAACAGAGAAGTCGTATGCTAAAATTTCAATCAGAAAAAACTTTTGTATAAATTCAATAATAATATTTTATCAAATCAGCAAATTATGGCGGAGTTCGGTAATTATTACACACGCTATTCCATAATGCATATCTTCACCCCTCAAATATGAAAAGGGTGTCCATGACCATCAAGCATAGGAAAAAGTGAAAGGACATTGAGGATTCATAAATGCAGTAGGAAAATCAATCAAAGCGGCGTAAATATAGCAAAAGCAGTCAGAGCAGTACAGGTCAAAATATGTGAAATGCATGTAAAATAAAACAGGGATTTAGATCATTATGTAAATAGATATTTACCGTAGGTGGAAAAATATGAAGAAAGCATGACCGGCGATAAATGTTTAATGACTGGTGGTAGAGTGATTGGACAATAATGATATAATGCGTATAAAGATATAGTTTACCATGCATGTTGGGTAATTGAATTAGAAACACTGCTCAAATGGTAAATTCTCCTTTAGAAATGAATCCATAGGGAGTAATAGGATAGAGAGTATTTGAAAGTGTAACATAGTACTTCAATACCACAAGTAGAGCCACTGCTACTAACAGGCGTTCATAGCCTTGACAGGGTTTCTTTTTAACCCAAAAATGAGTCAGAGTCCTCCATTTAGTATGTAGATGGTTTTCTACTTTTTTTATAAAGAGACCACTACGCTGGCATGGTAACCAGATAATCATAGTGCCATTCACTAGGATATAACAAAGTGATCAGACTGGCTCGTGATGAGACCCCCCGTCCTTCTGACTGTTTTAACCATCAATAAGGTTATTACCTTGGTCTGGTGGCCATAATGGAATGTCACCTGTTACACCCTTATGATCATGGTAAGCTGGCTCGTGATGAGACCCACTATCCTCTTTAAGACAATGCTTGTTACATTTTCATATTTTTATATTTTAATGCTTTTATTGTAAAGAGAGGGAGGCTCATTTACTCCTTAATAGTCATGGATGGCGTAAGAAGTAAATAAAAATGCCAATGAAAGTTATGCTTTCCCCCCATATCATCATATCAAAGGGATTTATCCTTTTGAAAGTGTAAAAGATAAACTAGCATGGTATTAGAATAATAAATCATTTTATGATGTGTCCAAAGAGAAGATATTCAATCAGTCACTATATAGGTGCACCATGCCAGCTTCGGAATATAGATGATCATCAAAAGGTTTTATAAAAACAATGTAAACTTTGAAACGGGAACTATAAACTCAAAACGGGAACTCTGGCCCAAAAACCCCGAAAAAACCACAAAAACAGTGCTCAAAACGAAAAGTGTGTATACTGGAACGATGTTTTTTTTTTTAGGTGTCAATTTTGCGGCTGTTTTAAAAATGGCAGTGACTACGAAATTTTCTACCAAATTTTCCTGCAAAATATAGCTCCAGAACGAAAGTGTTGATACTGGAATAATGATTTTTTTTTTTAGGTGTCAATTTTGCGGCTGTTTTAAAAATGGCAGTGACTACGAAATTTTCTACGAAATTTTCCTGCAAAATATAGCTTCAGAATGAAAGTGTTGATACTGGAATAATGATTTTTTTTTTAGGGTCAATTTTCATACTTTTTAAAAAATGCTAATAAAACCAATTCTTTATGTCTCAAACAAAGTTAAATTTTAAGGAAAAAACACATTAATGTTTCTGGTAGAATATCATTTTTCTTTCCTAAGTATAAATTTAACATGTTTTCAACCACAACATGCTAGATACAAAAGAAATTGAAATTTTTTCAACTATAAAACTAAAAAAACATGACATTATGAACAAATTATATCACTGAATGAATTCAAAAGTCTTTATTTGTACACTGAATAAAACAGACATTATATCTCTAATTTGATATTGCATTGTAGATATTTAAACAATAAAATTTATCATACTTAAGACATAATCCAACAACATAAAAATGCTTCATAACTTCTCATTTATCATCATTAATCATAACATATAACCCATGAGGTGTAGATTAGTTGGTTTATGTGAGATTTAATCCTCATCGAGTCTCAGTTTCAAATCTCATGAGGATGGGTTGAGGGTGGAGCCAATTGTGGGGGTTACATTGTCCCAAAGGGCGCCAGGCTCAATCATTATCGCACAATCCTAGTAACGACATCCCATTGTTAGGCATATCATCCCTCAATCCAACATATGGGTTGGCCTCTATTAGGAAAACCATTCTTTCATCCAACATATGGGTTGGCCCTAGCTTAGGCACTACCCATTATGTTAACAAAAGAAAAAAAAAAAAAACATATAAAAAAAACTTGATTTAGGTGGACCTTTTATAATGGTCAAAAAGTCAAAAACCATTGAAAAGTCAATACAAATATTTTCAACCAATAGCCTATGAAATTTGTTAACGTTGTCAATATGAATACTCGATGAAATACAACTAGTCTAAACTACAAGATTTCTTTTTGCCAATTGTGAAGTTGCTCCTTTATTTAAAGGAATTTCAATTGTGAAGTTGCTCCTTATTTAAAGGAATTTTTTTGTCAATAAAAAACTTTATTGATAAGAAAGAAAAAAATTAACACCTCACTCAAGCACAATTTCAAATCTCAGGAGGATGGGTTGAGGGCGGAGCCAATTGTTTACACAAATTATGTTCTTTAATTATTAGTTTAATATTTCTCATAATTAGTTTGAAAATTATCTATGACTATATCTCAATAGAACCTAAGATTCTCTTCATAAGGTTAAACTTCCCTTCGCCACATGCTTGTACGCTGTAAACGGCCTGCGCTTAACATGTTTGTCACTGTCATTTACCTATGTGGCAAACATATTTGTCCACTGCATATTACTTATAATTGTGTCCGCTGATAAATGCTCGTATTAAATAGATTTTACGTGATTATGATGCAACCACTTCATTTTTCATCCGATTAACAAATATCGCTACATTCTTCTGTAATTAGTACATTTTTTCATGCATACGCTCTATTCTGTCTTCTCAAAAATACAATCTCGTGCACTGTCATACTAAATTTAGTAATTCAGTTTGTTTACACTAAATAAGAAACAAATAACACATAGTCATAATGCTTGCAACTTTAACACTGTTATAATGGTGCAGGGGCCTCACTGTACCACTATTATAATGGCGTAAGGGCCTTACGAATCATTGATAGGTTGAGAGTTTAACGTGCACCGCCTGGTATCACAACTTTGATTGATCTGGACCCTTTTGCTATTATTCGTTTATTCATTCCTTCACCTTTAGTGACTTAAAGGTATTCCAATGGAAGAAGGCAAGAGAGAATAATATTAAACAGATTATGACAGGATGAGAAGTCACTTCTCATCCTGTCATACTGTCATATTATGAGAAGTCATATAATGCACCAAACAAAACAAGGTACCTTAATTACCCGTAAGTGGGAAAAGATAATTTTATTTTAAATATATAGATGGCAAGATAATTCATCTCATTCATATATATAAATAATATTTAAAAACAACTCACACAAATAAAGGAAACCTAAAATAACAAAAAAATATATCAACTATTTAGATATTTTTTCTTCAAAATAGATATCAACAAAAATGAATATATCCATTCTTTTATTTTTTTTACTTCTCATATAAAAACAAACCTATGCTCTTCTTCTTTTTTGTGTGTGAAAAGTAATATCTATTAAAATAATAAAAAGAAATTGCAACAAAAGCCTTACCAAACCACTTCTTTTATCAATTATTTTATTCTTTACCTTTAATGTAAAAACAAACCTATGTTCTTCCACATTTGTGATAAAAAGTAATATCCATTAAAATAGCATAATGTAGTGGCAGAAAAAACCTTTCCTAACCACCACTTGTTTTTCATAAGAAGGGAAAATAATATAAAAGCAATTGTCCTTAAATGCGTTCTTCAAACTTTATATTAAAATTATGTTTCATTAAAATAAAACTAAGAAGAAAAGTCTAACAATTGTGTTTATTCCCTAAACATTACCAAACTTCTTTCAAATGAATATATATTATAGAAACCTTATCAGATTTAAATAAAAACCACCACACTAATAGTGCACCAGTCAAGAACTTTATTAACTTTATATTTTTGTCATGACACACTAACTCCATCAGGCTATGACGAAGGGTTTCAACTTTTCAATTGAGATCGATGTTTCACTCTCAAAAAATATTTTAAATTCAACCAAATGAACAATATGTATTACTCTCAAAAAATATTTAAAAACACCCATATGTATTACTCACCCCATTTTTTATTTCAAGTACACCCATATTTCAAATGACGCAATACGCATGGAGGTTTTGATATCTTTTTTAACACTGTGAGATGCGAGAAAGCCACCCCCGGACCGCCCCACCCCGCCCGACTGGCGGCGGGGCGGGGCGGCCCGGGGGTGGCGCTTCGCGCGGCAGCGCCACCCCCGCGCAAAGCGCCACCCCCGGGCCGCCCCGCCGCCGGTCGGGCGGGGCGGGGCGGCTCGGGGGTGGCGCTGCCGCGCGAAGCGCCACCCACGGGCCGCCCCGCCCCGCCCAACCGGCGGCGGGTTGATTCCGGGAATCGACCTGCCGCCGGTCGGGCGGGGCGGGGCGGCCCGTGGGTGGGGCTACACGCGACAGCGCCACCCCCGGGCCGCCCCGCCCCGCCCGACCGGCGGCGGGTCGATTCCGGGAATCGACTCGCCGCCGGTCGGGCGGGGCGGGGCGGCGCGGGGGTGCCGCTGCGCGCGCAACAATGGTCCACTGGAGGATGCAGATCGTGGTCGACTCATCCGATGGGGTAGGCAACAACACTAGATTGGAGAAGGCAGCCATGAAAGCACTGCCCATTATCATTTACAGCGCTACGTCAAAGCCATTGCCCGTCCCTATGGATTGTCCGATCTGCTTGGCCGAATTTGCAGAAGGAGAGAAGATGAGAATTCTGCCACACTGCAATCATGGCTTCCACGCGGAATGCGTTGATAAATGGTTTGTCTCCCATTCCTCCTGCCCTATTTGTAGACATTGCCTAAATCTTAATACTCTAAACAAAAAACCAGAAGGCGCTGAGGTTCGTCAAGCAACCGAATCAAACAACGAGCTCATGCATGTAGTCATACCGAGTCCCACGGATTCCAGTCATGTGGTTGGAGTTGTTTCTCCACAAATTGAAACCATCAAAAGAAGTGCAGAGGGGGCCGCCGTTACTGCTCCTCCATTGTTGCCAAACCCATTGTCGCTTTCTGAAAATGAAAGCTGAGTTATTTATATACATGTAGGTTTCAGAAAAAATTACATTTGCAGAAGAAGATCGCAATTTCTTAACACACCGGCAATGTGGTGTTATAATTGCAATTATAAGATATTTGTGTCTTCATATATTTTGCAGTTGTGAGATGGCCATCTATCCTTTTAACCGTTGGTTCTTTCAATCTTATGGCCAAAATAGTTCTTGAGTTTATTGTTGGACCTCGCAAGTTGCTTTCAGTGTAGCTTAATTTCATGCCACTTTCTGACTCTCTTCACTGGCGTGGTCTGTACTGCACTTCTGCGATAAAGCTTTCAACTCTGCACTAATTTAGAGGGAACAGTGAGACTGAAAATGCTTTGGCTTATATGACAAATTTGCATAGCGGGTGGAATTGGCGGTCTTTGTGAATCATTAGCGTGGTGCTTTAGTCGATTCATGCAGTAAAACCTCAACAACGAACGATGTTGTACGGGGTGAGATTAAAATGATGCTCCCAACAAAAAGTGGATGAACGAAGAATTCAATTAAAGTAGTAACAGATTCTTGAAATTCATCCTTGCTAAAAGATGACCCAAAAATCAGAAGTTGAAGGGGTTAATTTCACTACGGGCATCATTATGGCCACTGTACATATTGGGAATATTTTATAATAAGATATAGGATGACAGATAGCGGTTGAGCCCGTTAGTACATAATCGTCGTAGATGAAAAATAATATTGATTGAGCTGTAAATGTAGCATCAAGCAGATTCTGGAAGGATATTATGATTTTAATAATCAAAACCATTCCAAACATAAAATCTGCACAAATAAATACAAATAACAACAGCATAGCAACATATTTGGAATAAATTGTGGAGCTGGAATTCAATCGTAACACTATCATCATTTCATATTATAAAAGGATTTAAAATTCAACTTATCTGTAAATAATTATATATTACGATAATCAAATAGTATCAAATTGATACGAAATGTGTAAAAGAATGTATACAGAGTCAACGCATCCCGCTATTCCAGTGCTTCAGCCTCGCCCCCTTTTTCATGTTGAAATTCCTAGGCTCTGACCTACCGCTATTATTAAAATCAGATTTTATGTTTGGAATGGTTTTGATTATTAAAATCATAATTATTTTACAGCTCAATCATAAAATGCCATGAACCCTTGAGGCAAATCAATAGCGAAATAGGCATGTCTCTAGTCCCTTGATGTTGTGTGTTTATCAATAAATTAGAATTAACCATAAAGTAGTTATGTGTTTATCAATAAATTAGAATTAACCATAAAGTATAAACAACCAGTTAATTTGAATGAGATTTACTGAAATTTGAATTTCATATAAAAAAGTCGAGGACTTCAATAGAAACAAGTAATAAGATTTCCTTGTCCATTAACGGATTAAAAAAACAATTTAGAATTAAAAAAATGATGCCCAATACCCTCGAAATCTTTTACTTGCGTTAGATTGATCATCACTAATTCGAGATTGAATGTCCTTGTCAAGATTCTGTGATGAAAGGACATATATGAATTCTTTAGTATGTGATGGCCTAAAGTATGCTCTAAACTAAATATGAAAGTAACAACAATTGCTAATAATTAAATTTACTAATATGGGGTACTAACAAAGGTTCCGAGTGAGAGAACACGAGGCAGAATATTACATAAACCTTGCCTTACTCACGTGGTAATACTTCTGAGGTGATGACGAGATAACAAATCCTTCGTGTATATATAACACGTGGTGGACAATAACACGCTCGTGTCCGTCAAAAAAATGTTTTGGCGAATGCTTCTGCTTCTCCGAGCAGGAATCGACCGATTCCATTCGATTAATTTCAATCGCTATTCTCAAAGAGATTTATGAAAGAAACGAAGTCTAGAAGAGGAGAGGTTGTCATGCTTATTTATGTGTTTAATATGCTATGTATGGGTTCAGCCTCTTTTGAAAAATGTGGAAGGCATCATCTGTGTTTAAAGACCTTCTTTCATTCTTTTTGGGGTCTGTCTTTTTTATCAAAGTTTTGCAACTCTATCTACTTTGGATAAAGTTGCAGCATATTTGAATTAGTGCGTATTCTATGTGGAGGTAAGACCTATGATTGAATAATCAAAATCTTGAGCGTCTCCCTTATATTATTTATAAGATTTTTGAAACCCTAGGTAAGTTTTTGACGGGAAAGAACGGGAAAGAAGATAATAGCAAATGCATTCTATGTTTCAATACTGAAAAGTAAATAATACAGCTATAATTATACATCATGGAGGCAAAGCATGAGTACACAAGTTACCCCTTCCTTACATAGGCGAGGAGAGCTGATATGTTAACTTTGGCTATGATCTCAAGAGAATCCACATCTTTGTTGAAGATGCCAATCATGGCTGAGATCTGTACGACCAACTGTGATCTAAAAGTTGTAACATCTTCAAAATGAGACATGTTAGTTACCCCACAAAAGGCAGCATGCCATCACCATTTCCATGAAAAGGAGATGCATGGCAATTTAATGATGTCCCAAACATATCTTCTTGTCCGTTGGGCCATCCATTTGTCCCCCAAAAGGACCCCTTTCCATGCCCCAAAGTCTCTGACAACTTTGTAGCTCCACATAACATGCTTAACAGTTTCAGCTCTGTGGCAGACCATGCAGCAACCATCTATGACACTGGAGTGATGTAGCCTATCTTTACCTGATAGAAACGGCTAGATTGTTGAGGACCAACTATCCGAACATTCTAGTCTTAAAAGTAGAATGCGACTTCCAAATGTCTTGACACCTCCAAAGCCATCTGGTCTCTATGTTGTGAGTGGTCCATTTTTTGTTAATTCCATTTGCAAGGGATATTTTGGTCAAATCATATAATACTTCTTCTCTCTGAAATTAGTGAAGGGCTTCCTATAGGACCATTTTTAGTCTTTCCAAATTGCCCCTTAAGTCTACAAAAAGCTGGCATCTGGAATTATTCTACACATTGCAGTGAGGGCTCGTTTGTCTCTTATCAAAAGCATTTAATCCCAATTGACAGTTGTCCAATACTATCGGTTGCTTGAGTCTTATCAAAAGAGGTGAAATTTCCATCAAGAGTATGGTATGTGAAAGAAAGAGAGAGCACAACTGTGATTTTCGCATTGATTTTTAAGTTAATTATTATTTTTTGAAAAAAAAAGTTATTATTATTTTTTTTGACATGAAATTCATAAAAGAAACTATTATTAGACCATTTTTAGTTAATATTTTTGTATAAAAATTGTGATTTTGACATGTTAATTCTAGCAAAAAATTATCAAAACATTTAGTTTTTTTGTTATATTTATGTTAAAAATGGTTATTTTTTATGTCCATTGTTAAAAAATGTTGTTTTTTAGAAACAATTATTTCATGTGGATTGAAAAATTAATTAAGGATGTCTAAATATGTAGATTATCTAAAATTCAAACTATCGACTTTCTAATTTAAAAACGCAAAACAATAAAAACCCCACTAAAAAAAAAAAAAAATTAAGATAGAGAACAAGAAAATATGAATACAATGACGACTTCAAAAACTATCAAATTTAGAAAATAATATTTTACATTTCACACACTAGAAAATTTAAAGTCAAAAAATAGGTCTTTTAAAAAAAGGGTGTGATGCAGAATACTCACTTTTTAAAATCAGGATGAAAATCACTACCATTCACTACCATTCTAAAACTTAATGCACATGAAAAAAATTAAAGTTCCAAAAACCATGTTCTAAAAAAAACATGTGTATTCTGCATCACCACTTTTGAAAATCGGGTCATTTTTTTGCCACCTCTACAAAACGGGTAACAATATCAGTTCCCGTTTCAAAGTTTACATTGTTTAAATCATAATGGTATTATTATTACTATTTTTCTTTATCTTAGGCACAAATCCAACGAGATGGTTTTTTTATTCAAAACATAAAAGAGAAAGAAAAATGAGAAAATGACTAGCGATGAAACTGTAAAGCGAAATTGCAGTTATTCCTACAAAAATGAAAAAAGTGTTGTTCGATCGATTGAACAACAATCGTTCAATCATTTGAACAACAACAAAAAAAAAACATGCAAAAGTGTTGTTCAATTGATTGAATTGTACTTTATGCCATAAAAAGAGAACAAAATGAAGAATAAAAGAAAAATGGGGCTGAGATAAGCTAGGAATAATCCCGCAAGAGGAAGGAGGTGTTGTTCAATAGCAAAATAATACAAGGAAAAGGGTGTTGTTCAGAAAACACACAACTTCACAAGAAGCAAAAATGTTGTTCCAAAGATGGAACAACAGCTGTTCAAAAGTAGGAACAACAAAACACGCTAAAAGGGAAAAGGTGTTGTTCAAAAGTTTGAACAACAAACAACAAAAAGTGTTGTTCCAAAGTTGGAATGGCAAAAAGGAAAAAGTGTTGTTCCAAAGTGGAAACAGAAAAAACAAAAAATTGTTGTTCCGAAGTGGGAACAACAAAAATGAAAAAGTGTTGTTCCAAAGTGGGAACAACAAAAACGAAAAAGTGTTGTTCCGAAGTGGGAACAACGAAAACGAAAAAGTTTTGATTTGAAGTGGGAACAACAAAAACTAAAAAGTGTTCTTTCGAAGTGGGAACAACAAAGACGAAAAAGTGTTGTTCCAAACTGGGAACAACAAAAACAAAAAAGTGCTGCAAAGACGAAAAAGTGTTGTTCCAAACTGGGAACAGCAAAAACAAAAAAGTGTTGCAAAGACGAAAAAGTTTTGTTCCGAAGTGGGAACATCAAAAACGAAAAAGTGGTGTTCCAAAGTGGGAACAACAAAATGAAAAAGTGTTGTTCTGAAGTGGGAACAACAAAAACAAAAAAGTGTTGTTCTGAAGTGGGAACAGCAAAAATTAAAAAGTGTTGTTACAAAATGGGAACAACAAAAATGAAAAAATGTTGTTCTGAAGTGGGAACAACAAAAATGAAAAAGTGCGGCTCCAAAGTTGGAACAGCAAAAACGAAAAAGTGTTGTTCCAAAGTGGAAACAACATAAATGAAAAACTGTTGTTCCGAAGTGAGAACAACAAAAACGAAAAAGTGTTGTTCCAAAGTGGGAACAACAAAAACGAAAAATTGTTGTTCCAAAGTGGGAACAGCAAAAACGAAAAAAAAACGTTGTTCCAAAGTGGGAACTGCAAAAACGAAAAAGTGTTGTTCCAAAGTGGAAACAACAAAAATGAAAAAGTGTTTTCCAAAGTGGGAACAACAAAAACGGAAAATGTTGTTCCGAAGTGGGAACAACAAAAATGAAAAAGTGTTGTTTCGAAATGGGAACAACAAAAATGAAAAAGTGTTGTTCCAAAGTGGGAACAACAAAAATGAAAAAGCATTGTTCCAAAGTGGGAACAACAAAAACGAAAAAAGTGTCGTTCCAAGGTTGGAACAATAGACAAACAGGGAAAAGTGTTGTTCCAAATTTGGAACAGAAAAAAACGCAGAAAAGTGTTGTTCCATCGCCAACGGAGCGAAAACTACAACTTTGAAGGAAGCAACACCTGAAACACAAAAACATAGGAGAAATAAAAAAGAAACAACACATTATTTAAAAACAATAAATAAATAAATAAATTAAGTTACAATACCTATGATGTTATTTTATAAGGGAATATCAATTTGTCAATAAAAAAAATGATCTCTTGGAAAAATGGTTTGGCAGTAGCGACATGAATCTTCAAATGGAAATCAATTATCCATTTCTTTTGTTATGAATCCACTAAGTAATGAATTGGATGAAATTCCCTTGTTTAAAATTTCTTTCAAGAATCGCTTGTTCATAAATTGACCTTCTTTATTCTCCTAAGACCTGCAAGAAAACGAGTGTCTACCTACAATAAAACATTAAATCATGGAGAAAGAGAGGTGATAGGGCTCCCATAATCCAATAATTATTCAAAAAAATAACAAGTAGCTACTCTGTAAAAAAATCCACGGAAAAAATAACAAAGTAAAATTAATTTATTATCTGCGGGAGAGCAGTGACCAGTCATGCTAACCTAAAATGTTTTAATCATAACTTCTTTGTATTTATTTTAATTTGAGTGATTCAAAAGCCAAATGAGAGCTAATTCAAAGATATATTACCAATAGAAATAGTTTTTAAAAATTTTGTGATATGATATGTCAATTTTACTTAGAACAACCTGCATAACGGAGTTATTTTCGATTACCCATCTTAGGCCAACAATGGATATTTTAAGCATAACTTTTTCGTTTGATGATGGATTGAGCTGATTAAAATTGGAAATTAAATTTTATTAATTTATTTATCTCCAATAGAAACAAGTTTTGAAAAAAAAAAATTGATGGGTCAAATACACAAGTGAACAGCTAGAAAAACAGAGTTTTAAGAGTGCTGATTTATGATAGACAGTCAATATTTTGGTAATAATGTTATCATACGATATCAAAAATGAGTAATTCAAATTTTCTTGAAAACTATATTCATAGGGGAATATACCGTAGAAACACGTTTTCAAAATATAGTCATTTAAGCCTCGAAAAATGCACTGTCCCGACTCTGTTCCTGCGTTGCCTACTAGACACCTTGTCAATCTTTTGGTTATAACTTTTTAATTTCAAATAAAAATTCAGTGATTCAAGTTGAGTTGGAAAGTAGACATCAATGGATAATTATGATATAAATTACTTTTAAAAATATTCCCTTTTGGTCCCTCAAAATATGACTTTCCCGAATGTATTTTCAGAAATTTCATCAAGCCCACAAGCCAAAAAAATATGATATTCAAGAATTTTTCAAATCGGTGATAAAAATGAATATGAGTGTTTTTACTGTTATTTCCATTATAATTCATCTAAATACACAAATTAATTAAAACATTTATCACCGATGTTTATTTCCACAGCATGTTGCAACAAAAACAACTACTTTTACATAAAAACAAAATGCATTTATTTATGTACTTATTTATTTTATTTTATTTTTGCACTAACCTACTCTGATTTGAAAAATGAATATGATTACGTATAAGAGTACTTCCAGTGGAGCCATTTTCGAAATAAGGCTTCAAGTATGCACATACCCAAATTTGAAAAGGGCATGTTAATAAATATTAGGGTATGAGAAGCCAACTTCCCTTCAAAAGATGGTGTCCAAAATTGTTGAAGTATGGAGTGATGCTACAAGCAAATGAGGGAGTGAAACCAATCTTCAATATATCCTTTACTTTCTTGATTTCCCATAGCCATCATATCATGAAGTTCTTGAGCTTTTAAAACGACTTGTTGATGTAGTCTAGAAGAAACCTCATTTTCTTCCATAACTTCTACAATTTTTGGATTTGAAACATTTTGAATCTCATTGTAAGTTTTCTCCAATGGCGCATGTGAGATAGAATTGGTGGGAAGAGTAGATAAATTTTGTAGTTCAACACTGTAAGCATGTTGTACTGGTTTATTATGGTGAGGGTGTGGAATGAGTTGAGCAAGAAATTGTGTAGGGAATGGAGCATTTTGATGATGTAGTTGATTGGGTTAAGTGGATGATTTTGATAGGCAAGAAAGATGCTATGGAAGAGCCGGTGGAGAATATAGAGGATGTGTTTGTGCTACAGGATGAGGGATAGTAGTCATGCAATCATAAGATGAACCATGCCAAACTTGTAGACAAGATTGGTGGTGGTTATATTGAGATTGACATGGCTGCCCTAACACGAGTATTCCATAATGGATTATGAAAGTAAGAAAATGGAGAGGAAGTGTTTTGAACCATACATGTAGGCCACGATTTCCATGGTTTTGACTTTGTTGCAGCTTCCCCATCTCTTTGATATGATGCTTCCATCCTAGATAAGGAATAACAACTATCTATGGGATGTTCCTTTCGATAATGAGGGAAAAACACTTCTTCAATTTCTTGATTTTTCTAAACCTACAAAACATCCAATTTTGAATTCAGAGAGCTAATAAAATCAATTTTATAATGTTCAAATAAATCATTGATTTCAACTCTTATGTCCCCTATTCTTGTAATAGATTTGGAAAAGAAAGAAGAAAATTCTCTAGAATTCTTACTAGCCTTGGAGATTCCTCTTGAATACCTTATGCACAATTCACAAATATCATCATATGATAACTAAAAAACATCACCTTTTCCTATCAGATTTAAGAATTCTAAAAATTCATCTTTGATTCCTCTAAGGAGTGTTTTTAAGATCTCTTTTTTCAAATGCTTATGCTTTGATTTTTGAAGGTTGTAATGAAATCACTCTACATAGTCCTCTAAGCTTTCATATTCCCCTTGTATCATATTGAGAATATCTTCATCGGCCTTGCAATAGTCTTGGTACTTCTTCAAGAATACGTTCTTCATGTCCTCCCATGTTTGGAATGGTCGAACAAGAAAAGCCAAATGGTAGGGCTACTAGCTTGGTCGGGAACAGCCAAAACTAGCCAGTTGACTCAACTACTTTCTCGAGGTTCCCACCAAGGCTCATCAACCATCAGAGAGCTGCTCCTTTTAGAGCAAGAGGGAACACTTTCAACCTTTGATCATTAGTATAATAATCATATCCTCTACAAAGTATTTCAAACTCAAATAAAAATGGATCTGAGTCTTCGTTTGCCAAACCATGAAAATTTGGTAGAGAAGATGGGGGAATTATGTGCATTTGTGTCACTCCTCCTAGATCTTTGATAGGGAATTCAAAAGTAGAAATGTGAGCCATTTATTACCATAATAGAAGATGTTCTTCATGTGTTTCTTTGAGGTTCCTCCTTCAAATGTTCCTGTCAATTCGTTAGTGAAATGGTTGGTGCTTACATCACCACTTAAGTGAAATCATGAGATTTATTTTTCAAAATTTCTACCTTTTCTTTTTTTCTTAGTCATTCACACAGAAATTCAAACATTTATTTCTACTTTAATTCCTACTCAATTTTGCTTAAAAGTGAGCACAGGATCAAGCACTTTACTTACTCATATGTAGGTTCTTACCTTCCATTTTTAATACCCAGTTCTTTCACAGTAAACAAACATCAAACTTTTATTTCTACTTCAATTCCTATGCAATTGCATTGAAAAGCGGGTGAGGGAGCAAGCACTTTACTTACTTGTACGTAGGTTCTTACCTTCTGTTTTTAATACCCAATTCTTTCCCAGCAACAAATATCAAACATACATCACTTTTGTGAAATAGCAACACTGTCCCCAGCAATGGCACCAAAATGTTGGGTGCATATAAGATGTCTTTTAGAACTCCTAATTGCCTCACATTAATTATCAACCTAGGTAAGTATTTTTGTTTCAAGAGTGTACACAATATGTGCAAGTGATGGAAATCGTTATATATATAGAGAGTAATACCTTAAGATAATTTGTTAAATTCAATACAAGAGTAAACGGATCAAACTATAAATCTTAAGCTTGTAACTTCAAGGAAATTAACATATTCAAGCTTCAAAACTAAATCTTAATCTAAACCAAACTCAATCTTAATCAAGAGATTCTAATTGCAATTACATCAACCGAGTGCACCATAGCAATAACAAAGCTCTTTCAGCTAAATCTAAACTACTACATAGAAATAAATCACCTGATCTAATCAATAACACTCTGTATTTCAATTAACAAGAAATGATTCTACAATTAAATCAATGCAAGACATAAATAAATGAAATCAATTGACCAAGGATAATTTTAGGGGCGAATGTTTGCCCTTTGGCGAAATTAAGGGGTTTTAAATTTTTAGTGGGCGAATATTTTGTATCATAGTACATTTTTACAAATCACCTCAAATAGCCCACCTTATTTTAAGGGAGAGGGTAAAAAAGGTAAATTTAGCCCTTGAAATTAGGACTTACAACCTTCCATTCGCCCATTTTCAAGAATAGGTTTTATTTAAGTGAATCCATTCGCCCATTTTCAAGAATAGGTTTTATTTAAGTGAATCCTATGGGCCAAATACCATATTTATAAAAGAGGTATGGTAAATTAATAAAAATATAAATAAATGAGAGGTATGGTAATAAATAAAACATTTTTTATATTTACTCCATAAGTCACCTTATATACATGTAAGGGTGTAAACAAATAAAAATATAAGTAAAGTGGAGGTATGGTAAATAAATAAAACGTCTTTTTATACTTACTCAAAAGGTATGGTAAATAAATAAAAATATAAATAAACTAGATGTGTAAATAAATAAAACCTCTTTCTATATTTAGTCCATAACCCTCGTTCTATTTATGAAGGCTCAAGAAAGAGGTTTTATTTAAGTGAATCCTATGGGCCAAATACCATATTTGTAAAAGAGGTATGGTAAATTAATAAAAATATAAATAAACGAGAGGTATGGTAAACAAATAAAAGATTTTTTTATATTTACTCCATAAGTCACCTTATATTTACGAACACTCATAAAATGGGTTATATTTAGGTGAAACCTATGGCCAAAATACTATGGGACAAATACCATGGACTAGATTGTTATTAATACCATGCAAAAAACCATTATTAACCCTAATATTAGAATTAATAAAAATAAAAATTGCACATGGTATTGACCCATGGTATTCACCAAAATGCACATGGTATTGACCCATGGTATTCACCTCGAATGTAGCCTATTTAAATGGGGGAATTAAACTAGCATGTAGCCTATGTTAAGATTCACTAGGACTTTACAAAGTTTTATTATTTAGTGAAAGACTCGCCAAGATCTTACAAGATTTTATAATTGAGTAAAATATTCGCCATGCCTGGTGAGAGATTCGCCAAAAAAATATATATACATATTATATTATTGATAAAATCGCCTTTCATTTTTCCTATATACCATGGAGATTCGCCCATTTATTATATTTATAAATTTAGGGGGGGTTCTTAAAATTTTCCCTGCAATTGACAGAATTAAGAATTAATGAAATGAATACACGAAATCCACACTGATGAAAGTAAATCAACTATAAAATTGTAAAGAAGAATAATTAAACTTGCAGTAAAGGAAAAGTAAAAATACAAAACATGAAATAGCAGTGAAATCCACCAGCGACCGGGCCCATGCTGCCAACGAATACTTCTTAACTACTTCAGAATATCACCAGTGAATAGCAACACGAATTATGTATTATTCATCAGATCCAAATGTCATTAAAGCAAAATTTGTTTTAGAATAACGCTTTTTATATCAAAATTACAACTAAAGTAAACGGTGAAAAAGTTCTCTCCATATTATCCTCCATCTTACCTCCATCTTACCCCCCTCTCTGTGATCTTTGTTTTCATTTAAATACACAGAGAGCAAAGAGGAGTTACAACAAATCTGATTACAAAATGATTTCCGTTACAAATTTATATTTTACAAAACAAATTGATCAACAAGGTCATATCTGAAATATCTTTCCATCAACATTCAACAAGAACAAGTCGAATTTGGTATTGCAACTGGAAGAATTTGGAAAACCGCCGCAACAGCGAATTTGAGAAAATCATCTTCAAAGAACCTTACATTTCTCTTAATACAGACTGAATTTTGGAAGACTGCTTATAGAAAAACTAATTCAGTACGTTCTAGACAAAACCCATGTTTCAGATTTTCCAAATTCTCCTTCATTTGTCCAAAATGTCCAATGCAAAACCGTCACTTCTTATTCCAGTGAATTTCTGAGTTGGAATATTTAATTGTGAGTTGGAGATCGAATTTGCAATCTGGAAAAGATCTTGGAGGCTAAAATCATGAGTGATGTTACAACAAATCCATTAGTAAACCATCATAGGTAAAATCATGCATAATAATCATCAATTTATTAAAAATAAAGGAGAAAAATAGTATTTATCCATAAGAGCATAAATAATTATAAAATGGAATTTATAATAAATTATGAGAAATGACGTGATAAAGAATGGTAGAAATGGCTAAAATAGGCATCAAAAATTGATAATAATAATGACAAATTAGCAGCCCAACACCTTATACATTGTGATACACCGAACACAGCATTCAGGGAGATTTCCTACGTGTACTTCTTGGTTTTCCATGAGTTATTCTACAGTTCACAGTTGCTTGGTAAACCTTTTGCCTAGATTATCCCTCCTTTGTTTTGTTATGTTACCTTGATTAAAATAAGATTAATTGACCGAGGATAACATCCTCCATGCTCACTCCTTAGTTTATCTTAGGTTGAAACATATGGCGACAAATCCTGAATCCACCGATCAAGGAATTCCTTTTCATGGGAATCCTAGTCCTTTTTCTCTTTTCAGAAATATTGGTGATCCTTATATGGCTACATTGTACCTTCTGGGACTTACCATTGGCTTACCAGTATGGTTGTTTTCAACCTCCTTGGTTCAAAATGTCACGATTTCTATGCAATCGAGTACTCCTCCAACTGGACAAAATCAACCTCTAGTTGATACTAAAGTTGACCCTTTGCCTTCTTCCTTGGTTGTTTCCTCCTCCCCTTCTTCCTCTTCGCCTGTTGAAAGTATTGGTACTAGTAACCAGGTGGCTAAGAAGAAGAAGAAGAAAGAGAAGAAGAAGAAGAAGAAACCATTGCTTTGAATGCAATATCTAATGAGAATCCATCCGTCAAGCCTCACAAAGTTTGATATCCATGCAAACTTTGTGTGGGAGACCATCTTCTTCCGAATTTTTCTGATATTCCTCAGATCTTAGAAGAATGGTCTTCTCGTTCACATCATCCTGTGTCATCAACTTCTCGAGAACATGCTGGTGACACACCATCAACTAGTGGTAGTGAAGTTCATGGAAGGAAGGGTAGAGTTAAGTTTCCCTATAAGTTATGTGAAGGGAATCACCCCATTCACATTTGTCCTTATCTGGATGAAGCCAAAAAAAGTGTTGGATAACCATCCTGCTTCTCCGCAGTGACATCCATCTCGTTACAGGAGACTCTCCCTTAATCCTTCACTATTTGATAAATTGACTGACCAAAATCAATTTTCGGTCAAACCCACTCTCTCTGAAAGTGAATCCTATGAGTCGATACCTGACCCAAATCAACAGGTCGAGGAAACAGTTGACTAGATTTCACCTTCAGTTAATCGTACCTTTCCCATAGAGAGTGAGTATGATACCACTCAAATTCTTTTCATTTCTTCAGATTCCAATTAGCTTGGAGGCAATCCTCCTGTTCCATCAAGACATGAGGAAAATCCTCCCACTTTCATAACTCAAGGGGTTAACTCTCCCGTTTCTAAGGTACCCCCTCCAAGTAGTCTGTTCACTTCCTTTGATTGGAATCGGCTGGCAGCCTTCTTATGTGCCTCTCTAGATCATAGTACAAGTTTGTAATATGATTGCATATGGAACTATTATAGATGAAGGTGCATCTGTGAGTATCCTTTCCTCCACTGCTTGGCAAGAGCTCGGTTCGCCACCACTTGTGCCAGTTACCCAGAATCTGTTGGCCTTTAACAAAGGAACCAATCAACCATTATGGATCCTGCCTCAGTTGCCTATTACTTTGGGAGAAAAAATCATTTATCTAAATGTGATGGTAGTCGCGGGCCCTTTAGATTACAATTTACTACTTGGGCACGACTATGTTTATGACATGGGAGCTATTGTTTCAACACTCTTTTGAGTTATTTGTTTCCCGCATGAAGGCAAAATTGTCACCATTGACCAGCTTTCATTTCCTGGTCCAAATATGGCTTCTAGTCAGCCATCTTCCTTGAATATTCCTTTTGTACCAATGGTATCATCCCCGCCACATGTTAATTATGTGGCAACACGTTCCATACCTACATCCACTGGTCATCAATTCAATGATGTTGTACATTATGTACTGGGAGCATTGGAACCAGATCTCTCTAATGGATTCCTTGCTATGGATCCCTTCTAGAGCATTGTTCTCCCATTTGATGAGAACCTATTGGAAGTCATGACCTCTTATGAGTCGTGATCAAGGAATATGTGGATAGTTCCTTGTCTTGTGTCAACCTCGTTAAAAAATGAAACCAAGGATATGAGGATAGTTCTTGGTCTTGTGTCAACCTCATTAAAAAATGAAACAAGGAGTATGAGCATAGTTCCTTGTCTTGTGTCAACCTCGTTAAAAAATGAAACAAGGAGTATGAGCATAGTTCCTTGTCTTGTGTCAAGCTCGTTAAAAAATGAAACAAGGAATATGAGAAGAGTTTTTTGTCTTGTGTCAAGCTCATTAAAAAATGAAACAAGGTACCTTGGAGCAAAGTTCCAATTTGAGTCTTTGACTAGATCTCATAAAATCCCAGTCGAGTCTTTCACTTGATCTCGTATATGAACCTTCATTCCATCCACCTCATAGCCATGAGTAGTCTACTTAGGTGAATGTAATGAATCTTTGGGGGCATGCACCTAGTGGTAAAGTTAAGTTTACCTGTAGATTATGTGAAGGGAATCACCCCATTCACCTTTTTCCCTATCTGGACAAAGCTAAAAAGGTGTTGGATAACTGTCATACTTCACCATAGTGACTTCCATCTGGTTACAAGAGACTCTCCCTTTCATCATGCTGGCGGCATGTAAACTAATCTCAAGCATAGTTCTTCATTTCAAGCTTGTGTAAAAATGAAACTGAATTCAATCATAGTTCTTTGTTTTAAGCTTGTGTAAAAATGAAACTGAGTCCAAGCATAATTTTTCATATCAAGCTTGTGTAAACATGAAACTGAATCCAAGCATAGTTCCCTATGGTTCAGGCTTGTGTAAAATGAACCCATTTCCATTTTTAACCCTCGTGATTTCCATTCTATCAGCATTTTTCGTCAAATGAGCCTTGGTTGTTTTCATCCCATCGCCACCATCCCTTTGGCCGATCATACACTTTCACTTGGTTGTTTCACCCTTTTTGAGTAACAGTTGCAATGAATGATCTTATTAGCTAGCCTCTTCACATAAATCAACATGTTTTGAGAAGTTCCAACAACACCAGAACCAGTTGCTATCCTACACACCACTCGTTCTTCAAAATGGAGTCCTCTTTAAGCTCTTTTCAGACTCTCTAAACATGAAAAGATTGTCAAGCGCTTGTCCTTTCTAGCTCATTAACAGATTGGAAATGACATCTCTCTTGTATTATTTTACACTTTTTTGGGCTTGAGAGATTAATTTATGAAAAATAACTCATGGAGTTTTCTTTTTGTCCCTTTTACTCTCTAAACATGAAAAGGACCGAGTTATATTTTTCGTTAAACTTGTTAAAACATCAAATAGCAATGGATTCACCCGAAGGGTGGAATTATACAACAAGCATATGTTATCCTCCTCAAGCTTAATAAAAATAAAGAGGTATTGGTTAGCAATGACTAGGGAAAATGGGAAAAAATGGAAAACCACTTTATGGTAGCAGGTCGCTCTTGAACATGACACTTTCACTTCATCACAGTGACTATTTGGGTTGGGTTATTAGCTTGATGGTTATCATACCGTTGATCTATCATACCATCCATCACTTTGTTTTGGGTCATTGCTACCAATTCATTTTAGTGTCGCCAACATGTTCAAGAGAAGTCAATCAGTCAAAATCCATCCTTTGCAATACCATAAACCTTCATATTCATGACCGCCATTCCTGAACCTTGTATCATCAGTGAAATTCCATCTCTAAAATCACTACACTTGTTTCATGTCGTTGGTGTGGGATACATCAAGGCCCTCCTGTGACAAGTCACTTCTTGTCGACATCAGCACATTATCCAATAAGTTGACTTAGAAACACCCTTCCAGTACCTTGAGGCTTGAATGCATCAATGGCAGTTTTCTCACTTTTGGCGATAGGTTGACATCAATGACCTTCGACCGAAAGACTTTGTATCATGTTCGACATCAAATCATCCATTCACACCATGCAGAATGTACTTCAGTACCTTGAGGATCATTATCATTATCGGTGATTTCTCTCGCATCTGTTAATAGCTTACATCATTGGCTGGTAATCAGATGGTGTCTTTCCACGTTCGACTTCAGATCACATATTCACATGGTTAGACTCATACTTGTGTGAATGATTGAATGAGATAGAAAACCCTGGATCTAGTTTCATCCATTTGGGCTGTGATTTCAGGATTTTCCCTATCTAGAAAGCTTTCATTATCCACCCCCACTGGTTGAACTCCCTCCCTCACATATAACTTAATGCCCTTTGGACTTCATAATACTAGAGCTAGATTTTAGCATGCCATGTCCTATGTGTTCCATGACTTGGTTCACCTGATCTATCTTATAAGAAAGATAAGCACAATCTCTCTAGTTAAGAAAGGAGAGAGAAGTAAGAAAGACACACCCGAACAAAACTACAGTGGAGGAAACAAGGACAGGGGTATGGGGTAGAAAGAAGTAGAAAGCAGAGGTGGGGGCACCTTATCTTGAATCCATACGATCATGGGTCTATATCTGTAGACGATTGTCTATGTACATGTAATGAGAGTTTATAAGTTGAGCATGGGTATGCCTTCCCTCAATGATTCATGTAAAAATCAAATATCATGGTATATGTATTGTAATTAATGCAAGTCACCTTCCACTTCGATACCTCCCCATCACATCGTAAAGCATTTCATTAGACATTGGTATTTTTCTGACTTCATGCTTTAGGGGGTAGCTGTTACAGATTCATTTGGGCGCATCAATCCCATCATTCAGATCAGTGTTTTAGGGCTCATCAAACCCTAATTTCAGTTGCTACATGCCCTAAACAAGTCACCTCTTTGAATGCCTCCTTCCCAGACAGTTTCATGACTTGAAGACATCCAGAAATAGCCTCTAGAGGGACCAGCGCAGGTAGGCCCCTGTAAGGGTGCGCTGTAGAGTAGTTAAGTCCATGCCAGGGTGCTCCGCAAAGCACTTAGGCTTCCTTTCACCTATGTTGGGTGAGATTGAGTGAAATTCACATAGGGTTTAGGGAATATTCTTATCTTTTGGAATCACCTAGAAGGTTCCCTCACTTATCAACTCCTATGAGCTCAAAAATGGATGAGGAATGAGTTAAGGTGCATCCTATACTCTCATCCATTCATCCATGGGAATAATTCTAAGTATGGAAGGCCATTCAATGCCACCATTTATGACAAAACATCCTTTATCTTCCTATAAATTGACCACTCATCTAAGTGTCAGGGGTTGGATTATGTTGAATTGTAAGGAGATAATGCTGCTGTGAGACTCGGCTTTGAAGCAAGTATTGTAATGCTACAAGTTTGTCATGCTTTTGATGTGATGTGGATGGGATCCAAGCTATAGGAATGGCTTTGAATCAGACACAAATGGTTGTAATTCCTTCTTCTATTCAATAAAGTGTTTGAACCTTTCTCCCATATTTTTGTATTGTTTTATAATGCTTATGTGTGAAATGTATATGATTCCATTCACTTATATTCAATAGATCTTTTGCTTTGATCAATTATTTGTTTTCTGTTGTGTTTACAAGTACTTCTCAAGCGTATTAAGTACAGGAAGGAGTGACGAGATAGATACAAAGGAGACGAGAGGAAAGTGGAATTACAAGTAGGGCTTCTCATATAAAACTTTTTAATGGTTGTGAGAATCTTTTGATATCCCAGATGGCCGGAATATGGTTTCTCATGAAACTCTCTCATTATAATCTTATTTAGATCAACATTATTTGGTATGTATTTTTTATTCTTGAATCTAATTACGCCATTACTTGTGAAATGATACTCCTCAGCCTCACCTTCTTATTGCAACTTTTCCTTCACTTACTAATATTTTACATCATGTTGTCTTGCATTTTTTACCCTTTCCATTAGGTCCACTTATTAAGAGCTTATAATTGTTATATGATTCAATTTAATCGTTCTACTGAGTGCATCAAAACCTTATTTTATTTGCCTTTCATATCCCTAATTTAAAATTCAAACTCACTATGTGTATCCATCCACCTAGCCTATCTTGAAATCACCTTAGGTTGGTTAAATAAATATTTGAGTCCACTACGGTCTGTCGTGACTGTGAATCTCTTGTGAAGGAGATAATTCCTCCACATATTCAATGCATGAATAATGGAAACTAATTCTAGATCATGAGTCACATAATTCACCTCATGCTCATTTAATTTATGTGACTCATACAAAACCACTTTACATTCCAACATCAAGACTCGACCAAGTCCTTCCTTAAAGGCCTCTATGTATACCAAAAAATATTTATCCAAGTCTACAATCCTCAACATGGGTGCATTAGTTATCAAGTGTTTCAACTACTTGAAGCTTGCTGCACATTCAATTGTCCACTCGAAATATTTTCCTTTCCTTTGCAAGGATGTAATGGGGTGGCCGATCTTGGAGAATTTTTTGATGAATCTCCTATAGTAGCATTCTTGTCCCATGAATGATCTGACCTCATTTATATTCTTCAATGTTGGACACTCCATGATGGCCTTTATATTTTCTAGATCAATTGATACCCCCTCCTTGCAGACAATATGCCATAAGTAATGTATCTGTGGTTGGAAGAATTCACATTTGCTAAGATTTTCATAAAGCTTGTGTTCTCTTAGAAATTGTAATACAGTAGTTAGGTTTTTTACATGCTCTTTTTCATTTCTTGAATACACTAATATGTCATCAACAAAAACAATGACACATTTTTCCAAATAAGGACACAACACACTATTCATTAGACACATGAATGTATCTTGTTTGGAAAGTAATTTTATGAATATATTCTTCTTTGATATGCACTTGATGATATCCGGACTTCAAATCAATCTTGGAGAAGATTGTTGCTCCTCTTAATTGATCAAATATATCATGAATCTATGGTAACAAATATCGATTCTTAATGATTACTTTTTTTAACTATTTGTAATCAATTCAGAGTTGAAGCGTCCCATCCTCCTTCTTCACAAATAATATTGGATCTCCCCAAGGTGAAACACTTGTCCATATGTATCATTTATCAATCATCTCTTTTAGCTGCAATTTTAACTCAAATGGCTTTAGTCAACTCATCCGGTATGGTGCTTTGGATGTTGGTGCTACCCATAAAACCAATTAAATAGAGAAATCAATTTCCCTATGGGGAGCAAACCTAGTTATATCTATGGGAATTACATCCTCGTATTGCTACAACACTGGACATTTTTTCAGTATTTTGATTTCTCCTTTCCCAACATTGTCGTTAGCTTCCTTATCTTTAGTTATTTGCACAAAAAATAATTTACATCCATTCTGGAAATTGCATTTATCTTTCATTTTAATGATTAGTCTGACTAATATTTGTTTCCACTTGCCTTGTAATGTTTGTCTTTCCCCAACATCATCTAAGCATTCAATTGTTTTTTCAAAACAATCCACTTTGGTTGTGTGCATGTACAACCAGTCCATCCAAAATAATATGTTATACTCACCTAATGAAAGCAAGTTTAAATCTGTTATTGTAGGTATTCCACTAAGTTCAAATACACACTATTTCGCCCAGTGACTAATTTTCCTCTTTATTCCCATTTCCAATTGAACCGACCATGGTTCTGTGTACCATTCCTTAGTAAATTACATCTTTCCACAACTTGTGGGCTAGCATAGTTGTAATAATAACCGAGGTCAATTAAAATGGAAATAAATTGATCACACAACTTACCTTCCATCTAAATGATGGATACTTGGTGGTCTGCCTTCCGATTGTCCACAACTTCTTAAATTATGGGCAAGCTTTGAGCCATTTCCCCCCACTATGCAGGGTTCCTAGGCACTATAAATATTAGGCCTTGTGTTCCTTTGATGTGGGAAGTCCCTTTTACAGTGGTTTTCAACACACATACAACATTTCATTTGCTCCTTTGTCTCAGTTGTGCATTTTTCTAATGTCTACTGGTGCACATTACCTTTGGAAATTAGACTACTTTTTGGCTGAAAACAGATTTACTTTGGATGGGAGTGTACCTTCCTTTATTTCCATGGTTTTCTTAGGACATTTATTTTTATTTCCAACATTTCCCTTTACTCTCTAGTTATTTTTATCTTGGGCCCTCGCTTTGCTTGGTCATAGCAATGTTTCAATTTCTTAATGGCATCATTTAGGGTATGAGGTTCTAGCAGTTAAATTCATTCTTTTAACATCATCGGAAACCCATTAATGAACCATTGAATCTTGTCCTTCTCATCTCTAAGATACGACGCATATCTTAACCATCCTAGAAAATTGGTGACATACTCATCAACCATCATTTATCGCATATTGAACTCATATAATTCTTTTGCTTTGTTGTCATAGTATCGCTCTAATAAATACTGATTTCTTAAGAGCTTCTCAATATCACACCAAGTGAGCTTCCCTTTAGTGATACCTATGACATTTTTTAGATCTCCACACCATATGTATGCTTTTCCTTTCAAGTTGTAGGTGGAAATATTGGATTTCATGTTTTTAGAATAATCATGGATCATGAAGAATTTCTTCATACCCAACATCCAAACTTCTGCACTTTCAACCTTCCTCATGTCTCCATCAAATGTGGGAGGCTTGGATTTCTTAAATTCCTCGACCATATAACAATTTTCTTTCCTTTTCTGATGATGTTGGTGATGTTGGTGCCTCTTGGTAGTAGAGCTAGAATATCTACCAGATTGGTACACATAAGTGCTAGTTCTTCCTCCTAAGTTACTTAGGGGTACACTTCCCTTCACCTTGTCTTCACTCCCCCACCTATGTCACTTCTTGGACCTCCTACCATATTCTCCTTTTTTTTTCTCTTCTAATTTTTGAAGGCTTTTCTTACCTCTACGACTAGTTCTCAACTCATGTTGCTTATGTCTTTGTAAGTACAAGAGGATTTGCAATATGATTGTATTGATTCCAAATTTCTTCTCCTGAGCTCTTAGCAATCTTTCATTGTATTCCTTAAAAATTATGACCTAAACCCTTAGAATCCTCAAGGTATTCATCCAAGCAGGAGATTTTATCCCTCCCCCTTGGCCAACTTATCTTTCTTCTTCATTTTTCCTTACTCCTTCATGCCTATGAGATTTGTAGTCATAACTATATTCTGCCATCTTGTTGATAATTTCTTGGTCATTAGGATTTATAGTGTACCACCCTTTTTTATTCTGGGTGATCCTCATTTGATGTTATCTTACATTATGTGCTTCCATTCACACATAATTGTTAGGCACGGTCATATAAGTAAACGAAAAAATTCATTTCCATGATCCTGCTTTTGTATAATTGATGTGGCAAACCTTGGCTATAACAAAGAATCCATATCAGTATACTAATTTTATTCAATCATCAAATTATTGATACACAGGCCTACATAGTCCACAAAACGTACATTTGTCAACATAGACATTAGCTCATCAATCACAATGAAATATGTCAATTGTTAGTCCATGCTACATAGGTAGATCACATAGTAACTATGTAAGTCAAATAATCATAGATCGACTTTTAACACCTAAACATCTATTTAGTTAATTTCTAAAAACTCAATATGAAACCATTTGTAGAAATCATGCCTTCATTTTCCCATGATAAAGCCCATCCATTCCACGTGTTGAACTCGGATGCTCTGAAACTACTCTATAACAACTCCCTCCTAGTCCTCATCATAACCCCAATTAAGAGGGGGTGGTTACTATGCTAAACCATGATCCAAGGTGTCGTTATGGAAATGGGGTCCCAAATTTTCAATTTTTTAGACTCAATTGAAGCATTATTTTGGCATTTCCATTGTGTTCGTCTTATCAATATGATTTTGGTGATAGAGAATTTTCCTTCAATCTGACCTCTAGATCGAATATGTGACCATTAAAATCTGGTGAATTAGGGGACACCACATCATTGTCTTGGCCACATGGCCATAGCCCCCTGGCTAACGCCTAATGCCACATGGAAATTAGTTACTAGTTGTCGAACCATTCATGGGTTTGGGTCCCACACCTCACACTATGTAATAAAATGCAACCTATATGGATATAAATATATGGTTCCTCCAACCAATGATATGATTTGTTAATTTTCGACATTCTTATGTCTCCCAGGTTCCATTACCCTACCAAGAAAATTGTGTGTGCTTGAAGCTTGTTGTAGGGTTGACCCTTCTGGGCTGACCCATTATGGGTATGCTCATTTGCATCAATGACTTGGAAGCCAGGCTCACATGTCTTCCACAAAAACTCGAGCTTACATCACCCCACTCGGTTTGTTGTTCATGGCTCTCTATACTCCCAAGGAGTTACCCTTTGGGATTTCCTACTCATGCGAGCCCTTATCCCGATACTTTCAATGCCTTTTGATTGGTTCTCACTAGCATTAAGCTAATGGTCATGCCAACCTAGCTCGGCCTTTGTTATCCCATCTCTTCCCTTTTGCACAATTGTCTAAGGGCTTCTAGGATGCGACACCTCTGGTCTTACATCATCTTGGGCCCTCTCCCAAACATTGATCGCCTCCATCACTCAATTTTAGATGCATGTTCCATTATTGTTGCAATATTTGGCCTATGCAGTCTTGTGGCTAGTGTTCTACCTTGAAGCCAGTCCTTACTCAACGTTATAAAATTTTGTCACGGCCATAGAGAGGTTAATGTTAATGGAATGAAATATGGCTTCTACCTAAGCTATTTACAAAGGATTTACACCCCTGACATGGCCATGCTGGCTATACATGAAACTTGTGTCATTGATGTTATATATATGTTCTTGAATCCAGTGGTTTTCACAGGGATTCACCCCTTTCCCTATACATAATGAATAACATGACTAAGTGTGATTTCACCACATTGTGTTGAACCTGGTGGTTTCATAAGAGGTTCTGCCACTTTAATTATCGCCACAATGGGTTAAAGGAAGTGCTTTAGTACCCTTTACCAAACTCGAAAGACTTAGTCAATATCCTCAATTACAACTTAAGCTCACAACCATGCTACTAACATTCTTACACATAGCATACATTCAATGTTGACACAGTGTATGTTAATCACCAATTCCATCAATCTATTAGGAATACACAAAGGCTTAATCAACCCTTTGATAGGAAATCACTATATTTCATATCTACACCACATGTAGAGAGCTTCAAAAATTCCTTTAAGCAATTATACAAGGGTTTGAGTGTCCAAAACACCCAATCCTCTTAACAAATGATCCCTGCACTCACATGCATGTATTTACCTACATAACTTTGCATGAAGGAACCTAAGTACCAATGCATACAATAAGAACCATCCATCGGAACTTTTTAGCCTTCACGCTCGAGAAATCAAACCATCCCTCATGCATTAACATTAAGTAAAAAAATTTCATTTAAATTCATGTAAGGAGGCATTTGGCGTGGAACCAGAGTACTAAAGAAACATGCTTCAAAACTTTAAATCTTTCAAGCACAAGAAGATCAACTATTTTTCTTATAAACAAAATCAAGATGAGCATTTATATTCAAATCCCCTACCTGGGATCATTGATGTAAAGCCACAGTTACGAGTAACATGCATCAAACACCATTTCCTCTCTATTACAATAAACCATGAACCAATCATACACAAGTGTAACTCAATTTGATAGTCCCAAGAGAATTCAAAAACAAGGAATGTATCACTAAGTTTTTGAAGAGGAACCTCATATAAAACACCAAGTCAATAAGAACAAAAGGAGAGGAAATACTCCATATTCCACATTGCAACAACACCATGCAATGCAAGCTTGAAATCAACTTTATTACAATAAGAAAGAAGAAATATCATGCTAAATAATTTAATGCTTAGCCATTATTCTCAAACGCTATCACATCACCTTTAAAACAATAACACAACACACCAGTAAATTATGTAAATAAGAGTTACACAACCATGTCTCATGTACTAATGAAAGCATTTCAAACTAGAAATACAAGGCTCATTCATTAACATAGGCAATACATGAGAAACACTTATCTTATGAGTTATGGGCAACTAAGTTTGAGAATATGATTCTCCACCTAACCATAGATAGTTGCAGCTAGTCCTAACTTGTAGCTATCACCCCTAAGCTAGGTTCCAGAGACTGAGGGTATTTTTCTTAAAGGATTGAACACAATATTTGTTTACTTCATGGACTCTAGAGGCCTCTCCACCTACACACTACCACTAAGTTGCAAGCAACAAAAGCACATGGAATTTATATACTCAGTGTCTCCACCCAACTTGGAGACTCCATAACATAATAAAATAAAACATATGACACGGAAGCCATCTAGAAATTCCCCAGGACTTTTTCCTGGAATAATTCCTCCACTTCAGCCCTTCGGGATTTGCTGAGAATCAACATCTCCACCCTCTTCCTACTGGGGACTCAAGAGGAAATTTTTTCCTCACTTGGAAGTGATTTCCTCCCTAACTCCTTTCCAACTGAAGGTGGCATCTTCTCTTATTGTTGCTCTCTTTCTCGGTTGATTCTGATGTGTTTTCTCTACTCTTTCTCTACTCATAGTGGTGCTCCACCCCCATATGCCTCTCAATATTTTCTTCATTTTTGATGTGTTATCTATCTCCCTATTTTATCAATACCATCCTCTGTATTGCATTTCCCTCCTTGTTTCTCTCCCGCTCCCTGCGTAGATCCCATACTAACTAAATGCTCGTCCTCTTTCCATGTCCCAATATCTCAAGGCAAGTATGGGTGTCATCCATTTTTGTAGCTCCATAAATTTAGAGGAGCACCAGACCATTAAAGGACAACAACCAGCCTTCAATGGCTATAACATAACTCAAATTTTTCCTACAACAAGAAAACTAAGCATCCCAAGAAATTTCCCTTCTTAGTCTTTGGAATCCATGTCCCTTAACTTAGCCCATAATTATTTTATGAGAATATTTACATTGAAATAATGAGGTTAAGCAAAGTGGGTTGTTACAACTGGAAATCCCATTGATGATACCTCTTGCTTTGTCCCTAGTTTTGCAGCCACGCTTCACTAACAAGCAACCATTAATTCATTGGATCCATAGGTAGCCTATATTCCTATTTTTCCTCTGGGAGTATGTTGGCCCTCTATTTGTTTATCCCATCTGTCATCAGTTTCCTATCTACACATACCTTGGATATCCTGCAGAAAGAGTTATACACCTAGTTCAAACATATGTAAGGTGATGTTGGTGACTTAAATATGCCAAATGCATTTAGAGACCCTTTTCATTCATAGGCTTATCCCTATAATTGTGTTGCTCTCTAACGTGTTCAGAAACTAGTGATACCACTAGACCTTTGGTGCCGTCATTGTTCATAGGTTCAACCTTGTAACTTAGTCGCTATCTAACATGTTCAAAAATTGTTGTTACCACTAGATTTATGGTGCAGTCACAACTTATTTTGTTAACCATTCCTTTTAAACCCTATTAATAAGAAGCATTCAAAGATTGAATTTGGGTTGGGGTTTGTATGTCAGGTAGCAAACTTTTACTACCATATTTTGTTGAGAAATCTCAGAATCCCTGAAGGTAAAGGAGGGTAGGATTAAGCCTCGCCTCGAGGTACTCAAATCTTGAAGAGTAGTGCAACCTTTAAAGATTTCTCCTAGTTCGAGTTAAGCCTTTAGCTAGTCCACATTAATTTCGCTAACAAGTATGTGAATGCAGAATTGATGCAATAAAAAACAATAGAAAATATAGTGGTAAGCCTATTCATCTTGACATGATAGTATATTTAATCTTGGATTGTATGAAACTTCGCCATATATTTCTTGGGGAGACTAGAATCCTTCATAATCTCTCAAAAGTATATGTGATCTAAAATAATTTAAATGTTGTAATTTGGCTGGAGGGTGGAGGGTGTCAACTCTCTAGAGACTCAGTTCTAGCCATGAAATACCTAAGAAAGTCCCTCACTCATGTTCTGGAATTCATCTTGAGGGTGTTTGGGCTACAAGAGACAGCATCGTGCAGCCCAATCTATGGTTGGTTGGAGAGTTATAGTTCTTGAATCAGTTTCCTATTCTTAATTTGAGATAAGTATTTCTCATGTTGATTTGTATAATGAATTTGAGGTTATGCATGTTATGATCGTTTACATGGTTGGGGATACTAATACATTGCTTGAATAATGAGGAATGTGATGGAATTCATAGTTGAAGAGATACCTAAACATAAAATACTCACAACATTATTCATAAAGATGTAAATGGTACAAACATCTTGATAACATAAGAGGTAATTGGAGGAGCTTGCATATTGACATAGACTAGGACTTTGGTGATTTTCTACTTCCTTCACCGACCGGTTTTTTTATGTTTCATCTTTGAGGGGATTCGACAGTTGGAACCCTAGAAACCACGACCCCTTCTTCCTATTTGTGGCTAGTGCTTGGCTTCAAAGTTTTTTTACTAGGTGCAATCATCTATTCGCTTGTTGTTGTCGTATGCTACTCTCTGGTGTGGTTCATTTTGGGGTTTTTTATTTTGTTGTTTTTCTTGCTAGGGTGCATATGGGGATTTGAGGGAGAAAGCATGTTTTGTGGTCGTATCTTACTAAAAATTCCCTCGTTTCATGCCTCTTTTCATGTTGGTATTTATTTTTCATGGTCATTCGGTGATCCTCTGTGTCATTTCCTACCTGGGTGATTTTACTGTGGGTTTTTATTACGCGACTGCCGATTTTTCATGGAGGCATCTAGGCTTGTTTTATTGGGTCTTACTGGGTGGTTTGTGCCCAGTTGACATTTATGGATGTTGGTTCAAGGCTATATTTTTGGTGCACCCTTTTGGGTTTTTATTTTTTGGCTTGTGTGCCCATTTTTTTTTCTTGGTCGGAATTTTGGCTACTTTACCACACATACTAGCCTCATGTGGGATCAGTGCAGATTCTAGGGAATGCACTTCAGGTTCATATACAAAATGTGTTTTTTTTTGAGTTTATGCATAAGAATAGTTTTTTTTAAGGAAAAAAAACATAATAGGTCATTATGATTTTTTTTTTTTAATTACCTATATTTAACTCTTCAGTAGTTAGACACACATTTTTTCAAGGCTTATGAAGCATGTCTTAAATGCCTCGAAGAGGAGTCCCCAAACAATCTTAGTGAGGTAAATTTTCTTCAAGAAAAGCAAAAAGTGTGTTGCATAAATAACAAACCTATATTTTATTTGTGTCTCTAGAGAGGTTGACATGAATTTGCATGCAAATATCTTTTTATGTTGCTCATTTAAGATGAAATAGTTTGAAAGTTTAAATTATGTATATAACAGTATGGTCTACCCTGCAACCACTATGAAGCTTGTTTTTTTTTCTCTATTGAAAATATCATTGTAATTCATTCATTTATTCATATTAAAGACAAATATTTATTTTGATGATATGGAAGTTTCATTTTTAATTAATGTTGAATGTTTAATAACAAGAAAATAAATTAAAAGTAGCAATAGAGTAAATTGAAAAATAGTGCATGGATTTTAGACATCAACTTCAGGAACTGGAACTAAAGTAAAAAGAATTTGAAGAATGAGAAGAGAGGTAATATTCCTCTAACCCTATTTATCTACTTGACACCAATGCTCAGGAATTTTTCCTTCGACCACATTAGTTTCTTGCACTTTCCAAGTCTCTTTTATGTTTTATTGCTAATAGTAATTGTAATGGAGACCCACATGTGAAGGTAAAATTTGTATGAGACAATAATTTTATTTTCATTAATGTTTCAAATATTATAGAGAATTGCAGGTGAATTATATTTGAAAGATCATTCCTACATCTTATGCTTTGTTAACTAGCTGACATTTTACAAAGTGTAGGAAAATGCATCTCCTTTTCAAACACTTGGACCTATATTTGAAAACTAGCTTACTCATAGGTTAATTGGAAAATTTAGTTTGGGCCATATCATAGCTATCTTGCACTGCTACAATTCAATAATTAATACTGTGATTTGTTTTTGGTAGTGTCTTTGGTGATTTTATGGATTAGATTCCTTCTTAGAATAAGAAGGTGATTCTTCTTGGAATGGGAAGGTGACTCTTGGGATTTGGTTTTAAGAAGTATTTCTAGTCATGATATGATTTCTATTCAAATCAAAAACCAAAAACATAACCATTCTCAAGTGTGGAGCCTGATTATCTTCTTGATTCAAAGGCCTCAGCCTTGTTGGACCCAGGTTTCTAAACAAGGTGAAAACATCACTCATATTATAGCTGCTATGGGGGTATAGTGGGGGTGATGGCTACTTTTAAAGACCCTCTCCCTGGTGGGGGTTTGGGGGAAACACCCCTGAAGCTAAAAATAGATGAAAAAATACCTTGGAAAATATTGTAATTTTGTAGTCAATCTTGGTCATCCAATAGGCAAATGATATTATGGTAGAAGTTATGCTAATATAGGGATTTTTCCCTATAAGGAAACCCTTAGTTTATATAAGGGAATTTTATTGTGGTTGTGTATGATTATTCTAAGAGATAGATAGAGAGGAGGTTGTGTGATAGTGGAGAGGAAATTACAGCGGATCCGTTGTCGGTTGTATCTCTTTATTTTGCTAGATAATATAAAAGGAAGGACTGACTATTTCTCTGTGGATGTAGCCCAAATTGGGTGAACCACATATATTTGTGTCTCTCTTCTTTTATGTGTTTCTGTATTTGTGTTTCCACAATATTTTTTGTATTTCATTGCTTCATTAATCAATTTCTAACAAACAACTTCCTAGAGTGTTGGCCTTCATGTAGTAAAAACCAATATCTAGGTGAATAGGTAGCTCCATGCAAATACCCCATATGCCATATCTCATAAGCCCTCTGATACTAAAAAATTAGAGTGTTAGGGGTAAATTGTTCATTGTGGTTGGTTATAAGTGGTTGAGTTTGACACATAACTTGTTCATTATGAATTTCTTTATTTCTTAAATGTGTTAATAATTTTCTAGCAACAATGCGCACCTCTTAAGTTTATGATTCTGAAACTAATTGACAATTGTGTCCAAAGTTTGTCACCTTATGAAAATTAGACCACTTACATTATAAATGGTTCATACCTATGGGAAAGTAGCAATGTATTGATGTATTGTGTAGATATACCGAAGAAATAATAAGAAAAATTAATGGAGTAGTATCCTTCATTCAATCATACCATGGAACAAATATCCCTCATGGGATGAAGCATTTCCTTCAAGATGGATTCTTAGTCAAGGTCAAATATTTCTATATACGATGTCTAGAGTCCTTAAAGAGATGAGATACTTTTCTCAAACCTCCTAAAGATGCACCTCCAAATCTGCATGTAAAGAAACACAAAAAAGGTTAATAACAAAACTATCTTATTTGGTTGATATGACTGTTGGATGTTGCCTTATTATTGTATCTTATACTTAAACATTGAAATATATTATTAACATTAAATACTTACAATAGATCTAGAACCCAAAATATATGATTCCATATAAGCTATGTCAATATTGCTCACTATTCAAGATCAGGAGATCCTGAGGATTTCACAATATAAAATCTGATCATATGATAAAACAAGAGTATTCGAACTGATATTCTGCTTCCTTCTCTGCCCTAGATGTCGTGGCTTTTCCAATTTATGGCCTCATGTTGTCCTACCAACTAAACAACTTTTGCCCAATCGCATCTCTGCATACAAAGATAGCAAAGAATCAATTTTTCATACTAAATTCGCCTATTCTATCACCAAATAGTTTCTTCCAAGTTTGACTGATATTTTCCTCATTTTATTCTATAAACGGAGATAATATTATAAGGATGAATGATAAATGAAGCATTAAATGAAGAGAAATCATACCTTTTTCTTGTCCCAACATACTCCCCAGCTTACCTTATTGCACATCCTCATGCAAGAGTATAGTTTAGATGCAATTGCGTGAGGGAATAAGTAGGGTATACTTCTTCCCTGTAATTCCTAAAACCATTCTTTTTCTTGAGGACATCAAAAGGCTGGGTTACCTCATGATATTTTAAGTTATAATCACTATGGTATTGATCAAGAGGGTACCATATCATTGGGATCATGTAGCAGCATCCTATCCAATCTGGTCCTATTGTTAAAATCATATTTCTATATTTGAAAAAATGGGAAGAGGAAGCTTGGAAGTTACAGTATCCGAACGGCTCTCGGCTCCTCACAGTGTTACTAGAAACTTCCCATCTTTGCTTTGATGCAACCAAGGCTTCTTCTTTAATATCCTAGAAGTATTCCTTTCCGGCCTGAATGATATCAGTATGGATTGGCCCCAATTTGCCTATGACACTGTTTTTCTTTATAAAATGCTTATGCCAGAGAGATATGAGTAGTGGTTGTGTAGGTTCTCCTTTGACCCATAAGTCAATGCCATACTCACGCCTTTTGAATGTGTTGTAAGCCTTTGCCCATTTTAGTTGATTAGCAGCAAAGGAAAGGAACGCCTGAAATTGAATGTCCCCTATGAAACGGACAGGGTGGCTATCCCTGTCATCCTATAAAACAAAATTACGCATATGGAGCTCACAAAGGAGGTGCTGAACCTTCTCATCATGTTCTCTGAAACACTTAATAAAATCAGGAGTGGTTTTAATTTCTGCCAGTTTACCAGCCTTAACAACCTTAAATTTTAACAGGAGATATCTCTCCATAAGAAATAAAGCATAATTACTGAGGGAGCTCAACAAGATAGAGTCTCTGAATAGAGAGAACATACAATCTCCATTTATTCTCTGGCTTTCTGCAATTGACCCTCTAAATTTTCAAACTTCTTTTACTCAGCCTTGTATTGAGAAAATGTCTCATCTTCCATCTTGGTAAGTGCCTCGAAATTCTTCTTTAGCCCTTAGCGTTCATTAAAAGGGACCACCTTTTCCTTGTGTTGAGCTAGCTCTTAGTGAACTATTAAAAGCTCATCTCTAATTTTCTAATAACAAATTCTATAACCAAGGGGGTGTAAAGAGGTGTTTCATCTGTTTGGAAATTCTGCATCTTGGGTATCCTCAGGGTCAGTCTGCATAACAACTTTAGTTGCTTCTACAATTATAGCTTGAACATTTTCTTCAATATTGGTCTGGACAGCAGTGTCCGCAGTGGGGTAGGTCATTTGAGTTCCCTGTGAAAAGATACAAGGCTCCTCGATTTGTATGGCAATATCTTCTCTGATAGCTGGCTCAGTCTGGGTTTATTTTGGGCAATCCTTAAGAAACTTTGTCTGAGTCTCAGCATCCTTCACAGAACATTGTTCTGTTTGTGTCCCTACATTCTTCATTTCTGCTTTCAATTTCCTTGTTTTGGTTGCTTCTTTTAGCTAGTATTTCAACTACCTATTTACCTGCTTCTGTTTTTTGTATTTTATAAGCACCCTTTTAAGCTTAGCTTTGTAGGGATCCTCTACTCTAGGGCTTCCATCTGGGTCTGCGTTACCTTCTGCTACTTGTACAGGCTGCATTATGTTATCATCAGGAATGTTCCCAATTGGAACTGTGTTTTTTGGTGGGATTTCTCCTTCCAACTCATAATTATTATTCATTTCATGTTCAGGATATCCAATGAAATGGTATCTCTTGAATAGTCATCATTTTCGTGGTCTTCTTCTTGGTAGGCCTTGTCCACAGGGGAATTTGAAAAGGGAATATCACTTGGTTGATCAGCATCCTTCAAGTTTTCACCTTCAGGGTTTCTTTCTGCTTGGGTTTCTTTGTGTTCCTTGGCTTCGAGGGGTGTTTCCATATCAAGAATTAACTCTCTCTACTCCTCAATGGCATCAGTGCATGGTTGGGTTTGTTCATGACTGGAATTGTTAGCAGGCACCGAGCGATTAGGGGTACAGTTCTGTTCTTCAGTGTTCCCTGCCTTCGGTAAACATTCCCATGCTCCCTAAAACCCTTGCCACTTCCTCCTCATAGTCCTGCAAATGAGGTTATTGAGGACTAAGAGGAGGTGTACGGGATGGTCCAGCTTCTTCTACTTGGATTGGAATGCACCGTTGGGCTTTTACTCTCACCGTGCATCTACACTAGTTGATTCTAGGGGTGCAGTGGGGCTCTTTTGTTTTAATATTTTCTTTGCGCCTGGGATTCTTAGCCCTTGCTGCTCTATTTCCTCATTTTCTGGTGGTGGAGCCAAGGTAGGATTTATGATACTGCCCCATGTTAATTGTTGTTGTGCCAATATATTTGTGATGATTAACTTAATTAACCCATGATGGCTGACTACACTATGTGGGTCCTTGGATGTCCTTACCCATCGGGCAACATCGTGTAATAGGGAATTTAAATAAAATGGTAAATTAACTGAAATTATTTGCTTTAAAATGGCTAGGAGTTTCAGTTGTCTATGCTTTACCACGTCATGCCAGCCGTCATAGGTGATATATCTTTGGACGATGACCGCCAACTCTTTCCATGGTTGCTGCAACACCAAAGGATGAATTCCTTTCCCTGTTCATATCAGCCGCTCACCTGGGTCCTGGAAGGTTTCAATTGCATTGTATAAAAGGACACATTTGTCTGCCCATTTCACCCCTTTTGCCAGAAGTCAGGTGACTTTGGCCAGGACTTATTGCAAAACTACCATGTTTATGCCTTTGACCACTGTACTACTATTCTACAGATTTTGCAAAAAATCCATTGTTAGCTCTTCATGGAATCCCTGAAATCTGTTTAAGTACTACAACCAGCCCACGCATTCAAGGATTTCGTGGGTTTGATCCGACACCATCAGTACTGGAGGCTCACTGTGAATTTCTCTTCTACCCATAGCTGTTGCAATTGAGTTGGTTCTTCTGTATACAATTGTGTTTTACCCCTGTAATGCAACACAACAACAATGTATATCACAGCAATTCTAAAGGAAATGACGCTACTTGGATAATTATTATCATTTTTAGTTAAGTCGTCCATCCTGTCAGCCATACTTAATGCAAAATCTTATGTTTGCATGCTCGCCATAATGGTTTCCATTCTTCGACCAATCAGAATTTTTTGCTAATTATTACACATTCCTGCACATCATGAAATTCGTACTTTGGAGGCAATCCAAATGATTTCCACACATTTATCCATAACTAGAGTATGTGCCATCCATACGCATGTCATCCCCCCCCTTTGACGAGAAAAGGGCATCCACGTCCTTTCAGCACACGAAAAATAGGCAAATAAACTAATGCAAAATAAATGTGGCAACTAATCTAAAAAGCACAACACGCAAATCAATAAAGAATTTAAGCGACATGCACCATTAGACATGGATTGGCCAAAATAAAAACAACAATATCAAGTCATTATGTCAAATATTTTACCATGAGCGGAATTAATCACATCAGCATAATCAACAGTTTATGTTTAATAACTGTCATTTAATGTGCAGACATATGGAATATGATAAATAAAAATAAAAATTACCATGCTATGCAGCTTGTAAAAGTGCTACCAAATGGAAATTTTCATTAGAAATAGAGTCATAGGTGATAAGAGGTAGATGTCATATGGCAATATAAGATAATACTTCAATACCACAATAGAGCCACTACTACCAGCAAGCATTCATAGCCTCGACAAGGTTGCTAATTAACCCTTCCAAATGGGCCAGAGTCCTTTTTACAGTGTAAATTTTTTCTTTCTTTTGTCACAAAGAGACCACTATTCTAGCATGGTGACAAGATAACCATAGTTCCTCTCGCCAAGGTGTAACAGAGATGATCAGGCTGACTCGTGATGAGACCCCCTGTTCTTCTGAAAAGTTAATTATCAAGAAGATCACTACCTTGGTTTGGTAGCCAAATTGGAATGTCTCCTGTTACATTCTTATGATCATGGTAGGCTGGCTCATGATGAGACCCCCTATCCTCTTTGGACAATGTTTTAAGCATTTTTCTATTTTATTTTGCTTTTGCAATTTTTCTTGTAAAAAAGGGAGGCTCATTTGCTCCTTAAGAGTCAGGGATGGTGTAAGAAGTAAGAAGATGCCAATGGAAGTATTATACTCTTATCCCTTAACATTATATCGATGAGTTTTATCCATTTGAAAGTATAAACATAAGCCAACATGGATTAAAGGTAATGAATCATTTCATGATGTGTCCAAAAGAAAAGATGTTCAGACAACCATTATAAAGATACACCATATTAGCTTGATGAATAAAGATAACCAACAAAAGGGTTTTAGAAGTTATAATGACATTGTTATTACCATTTATCTTTAGAAGAGGCAAAAATGCACATGGTGCTTATTTTCAATACAAAAGAAGAAGATCATGGTATAGTGATCAAGAGAAAAATGATAAAAAATAAAAAATTAGCTTATAAAAGGAGTGGTTCAATCAGCAAAATAAAAAATAAAAAAACAAGGTGTTTTTCATTTGATAGAATGACAATCGTTCAATCATTTGCATACCAAAATCAATCAAAAACGAAATTATTGTTCAATCAATTGAACGACAGTCGTCCAGTTGTTCAAACAACGGAGTTGAAATTAAAAATGAAATGTGATGTTCAATCAACTGAACGGTAGTCGTTCAATGGTTTGAACAGTAAAAACAAATAAGGAAAAATGTGATGTTCAATCAATTGAACGACAAGAATTCAATACTTTTAATAGCGAAAACAATTGAGAAAAAAAAAATGATGTACAATCAATTGAACAATAGTCGTTCAATAGTTTGAACAACAAAAACAAATAAGAAAAACAGTATTGTTCAATGAAGTGAATGACAATTGTTCAATAAATTGAACAACAAAAACCAATGAGTTAAAAATATGTCGTTCAATCAATTGAATGGCGGTCGTGAGAATGCAAAGGAAAATGTGTTGTTCAATCAATTGAATGGAAAACATTCAATTATTTGAACAGAGAAAAACCAAAAAAGAAAAATGTCTTGTTCAATCAATTGAACAACAAATGTTCAATTGTTTGAATAGCAAAAAACGAAAAACAAAAAATGTGTTGTTCAATCAATTGAGTGGCAAACATTCAATTATTTGAATAGCGAAAACAACAAAGAAAAATGTGATGTTCAATCAATTGAATGGAAAACATTCGCTTGTTTGAACAACGAAAAAAGAAAAAGAAAAAATGTGTTTTCAATCAATTGAAAGATAAACGTTCAATTGTGTAAACAGTGAAAACAACAAAGAAAAATGTGTTGTTAAATCAATTGAACAGCAAACATTCGCTTGTTTGAACAACAAAAAATGAAAAAGAAAAAATGTGTTGTTCAATCAATTGAATGGCATACATTCACTTGTGTGAATAGTGAAAACAACAAAGAAAATATGTTGTTCAATCAATTGAATGGCAAACATTCACTTGTTTGAACAACGAAAAATGAAAAAGAAAAAAAGTGTTGTTCAATCAATTGAACAACAAACGTTCAATTGTGTGAACAGTGAAAACAACAAAGAAAATTGTGTTGTTCAATCAATTGAACTCCAAACGTTCGCTTGTTTGAATAGAGAAAAATGAAAAAGAAAACATGTGCTATTCAATCAATTGAATGGAAAACGTTCAATTGTGTGTACAGCGAAAACAACAAAGAAAAATGTGTTGTTCAATCAATTGAATGGAAAAATGTTCAGTTGTTTGAACAACAAAATACAACAAAATAAAACTGCGATGTTCAATCAATTGAACGACAAATGTTCAATTGTTTGAATAGCGAGTTACAGAAATAAAATAGATATGATGTTTAATCAATTGAACAACAAGTGCTCAATTGTTTGAACATCAAAAACAAAATTAAAAAAATCCATATTTACATGGTAATGCCTACAAAGGTATTTACATTATTTACAATTTTTCAAGCAATTTCAATTTTTTAAAGAAAAATTTGTTGAGTTATCATTCCCTGCAGCTAGAATTTTCATGGAGGGGTCCTTGTGTACCTCCTTGCATAAAGATTCTTGTTGAAATGTGGCAACAAGAATATTCTGATTTTAATTTTTCCTTGAATTAAAATTCAAATTTATTCTCACCAACTGCTTGAAAAATAATTAATTAATTCATCTTGAGTTAATTAGTTGGATAAATTCAAGTTAGAAGTATTTGTGAAGCCATGCAATAGTTATCCCTTAAATTAAGGAGATAATATTGAGTTGTATTTGAGTTGTAATTAGTTATCTCAGTTTACTGAGTTAATTCCAGTTAAATTAGTTCCAAACTGTTTGAGGAACTAATTGTGAGTTCAGTCAATTAATGCATGCATGCATCCAACTAGTGTACTCCAGATAACTGAAGATTCTCTCATCAATAACTCATGCATGTATATTCTGAGAAAGACCTAGTTGAGATCAAAGATAGGGATAGTGTACTATCAGTTGCACGAGTTTTCCTATAAACAAACCTCATGCATGCAGAAGGAATTCATTCGTTGAGTATTGCGTAGTTTTACAGGGTGTGAGATCAGTGTGAGTGATTAGTGTTACACTTGGTAACAATAGGATCACCCAGGAGAAACAGTGCAAGGAAATAGGAGCTTGGAGGGTAGAGGAGAAGGCTTATGAGCAGTCTATTTTTTCTGTGAGCATCTGTGAGGGATTTTACTAAGAGCTGGCTAGTTGTGAGAGCTAAGGCTTTGTGTAATCCTGATATATTTCCACTTGTATAATAATACAGGTAGTGGGGTTTTAGCTAAGAATTTCCCCTGAGTATTCTTCTATGTTTCAAGTGCATTGATTCTTCTTCTGGTTATATGTGTTCAGCTTGATCTTGCTCAAACATTTTAAGCTTCCACAAAATTGATTGTAGAAGTAGATTAAAGTATTTTTCTTTAGTTATATTGCATTATCAGGTTAATCTACAGTCATAATTTATACATGATATTGGAGCAAAGGTTATCAGAGTTGTGAACAATATACTGAGAAGAGAATTTGAATTTTGAAGTTCGAGATTGCAGGTGCAAATTGAATCCATATCATACTTCAGGTTGGTTAATGGCGTTCTATGGCTTGAGACTTGAGTATGCCTTGGAAGGCAACTCGAATTACATAGCATGGAAAGATAGAATGGAAGTTGTATTAGAAGACAATGGCTTGAAGGATTTCATTGATCAAGAAATCCCAAAGCCAGTTGTAGCTAATGCACAAGAGTTGGCTGAGTGGAAGAAGTGTGTGGCGAAGGCGAGATGGATCATCCTGGAGGGAGTTCAAGACCATATTGTCTTGAGCCTCCATGGGAAGGATACTCCATTTTCAATGTGGAAGACATTGAAAGACCTCTACCAGAACAATAGTGACTAGAGGAAATTGGCACTAAAGGATAAGCTTCGGAAAATCAAGAGGAGAAGGGAGATACTATTTCCACATATCTGAACAAGCTCACCACCTGCAAAGATGAGCTTAGTAGTGTGGGAATAACTACTTCCAATGATGATATGGTGAACCTCACTCTCTGTGGCCTTCCAAAGAGTTGGAATAGCTACCACAACTCTGTGAATGGAAGGGAGAAACTGTCAAATTAGGAGCGACTGTGGTTGGATCTAATGCAGGAGGAGATCAGGAGGAGCACACGAGATGGTTCTTCATCAAAGAATGATGATGAAGAAAATCTGACCTTAGCAAGTAAGGCAAGGAAAGGGAATGGGAAGCCTTCCCATAAATCGAATTCTTCTCATGCGGCGAAGAAGGGTGACAAGTCTAAAGTGAGATGCTTTAATTTTCACGAGATGGGACATTATGCAACTAATTTCCCATCAAAGAAGTCCAAGAAGGGATCCACAAAGGGATCAGAAGGTGAGGCATTATCCACTTAGTTCGAAATGGAAATTACCGTCATCGCATGGATGGTGTCATTGATGGTGGGTTGTGTTTGGTATCTTGACAGTGGAGCCTCATTCCACATGACCGGTGATAAAATTTTATTCAGTACCTTGGAGGAGAAAAACCTCAAGATGCGCATAGAGATGGGTGACAATGGAAAGTACAATGTTTCAGGAATGGGCACGGTTGCTTTTAAGAGGGAGCATGGAGCTCCTCTCACCTTGATAGATGTGTGGTATGTGCCTGGACTAAAGAAGAACTTGGTATCTATCACGATGTTGGATGACAAAGGCTATGATGTTTATTTCAGTAAAGGAAATGCATTCCTAAGACACATAGCCATGGGTTAGACCAAGAGGATTGGGATTCAGGTGAAGAATCTCTATAAAAGAGAGGTATATTATTGTGTAGCATTGAGTTCGTAAGCAGAATTGGTGCAAAGCAAAGACATTGGTGAGTTCTGGCACAAGCGATTGGGCCATTTGCATCATGGGGCCTTGAAGATAATGCAACATATATCTACAGTACTTCATAAAGGTAAACTTGAGAAAGTTGACACATGCAAAGGTTGTACCTTGGGAAATTACACTAAGTCTTCCTTTCATGATTGAGACAGTTGAGCAGAAGCAATCTTAGAGTGAGTTCATACTGATGTGTGTGGACCATTCTTGATGGCATCCACAGTGAAGCAAAGGTATTATGTGATTTTCATTGATGATTATTCTCGTAAATGTTGGATTTATTTCATGTAAAAGAAGGACCAAACCTTCTCAAAGTTTTGTGAGATCAAATCTTTGGTTGAGAAAGAATCAGGGAAGAAGATCAAGGCCTTGGGAAGCGACAACGATGGAGAATATGTCTCTCAAGAGTTTAAGGACTTCTGTGCAGTGGAAGGAATTAAATGAGAGTTGATGACACCTCATAACCCACAACAGAATGGGGTGGCCAAGAGGAAGAACAAAACTATTGTAGGGGCAGCACGGGTGATGCTGCATGACCAAGGCCTACCACTTCATTTGTGGGTTGAGGCATGCAACACAACGGTCTATTTGCAAAATAGAAGCCCCCATCGCATACCTGGGATGAAGACACCAGAGGAAGCTTTCTCTAGTAAGAGACCAGATGTGGGTCACTTTAGGATCGTTGGCTCATCGCTATATTTCCATGTGAGAAAGGATGCATGGAAGAGGCTTGAGCTAACAGCTGAATTTGGGATACTTGTGGGGTACAATGACATACCCCACAATTATCAGGTGTACTTTCCTACCAGTCGGAGGACAGTGGTTCACAGAGATCTCAAGTTTGATGAGTAGAAGGCCACGCAAGTTTCCCTTGAGAGGGATATCCAACTACAGGCTGTGAAGGAATTATTGGTTCCTAAGGAGGAGGAGCCTCAAACTGATGTGGAGCAACCACATGTAGAGGTTCCAAGAGTGGAGACATCCACTCAAGTAGAGTATTCCAGAGATGGACAAAAGCACACAAGAGAAGCTAACATATTGTTGATGGGTGCAAGAGAGAATGTGGGAGAACCATCTTCTCAACACAGACAGAGGAGGTCACTTGAGAGGTACACTGAATACATGGACCTTGTTGGGGAATGTGTTGAGACTGTGCCATATTCCTTTGAGGAAGCAGTGCAGCAGTTGATTTGGGTTGATGATATGGTGGAGAAGTATGACTCCATAGTTCATAATAGTTTTTGGGATGTGGTTCTAAGACCGGAGAATAAGTCAGTTGTGAGTTCCCGTTGGCTTTACAAGGTAAAGCAAGCTACTGATGGTAGTGTGGAGAAGCATAAGGCAAGATGTTTTGCCCGTGGTTTCTTATAGGTCAAGGGGATTGAGTATGATGAGACTTTTGCTCCTATAGCAAGGTACTCATCTATCAAATCGATGTTGGCACTATCAGCACAAATGGGTTGGAAGACCCATCAGATGGATGTGAAGACTGCATTCCTCAATGGAAAGATTGAGGAAGAGGTGTACATAGAGTAGCTGGAAGGTTTTGAGACCTTTGATCATGAGTCGCATGTGTGCTGACCCAAGAGAGCTTTGTACAGGCTAAAGCAAGAACCTCATGCTTTGTACACCAGGATAGATAACTACTTCACCAGGTTACGCTTCACAAAGAGTGAAGTGGATGCAAACCTGTACCACATCATGGTGAAAGGTAAGCAGTTGACCATTGTACTTTATGTTGATGATCTCATTTTGACAGGTGGTGATTAGTTGATCATGTCTTGCAAGGAGGACCTTGTAAGAGAATTCGAGATGAAAGACGTGGGTCTCATGCATTACTTCCTTGGTATGAAAGTGTGGCAAAAGGATGGGGAGTTGTTTGTGTCTCAGGGCAAGTATGCCAATGAGATACTCAGGAGATTCCAAATGGAGAAGTGCAAGCCCATGTAGACTCCTCTAGCAGGTAACTAGAGGAAGGAGGATGCTACTTCAGGATAATTAGTAGAGGCTACTATGTACAAGCAACTTGTGGGTTCACTGATGTACTTAGTGAACACACAACTAGATTTGTGCTATGTTGTGAACCAGCTGAGTCAAGATATGGTTCAGCCTACCAAGATGTTTTGGAAGGTGGCAAAGAATGTATTGAGATATCTCAAAGGCACATCTCAATATGGGTTATGGTACAAACAGACAGAGGGAGTGAAGCTACAGGGCTTCACTGATGCAGATTGGGCAGGGAATCCATCAGATTGGAAGAGCACATTAGGAGGGATTTTCAACCTTGTGTCAGTTGCAGTTTCTTGGTATAGTAGGAAATGGAGGTCAGTTGCACTCAGCTCGGTAGAGGCTGAGTACATGGCTGCAAGTTAGGCAACATGTGAGGCCATCTGGATGTGGAAAATTCTAGTTGGTTTGCTTGATCGGAGGATGGATCAAACTGTGATCTATTGTGATAATCAGAGTTGTATCAAACTCTCTAAGAATCCAGTATTTCATGATTGGTCCAAGCACATTGATATCCAATATCATCATCTCAAAGACTATGTAGTGAAGAGGATCATGTTGTTGTAGTATATTTCGATAGAGGAGCAAGATGCTGACATTTTGACAAAGGCATTGTCAAAGTGTAAATTCGAGTTCCATATAGACAGGATCGACGTGGTAGATAATCCATTTCTTGTTGAGAGGGAGTGTTGAAATATGGCAACAGGAATATTCCAATTTTAATTTTTCCTTGAATTAAAATTCGAATTTAGTCTCACCAGCTGCTTGAAAAATAATTAATTAATTCATCGTGAGTTAATTAGTTGGAGAAATTCAAGTTAGAAGTCTTTGTGAAGTCTTGCAACAGTTATCCCCTAAATTAAGGAGATAAGATTGAGTTGTATTTGAGTTGTAATTAGTTAGCTTAGTTTACTGAGTTAAGTCCAGTTAAATTAGTTCCAAACTATTTGAGGAACTAATTGTGAGTTTAGTCAGTTAATGCATGCATGCATCCAACTAGTGTACTCCAGGTAACTGGAGATTCTCTCATTAGTAACTCATGCATGTCTATTCTAAGAAAGACCCAGTTGAGGTTAAAGACAGGGACAATGTACTATCAGCTGCATGAGTTTTTCTATAAACAAAACTCACACATGCAGAAGGAATTCATTCCTTGCGTATTGTGTAGTTTTACAGGTGTGAGATCAGTGTGATTGATCAATGTTACACTTGGTAACAATAGGATCACCCATGAGAAACAACACAAGGAAATAGGAGCTTGGAGGGCAGAGTAGAGGGCTTATGAGCAATCTATTTTGTCTATGAGCATCTATGAGGGATTGTACTAAGATCTGGCTAGCTGTGAGAGCTAAGGCTTTGTGTAATCCTGATATATTTCCACTTGTATGATAATACAGATAGTGGGGTTTTTAGCTGAGGCTTTCCCCTGAGTATTCTTTTTCGTTTCATGTGCATTGATTCTTCTTCTGGTTATATGTGTTCAACTTAATCTTGCTCAAATATTTTAAGCTTCCACAAAATTGATTATAGAAGTAGATTAAAGTATTTTGCTTTAGTTGTATTGCATTATCAAGTTAATCTACAATCATAATTTTTACAATTCTTTGGTAAGCGGTTGATGATAGAGGCACACGCCATGCCCGTTTACCTTAATGGAATGGTCAGATCCATCTATGGTAGTCAAGTTAAGAGTACTATTGTTATGTAATTGAATCTCATAAGGGCCAAACCATCTTGTTTGCAACTTGCCTAGGAAGTCCTAGAACCTGGAATCATACAGAAGTGCCCAATCCCCTTTTTGAAACGTTTTCTGATAAGGTTGTCATGCCATTTTTCCCTTTGATGTTGTATTATTGCAGTTTGTTGCAAAGCAAGCAATTGAGCTTCATCTAGTTCATTAATCTGATAAAGATGCTTGGTTTGGGCTTCTGTTAAATCCAGACCCACTTCTTAGGCCGTCCTTAGAGTCTTTATTCCGAATTCGATTGGAAAAATTGGTTCTTTACCGAACACAAGCTGGTAGGGAGAGCATCCAGTAGTATTCCTCCAAGTCATACAATAGGCCCACAAGGTCTCTGGAAGTCTAACAGTCCAATCTCGTCAATGCGTTGAGATTTTCTTGGTTAGAACTGCTTCTATAACATTGTTGGTGCTTTCTTCCTGCCTGTTCACCTGCGGGTGATATGGAGAATTGATCCTGTGCGTGATATGATGGTTTCTGAGGGTGGCAAGAATCTTGTTCCCTATGAATTTCTTTCCCCCATCTGTGACCACTTCTCGCAGTAATCCATACCGCACAAATAACCTAAAAAGGAAGTTAATCACTGCTTCCTCTGTGGCTCTTGGTAAACCTACTGTTTCCACCCATTTTGTCACATAATCTGTGGCTACCAGTATTTAGGCCTTCTGATTGGAAGGCGGATGGAATGGACCTATGAAGTCTAATGCCTAATGCTCGAAGGATTCTATGACAAATTGTGGCTGCAGATCCATTTCATCATATTGACCAAGCTGGCCCATCCATTCGCAATTGTTGCAGGCCTGGGCATATTTTTTAGCATCCTTAAAGATAGTGAGCCAATAATAGCCCATTTGTAATACCTTATATCATGTCCTTCTGTCTGCGAAGTGTCTTCCATAGGGTTTGTCATGGCAAGCCTTCAGGATGTCATGGATCTCATCCTCGTGGATACATCTGCGTATACACATGTTGGCCCCTGTATGAAAAAGATATCCACCTATCCAAGAGAACTGAGCGCTGCATTGAACAATCAATTTTCTTTCCCTTGTTGTTAAATGTTTAGGTAGCTTCCCTACTACCAGATAATTTTCCACATCTGCATACCATGGCATCTTAATCGCCACAAAAAATAGGTGCTCATCCAGGAATTGGTCATCTACCGCCAGCAGATCATTAACCTTCGGGATTCGAGATAGAAAATCAGCAACAAGATTCTCCTTTCCTAGACGATCTTTAATAGTAATGTCAAACTCCTACAAAAGCAATAACCATCATTTTACTCGACCATTTGTGATTGGTTTATTAGCTAGATATCTAATGGCAGAGTGATCATTGTACACAAAGACTTGGTAGCCAGTTATATAGTGTCTATATTTGTTTATTGCATAAATAACTGCTAAGAATTCTTTTTTTGTCACTATGTAATTGAGTTCTGTAGGGGTGAGATTTTTGCTAATGTAATTTATAGCATAAGGTTTCTTATGCTCCTCATGTCCGAGGATAGCACCTATGGCTACATCTGATGTGTCCATGGAAATATGGAAAGGCGGCTCCCAGTTTGGTCCACGTAATAATGGTGTTGTTGAGACTAATTTCTTTAATCCTATAAAAGCTATGTCACACTTGTCAGACCAACGGAAATCAACTTTTCCAGTTAGAGCGTATAAGGGTGCCACAATCTGTGAAAAATTCTTGATAAATTTGTGATAATAACCTGCATATCCTAGGAAACTACGTACCTCTGTTTGGGTGTAAGGGGTAGGCAGTAAAAGAATTACTTGTATTTTTGCTGGGTCTACCTATATTCCTCTTGCAAAGACATAATTCCCCAGGATCACGCCCTCGGTCATCATCATGTGACACTTGACATTGCTTAAACATAACCTGGTAGCCATGCATCATTCTAAGACCTTTTCTAGTGTTTGTAATGCTTGATAAAAATCATCCCCATATGGAGTAAAGTCATTCATATATACCTCTAGTCCTTCATTTATTAAATCAGCAAAGATGCTTAGTATAGCTCTTTGAAATGTGGCTCGGGCATTGCACAAGCCAAATGGTAATACCCTGTATGCGAATGTGCCCCTGGGATAGGTGAAGGTCATTTTGTCCTGGTCTTCAGGGTCAATATGAATTTAATTGTACCCACTGTAGCCATCAAGAAAGGAGAAGAATTGTTTCCCTTCTAATGTATCGAGGGCCTGGTTGTTAGGATATTCCGACACATAGGAAATAGTTAAGTACAACTTGGTCTAGTATAGAGTTAGGTATAGAGTTAGGTAAAGTGTGTTTCTTTACCATTGTACATTTTGTAACTTACAATCTGACGGTCACGATATGTAGTGATCCGACGGTTCATTCTCTCCTCGGTATTACCGACACTTGATCCGTGGCTTGACAACCGATTGGTCCATGATTTCTATTTAAAGCGCATGGAGGGTCATTTGTAGGGTAATCCGTGCATGAGAGAAGCATATGTAAATTTTCATTCTTTTATTAATAAATTGCCTGAAGTGGCCGCGTTGGCTCAGGCCGTGGACTATTTCCCTCTTCGAGGGTTTTAACCACGTCAAAATACTGGTGTATTGATCTGTGATCTAGTTGTGAGCGGTGTCCTTTTGGTGTTCTGTCTGAGGAACTTACCCTGTAAATTCCTACATGGTATCAGAGCTATTTGAGGGCCGCGTCCGTTGGTGATCCAAATCTGAAGCCGGTAGAACTGCATCCAACTGCCATTTCCTAGATCTACTGTTTCCGACTGCTTTCGGGCCGAGAGGACTGCTCTGTTGTGTTGGGAGCATCTGTTCCAATGAGGAACCCCTTTCGTTTCAGGCGAAAAGGTTTCCGGTAGCCCTAGCTGTGTCATTTTTAAGATCTGGAGGTATACAGTGTTTATTTGCAGTTTACAGTTATTTTCTCTCTGTTTATTTCGGTTTCAATTTATTTAGCCTTTTTTTTACCAGATCTATACCTTTCATTTCTACGTATGCTCTTTGCCCTGCGACTCTGTGTGATATGGGCAAATCAAAAATAGAAAGGAAGGATTTTTCTCATGCGTATGCTCTTTTCCCTGCGCCTTAGTGTGATCTCGGAAATCATAAACATTGAGAAAAATATTTAGTTTCTGGCCAAAGCTAACTTTGAGCCACAAGGTTCATTTTTGAAAATATTTAGCTTTTCGGCTAAAGCTAACTTCGAGCCGTAAGGTTCGTTTTCTTTGCATGTCCGTGTTGGGTTTTGTGTTTTTTGTTTTGTAGGGAAAAATAGCTTTCTCAAAGCAAGCATGCAACCCAAAGCACCCCCCCCCCCCTCTCTCTCTCTCTCTCTCTCAAATTTTTTGTATAGCTCAATTGGTTCAAAGCTATTTTAAGAGAGTATAGGTCTTGGGTTCAAGTCCCCATTTTGTGGGGGCAGACTTTTTCATTTCCGCACATTCCCGCACTTCATCGGCAACTTCATCAACTTTTTTTCAAAAATCCATAACTTCTTCATCCGGAAGCCGTTTTCAGAGCCGTTTTTTTTTAAACCAGCCTAATTTTTTGAGATCTATCCATTGGAACACTTAGTTTCAGCATCTTTAGCTTTAGTTTCCGTTGAAATGGAAAGTCAATACCAAGCTACCCTTGACAACACCAACTACTTCCAATGGTTGGCCTACATTGAGGATTTACTTAGAAGTAAAGGTCTCTACAGAATAGCCTCAGGCCAAGAAAAGAAACCGAAGGATGAAGATAAGGCTACTAAATGGGAAAATAGGCAAGATCAAGCACGTGGATTGATAGGGATGTCTATTTCTCCAGATCTTAGATTCCATATTGCAGAACTTGATACTCCTGATGAAGCAATGAAACAAATCAATAAAGTTTTTGGGATTAAAAATGAACTTAGAGCCCATCAACTTGAAAATGAGTTGCTTACATTGGACCCTAATAATTTTTCTTGCATTGAAGATTTCTTGTCCAAGTTCAAGACTCTTAGATATCTCTTGGAAGGTGTTAAAGTTAAGAAAGAAGATAATAATCTTATCTATTCCATTCTTACTAAGTTGAGACCAGCCTACTCTGTGTTTGTTTCCACCTTCCATTCTACAAGAGAAGCCTTCATTTCTCAAGGAACAGACTACAAGTCCCATTCCTTTGACTCTTTTTTTGATTCTTTAATAAGAAAACAAGAAAAACTCTTACACCTTGGTCTTCTTAATCTTGGAAACTCCTCCAAGAAAGCGTTAGCCGCCCAGCAGCAACCAAATTCAAAGAATCCTAAGAAGTCATATCCTAAAAAGAATGGTCCTAAACCAAACAAGGGTCCTAAGCAATCTCATCCTCAAAATGAAAATCATTTCAACAAAATGATAAGACAAATAAAAACAAATGGAAGAAGAATGATAGACATTGCAACTTTTGTAATCGAGATGGCCACTTAGAATCCAAATGCTTTAAGAAGATGGAAGCCTTGGAAGCAGCGATGAAGAAACATAACATCCATTTGGAGAATTCTTCACCTTCAACTTCATCTTCAGGAATGGCACTTTCTGCATGTGGTTGTCAATCATCTCCGTTTGGTTATGCATTAAATGTATCTTCTTCTTCTCATTCTCATGAGTGGCTCATTGATTCTGGAGCTTCTTATCACATGGACAAAAACAAAGCCATGTTTTCTTCTTTAAATGACTGTAACACCAAAAATATATATGTTGGTGATGATAGATCTCTTAGTGTTGTAGGGACTGGAACTGTTCATCTAGACAATGGTCAGTTTAATGATGTATTATGTGTTCCAACCTTATCCTGCAACCTTCTATCTGTATATCAGATAACTCATTCAGGTGAAGGTAAAATCGTTGAATTTTCACCTCATGATGTTGTAATCAAGGACTTAAGAGATCCTAAAAAGATTTTGGCTATTGGCATTGCTAATGATTCTACAAGGTTGTATAAGTTTCACAACTTTGGGTCATCAAATCTTCCCTCAGTATTTGTTGCTCATAACGATGAAGTGAGCAAACTTTGGCATGAGCGATTTGGTCACTTAAACTATCGCTCCCTTCAGCATCTATGTAAAGAAAATATGGTGACAGGTCTTCCTATGGTATCTTGCAGAGATGGTGTTTGTTCCAGATGTGTACTCGAAAAACATCATCAGGACAGTTTTGAAAAATGTGCCTCTTGGCATGCCTCAGCCCCTTTACAGCTTGTGCATAGTGATTTATGTGGTCCACTTCCTGTTGTTTCATTCTCTGGCTGCAAGTATTTCTTAACTTTCATTGATGATTTCTCCAGACGCACTTGGGTATACTTCTTAAAACTCAAGAGTGAAGTATTTAACACATTTTTGGCCTTCAAAGCCTTTGTTGAAAAACAATATGGACATCAAATTCTTAAGCTAAGATCTGATAATGGCGGAGAATATGTTAAAAACACATTCATCAACTTTTGCACTAAGAATGGAATTCAAATGCAAAATGCTATTCCATATACTCCACAACAAAATGGTGTAGCTGAAAGGAAGAATCGCACCTTAAAGGAAATGGCTAATTGTATGCTACAATCTAAAGGACTTGGTCTTAGTTTTTGGGCAGAAGCAATTAACTATGCAAATTACATAATAAATCGCACTCCTACTAAGGCTTTAAAGAATATCACTCCAGAAGAAGCATGGAGCTCAATCAAACCAGATGTAAGTCACTTTCGTGTTTTTGGAAGTGAAGCGTGGGCCCATATTCCAGATGAAAAGCATAAAGCTTTAGAACCTAAGAGTGAAAAATGTACTTTTGTTGGATATTCTGAAGATGTCAAAGGCTATAGACTTATTCCATTTAAGTCCAAAAATGTTATCATTAGAAGAGATGTAAAATTTGATGAAAATATATCGGCCTGCGAGCCTAGTCCGGTGGATGTGCCACCTCTCCCTATCTCTTCTACTTTTGAAAACATTTCTTCTTCAGATGATGAAAGTGAGGATGACAATCCTCCCCCACCATCTAAGGATCCTCCTTCAGCTCCTCAGCTTCCAAAATGGGTTCGTGCTACTCGAGATGCAGTAGGTGATCTTGCCGGTGATCCTACAGATCAGCGACATACACGTTCTCAGTTCGAGAGAGCCTCTTCCTTATTGGCTCAAGCTCCAGTAAATTATGATCCTGACACCTTTACAGAAGCTTCAGGCCATCCAGATTGGGAAGCAGCTATGAATGAAGAATATCATTCATTGTTGGCAAATGATACATGGGATCTTGTTCCTCTACCAAAGGGATGAAAACTTGTTAGATGCAAATGGGTTTACAGAACCAAGTATGGACCAGATGGGAAAGTTGATAAACATAAAGCTCGTCTTGTTGCTAAGGGTTTTTCATAGGTTGAAGGCATTGACTACACTGAAACCTTCTCCCCTGTTTCCAAAATGAACTCTATCCGCCTTGTTCTTTCCCTTGCTGCCTCTTTCAAATGGGAAGTCCATCAGATGGATGTTAAATCTGCCTTCTTGCATGGGGACTTGCATAAAGAAATCTATATGGAACAACCCATTGGCTTCATACAAACAGACTCCAGCCTTGTATGTCGACTTAAGAAATCCCTTTATGGTCTCAAGCAAGCTCCTCGGGCTTGGTATGCCAAAATGGATAGCTTTCTTTTAGAATCTGGCTTTTCTAGGTGTCATTCTGACAATACTGTCTACACCAAGAAAGTGGGAAACTCTCTTATCATCCTTGTTCTTTATGTTGATGATCTTATCCTTACTGGTAGTGATCCCAACCTTATAAACCATGTGAAGTCTAGCCTTAAAAGGAAATTTGAAATGACAGACTTAGGACACTTACACTATTTTCTCGGTCTTCAAGTCTTGCAATCCAAGGAGGGTATTTCCCTTTCCCAGTCCAAGTATGCTTGTGATATTCTACGTCATTTTCACATGGAAGACTGTAAGCCAGCCCCTTCTCCCTTTTAGTCTGGAGTCAAACTTTCAGCCACTTGTAGTTCTCTTGAAGTTGATGCTACCTTATACCGTCAACTTGTAGGAAAACTCTTGTATCTAACTCATACTCGTCCTGACCTTTCCTTTGTTATTGGCCTTGTTGCTCGGTTTATGCAAAACCCACGTGAAAGTCATTGGAAAGCAGCTAAAAGAATACTTTGTTATGTTCGAGGTACAGTTCAGTTTGGGATTCATTACAGTGCCGAAGCAGCTCCTCTATTGGTTGGTTTCACTGATTCTGATTGGGCTGGTGACCCTGATGATCGGAAGTCTACTGCCGGTTATGTGTTCACTCTTGGTTCAGGACCTATTACATGGGTTTGCAAGAAACAGGGTGCCATTTCTCTTTTGTCAGCAGAAGCAGAGTATCATGGTGCCATAGAAGCTAGTAAGGAAGCCTTGTGGCTTCGTCAGATCCTGTCAGAGTTTGGCTTTCAGCAGCAGCATCCGACTACACTTTGGTGTGATAATCAAAGTGCCATTCAACTATGCAAAGATCCAGTCCAACATCAGCGCAACAAGCACATTGAACTGCGCATGCACTTCATCAGAAAGCTCATTCACGACCATGTTCTTGAAGTGCAATATTGTTCAACAGATGATCAAGTTGCAGAAATCTTCACAAAGGCTCTCACAGAGGCGAAGTTCACTAAACTTCGATTTATGGTTGGAGTTTAGGAAGTTGTCACTAAGGGGGGATAGGCTCTAGTGCCTCCTTCCTTCTCCTATTGTGTCATATTTGTAAATCCTTCAATCCTATCCCAAGTTGTTCTTAAGGGGGATGTTAGGATATTCCGACACATAGGAAATAGTTAATTACAACTTGGTCTAGTATAGAGTTAGGTATAGAGTTAGGTAAAGTGTGTTTCTTTACCGTTGTACATTTTGTAAATTACAATCCGACGGTCACGATATGTAGTGATCCGACGGTTCATTCTCTCCTCGGTATTATCGACACTTGATCCGTGGCTTGACACCCGATTGGTCCATGATTTCTATTTAAAGCACATGGAGGGTCATTTGTAGGGTAATCCGTGCATGAGAGAAGCATATGTAAATTTTCATTCTTTTATTAATAAATTGCCTGAAGTGGTCGTGTTTCCTCAGGCCGTGGACTGTTTCCCTCTTTGAGGGTTTTAACCACGTCAAAATACTGGTGTATTGATCTGTGATCTGGTTGTGAGCGGTGTCCTTTTGGTGTTCTGTCTGAGGAACTTACCCTGTAAATTCCTACAATGGTCAATGAATGGGATGGGAAAGTGGTCTTTTTGTGTTGCCTTATTTAGCTCTCGATAGTCTACACAAATGCGCTACTTCCCATTTTTCTTGGGGACAACCACCAAGGGGCAGACCCATTTACTGTCCAAGATAGGATAAATAAAGTTTACATCTAGTGGCTTCTATAATTCCGCTTTCACGATATCCTTGAGGTGAGGGTTCAACCTCTGTTGAGGCTATCGGATGGGTCATGCATCATTCTCTGTGTAAATGTGGTGTGTACATAGTTGTGGATCTATCCCTTTCATATCAAGATAATCCCAAGACAATCCCCTTTATTTTTCTGCAATACCTGGATAAGCTTTTTTTAATGTTCACTCTCCAGATTAGCATTGATATTTAGAACTTTTCCTGGTTCGATCTCAACTGGTTTGTTGTTATGAACAACATTTGTTTGAATATGTTGGTCGTTTGTATCCTTTAGGGGATCTTCCATGGCTTTGTTATCAAGAATTTCTTTCAACATCTGACACTTCACATTGGTTTGCTAATTTATAAAATTGTTGATAACGTCATCTTTAGTTTGATTTTTAAATTCTAGTGATTTCACTACTGTGAGTGGTGAACGGATGCTCTCTTCCAGGTACGTTGGTGGCTGCTTACATATTTTTACAATGGGCAAACATGGCTTGGCAAGAGGGTATAGCACCAGATTTTTTATAGCATCTCCCTTGTTGATAGTCATGTTGCCTTCTTGACAGCCAATATATGCATCAGCTGTTGCCAGCCAAGGTCGACCCAGAATCAAAGGATGCCCATCCAACCTACTCCTTGGGTTTATAACCAGGAAATCTATTGGATACTCCCATGAGTCAATAGAAACTATAATATCTTGTAAAGTCCCTTCTGATCTTATCGTTGACCAATTAGCAAGTTCTAATAAAGTGGTGATTGGTTCTAAGGCTGTAATACCAAGTGTTTAACAATTTTTTGTTGTTAATATGTTAATAGCAGCTCCTAGATCAACTAGTGTATTTGGAAAAGAGCAGCCCTATATCTGAACTGTTACTATGGGGTTTCCAGGATCTTCATACTTTATTGGAGTTCCCTCACATAGGAGTAAATCGGATAAGGTTCCTACAACATGGATAGTGGGTGAGGTTTTTACCTTCCTCGTAGGACTTTTCACGCATAATTCCTTGATGGTTTTGGCATAGATGGGGATGTCTTGAATGGCCTAGAGGAGAGGAATCTTAATACACAAATTTTTTAGTTCCCCTACAAGATCAAAATCAGGATAAGTGATCGGCTTAAGTATCACTAGCCTTTCGGGGAATGGAGGAGAAGTGACTGTAAGTTTTCCAGGGTCATGATGTTGATCTGTTTCTTCCCCTTGCTTTGATTCAATATTATTTACAAGTGGTGGAACATGTACACATGATGGAATATGTATAGGTGAAGTTACACTTTCAATTGAAGGTTGGTCCCTAGTTTCCTTGGGGGTAATGACATGACCTGACCTCAATATGAGCTCATTACATTCTTTCTGCAAAATCTCATATTCTGGATTTTCAATAATATGTACCAACTGGACTGGCCTATTATTAGGATTCGGGATCGGCTGAGCTGGTAACTGTGGCCGTAGAAGAGGTTAAGAATTCTATTGTAATGTATAAGGAGTTGACAATGTAGTTTGAGGCTAGGGGCTTGTTCCTGGAGGTACATTGGATATCCCTAGAGGTTGCTGCCATTTTGTAGACCAATTTGGATTTTGAGAGGTGGAAGCAGGCCACTAGGATTGATAGGGATTGCCTTGTCAGACATGAGTAAAAGGAGAATTTGGCCAACCATTTCCTAGAAAAGATTGTGTTGGCTAGGATGTCATAGGGAATGATGGACTTTTCCAGTTTGGGTAGGGTGATTGGCCTTGCTAGGCAGCCCCAAGGTTCTGTTGTTGATTAAACTGTGATGAAGGAAAAAATTGGGATGCGTCTTGTGATGTACCTGTAGGTTTAGCTTGCCATTGTAGATGCTAGTTCATCAAATATACCGGTTATGTTTCCTCCTCCACTTCTTTGAATACTGCTTTTAGCCCGAGTAATGATGGACATTGTTTAGTGTCATGATCTTTAGTACAAATGGCGCATGTCTAAACCATGTCTAATGGGCATTCCCATTGGTTGTGCTTCTTTTGACAACGTGGGTAGAAGATGGCCAAATTTTGTTCTACTAAAGCTTGATTTTGCTTGGCTTGTAGAACATCCAGCTATGTTGTAAGAGTGCCCAGGATATCCATCTTAAAATCTTCCAGAAGGTTGTTGATCTCCATCCATGTTATACCTCCACTATGTGGTTTGCTTCCATTGCTCATTGGATCTCGGTTACCTGCTCCTGTACATGTGCTTCCTCGTGAAAACCTGATACACAAACGAATGATTTCATCATACTCTTCCTAAGAAATATCCCCTTTTCCCATTAATTTTAGAGTTTCTACCCATTCCTCTTTCATTCCTTTAATCAATATAGCTCTTAGGACTTCTTTTGGTAGGGCAGTGTGTGGAGATCTCTGCAAATTATAATTAAATCATTCTACATATTCTTCTAGTGTTTCATTATCTTTTGCAGTCATCTTGAAAATCTCATCTTTCAGTTCCCTAGTTTTACAAAAGTCTTGATATCTTTTAAGGAAGGAGGTTTTCATTTTGTCCCAAGAATTGATGGTTCACCCACCTAGACCCATAAAACATCTTAAAGTTGCCCCTTTCAAAGTGGAAGGGAATAATTTCAGTTTTTGGGGGTCAGTGGTATAGTCATACCCTCTACAGAGGACATCAAACTCAAACAGGAAAGCATCAGGATCCTCTATGATCATCCCATGGAAGGTTGGGATGTTCTGCAAAGGAATAGCCTTCATAGGGGCATTGGCCACTTGGTCGACTATGGGCTATTCTAATGTTGAGGTTTGACCTTGGGGTGGCTATTTTTCCATTTGATCAAAGAGATGCCAATAATATTCAAGGATTTCAATGGGTTCTTTCATAATAAATAGAGAGTTAGCAGCCTAAGTTGCCTTTATAGCACTCCCTAAGTCTGGAATCTCAAGAGATCCTTGTTCAGACAGTTGTGGTTCTGCTTTAGCAGCCCCACTAGTTTCTCCTTTTCCTTCTCATAAGTTACAGGATTTTCCCTCTTGTAGAGGATCAGAGGGTAGGCTTATTGTAGCTTGAAAACTTTGTTCTGATCCTCCTACTTGGCTTTGAATCTCAGCATGAGCTACAGATGGTGAGCCTGCTACTTGAGGGATAGCAGTAGAACTTTTTCTAGGTATAGCCTGGAATCCTACTGATGCTTGAGACTCTGCTCTTCTTATGATTTCGTCTATAAAGGTCGTTCTCCCAAGGTTCACCGATCCTTTGGGTTTTGTGGGTTTTGGTAGAGGATTCTATTCTTTCTCTATCTTTATATTCCTAGTCATTCATAAAAGAAATTCCTATTTAACCTCTAAATTTTTTTTGTAAAGCGGGCAAGTAAGAAACCACTTTACTTGCTAGGTACGCAGGTTCTTACCTTCCATTTTTAAAACTCGGTTCTCCTACAACAAAGAAATAGAATCAATCACTTTAAACACTCTCCCCAGCAACGGCACCAAAATGTTGGCTCACTAAGATGTCTTTTTACAGCAAATCTTAATCCCTACGTTAGTTGTCAACCCAAGGTAAGTCTTTCTATTTCAAGAGTTCCAACACAGTATGTGTAGTGAAGTTAAAGGTTATCTAATGATGAATCATTGCAATCATTAAAGGCCAATTCTTTAATTCAATTCACACAACTCTGCAAAGAACTATTTATGAAAGGAATGCTTGCAACACCCTATGTAATTCTATACAACTTGTTCTGAAACCAATTGGAACTAAATGCAAATGAGAATTACACGAAGAATTATTCAAATAAGCTTGAGACTAATCACACTTAATCAAGTAAAGCAACTATGATTATCAAACAAAACTACCAATCTATAACAACCCAAATCAATCTGCATTACTCAATTGAACAATAATAATAAATGAACAACAATCAACAAGTAGTAATTAAATAACAATCAGCGACTGAACAACAACAGCTATAAAAGATTCCTAAATGGTAAACATTCTATATTGAAATCCATAGAAGTTACTTAGTATTATCTCTCAAGATCTATGATAACATCTATTCAATTTGAACAACAATCAAAGACACATTCACTCATTCTAATCAAGGCACTTACTTAAGTCTATCTCACAGCTTCAATATAAATCTAAGGGAATAGTGTTATAAATCAATGTCACAAATCTTTAAAATAAAAGAACTAAACAGTAAATCAATTACAAAGAAAATAAATAAACTATCACACAAAGGAGCAGTGGAACTTCTTATGACTGGACCCAGAGTCGCCAAAAGCCTCTGCTTGATAAAAACTTAGAATACGGAGATGTATCAAGCACAACCTTCTTTCATTAACTTCAAAGTAACATCTGAAAGAGTCACTGAATTAACAATGTTTTTGCTTCAAAAAGAATAATTACATATTTAAAAGTTTGAACTGATATCTAGTTGCCTTTCAGCCTTATATAACATAAAAGAGAAACTTGGATAGAAGCGGATCTTCAGGATTAGGAGATCCTAAGGATTTCACAATATAAAATATGATCCTATGATAAAACAGGAGTATTCGAACTGATCTTCCGCTTCCTTGTCTGCCCCAGACGTTGTGTCTTTTCCCCTTTATGGCCTTGTGTTGTCCTGCCAACTGAACAACTTTTGCCCAATCACATCTCTACATACAAATATAGAAAACAACTATTTTTTCATACTAAATTTGTCTATTCTATCACCAAATAGTTTCTTCCAAATTTGACTAATATTTTCCTCATTTTATTCTATAAACAGAGATAATATTATAAGGATGAATGATAAATGAAGCATTAAATGAAGAGAAATCATACCTTTTTCCTGTCCCAACAGTACGTGCATGATACTTTTCAACAACTGGATTCAGTACTTTCTCTTATGGTTACAATACCTTGATCTTGATCTTTATTTATTACAAAACCTCACCCTTTAAAACTTGATCTTCACTCTAAGGCCATCTAAATTTAGAGACCATCTTCCTTGTTGAAACCATACTTGAATCTCACTCTAGTACTCTTGAAATCTTGAGACCTTCTCCTTATTCAAAGTATTAGGAATTATTGAAATTGTTGATGCAACTCTTGGGGTAGAAGTTAGATTATACTAGGATCTTTCTGAACATCTAGAAATTTATTCTGAGAACCTTGCACTAGAGAGAATGAAATTTTTCTTGAAAACAAAATTTACCCCATTCCCATAATTGCACACTGAAGGTCGGGTAAGCATAAGAACCACCTCTTCTTAGATAAGGGCGTATGTTACACTCCATCATTATCATCCTTTAATTAAATTTCAAAACTTGGGGATTAGAAAATTGGATATTACATTCCCATCCCCCTTAAAGGAACATCGTCCTTGGTGTTCCACTATCCATAGAAATAAATATTTATATAGAAAAAAAATGGGTGTGCATTTTCCATGGCATACTCTAACTCCCATGTTGTTTCTTCAGGTCCAAAGTGCTTCCATTGCAAATTTACTTTATCGATGGCTCCGTTTTGGAGTGTGGTCTTCCTGCTATCAAACATGCACTATGGTTCTAGCTAGAACTGTCCCTTAAGTTCCTCCTATATAATATTCCAATCAATAATATGATTATCATCGTGTATATATATTTTATGAAATGAGATATGAAACACATCATGTGCCATCACTGTGGAAGGAAAAGTGTAACATCCCCTAGTTGATTTTCCATGTAAATTAAATCAAAATAAGTTCATGGGACATGTATTCCAAGTTGAATGTTGGGAAAACAATATTGTTATGCACTTGACTTGACATAATGCTAGAAATACGAAACAATATTTTCAGAAACACAGAAATATCACATGAATTGAGACAAGTTGCAAAGGTATTTTATTATTTAGAAGAAAAATACAACATTCACTTACCTCTTCGAGGGGGAAACCTCCAACAGAGAAAATCTCAAATACAATAACACTTGATGCCTCTTCCCTTTCTATCTAAGAATATTTATAGCTTTATGACATCCAAAACTCTAACTACTAGTGGTCCCTTGTGTTGGCATGAGGAGGCTTAACCCAGGTTCAGTATTAGTTAGTGAAACAAATCCCTACACTACGGGCCCTTTTGGCATCAGGCCATGGAGCACGGACTGAAGTCTCACCGAAGCAGTATGAGGGGATGTTGGAACCAAGTTTCCACACCCTTGAGATGGGTGTGATGTTGACTTATTCTGGCTATACCTGCCTTCACGCAAGTTTCTTAGCCCTCTGTTACACCCTTCAGTACCTTTACGAGAGGGTACAATTGGCTTTCTCACAGCCCTAACCTGCAGCTCAGGGACGTTCGCGCTACTAGGGCAGCTAACTGCGATATCTCCCAAACTAGGCTAAGTGTCTTACTTATCTTATTAACCGATCTTAGTTAGCTTCATGTAAACAAATGTTCTTACTTGCGTTTACTTAACCAACAAATTTACATATATTTGCGCATCATATAAGCAGTATATGTGAAATTCATACTCGACATAACAAGATGCATGAATAGGAAATAATGACATAGAAATTATAGAATCCTTCTCTTTATTGATAATTCTGGACAATTACAGACTTGACCTGCCCTGCACACTCAGCTGCAGGGGTCCGCGCACTCAGCTGCAGGGGTCCACGCACTCAGCTGCGGGTGTCCGCGCACTCAGCTGCGGACTTCTAGGCCTCTGCGCACTCAACTACAGAACCTCTACCTATGCTACGACCCAACTTAGACTTCTTCTCTAAAGCTGTGACTCAATCCTTGCTTATTGATTCTTCTAAATACTTAGAGCTTAGCTCTATTTATACAGTATCATGGTCCGCAGACCATGGGTAGATCTTTTACAGCCGACATTACATTTCCAAAATAAGGGCGGACAACCCTATGACTCTTTAAAACCTACGCACTCCACAACCACAAAATGCAGAGTCTTTACACTTGGATTACATAATTTGACCAAAATATGTGATTTTAGCCCCAAAACTACCCTTGGGGGATCCTGCGCCCAACAGGCCCCCATCACAAACATCGTGACGTGCCCTCGAGTCACTCTACAAGTGCGGAGATCTTAGCATGAAGACCTTCGAGCTCTGTTTGGATAACCGCAACCTCGGTAGCGCACTGAGCGGCTGCATGCTGGACTTCTTCCACTCGCTGCTCAGTGACTGCTGTTGAACTGCTACCCTAAATCTTTTGTTGTGAGCTTTCCTTCAATGGAAGCTATGATCATATAAACCTTGTCTATCCATGGTTGTAGACGCACTTTTAGGACAGCTTCTTTGTGCCAAGCGACATCCACCTGTTCCTTAAGTGCCTTGGCCTCCTGCATCCGTGCAAGCCTTTGAGTAAGGGAGACCATCTGTGTAGTCCCTTTGACCTTATCATATCTTTGTTGTAGCTCGTGCTCCTTTATCTCCAAGTGCTCTACATTTTGATCATCCTACAAGGTGGTCAAGACCTCGAATGCCTGTTCAAAAAGTCGCGTGCAATCTGCTACTGCACTGTCAACCGCCGCTATTGCTATTGTAATAGTGGTGGTACTTTGTTCCCTGACTCTTGGTGGAGTTGAAGGTTGATCCCTCAATTGCAATTCTTCTGCAGTTTGAGCTCAAGCTGAACCCTAGCCATCTATTCTCAAGCGTCACGCACCCTTGTGGCCAACTTGTGGACGTGAGCCTCAACAGGTACTTCTGCCTGAATGTCCAACTCGGGACCATTCAGCAGGCTTCCTTTACTACCTGTATGATCTTCTTGTTTTGTTCTATTGCCTCATTGCGCTACAGGCCCAACTGCTTGATGTTGATGCATTGCTCACTCATCACCTGCAGAGCACGACTCTCCTAGGCCCTAAGTTCCGCGGTGACTCCATCCTGTAAGAGGTAGAGCGTATCTCAAGGGAGCTTGACCATATTGAGTCCAACCCCTTTCAGACTACTAACCATGGGTCTATCGGCCTCATTTTTTGTAGTGAGTGCCCCATCTGGTAGCAGTACCGCATTGGTAACCCTTGAGTGCAACATCTCCTCAGCAGCTGAAGTACCGATTGCGAGGCTGATGGACACTGTGCCAGCCTGTGGAGTGCAAACCTGCAGCTCCTACAGTTCTATTCGAAGAGCCCCCAATATCAACTGATGTTGTTCTTTGAATTTCTGGAAGGCCTCCGCAGTTACATCCCTAACCTTTTCTCTGATATCGTGCAAATCCCCCTCAGTGAGGGTGATTGGGTCAAAGGATGTCTTTGATGCCTTGGTTTTCTTTCATGGAACTACCTTCTCTTACGGGCGTTGACGCTTGAGTTGCGTGGACGTCATCTGCAGGTCCATGCCAACTTGTTTTGTTGGCTCCTATGTTTCTACTTTAGTCCTGGGTGAAGGTGACTTATGTCCTTCGCGCGCTTCTCCTCCTGTCTTTTGTTGTTTTTCCAATTTCACAGCATCACGCGCTTCTCCTCCTGTCTTCTGTTGTTTTTTCAATTTCACAGCATCAAGCGCTACCTCGGTCTTAGCCTCCACTTCCTCTTTTCTACGCTTCTCAACTAGCTTGCCATTCTGAGTTTTTTTTCTTCCTTCTTCCGCTATGTGAAGGACTTGTTCATTTCCACCACAAAGCCTTTTGAAGCACGCCACTCTAGTGGCCAAGACTCGAGGACTACAAAGATAACATCGACAGTCGCTAGATGTGGTAAGTTATGCCATGTCTTCGTAGGGTCCTTCCATGCCTTGATAAAGACATGGTGGAAATCTGCTTTGAACTCTTCAAAGCTCTGCAAACTAGCATAGATTGTGGGTGACAACCGCGAATTGTGATTGATCCCCATCCGGATACTCATCTCCATCAAGATCCAAAAGATCTTGCTCTCTTTTATGTGTTGCATGTCCTTGGTCACCCACAGCGAAGCATACTTCGCTACCTCTGGAACGTCTGGCGCGACCGAAGGGAATTGGCTATCTTCTAGAAGCTCCCATGCCACCACTACGATCGATAGTATGAGCCACGCGTAGTGAAACATCTTACCCTGCTCCTGTGCCTCGCGATAGTTCGTAAGGAACTCGCCACATAGATAGTTCACCCAGTTAAACTAGACTCCTTCAATGCATTGGGCTGCTAGTGCCATTACAGGTGCGGGCACCTCATCTGCGTGGCACTTCCGCATCTCCTTCCTTGCTAAAATTTGTGTTGCTACCTTGACTACAGGGTTGTTAATGCTGGAGATGGCATATCCTCGCTTCTTCTTCTCCAACTTAAATTTCCTCTTCATAACTTCTGCAAGGGCCACCTCGCCACCTTTTCCTTCTAATATATTTACTGGATCCTCCCCTGAGTAAGGTAGCCATGTGATCCGATGAATCAAGTGGTCTATGATGGGAATGGGCTCCTCCAGCCACAAACACCCATCATGCTCCAAGCAGAGCAACTGCTTGATGACGAAGACGGTCACCGGGGCACGGTGGTAATCCAGCAGCCAGAGCAGGTTAAGCAACCCAGCTTTCTCTACACCCTTGAGCCATCTCTATGGCTCCAATTCAATCGTCCCAGCAGTCTCATCAATCGTCGGTGCATCAGCTGCTCAGTCACTAAATGTGGGAATTTCTTGTGATCTACGAGGTCCCAATATTCTAACTTTAGCACAAGAACCCGTCCTAAGTGCGGCCTCTAAAAAACAATGTCATCTGGGAGCAGTTGATTTGAAATGGGGGTTTAATATCTTGTTATACTTACAAGAACCTCCCACTCCAAAACTTAACAAATATATGATTTAGCTTATGTGTATATTTTGCGGAATTAAATACTTGAGATAGGTGTATGTCTTTGTTTTAACTGTTTAAGTGCTTTAAGTCCTTTTTCTTATGCTGATATTAAACACATATAACAGTCATATAATGCAGCAAATAAACAACCACACATAACAACAAATTTAATCTAGGAGTTCACCCAAATCTCGTGGGCTACGTCTCCGTGAGCTCTTGTCAACTTGACTTGGCTCTTTGGGATTATGGCAATAATTCTTTTACAAGTTCCACACTTAACTCCAAAGGTTATTGAACTAAACCAATGGGCTTAGAATACCATCTATATCCCTGTCATGGCTGCAAATAGATCCAAGCTCCCTTGGACTTGATTCCTTCAATCAGTGCTCTGAGCTACCTTGAGCTTCTTGATGGCACTACTCCTTTGGAATTATTCAACTCAAATGCAGAAACTAATAGCACAGATGAGTTCAAAATGTTGAGACGATGCAAATTGACTATAAACATGAACCTGTTCTGACACATTAACCTCTGGACCTCCCAAAAATCAACTCTCTATCGGCAACTGCTAAATATACCTCCAAATTTGGCACTTCCGCCAAAGTTAGCCAGGCAAAAACTTTAGTTAGCGGACTTCTACAATATACCTGCAATAAAAAGAATGTGCTATGCCTTCCTCACAAGTCTATTCTTGTGGCGCGTTGGTTAAAGGCTTTACGTAGAGGAGGCGATCCCATGTTCAACTCCCCCTCCCTACCTTCTTGGCTCACTTTGATAAACTAACCTTTTTAAATAACCTTGCATATCCCTGGAATCACACCTCCATATCCATTTAAATATACCATAATCGCTCATCCATATCCATTTAAAATATTAACCATATTATATATCTTGAATTTAGAATCATGTGTTAAAAATAGCGGATATATATCTTGGAGTTTAATAGCAGATAGCTATATTTGGAGCACATGGATGCTGGATGAATACATTGAAATCAATGACTTTATCTCCACCCCCGTGGCTATTTGCATGGCAATCCAGTTGTACTCACTGGTAGTTTGACTTCATGTGGATTGGCATAATATCCATAAGCATTATCCTTTGTATTAACTCCCACGGATAACCTTTGATTAATGGAAATTTGGTGGATTCATTGATAGCCATAGTGCTATCTTGGAAGGTGCTCTTGTTTGGAGGTTTACATGGAGTGGAGGGGAGTGGAGCCGCCAGATTTGGTAGGCTCCTCCCATTCTTTAAACCATATCCAAAACATGCACGTTGATAAATACATATTTCCCTCACCACATTACAAGATTTAATACGTAGCCCAACTAGTTAAGGCATGCGCTTTTTGGAGGAGAGGTCTTGGATTTGAATCCCATGGACTCCAACAAATTTTATTAATGCACATTAAAAAAATTTTAAGTCCAATTTAATAAGAAAATGCCTCCTTTTCTAAGGATATTGGGCGATTTTCTTTTTACAATATCTCCTTCGTCTGGAGTCCATTTTTACCCGTTCAAATTGCGTTGGATTTAGAATGAAGAAATCTACGCAATGAGACTATTTCCAAAAGAAACCTTTGACTTTCATTTTTGAGAATTAAAATTCATCGAGGATCATTTTTTTTATCACTTCTCCCCATTAGGAATATTTTGGACCCTAAAATACTGATATATTGATCTGTACAGTAGATGAGAGTAACAACACCCTTTTCTTTCAGCCTCCATACACTTGCCTTTCATGGCTAGTGCCTTTGAACCAAAACTCGAAGATAGTCAACACTTTCCTTCCTGGATGTGCTTGTCCTCTGGTTAAGAATTATCTTCCTTGATCATTGATCCAAGGTGGTTCAACAAACATGAGATTACATATTTTCACAGAAATTCTTCCTTGTGTAGCATTCAGAATTTTTGTTGCAAATTTTCTTCTGACATCTTGTCAAAATACAAGAAAATAACTTGATGACATAAATTCTTGCTCCATCAAAAGAAACAAATTTCACATCATGTGAATCATCATCATGTATTTACATCTTGTGTACAAATGATCGACTAAATCACAAGCCGACGAAAACATGCCTTTTCAAACAATTGACCCTTCAAGTCAAGCATGTACAAAAAGAACTTTAACGATTCTTTTTCAAAGATGAAACACTTCATCATTATCTCCCTTTTACAATCTTGGAGACCAAATCAACTTTTCCAAGTAGACATGACATTGCAAGCATGTTTAAACAAAGTAATATGATGGTCGATTGCTTTCCATCAAGTCAGTTACACATACATGTTCAAATACAAGGAAATCATCAACATCCCTGTGTTCATACATACCATTCTCATGTATGTATTCGATTCTTCAACTTTCTCTTAAGTACAATCATAAGTACAAGATCCACAATCATATGTACATGTACTTTCAAAGATGAAATGAATATAATTTTGATGAAATAAAGTGAGTCTACATACTCAACTTTTCTAACCTGCAACTTGCATTCCATTAGCAAAGAAATGCATCACATCAAAAGATATACATATATAATTGAATAAGAACTCAAACAATTTCTTACCAATCCATATCAAAGGGGATTCCTTTGACTACACATTGACATCAACATGTGAATCATCGTGCAGTACATCAATTATGGAAACTTTATTTCCATTCTTGCCATTATCTCTTTCCACCTTCTTCAAATTTCGTGGAAGCATTGTTGGATTCAAAGTCAAACACTTTTCAGCAATATGTCCTTGCCTATGGCAATAAGTGCAACACATGTGCATCTTCTTGACAACATGATTTTCCTTGTCCAGTGGACCTTTGGCTTCTTTCCTTTTTTTCTTCAAAAGTTTCATGTATGTGGCCATTCTCTTCCAACATCTAGAAACACTATGGTTATCCAAACCACAAAAGGAGCTTGCAATTTAATTTTTCCAATGCTTATGTGGAAATTTATCATGCTTTACATAATCAAAATAAGTGTGATTGAAATCATATTTATACCTTTCTCTTTCACCTTTATTACCTTCATGAGGAGGTGAATCAAATGAAGAAGTAGCTCCCTTTGGAACACCATCAATCTCTTCAATGCTTTTAGAGCTTTCACAACTATCTGGTTCAAGTGCATGCTTATGAACACCTTCTTCCTGCAAAGGATGTTTCAAACTATTGCATTCCCCAAGAATACAATCTTTACATTCTTGAGGTAGAAGACCTAAAATGAAACTCCTTCTAGGAACTGTTTCAATTGCCTTCATGGCTGCTTTGGAAATTTCTCCATAAGATTGTCCATAGCCAAGACCCAAATACTTAGGCCTTTCCTCAACCATTATTGGCTGAACAATGCCCTGTGCATGTTTTCCCAATCCTTTTCCTTCATAGCCCATTTTTGACATCAACTTGGACCCTATGCCTCAATGTTCTAAACTCATATGTGCTATCAGTTTCTGCATTTGAGCTACAGAATTCTAAAGGAGTAGTGCCATCAAGAAGCTCAAGGTAGCTCAGAGCACTAATTGAAGGAATCAAGTCCAAGGGAGCTTGGATCTGTTTACAACCATGGTAGGGATATAGATGGTATTCTAAGCCCATTGGTTTAATTCAATAACCTTTGGAGTTAAGTGTGGAACTTGTAAAAGAATTATTGCCATAATCCCAAAGAGCCAAGTCAAGTTGATAAGAGCTCATGGATATGTAGACCACGAGATTTGGGTGAACTCCTAGATTAAATTTGTGAGTCAAACTCTTATTCAAACAGCCCTTTTGCAAACAAACCTCTTGTGCTTCAAGGATTGTCTTGAGGTCCTTGGGGTAAGGAGAATTCCATCAGACCTTCTTCCTTCTTGTAGCTTTCCCTTCACCTTTGCAAACTCAATCAATAGTCAGTTTACAAACAATCAAAGAGTCAAATCCTTTGTACTATTTAAACACTTTTCAAGTCAAACAAGCAATCTATTGCTCTTTCAATCAAGAAGCTAAGCTCTGATACCACCTGATCTGAAATGGGGGTTTAACATATTGTTATACTTACAAGAACCTCCCACTCCAAAACTTAACAAATATATGATCTAGCTTATGTTGACATTTTGCGGAATTAAATACTTGAGATAGGTGTATGTCCTTGTTTCAACTGTTTAAGTGCTTTAAGTCCTTTTACTTATGATGATATTAAACACATATAACATTCATATAATGCAGCAAATAAACAACTACACATAACAACAAATTTAATCTAGGAGTTCACCCAAATCTCGTGTTCTACATCTCCATGAGCTCTTGTCAACTTGACTTGGCTCTTTGGGATTATGGCAATAATTCTTTTACAATTTCCACACTTAACTCCAAAGGTTATTGAACTGAACCAATGGGATTAGAATACCATCTATATCCCTATCATGGCTGCAAACAGATCCAAGCTCCCTTGGACTTGATTCCTTCAATTAGTGCTATGATCTACCTTGAGCTTCTTGATGGCACTACTCCTTCAGAATTTTGTAGCTCAAATGCAGAAATTGATAGCACAGATGAGTTCAAAACATCGAGGCGATGCAAATCGACTATAAACATGACCCTGTTCTGACAAAGTGAGCTATGGACCTCCCAAAAATCAACTCTCTATTTGCAACTGCTGAATCCACCTCCAAATTTGGCAGTTCCACCAAAGTTAGCCAGACACCAACTTTAGTTAGCAGGCTTCTGCAATAGACCTGTAATAAAAAAATGCGCTCTGCCTTCCTCACAAGTCTGTTCTTGTGGCGTGTTGGTTAAAGGCTTTATGTAGAGGAGGAGATCCCATGTTAGACTCCCCCTCCGTACCTTCTCAGCTCACTCTGATAAACCAACCTTTTTAAATAACCTTGCATATCCCAGGAATCGCACCTCCATATCCATTTAAATATTCCATAGTCGCTCCTCCATATCCATTTAAAATATAAACCATATTATATATCTCGAATTTAGAATCATGAGTTAAAAATAGCAGATATATATCTTGGAGTTTCAATAGCTGATAGCTATATTTGGAGTGCATGGAGGCTGGATGAATACGTTGAAACCAATGGCTTTATCTCTGCCCCTGTGATTGTCTGCATGGCAGTCCAGCTGTACTGACCAGCATTTGACTTCGTGTGGATTGGCATAATCTCCATAAGCGTTATCCTTTGTATTAACTCCCACGGATAACCTTTGATTAATGGCGATTTGGTGGATTCGTTGATAGCCATAGTGCTATCTTGGAGGGTGCTCTTGTTTGGAGGTTTACGTGGAGTGGAGTGGAGTGGAGCTGCAATATTTGGCAGGCTCCTCCCCTTCTTTAAACCGTATCCAAAACATGCACGTTGATAAATACATATTGCCGTCAATACATTACAAGACTTAATACACAACCCAACTGGTTAAGGCATGTGCATTGTGGAGGAGAGGTCTTGGAATCAAATCCCATGGACTCCAACAAATTTTATTAATGCACATTAAATTTTTCTAAAGTCCAATTTAGTAAGAAAATTTCTCCTTTTCTAAGGATATTGGGCAATTTTCTTTTTACAATATCTCCTTCGTCCGGAGTCCATTTTTACCTGTTCAAGTTGTGTTGGATTTAGAATAAAGAAATATACACAATGAGACTATTTCCAAAAGCATCCTTTGACTTTCATTTTTGAGCATTAAAAAGTAATCAAGGATCATTTTCTGATCAGCAGCAGAATTTGCAGTGAGCTCTTGCTCTCATCTATGTCCTTCGGCACCTTGGCTTTACCCTTGTGCAAAGGAGCATATTCTGGTAACCGCGTAATAAGGTCTGCACCCTGGGTTTCAAGTTCCATTTCCACGTCCTCCTCATCCACCAGGATTTCTTCAGATTCTTCCTTGTCGACCTCCAGATTAATGGCCTTCCCCTTTTCCTGCAAGTTGAGCTTGGTCCTCTGTGGGTTTCTTGGTGAGACATGCACTGGGAGCATAGCCTTCTTATCCTTCTTTGGTCACTGTGTTCTGGGTGATTTAGGGACTTCAACTATCACTCTGACACTCTTTGGGGCTTCCACTACTGCAATTTCCTGTGCGGCTTCCTCAGGTGTCAACGTCATTCTATTCAGAAGGTCCTACATCTCCTTCGGCAATCTCTCAAATGCTGAACTTGCTCTTAAAGCCTCAAAATTCGTAAGGTCTATACACACCTGATAGTGCAACAACTAAATTTTCAAAATGCCAAGTGTTCTTTGCTGGACAGCCACCTGTGATTTATAGGGCTTTTTGAATTCAAATCTAACCGTTCCCCCCACATTTGGCCCATTAATGATAGATTGGTGGTAGATTTTCAAGAATCTAACCCATAAATTTCACCTTAAATGCCTATCACCCGCTCCATTTGGCCTCAAACCGACCATCAAATCATGAATAGTGACTTTAACGGTCACTTTCCGATGGACCTATGTGCTAGCACAACTATCTTCGTGCTATCACAAGCCCTATGACACTTCACTGCTTCGCGCAATCCTGAAATCATGCAGGTCCCCAAACCAGACAATGTATTTTATAGTCCTGCGCCTCATTTCACCTGCCTGGAGCACTAAGACTGTGCTTCTATCACATAGTTATATGGTCGGGACACCTGTGTATGGCTTCAATTAACTGCCATTCCCCTTTCCTAGGAATAGATCTCCATTTAACTTAACCAGCTGGATTACGCCACCGTCAGTGATCTCATTAATAACATAGGGCCCTAACCAGTGCATCCTGAATTTTCGGGGGAATTTATCAAACTTACTATCATACAACAAAACCAGATTGTTTACCTTGAATGTGCACAGCTTGATGTGTCGATCATACCATGCTTTTTCACGATGCTTTTGGACCTGTTGGTTAAACTTGGGCAAAAATCTTTCTTCTTCAAGCTCATCCAACTACACGAGCCTCTCTTCTAGGGCTCCGCAATCCGTCATACCTGTGAGCGTTTCTATGCACAGACTAAGCATAATGTACTCCATGGGCATGACCACTTCAACATCATATACCAACCTAAAGGGTGTCTATCCCGTTAACTATTTGCACGTCGTTTGATAAGTCTAGAGCACTACAGGTATGCGTAGGTCCCAATCACTTCACTGAGCATTGCAAACCTTGGTCAGTGCATTTTCAAGCACTTTGTTGAACACCTCCACTGTCACGTTAGCGTGTGGGTGATAAGGTGTGCTCTTCTGGTGATACACCTAAAATTCCTTTGTTAGTGCGTTAATCATCTCATTCAGGAAGTGCATACCACAATCACTCATCAAGATCCTTATACATCCAAATCGCATCAGTATATGTTAAAATAGAAACTTCACGGCAGTCACGCCCATGCAATCCTTCATTGGTTGCGCTTCTGCCCAACGAGTTAAATACTCCGTCGCAATGATAATGTACCTCGCGCCTGTCTTCCCTTGTGGCTAAATCGGTCCTACAAAATCTATCACCCACTTTTTGAAGGGTTGCAATGTCATTTGTGGATTCAAAGGCATTTCATCCCTCCGTGATGGCCTACCTCTTCTTTGACATGCATCGCACGCCTTGCAATATGCTCTTGAATCCTGATGAAGGATTGGCCACCACAACCCGATGCGTAGAATCTTCTACACGGTTGCTCTCCCTGCATAATGTCCTCCCGCAGCACCCCCATGAGTGTCCGCGAGGATGGTGCTTTGTTCAAACTCAAGTACATACCGTCGTAATATCTCATCAGTCCGCATATTGTATAGATGCCCAACAATGATAGAGAAATCTGCCACGTGCACCACCAATTCCTTCTTTTGCTAGACAGAGTATCCTTCCGATGTAGTTCTTTTTGTTAGGAAGTGTATTATATCCTTGAAATGACCATCCGTGATTCCCACTGCAAATAGTTGCGCGTCAGGTAATCCTTCCTCCAAGTTAGTAGGTTCCTCCCTGTTTCAATGCACGACATATGGTCTGGTCCCACATTCAATCGTCTAGACTTCACAACAACTTCAAAATCATTCTCTTGTAACAATAAGATCCATCTACAGATTCGCCCCCGCAAAATAGGCTTATTGACGATGTACTTCAATGCGGAGTGATTTGTATACATCTTAAAGTGGCCTCCTAGCAAGTAGTGTCAATACTTCTGGAGCACATACACCATAGCTAGCCCCTCACATTCAGTGGTAAAGTAGTTCTTCTCCGCTTTGGTCAACTTCACTTGTGGATCATCTTGCCCATCGTACTTGTCTGTCAGTCACATCTTAGGCTTCCCAAATCATGCTCTCATCACCCTCCTACATTTGCACCAATCATCAAAGTTTCCCTTGTGTGTACCCCACCATCTTGCGAGCGTAGCGTGTAGTGTTGTTGGCTTGATGGGACCTGACCCAAGTTCATAGTTATTTAGCCAAACAAATCCTTGTACTACTAGCCCTTTCAGCAACAGCTCGTAGAGCGCAGACTGAGGTCTCACCCAAAGCAGTATGGGGGGATGCTAGAACCCAGTTTCCACACCCTTGAGATGCTTGAGGGGTCGATTTAATCTAACTGTGAATATCTTCATGCAAGTCACTTCACGCACTTTCCTGACCTGCAAGGCCTTCGCGCCCTGTTATACTCAACTTCACGCAACCCTAACCAGGGGCTAAGGAGCTTTCACACTGCTAAAGCAGCAATCTACACTATTTCCCAAAGTTACAACATGGATCTTACTTATCTTATTATAATAGTTAGTTATCTTCACGTAAACAGATGCTTTATGTTATATTCACTTATTCATCACATTCATATAAGTTCGCATAGAAAATAAACAGTAAACTTACAATTCATACCCGATATACTTCAATGCATAAAACAGGAAAAGACACACAGAAATATTGTAAAACTTTTCTTTATTAGTGCTTCAATCGGTTACAGACTCAACCTGCCCTGTGCACTCAGTTGCAGGGGTCCGCGCACTCAGCTGTAGACTACTAGGCCTCTGTGCACTCAGCTGCAAAGCCTTCTCCTACTCTCCGACCCAAAGACTTGACTTTACACTTAGACTTAATTCTTCATCATTAGATCTTCTATGGATGACTTCTTTCTTATTTACACTTAGAGCCTCGCTCTGTTTATTCAATCCCATCGTCCACGGACCATGGGTAGAACTCTCAAGCCAACATTACATTACAAAAGTAAGGACGGACAACCGTATGACCTAATTAAAAGTTCACGCTCTGCGCCCACAAATTGTGGAGTCTTTACATCAGACTTAGTCAAAACTTGCCATGGGGGGGATCCCGCACCCAACAGGCCCCCAACACAAACATCATGACTCACCCTCGAGTCACTCTGTCATTGCAGAGATCTTCGCATGGATACCTCCCAATTCTGCTTGGACTGCTACAAGGTTAGTAGCACACTGAGCAGCCGCCTGTTGTATCTCCCGGACGCATTGTTCGAAGACCGCGGTATCTGAACTGCTTCCCTGTATTTACTCATACGTCCCCTGCATCTGCATGAGCTTGCCTTCAATTTTTGTTGTGATTATGAATGCCTCATCGATCCAAGGCTGGACATGCACCTTTAAAACCAATTCTCTATGTCGCGCTGTGTCTACCTGCTCCTTAAGCGCTTTGGCCTGGTGCATCCACGTGAGCCTCTGTGTAAGGGCCACCATCTGTGCGGTCCCTTTGACATTGTCATATTGTTGCCATAGCTCACGCGCTTTTGTTTCTAAGTGTTGTATGTTCAGGTCCTCCTACAAAGTGATGAGGACCTCGAACGATTCTTCTAACATTTAGGTGCAGCCCTTCACTGCACTGCTAATCTCCTCCATCCCCGACGTAATGGTGCTAGTGTGTTGTCCCATTACCTTTGGAGGAGTTGAAGTTTGTGCCTTCAACCACAGCTCTGCTATCTGAAGGTTCATCTCCAGCTGAACCTTAGCCATCACTTCTTGTGCCTCATGCACTCCTACTGCTAACCTCTGGATGCGGGCCTCTGCCGGCGCCTTTGCTAGGATGGCCAACTTAAGGACCATCTCGCAGGCTTCCTCAACCACCTGCACCATCTATCAGTTTTGCACCACGACCTCGTCACGTTACAGGCTTAGTTGCTCCATGTTGATTCTTTATTCACTTAACACTTGTAACATGTGGCCCTCCCTAGCTCGCAGTTCTGTAGTCACTCCATCCTACAAGACATAGAGCATCTCCCTAGGGACCCTAGACATGTTGATTCTTACCCTTTTCAATGCACTGACCGTAGGCCTGTTAGCCTCATTTTCTATAACCAATGCCCCTTCTGGTAGCACTATTGTGTTAGTCGTGCGGGGGTGCAACATTTCCTCAATCGCGGCCGTTCCTACTAAGAGGCTAGTTGAGAGAGTACTAGCCTAGGGAGTGCACACTCGCAACCCCTGAATCTGTGGCCAGAGGGCCCCCAACACAATCTGATTCTCCTCCATCAACTATTGGAGGGTCTCCGCGTTGACTTTGCTCAACGTTTCCCCTATATCGTGCAGATCTCCCTCAGTGAGGGTGATCAGGTCGAAAGAAGTCTTAGATGCTTTCGACATCTTTCGCGGCCCTGACTGCTCTCTTGAGCGCTGGCACTTTAACTATGTCATTATTGTTTGTAGGTCTACGCCACCCTCCTTTGTCTCTATCCCCATTTCTTGTTCCTCCTCAGACGAAGGTGAATTCTAACCCTCGCGCTCCTTCTCTGCTACCTTGTGTGATTCTGTTGCAGCCTTCACAGCGTCCCATGCCTGTGCGGCTACTGCCTCTTTTCTTCTCTTCTCTACCAACTATGCCATCCGCAGTTTTGTCTCCTCCTTCTTCCGCTGAGCAACAAAATTTTTTGTTTTCGTCGCAAAGAGGGCTAGAGCGCACCACTCCGGCGGCCATGCCTCAAGTACATCGAAGATAACATCATCTATGGCGAGGTATGGTAGTTCATTCCACTTCTTCATGGGGTCCTTACGCACCCTAATATAGATGTGATGGAAGTCCACCTTGAACTCTACAAAGCTTTGTAGGCTATTATTGACAGTGGGCAATAACCGTGGCTTGCAGTTAATCCCCATTCTAATGTTCATCTCCATGAACACCCAGAATATTTTACTGTCTCGGATCCTGCGTGCATATTTAGTGGCTCACAACGAAGCGTACTTCGTGGCCTCTAAGAGATCCCTCTCAATTTAGGGGAACTGGATGTCCTCGGGCAATTCCCTAGCCACCAACATTATGGACAACAGAAGCCATGAATAGTGGAAGGTGTTCCCCTGTTCCTGTGCCTCAAAAAAATTCTCTAGGAACTCCTTGCACAAGAATTCAGTCCAGTTAAACTAGACCCCCTTTGCACACTACTCGGCAAGTGCAACCACCAGCACGATCACCTAATCTTTGCGACACTTTTGCATGACCTTACCCTCCAATATCTGAGTCACAACTCTAACCTCCTTGTTGCTGATATTGGAGATCGCATAGCCCCTCTTTTTCTTATCCATCTTATATTTCTTTTTCATGGCCTCTGCAATGGCCAAATCACTACTTTAACCCTCTGAAATGCCTGTTGCGTCTTTCCCTTTACAAGGCAGTCGGGTAATTCTATGGATTAGGTGGTCCATGATGAGGATGGTCTCCTCTAGCCACAAACACCCATCATGCACCAGGCAAAGCAGCTGCCTAATGATAAAGATAGGTATTGGGGTGTGATGATAATGTGGCACCCAGAGCATGTTCAACAACCCTGCTTTCTCTACCCCTCGCAACTGCTTGTGTGGCTCCAATTTACAACTCCCACCGTGATGTTTTTCTTCGGCTTCATGAGCTGTGTGGTTTCCAAGTGTGGGAACTTTTCATGGTCTGCAAGGTCCCAATCTTTAAACTTCAGACTCAAAAGCTGTCCCATGTGTGCTCCTTAAAAAATGATATCTTCAAGTAGCAGTAGTGTCTGCAGAGAGCTCTTTCTCTCATCTAGGTCCTTGGGCACCTTCACCTTCCCCTTTCATGGAGGAACATATGTGGGCAGCCTAGTTGGAGGGTCCACACCCTCGGTTTCTTCCTTCATGTCTTCATCCTCATCCTCTTCTATCAGGATGTCCTCAAGGTCTTCCTCCTCCTCATTAGTTTCCAAATTAACCACTTTCCCTTTTTCTTCCATGGTCAATTTAGTTCTTAGCGGGTTTCAAGGGGACATGCGCACCAAAATCATGGGTTTCTTATCTTTCTTGGGCCTTGGCGTGCGTGGTGATTTAAGGATTTCCAAAACTAATTTGGCACTCTCAGGGGCATCCTCTACTGTCATGGCCTGCGCAGCCTCTTCAACGGGCATTTCTCCGATTTCCCTGGCTTCTTCAGACGCTGCCATTTTGTTTGTCCAGAAATCTCTCAACTGCTCAACCAGGTGCTCAAAAATGCTCTTAATAGGTTAAACAGGTCTTGGTTCATAATACTCTGGGTGCACGATAGCTCAATTCTCAAATGACCAGGTTTTGTTTGCTAGGCAACCCTTTGCAATATATAGTGCCTTTTGAATTCAAATTGGACCGTTCCCCCCAAATCTAGTTCATTAATGCTCCCTTGGTGGTGGATTTTCCCAAATCTTGCCGATTAAGCTCATCTTAATTGCCTATCGTCTGCTCCATTTGGTCTCAAACCAAGAATCACATTGTGAATAGTGACTATAACAGCCACTTTCTAGCCAACCTATGTGGCAGCACAGCTACCATTGTGTTGTTGTGGACCCTGTGACACTTCTCTCCTGCACGCAGCCCTGACATTGTGCAGCTCTCAGGCAGAGTAGTTTATAGTCTTGCGCCTCCTTTCAACTACCTGGAGTGCTAAGACTATGCTTCCCATGGCTAATCAAGTGGTCAGGGCCCAGAAGCGTTGCTTTTCTGGCACCTCCCTCTCAAATGCATCCAAAAAGATATCTACCTCATTTAGACCATCATAAATAGGTAGACTTCTTTCCTCTGATGACACACAGTGCAACGAACAGGTCATCATGTTGCAAATCAGCGTAGTTAGCTTGCGTAATCAATTCTTCCAGCGTTCTATTTCTTCGTCGGAATATGAAGTGTAGGAACTCTCGCGCTCCCTTGCAATCTGTCCATCCATGATGGGATTCACCCAGTCTTGGTCTCACGCTATTATCTTATAGATGCAGTCCAGATCATCATCACTCTCATAATCATGGACTATTTCTATATAGCATGATCCTTCAACACGATCGAGGGGTATTATTACATGCAGTGATTTCTTCTCAAAGATTATATTTTTCTACTTCAGATTGATTACCCCATTCATATCAGTAGCCCAGTTAATTCCCAAGAGCACAAGGTAGGGATTGCTGTCATCCAAAATCTCTATTACTTCAAAATTTGCCAGCGCAATCACTCCCTCAATGTCCACGGTCACTCCCTGTAGCAGCCCCATGGGTATGATTTTCTGCTGATTCGCCATCCTTAGCTAAATCGGAGACCATTACAGTGTAGGTCTCCCTATTTGCTCCCATGTTTGTTTCAGTAGAACATTTGCATCTGACCCCAAGTCAAAAATGACCTGATCCATTTCATACTCCACTATTTGTGCGATCAGTCTCATCTCCCGTCTCGTCCTTGTCTTATGCTTTCAAATATTTCGTACTACATGCAGTTCACCTGGTGTAGCTCCAGCACATCTATTGATGAGTTCTTGTAGCCCTTCCATGGCCTTAGTGTCGCGCAGTAGCTTCATACAGGTTTCCAGGAAATTTGTCAGCATAGAGGGGTCCATCTCCAGCTCAGGCTTATCCTTGCTTTCTGAAATGGAGGCCTCAGCGAAGCTCTTCTTAGCTTCCATGAAGGCTTCCCGAGCGTGCTCCAAATCAAACATAGCCTCTTTTTCCAGGGCTTTGCGAACCCATGTACTGTCTTTCGGTTCTTTCCCCTTGTCATCTCCCGTCGCGGTTCCACTCTGAAGCACTATATTTACATTTGAATCTTCTTCGTGCGGCTCAGGCCTCATCATCTGCAAGTTCTGAGTCGGGGGAGGTGGTAGCGCCCCTTTGTCACATATCCTAGCTATCAGTGTAGGACAGTCTTCTATTTCATGATCAAACAACATGAAATACTTACACGAGAGACGCATTGGATTAGTGCAATCGCGGGTATAGTGCCATGGTCCTCCGCAATTGTAGCAAATCAATTGTCTTCAACCTCTACTAGGTCCTCCTCCACCTTGGCCTCATCCGCGCCCCTGAAATCTTGTCTGTGCTGTTAGGGTCCTATAATAATAGGATTCATAATTTTGAATTGGCTGAGAGTAACTCTTGTAATATTGTACATACCTTTGCTTTCTACAAATGTTTTCCATATTTAAATTAAAAATGTAAAGAGGGTATGTCCTAAAAGAAATATCAAATGACAAGAAAAATAAGAAAAGGTCAAAAATAAACAAAATTGAAAAATATATAGATGAACCCCAAAATAAAAACAGACCATGAAAGTGTGCAAGTCCAAGTGCCACTACTCTTTACTTTATTGTCTTAAATAATGGTTGTGTGTGGCTTGTCATACATGCCACAACCCATGGCAGTCAAACTGCTTAGTATTGACTATTTCATGCTTTGAATTTTATGTTTATAGTTAGAGAATAAAATCTAACCAAACAACTTAATCTTGGCAGATCATTAGATAGGTAGAGAAAGTAAAAGGAGCTCATCAGCTTAATCTGAGCCCTTGGAAGATATAAGGTTAGAAGTAGATAGTTTGTTTTATAAAAGAGAAGGAAAGAAAAGGGTTTGCTAGAATAAATGCACCCAAATAAGTAAAAAATAAATAAATAATAAAAGATGTTAGGGTAAGTAATGGGTAAGTAGAAGAAAGGTTGTTGAAGTATAAAGTTGATTGGACAAAAGCACATTTATCATGCTTAATCATATGTTTCAATGTGCATGATAAATTAAGAAAGAAAAAATAGAGGTTTACAAGTTGATTTAATTCACTCCCCCTTATTCATTTCATCCCTATACTTACTAATTTCCCCATCCACAAGTATGCTCTAGTACTAAAAATACTTCAAGTCATAAAGGCTCAGAGCATTTCTCTGAATTTTGGTGGGACCGGACCCTCTTCTTAATGACTTATGGACATCAAGTGTTAGAATGCCCTTCATAAAAGTAATTTCCCTTCATTACCCTAATAAAACCCCTTTTCCTAAGGTTAAACTCCATTTGCCTATGAAAATTAAAAAACCCCATGTTAAATTTCATTTAACTCAAAATACCCACAAAAAGATTTTATCCTAAGTATAAGTGTATGTAAAGGAAAAAGCGCAAATATTACATTATACTTAGTATTATTTTCATTTTTCTCATTTCAATTCATATTAATTTCTAACTTAATAATATAGCTCCCGATATACCCTTTTTCCTCATATATAAATAAATCCCCATATATATTACCCCTACCCTTAGTTTAACTATAAACTATATTTTTACCCTATCACCCTGACAAAACCCTCTTAACTCACCAATTCTCTGTAAAGTTAAGATAATCCATCCATTACCCCATCTGATCATTTAATCCCATATTTAACTCCAAAATAATCAAAAACCATTATTAATTAAAGCCCCTGGCCCCCCAAAACCTTTGCCCATTTCATCCGTGCTAATCTATCACCCAACTACCATCCGATCGTCAACACCCGAATCTAATGAATCACAGCCATATCGGGTTCACCCAATATCCAACCTTTACCCACCCGATAAAGCGGTATTGCCTGGACTCCCATTTGCTATGTGTCAAGCGTTAAGGTAGATCGGGTGACCTCCCTAAAATACCGCCTCCTCGATAAAGCGGTGCGATGGCTTGGGAAACCACCTCCCCACCCAACCCGAAAAACTACCCACTATTAATCTGTAATTTGTCCTCCAAAAACTGATCATTTTTCAATAAAAAGGCCGAGAAGCCCTATTTGGCCTTTTTCGATCAATTTCTTTGTAAAACCTCTGCAAGCCATTGCGACACCTTCAAACGCTGAAATCACCAATTGACCTCAATTTCACTCTTGAAGAAGTTGCAGAGACCCTAATCAAGCTCTTAGTCTATACCAGAGCCCATTAAAACTTCTACAGTTTCCGATAACACCAATTTGAAGTTATTTCACCCAAATTCCAGGTATTTTGAGAAAAAACCAAAACGACCCTCTCATTTGAAGATGTACAGTAAAAGTTAAAAGGTTATAGTGAAAGTCAAAAAATCACAGTAAAAGGAAAAAGATAAATCAGCAAGATGAAAGAGTATCAGTAAAAGTGTATCAGATTGAAACATCAAAGAGAATAAATGCAGGCAACGGGAAGATAAATAGCATGGAAGACAGTTACAAAGCATACAGATAAAATAAATTCATGTCAAAGTGAAGATAGATCAAAAAATAGAGCAATCAAGGTAAACATTAAAAGTAAACATGGAGGCAACAAGGGTTAAACAGAGATGAAGACACTTTCACTAGCAACAATGAATTTCATCCAAATTAAAGGTAAAAATAGTTAAAATAAAATTGAGGTTAAAAGATGAAATCAGAGCAGAAATGGTACATTTTCCAGAAATTTCTTGTTTAAGTCATAATTTTGTAGAAACTATTGTGGTCAAGACAATATTCATTTTGAGAACATAGAGGAGGTTTGTGTTCATAAATGGCCAATCTACAGAAACCTATCTCACTTTTTACACAGGTATTACACAAAGGGAGATAAATGCATATCTTCACAGCCTATTTTTCAGACTGTGCAAAGTCTTGTTTTTTACATCGTTTTGCAGAGCATATTGTGAATATCTGGAGCTGAATTTCTGGAAACTGAAATACGGTTATCTCCATAACATACTTATATACAATAACCTATTTCACTTTTTAAATATCTATGTCGTATTGAGATATACAAAGGTATCACTGGACCCTAATTTTGCATAATTTCTAGGGCATAATGCACAAAGGAAGGAGGTAGTTAGTGACTTGGAAGCCTCATCATCAATTAAGAGTTGTTATCAAATTCAAATTTCTCTTCTTTGTCACCATCAATCCATAAATATAGTGCCAAATAGATTCATTAGTTTTGAGTGTCCTTTATTTAAGTTCTATTAATGTAAAACAGTGTGTGATATTTGTAAAACCAATCTTGATATTTTTTCAAGATATTTTAGTTTAGAATTTGTATAAATACTTCTTCATTTGAAGTATTTTTGGTGGATTCTATTAGAAATTTATATAGACTTTTTTATCAGAAGACCCAGAAGGTTATTGTATCATTTTCTAAGACAACTAGCTGGATTGATAAATAAAGATTAGATATTTCCAAGGATTCATGTGTTGAGAGAATTTCAGACAAGTATTTTCATGTGTTATTGTTATTTTTCTCAAATTTATTTCTAATCTTTAATGTTTAATGATAATATTTTGGCGGAAATCACATTGTAATATTTTTGTCAACGCGTTTCAAACCAACAAGGGTGGTTCATTGTCAGGACAAGTTGAAGAACTAGATCATGGCTATAGTTTAAATAGGGTTAGAACCAAATTATGTCGTTGGAAGATCTACTCTCCCTATTTAACCTGTAGCCATGATTTGGTTCTTCAACTTGTCCTGACGATGAACCACACTTGTTGGTTCGAAACGCGTCGACAAAAATATTACAATGTGATTTCTGCCAAAATATTTCTCATTAAACTTGATATGGATCACAGAAGCTTAAATTCAACAATGTTTAATATGTTTCTCAATCTAAATGTTATATCTGGAATAATACTTCAAAACTTGTTTAATTACACTCTGTCTTAACAGTTATACATTTAAATGTTTTCTGCCGATATCTAAATTAAAGAATTCTTAATTCCTCTTTGGTTTAGATTGATTTCTTGAATATCCAAGTTAAAGGATTCTTAATTTCCCTTTCATCTTGATTATCCCTTCATTCCTCATTCATTATCTAGGTCTGAGAACCCTTAACCACTCTCTCACCCCGAGTGAAACCCTTTCACCCCTCTATCTCAAAGATCTGAAAAAACAATCTGCTATCTTGCCCTCTGAACATTCCCTTTAGTGAGTTAATACAGTTTTTCTTTCCTTATTGTTTGACTCCATAGCCCAATGGCCTAAAAGACATCATTTTATCCATCTATCTAAGAAGATCCCACCACCCAATCTAAAATACAAATCCAAAACCCCTTGAACAATCATAACTAGCCTAAAATCATCTTAACTAAAACAAAGTTAAATTATAAAGAGAGAGCCCTCTCTGAGCATCAGGAAGGCTAGGTCATGATCTCCAAAAGTAGTTTGTGGTTACCTTTGACCTTTCTTTCTTCATTAGCTTCAAAATAAATATCAAAGTGCTAACACACACCATCCCTTCATTTTGGTCAAGGGGTCGCGTTTTGGCTTGAACCCTATAGGCGGGAGTTCTATCCATCATTAATTCATAGCTCTTGCAAGTACACTCATCATGTCCTACCGACCTACAAAATTTGCAAAACAACTGTTGTGGTGCTTGTACATACTTCTGTAACAAGTGGCAGTTATCTGTGTCATGTTTTCCAGCTACCTAACAGATAGTGCACCATAAAGCAGACTCTGCGCTAGGTCCTGCTTGAGCTTTTGGCCTTAAAGGCATCGGTCCTCCTCCTGCGAGGTCATTTGCAAAGACTAGACAATGTTCTTTGTCATGACCCTGACTCTTACATTTCAAGCACCATACCTCCTCGCATACCTCTGGCCGAACCATCCTGTCCTGCTTCAGACTTTGCATATCAAGGCACAGATTTTTCAACTGTGCATGGATCTGCTGGACTCCTAGATTAGGATCCTGCATTAGAGTCTCATGGAAATCTCCAAGGCCTCTGCCTGAGTCGTTATTTTATATTGCGACAATGCACTCCTTAAGTGTGGTAGTAGCGAAGCCACAAACCACTCGCGATGTTGTCCATCTGTCAAATTCATGTTGGCTTTGTGGATTGTACATTTCAGCCTCTAATCCAATTCCCAAGGCGTCTCGCCTAGTTGCATCGTGGTCTCTTTGAATCCCACAATTGACTGCGCCTCAGATTTAGGCCTGCTAAATTCCCTATTCAGTGTTTCTTGGATGTCTGCTACTCTAGCATTCAGGTTATCGTTAGAGTACTTAATATACCAGGTTAGCGCGCGATCCTGCAAAGCGCTAACCAGTGTCACTTTCTTTATGTGATCATCTGTAACACCTTGAGCTTCCCATACAACCCTTACAATGAACCAGAATTGGTCCGATTCCTCATTTCCCAAGCCTTTGAACAAAGGCAACTTCACTGTATTCACCATATTGAATCACGGTGGAGGTGGAGGTGGTACAGGTGAAGTTCGAGGCGATGATGGTGAAGTAGGAGGTGGTGTGGGTGGAGGTGGTATTTGCGGGAATCCTTGTCTTATTAACTGAATAGCGCTTCATGGAGAGACCTTCGCTATCTCTTATTTGTCCCTTCATAGAGGTAAAATCAAGGGGCTATACTCTGGACCCATATTTCCTTTGTTTCTGTAACCTTTTCCACTTCGCATAGTCTTGAACATCAATGTAGCTGCATAAGCCATTTTTCGCACAACAAAATTTTAATCCAAGTATTCAGAGATGTTATATACTTACCTCGCAGTCCTTTGAAAAAGCGTCACTCCACCTTGCTATAGTTGACTGAGGTGTCGACCACGAATTCAATAACAAATCCTCCTATGACACGATCGAGCCAATGATTGAAAGCATGGGTGATCTTATCTTCCAATGCTTCCAACCTTCGCACTAGCTTTGGGGTCCACACAATAGGACTGTCAAGTTTCCACCTTACTTGGCTATCTGCTAGCTTCACAATCCACTCATATAACTCAGTAGGAAAGGAGGCGAAAAAGATTTTGTGGATCTCTGTATATAGGTATCGGTCCAACCATTGTTCTTTTGACAGTCGCGGGTTTTTGTTTTCTTGTGCCGTGAACTCGTGAATCCTTCTATCCAACCAGCCTTCGATTTATTTCTCAGTTAGATTCCAGTGATACGACATCACACATCTCTTATGTAGATTTCAGTCCCGACAATGGAACCATTTGTTGGCTTTAGGGGACCTGACCCAGGTTCAGTGTTTGTCAGCCAAACAAATCCTTACACTACTAGCCCTTTTGGCATCAACTCGCAGAGTGCAGACTGGAGTCTCATCCGAAGCAATATGGGGGGATGTTAGAACCAAGTTTTTGCACCCTTTATATGGATGTGATGTTGGTTTATTCTGACTAAACCTGCCTTCGCACAGGTTTCTTAACCCTCTATTCCACCCTTCATTACTTTCGCGACAGGGTACAATTGTCTTTCGCGTAGCCCTAACCCACGGCTTAGGGACTTTCACGCTGGTAGGGCAGCTAACTATGATATCTCCCAAACTAGGCTAAGTGTCTTACTTATCTTATTAGCCGATCTTAGTTAGCTTCACGTAAACAGATGTTCTTACTTGCATTTACTTAACCAACACATTTACATATATTTGCGCATCATATAAGCATTATAAGTGAAATTCATACCCGACATAACAAGATGCATAAATAGGAAATAAAGATGCATAAATTATAGAATCCTTCTCTTTATTGATAATTTCAAACAATTACAGACTTGACCCGCCTGTGCACTCAGCTGCAAGGATTCACGCACTCAACTGCGGAATTCTAGGCCTCTGGGCACTCAGCTGCAGAGCCTCTACCTACGCTACGACCCAACTTAGAGTTCTGCTCTAAAGCTATGACTCAATCCTTGCTTATTGATTCTTCTAACTACTTAGAGCTTAGCTCTATTTATACAATCTCATGGTCCGCAAACCATGGGTAGATCATTTATAGCTAACATTACATTTCCAAAATAAGGGCGGACAACCATATGACTCTTTAACACCTATGCACTCTGCGACCACAAATGTTGAGTCTTTACACTTGGATTACAAAATTTGACCAAAATATGGGCTTTTAGCCCCAAAACTTCCCTTGGGGGATCCCGTTCCCAACACCTTGCATAACACAGGTTAACCACTTTATTTGTTAACGATGGCACATTTGTAACTAATTTTGGTCCCTTTTTTATAATGTGGGTCAACCAATTACAATTATTATTAATGTGGATAACCGCTTACGGGCTTTATTGACTCAACTAACTAACTATGACTCTGACGATGCCCATTGGGATTATTACATAAATAAAGGAGTAAGGGTTGGACCCTAACATGCACTCCCCCATCAAAAGCAGCCTTGTCCTCAAGGCTAAAGCTGTGAAAACTACTAAAGAATAGTGGTTGGTTCCTATGTCGCATCTTCTGCAGAGGTGTCTTTCCATTTGATGAGGACTTCCTTGATGATGTGGCTGCAAAGATATCTTTCATGACTATAGATAACCTTTTCAGGTTAGAGCCAAAGTGAACCTTCCTCATCCAATTCTGGAAGGCTACTTTGAACCTGCAATTTTTCCCCGCAACTTTTTTGAGGCAGGATACAAGGAATATTGGGTCTTTCACATATGCATATTGACCTAGATGTTTCTCACTAATTTATTGACTGGTGAAGGTCAATGGTCTATCGTCCTGCATTAATACTGCACCAATTACCATACCTAAATCATCGAATTTAATCACAAAAGTTTTGTGAAGTGTGGTAAGGCCAATACTAGGGTGTAGCACATGGCCTATTTGAGAGCCAAGTATGCATGTTAAGTTGCGTTAGTCTAGATAAATGAATTTTTCTTTACAATATTACTGAGGGGTCAGGAAATGTAACCATAATTGCTAAGAAATTTTTGATAGTAGCCTGTGAGACCTAAGCATCCCCTCAAACTCTTCAATGTTTTTGGTTAGCGCCAATCTTGCATTGCTTGAATCTTTTTGGATCAGCCCTCACTCCTTCATGGCATACAATGTGTCCCAAATACTCCACTTCTTGTTAGAAAAGTGTTATCATTTATGGAAAAGGCAATGGAAAATATTGGAAAAGGAAACTGCATTGGTAAAAATGTTTTCATTGGTTTCCAAGGAAAATATGATTGATGAAAAGGCCAATGGCAAAGATATGCATAGAAAAATAAAAGTCAAAGGCAATGGAAAAGAGTGAAAGGTAAAGGAAATTATAATGTGCATAGGCTTTGGAGATAATTTTGGAGTAGTATATCAACTCATGTGTAGATGTGACCCACACAGCTGGAAAGAGCTCCGAAAAATATTTCCAACAGTATGTGGAATGTTGAAAATGAACTCTTGGTTCAAAAGTTAGAGCCAGTCAAAGTTGGTGACCGCATGTGCACGAATGTAGAATTAAAGGTGTTTGGAGGAGCCTTTGACACATAGCCAAAGTTGTCTTAAAATCCAAACTCAACAGAAAGGATGTTGGAGCCTCTACGCGAAGCTCCAAGTAGACGTGGCAGCAGTGGGAACACATTTGATTGGCCACAGGTGGAGCCCACCCGGTAGTGGTAGCCCAATGGGTTCACCTTGATGCAACCCTTTTAGTGCACAAAGGGAAGTTCTGGGAAACATGCATTGGGACATGAAAATTATGTGTTGTCTAATGGGTACCGAGTAGGCGGAGCCCACCCAGTAGTAATACCATGGCGGAAAAACCCTTCATATATGGCATAAGATTGGATGAACTGGGAGGTAAGTGTTGGGACACGACAATTGAGGCAACTGACCAATGAAAAGGGAGAAAGAGGAGGCCCACTCCACCATCTTAGCTTGCTGAGGGTGAACCTAGAGTTATATCCTAGAGGGATAATAAAGGTGCAAACGTAGAGGGGAGGTGGCCGGGGGAAATCTATGAAAAATAAAGGAAATGGACGGTAAGAAGAAAATGAAATAACAAAGGATTTGGTCGCAAAACAAGGCCTCAAAGGAGATTTTCTCTCTCCTCCAAGAAGATAGGTGGTAGAACATGATTTTCCTAGATGACAACAAATGATGACATTAGCATGGGCACATGGCAGGAAATTTTGTGGTTTTTAGGCACCCAAAGGGCCTATTTCTGAGTGACACATGTCACCACTCAGATATCGACACGTGAAAAGAGTGACATCATCTCGGTAGTAGGAGCCCAGTAGTTTGTTATTTCTACACAAAGAGGTATTATCAAGCAGTGGAAACTAGGACACTTTGGCGTTGACAGCCAGGGAGGCCATAAACCAATGAGAATTTAGCGGGAGGACCCCATGAGATAGCTCAACCCGCAAGACAAAAACCCAGAAGATTCAAATTTTTTCATTTAGCAGTGGCGTCAAGAAGAAGGCACTGAGCCATGGAGGCAAAGCAGCAGCCAATGAAATGGGCATCGAGCGGTCCCCACGGACACGTCGACCAAGAGGGTAGACCTCAATAGTTTAATATGGAGGCAAAATGAAAAGCATCGGGTTTGGGAGATTCAGGATTAGCACCTGGACCCAACTCTTGGGCCATTTCACATAGAAATGAACCCGGGGCATGGAGAAAAGAGTTGTGAAGGCTCTTGGGAGATCCACCTAAGTGCTTGGACCTATCCCTTCGATTTTTTTGTGTATAAACAAAGGAGCACTGGTTTTTTGGGCTTGTGGTTGGTCGCTTCGCGTAGAAGAGAGACCAATGGTGCGAAGCCATTAACACAAGGAATTGTCTCGTGTATGCTTGAATGGGCTTAGAAACTAGAGATATTAGCCACTGGTCACAGAGACCTTGTTATATGGAACAAAGTAGATAAGGGGCTATATAAAAACAGACTCAAGGCCCATTCAAAAGTTATGATAGCAGTTTTGGTTTTAAAATTAAAAAGGGTAACGAAGGCCTTATGGGCTACAACAAAGTGTTGTGCACAGTAGCATGGTTTGGAAACAATGACATGAGCCTGATAGAAAGCATGAACATTCAACAACGTAATAAAAGACCTTGTGGATTTGACATGAATAGTTGGTAGCTAGTAGTTTTGGTAGAGTTTGGAAACCCGATAGCAGCATGAATGAGTCGACAGCCTTGGTAAATGATAGTTCAGCATCATTTGGCAATTAAGGCAAAGCATAACATACAGAGGCAGATTTGGAAAAACAACTAGTTGTAGCAGTAGATTTGGCACTTAAGCCAAATTAAACTATAGCTAAAAATAGTAGGTGCACTGCTAAATCCTGTAACAAAGCAAAAACTAAGGAAAACAATAGTTTGACTCAGTTTTCAAGCCCATAATAGCAGATCAATATTAAACACAGTAAGAGGATAGAAGAGAATAGGACAAAGAAAAAAAATATTATTTCATGGAGCAGATCAAAGGGAAAGATATCGAAAGCTTCAATTCTAGAAATAATAATGCAAAATTTTATAAAAGTGGAATTCGAGCAGCAGATTGGGTGTGTTGTAGGAAGTGTTGAAAGTAGCAGGTTGTGTGAGAGCTATTAGTTGTTTCATAAGAAAGAGCATCAAATAGTTTTTAGAGATGGGGTGTTACATGAAAATATGCAGCTAAATTGTGAGAGGAATAGAATGTTGTTGCGGTCTTGCATGAGAGTGTGCAACAGATTGTTAGAGAACAACAAAGTTGTTAGTGTAGCATAATGGTGAGAAGATCATGGTGTTTCTATTAGAAATAATAAATTGTTTAAGGTGATGGTGATGTGTATCAGCAACCAAATATTGCTAAAGGTGTTTATGGTGGCTTTGGTGGGCAGTTGTAGTGGAATAATTTTTTTGTTTATGAGGTATGAGGCCTATTGATCTAAGTTTGAAAATGGATGAAACATGGATCAGCAAGGCTAGCAAGTGGTAGCTTGTAGACTAGGGGTAGCAGCTCCTTCTAGGAGGTGCTAGTAAATATTTGGGGATAGAAACCCTTTCAGCAAAGACTAATAAATGAGTAGGGGTAAGTTTCCTTACTAGTGAGTATTGGTAAACAAGCAAGGGCCGAAATCCCTTTCAGTGTTAGATGATAAATAAGTAGGGATTGAAGTTCCTTTTAGTAGTGGCTCATAAACCTACAAGTGATAGCTTGTGGGTCCATGATGTAATCAAGTTGAAGCTTGTAATTAAAATAAGATTGGTGTCTTGTGTATATGTTTCTCATGTGCTTTATGTTTATGATGTTATGTTCTACATGATTAAGTTGTGTAGTTGATTCATGAATAATTGTCAAAGTGATTAAAAATTGAAATTTATGAATAATTTTTTAATTTGGCCACACTACTAATTCACACACACCCCCCCGCTCCTCTCAGTAGTGTCATGATTTCCATTCTTTCTAACACTTCTTCCTTGCCAAAGTAACACTTGGATAATTTGACAAATAATTTGTGATCTTGGATCAGGCACAATACCTAGTCAACATGTTGAAGATGTTTCTCCCATGTTATGTTGTATATGATAATGTAATCAAAAAAGACCAGGATGGATTTTCTGAGATATGGTTTCAGAAGTTGGTTCATGAGGCTCTAGAAAGTGGATGGGGCATTACAGATACCAAATGGCATGACTAAGAATTCATAATGGCCTTCATGAGTTTGGAAGGTTGTCTTCGAAATGTCATCTTCCTTCATCCATATTTGGTGATATCCCAAGCAAGGGTCCAGCTTGGTAAAAATATTGGCACCATGCAGTTCATCAAGCAGATCATCAACTACTGGAATATGAAATTTTTTCTTGATAGTGAGCTTGTTAAGGGGCCTAAAGTCGGGACACATGTTTTATTCACCATGTTTATTTAAAACCATGACCATTGGAGATGAATAAGGGCTGGTGCTAGGAGGAATAACACTAGCTTCGAGTAGTTCCTTGATGATTTTTTAAATTTCATTATTTTGTACAAAAGGATATCAATAGATGCATATATTTGGCTATTAGGTACCCAGGAGCAAAGGGATTCTATGATCACGTTCACCCCTAGAGGGTGGGAGCTCTTTAGGTTTGTTAAAGACCCATTGGTGGTGATCCAATACTTGTTTCACATTGCGATGAATGTTTGGAGGAATGGATTTAATAGCATGGATGGCATTAAATTGTACTATTATCCCATGATGGCCCTTTTTTAGAATCTTCTCGATTCTATGTGAGTTTATGATAGTAGGAGCACCTACCTAGAGGCCATGTAGTGTATGAGTGTGGATGTTCCGCTTAAAGCTCATATATAACTCCTAGAAGTCTATTTTGATAGGGATGAGTGTGCGGAACCATTCAGCACTCAGGAAAATGTCACAACTAGCAAAAATATGGGTTTTGAGGTGATAATCCCCCATTTGAAGAATAATATTTCCATAGTTTCCTTCACATTTCATGCCCCCCCCCCCCCCATTAATGATAAGGATTTGGAAATTAGATACTACCCTAAAAAAACAATGAATAACTTCTATTACTCTCTTATGGAAAAATTTATTCATACTACCACTATCAATCAACACCGTGTGTGGCCGATGTTTAAGAAAACCTCATAGTTTGAGAGTTTGGGAAGAAGAAATGCCTACGAGGGCATGGTGTGAGATAAACGACTCATCTGGAATAGTTGTAGTATAAGTGTCTGGGGCTACTAGGGGTTAGCCCTCTTCCTCCTTAGGTATATTAGTGGATGGAGCTTCATCAACGAAGTTATTTTCAGTAGCGTTGATTTGAAAGAATTTTGGTTCCTTGCATTTATTTTCCAGTGAGTATTTTTCATCACAGTAGTAGAAAAGTCGTTGTTTTCTTATTTCAGCCATTTTTGCCCCATGACACCTTTTGAACCTTCCATGTTTCAATGTGCCCCGTAGTTGGGAAGGGACATGCCCTTGCAACAAAATTTGGATGATTGGAGTGGGCATTTAAAGAGACCTCTACCTCTAAGACCTTGCTACATGTGTCCAACCAAGTGGCTGGGTGAATCATTTGGACATGGGTTTGGATGGCTTGCTTTAGGCCACTAATGAAACATTCCAAGTAAAAGGCATATCTGATTCCTTATGTCTGGATGGCCAATTTTTTTAAGGCTGCAATGTAGTCCCATACTATACACATTTTCTTGGGCTTAGTGAGACTACCCAGAAATTGAGATTCCCAATTAAAACGATCACAAATGGATTTTAAGAACGTGGTCCAAGTTGGCATCCTTGGATATATTTTTTTATGCCACTACCATCTCTCTTGGTACATGTAAAGAGATCCCACATGTAGTTTAGTTTCATCATCCAAGATATTATTACGGTGGAAATATTGTTCCATTTGTGCCACCCATACTATCAGGTTAGCGCCATCAAATTTGTACTTGTCCAAATTGGCTGTCTGATCGCTCAAATATTGGTGACCTCCATGGAAATGAATGTGATGATTGAATTCTCCTTCTACATGTGCATCAACACTGTGTTCTTTCCTCATGGGTTCATGAGGCATCCTCGGGAATTCCAATAGTTGTGTGAAATTATCATTAAAGGATGCAAGGAAGTCATTGAATTTTTTCTCGAGGGCATCGAATTTGTATGCAGACTTCTTCATAGCCATAACTTGATACCTAGTACCATTCATACACTAGCCTTAGCCAATTTTTGAGCTTACATAAGAGTAGTATGGTTGGAAAGAGTGCAAGCTCATGAGTCTAGTGATGTGGGTCACTTGAATTTGTGTCAGGAAAAATTTGGGACCGCATGAAAATTGGGGCCTTATAGGTGAATGGTACCAATGCGATCAACTCATCCCACTGAATCTTGCAAGTGTCCCGTGATGGCCCCAGATTTATTTTTTTTACTCCTGGTTATCAATATTGCAGTGGCCGAAATCCAAAATGCCTGATACTGCAAAATATCCTACAAAAATAAGGGCTACACTATAGTAGTAGAAACCCCAAAGTCTCAGTACTACAAAATGTTCTACGACAATTTGATATGGACTATATTGGCCAAAAACCCTCCCTACACAAGAGTCTGATCTATGATGTTAAAACTTCGAATGCTAAATTTGATATGTATAGTAGTGGCAGAACCCCAACTACTGGATCTAATCTAGACAACAACGGTTGAACACCAACTACTATATCTGATTTGGACAAAAAGGTAGGGGACGATCTTTAGATAGCTGAGGGAACTATGGTCACACAGGAGTTTCAGGTGCTATAGATCGCAATATACATAGGGGTCTGAAAATATTACTTAGCCCAATATTTTAGAGTGCTAATTATTGACCGTACCCTTATACATATTACTCGACTACTCTATTATATGTGCAAGTAATATCCTTGAGTGTTGTTCTCAATGTATTGTATTAGCAAGACGGCTAATGACTTATCTAAGGTTAGTTTCAGGTTGCCCTAGGGGGGCTTCCAATACACCCAAGGGTACATGGAAGTGCAATCTGTGTGAGGTTATTTTGAATGTGATACTACTCAAAGCAGTACAAATAGGGTTTACGAGGGAGTCTAACAAGTGTGACCACCTCTTGTAGTTCCTATGTGCATGCCTCCTAAAATCCATAGGTTTATGTGCTTAACAACAGATCTCATGGTTTAAATATGTCGAAACATGTCTCTAGCCTAAAAACAAATATTCCAAAATTGGAGGTGCAACTGGCCCTAGAAAGTTATCTGATACCACTTGTTACGCACTTGACCTATGAGAATGATAGAATTCAAGAAATATGAAAAGATATTTTCCATAAACATAGAAATATCACATGAATTGAGACAAGGTGAAAATATATTTTATAATTCATAATCAAAATACAATGTTTACTTTCCCCTTCGAGGGGGCAACCTCCAACAAGGTAGAGCTCAATTACAATAACACTTGATGCCTCTCCCCTTGCTATCTAAGACTATTTATAGCTTTACGACATCCAAAACCGTAACTACTAGTGGTCCCTTGCATAACACGGGTTAACTACTTTATTTATAACTATGGCCCATTTATAACTAATGGTGGTCCCTTTTCTATAATGCGGGTCAACCACTTACAATTATTATTAATGCAGATAATTGCTTACGAGCTTTATTGACTCAACTAACTAACTATGACTCTGAATAGGCCCATTGGGATAAAGGAGTTAGGGTTGGATCCCAACAACTATATTTGGTAACACTTGTGATTAATTAATCGATTTGGAAATTGGCAAAGGTAAAGAGGAAATATTTGGCATTTGTTGTGTGCAGCCCAACTTGGCCCAATTTTTGGCAAAGACTCTAGATTTTGTGGAGTGGAGTGCGTAGTGGAGTGCATAGCAAAGTGCGAAGTGGAACGCGTAGAGGAGAAATTTTGAATATACCGCATGATATAAGGGCTCGGGAAAGGCAAAACCCCTTCCTTTTGTAATAATGTAAAAGATCGATGGGTTTTGGGACCATAGTTGTTTGTTTCAGGGAGTTCATGGTATTTGGACCATGGTATTGTAATGATGTACCCTTGATGTAATAGTATATATAGGGTCAAATAATAAGAAAAGAATCATCGAATTGATCAAACCTATGTTATGGTTGAACTTTTGTGATCTTATATTTGGGAAAAGAAGGTGAGGCTCTATAGCTCAGTGCAGGGAGGCATGAGTCTGCATCTGAGTGCACAGATGTCCTGCAACTTAGTGTGCAGGTCAAGAACTATTTGTTGTACAAAGAATCATTATAGTAGCAATAGTTCTTGTGGATGCAGCCCCACATTGGGGTGAACCATGGTAAAGTTGGTGTCTTCATGTGTATATTTGCTTATTATATGTTGTAGCATAGTAGTTTACTATAATTGCATGTTATTTCATCACAGTGATGATTCATGGCTTTATATGATATTTTTAAGTGGTTAAATGAATGTCACAAAGTAATTTATGAATGTTAGGAATAGGAGAACATAGTAATAGCACATCTCTATTGGGTTGTGTTATATTCTTTCCACGAGTAGCCCACGTAGTTAACCATTTGTTGTGTCGATTACGCAGCAGGGGGGTTACAGGGGGTGGCATTCCCCCTTGTTCAGGGGGTTTGAGGGGGGTGGGTAGCCCCCCCTCTATGGGGTCTAAGGTAGCGCCCCGGGGAAATTTTTTTTGGACCCTATATTAGGTTGGGCAGACTTACCTATGGTTTTGTCCATGGTTTTCACACATGGTTTTGAGTACAATGGTTTTTGGTCCATGGTATTGGATGCTTCGGCATGTATAAATATGTATTGTAAAATTGAAAGGAAAATAATGAAAAATCAAGCTGGTAGTCCTAGTTTTGGGATCCAGGGGAAAATATCTATGTATATTTGTTTTATGTGTTATGCTCTCGCATTGTTTATTTTCTGTTCTTAAAATTCATATGCAGGTAATTTTCGTATGGGGTTAAAACCTACATTTGGTATCAGAGTTGTTTTGGCTTCAAGGGGACATCTTTGTTGCTGAGGGGTTTCGCTTGGGCCTGTGGTAGACCCTGTTTATTGGGAGATCTATGGGATCGATTCTGTGGTGAAAGAAGATGGTGAGCAGTGGAAAGATAGAGATCTAGAAATTTAATGGTCAAAGTTTTGAGTTGTGGAAACTCAAGATGGAGGATCTATTGGTGGATAAAGATTATTGGATCATGGTAGATTCGGGTACTAAACCAACGGGAGTGTCCGATGAAGAATGGAAGAAGTTGGATCATAAGGCAAAGAGCACAATACGATTGTGTGTCTCAGATTTAGTATTGTTGAATGTATTAGGGAAAGCTATGGCTAAGGCTTTGTGGGACAAGTTAGGGACTTTGTACCAAGCTAAGTCTCTCATGAATAAAATGTTCCTACAGAAAAAGTTGTATAACCTGAGGATGAAAGATGGAGACTCGGTGATAGAGCATCTGAATGCATTTAATACTGGAGTAAGTCAGTTGTTATCTATTGATATTAAAATTTCAAATGAAGATAAGTGAATCAGTTTGTTGTGTTTTCTACCAGATTCATGGGATAGTATGGTTATTGTAATAGGTAGCAATGCAACTGCATTGCAGTTTGATGAAATAGTCTAATCCTTGCTGACAGAGGAGATGAGACGGAAAAATATGGAGAGCCAGAATGGTGATGCTTTTCTTGTATGAAGATAGTCCCAGAACATAAACAAAAATAATTCATCGAGTGGGAGATCTAAATCTCCAAGAAAACCTGTAAAGGTAGTTTGCTGGAAATGCGAAAAGGAAGGGCACTACAAAAGGGACTGTAAATATAAATCTCCTGACAAATGAAAGGGATTTGATGATGCTCCTTCTACAAAGGCGAAACCACCTCAGATGAAGGTGGGGATGTGTACTTGGCTTCTTCAAGTACACATGTAGATCATAAGGCATGGTTGATTGACTCAGGTGCATCCTTTCACTTCACTCCCCATAGAGAGTGGTTCTGAGAGTATGAGAAATATGATGGTGGTGATGTCTACGTAGGGGATGATAGGAAGGCTAGAATCATTAGTCATGGAAAAGTAAATTTGAAGTTGCAAGGTGGAAGGGTTAGAAGATTTCTGGGTGTTTTGCATATTCCTGCATTGACCAAAAATATGATTTCTGTAAGCAAGCTGGATGATGCAGCTGTAAAAACAGTGTTCGAGAAGGATACTTGCAAGATGGTTCGGGAAGCACTGGTATTGATGCGGGAAGTTTGGATTGGAACTCTGTACAAGCTGCAAGGTAGAACTGTTGTTGATGGGTGAAACAGTTTTGAGGTTCCTGAAAGTGGAGCAAAAAATCTAGTGGTCTCTGGAGAGGAGACCATGCTGTGGCATCAAAGGCTTGAAAATATTGGAGAGAAGGGCCTTCAAATAATTCATGGTAAAGGTATGGTAGAAGGTATGATTAATAGCTCTATAGATTTTTATTTCTGTGAAAATTGTGTATATGGGAAGCAAAATCAGGTGAGCTTCCCCTTTGGTGGTAAGAGGGTGAAACAAATATTAGAGCTTGTGCAAAGTGATGTGTTTGGACCTATGAAGGTTCCATCACTGGGTAAGTCTATGTACTATGTATCATTTATAGATGAATTCTCATGGAATACATGGATATATTTCCTTAAGAAGAAATCTGAAGTCTTTGACAGGTTTAAAGAATTTAAGGCTCTGGTGGAAAACCAGACAGAGAAGAAGATAAAGGTGTTGAGGACAGATAACGGTGGAGAGTTTTGCATTAAGGAAATTGACGAATCTTGTAAGAAGTTTGGTATAGAATGGTAGAAGACTACTCCATATACACTTGAGAAAAATGGAGTTGCAGAAATAATGAACAAGACGTTGATGGAAAGGGCAAGAAGCATGTTCAGTGGTGTCGGGTTAGGACAGGAATTCTGGGCAGAGGTGGTGGAGACAGCATGTTACCTGGTCAACAGATCACCTTCATCAGTGTTGGAGGATAAGACTCCACAAGAGCTATGCACTTGTAAGAAACCCTCTCTTTCACATCTAAGGGTATTTGGATGTGATGCATATGTACATGTTCCAAAGGAGAAAAGAACCAAGTTGGATAGTAAATCTGAAAAGTGCATATTTATTGGGTATAAGGATGGTTTAAAGGGTTATAAGCTTTGGAACCCAGTAACAAGGAAGGTTGTGTATAGCCGAGATGTGGTGCTCAGAGAGGTTAAAAATGTTATTAAACATGAATTCCCATCAAAGGAACCTGAGAAGATAGAGTTTGAGCTTAAAGAGCAAGAATCATACTCTACAGCAGAAGATGAATCAGAAGATGAAGAGCCACAAACTCTAGGTGTAGAAGATTAGTTCGAGAAAGAAGGCAGCGAGAAAGGTATAGTCCATCTCCTTTTTGTTCAAATTTTGCTTTTTCTATTACTGATGATGATCCCAGAACTGTGAAGGAAGAAGTAGATTCAAAGGATGGCAAACTCTGGAAAGAGGCCATGGTTGATGAAATGACATCTTCACACAAAAATGAGGCTTGGGATCTGGTGGATTTGCCAGCTGGAAGGAAACCCGTTGGCAGCAAATGGGTGTTCAAGAAGAAGACAAATGCAGAAGGAAAGGTGGAGAAATACAAAGCTAGATTGGTAGCAAAAGGTTATTCCGGGTGCCGAGAATTGATTTTGGTGATATTTTTTCTCCTATTCCCAAGGTAGCTTCTATTAGATTACTTTTATCTATTGCTTCTTCTTTTGATTTGGAGGTAGAACAAATGGATGTGAAGACAACATTTCTTCATGGGGATCTAGAAGAGGAGATATACATGAAGCAACCTGAAGGCTTTGCAGTGAAGGGTAAGAAATAACTGGTATGCAAGTTAAATAAGTCTCTGTATGGGTTAAAACAGTCACCAAGGATGTGGTATTAGAAATTTGATACATTTATATGAGGACTTGGCTTCACTAGAAGCAAAGCAGACCACTGGGTGTATTTTAAATTAATTGGTGATTGTGTTATTTACCTAGTCTTGTGTGTGGATAATATGTTGCTGGTTGGAAATGACAAAGAAATTATCCAGGATTTGAAGACCCAATATTCCTCCAAATTCAACATGAAAGATCTTGGTGCTCAAACTATATTTTGGGCATGGGAATTAAAATATATCGAGCAAAGAGGAAGCTCTGGTTAAACCAAAGGAAGTATGTCGAGACAATACTCCAGAGGTTTAATATGTAGGATAGTAAACCGATGAAGGTTCCTATTCCTGTTGGTGTAAAGTTATCTGTTGAACAATGTCCCAAGACACAAGAAGAGGAAAAGGACATGTCCTGTGTTCCATATGCAAGTGCAATCAGTAGCCTGATGTATGCGATGGTCTGTACTAGACCAGACATTGCGCATGTAGTGGGAGTATTGAGCAGGTTTATGTCAAAACCAGGAAAGGAGCATTGGATAGCAGTGAAGCGGGTTTTCAGGCATTTGTGAGGCACTATTGATTATTGTTTGTGCTACCAAGGAAGACTAGGATTGGATAGAGTTTTGGATATCCGTGGCTTTGTTGATGCAGACTGGGCTGGAGATCTAGATCAGAGAATATCTACAAGTGGGTATGTGTTTAACCTATTTGGAGGTGCAGTCAGCTGGATGAGTAAGAAACAATTTGTAGTGGCATTATCAACTACAGAGGCATAATACATGGCAGCCACTCATGCAAGCAAGGAAGCAGTTTGGTTGTAGAGATTGTGTTCAAGTATGGGGTTAGTATAGGGAGCTATGAGGATAGACTATGACAGCCAAAGTGCAATTTTCTTGGCAAAGAGCATTGCTTATCATTCAAATACAAAGCACATTGATGTTCAGTATCACTTTATGAGGGATATGATAGAAGACAAAAAGGTGTTGTTGATAAAGGTGGACACTTTGAAGAATACTGCAGATGCATTGAAAAGATTTGTGAGCTCTGAAAAGTTCTCTCGGTGTAGAGAAACATGGGTGTTGTAGGGTTGGATAAATGACTAAGCTCTCCTATAGCCTCCTATAGAAATAAAACAACAAGTGGGAGAATGTTGGGTTGTGTTATATTCTTTCCACGACTAGCCCACCTAGTTAACCAGGGGGTCAGAGGAGGGGCGGAGCCCCCCCTTCATTGTGCCAATTCTGCAGCGAGGGGGTGGCAGCCCTCCCTATCCAGGGGGTTTGATGGGGGCGGGTCACCCCCCCCTACAGGGTCTGGGGCAGTGCCCCAGGGAAAAAAATTTGGATCTTGTATTAGGTTGAGCAGACCTACCTATGGTTTTGTGCATGGTTTTCGCACATGGTTCTGGGCACGATGGTTTTCGGTCCATGGTATTGGATGATTCGGTATGTATAAATATGTATTGTAACATTGAAAGGAACATAATGAAAAATCAAGCTCATAGGCCTAGTTTTTGGATCCAGGGGAAATCTTTGTGTATATGTGTTTTATGTGTTATGCTCTTGCATTGTTTATTTTCTGTTCTTAGAATTCATGTGCAGGTAGTTTCTATACGGGGTTAAAACCTACAATCTCCACATCCTTCAAGGTTGCAAAAACCTGGTTCTACATCCTCCCATAGTCACTTTGGGTGAGATAACGATATGCTTGTAGGTCATTGCCGAAAGGGCCAGTGATTGAGGGTTTTGTTCGTGCGCAGTATAGATCGAACTTGGGCCAGCCTAAATCATAACCAACAAATGGTTCTGTTGTCAGGACTAGGATCTATTTAAGGGATATGTGGATGTGGCACCCATCAAAGAAGGAAATTCAAGACTGTCCAGAACTGAAAGATCAAGAATTTGTAGATCAAGAGAACAGAAACCCTGGTCTCACATCTAAAGTTTGGTTACAGAAGTATATTTTCACATATCAATATGAAATTTTCTTTGCATCATTTCCTATCGAATTGTATAAGTGGATATCAAGGTTGACTACAACAAATACATGTTTTAAAGGTGGAGAACCTTTGGTATGGACTCTTGAAATGATACAGTGACTCAAGAGCACTGACAATAGGATTTTAGGGGCTACCGATTTCTGGATTGATAGCACCTTGGGAGGATTCATTATTGAGTTCATAGTAGACTCGACTATGTCCTACAATGAAGAATAATGAAGATTCTTCAAAGGACTTCAAGGTAAGTATTTCAAATCTTTGAAACTTGGGATTAAGATGCTTCTATGTGAAAAGGGAATTTTATGAATGCAATCAAATTGCTAGCTTACTTATGTTTGGAAGAAGAGAGAATAAATCTGAGCTAGAGATTGGAGTAACGCAAAGTGGAAAAATATATAGAATAGATACCAAAAAGAGATCTAGTGGACAAGACCTGAATAAATTTGTAGAGACTGCGTATATTTCTCTTTTAAGTGAATCTAAAACTGAAAAGGAAGATATCCACCCTGAGAAACCCCATATAACTTCATAGTATTCACCTTCCCAGCCTGAAAGTTCACAGAAGCCAGAATCGAGTAATAGCCAGGGTGTTTTTGGCTCTCGCCCTACCCCTCCCCCTTCTCACCCTACTCCCCTACCCCCCATCCTCCTCTCCTTACTCATCCCCCTCCCCCTCCAAGAAGAAATATGGATGATGATATTAAGCTACCCGTTTTCAAAGGAACTAGATCTAGTTTTGGTTTTTATGTGAAGTTGTATGGAGTATGAAGCAGATCAACGATGAAATATAAATAAAGAACAGCTCATTACTAAATTCTAAGATAGAGCATTGACATGGTATATGAAGTATTCAAATAATCAAATCAGAGCATTTGCATATTTTAAAGTAGCACTGATCAGAGAATTTAAGAAGCCGAAGTCTAAGTCGCAGTTCATCACTGTGTTGAAATAAATTAAACATAAACCTACTGAGTTTTTTTGGGAAATTGATCCAAGATTTAAGGTATTTTTGGATCAAGTGAGCTTCGACATAGCTTCGCAACAACATCAAGAATGGTTTATAGCTATGATCTTACAACATATCAGATTACCACTGATGCAACAAAAGGTAACAATTCAAGCCAAAGCTCTACATATTTTGATGAAGTTGGAAGCTTCACCTATAGGAGATACTAATGTAGGTATGCAAAAGATTCAGAGTCAGCTAGCAAACCTAACCCTACAAATACAATATATCAAGAAAAGCAAAGAAGTCAAAGAAGAGGTATTGTCTATGAAGTGAAAATCGAAGGGCCATTCTAAAGAACAATGTCCTATCTTTAGCGATTACATGGCCAGTGAGGCACCAAATTCCTTAAATGCAGGATCTAGCCTATGGTGCGAGATATGTAAGACTAGAGGCCAACATCACTTAGAAGACTATTACCTATTACAGAAAGATGGGTAGACTCCAAGGAACCTATATTGCAAATTTTGTAAATCAGTAAGACATGATGAGAATAATTGTCGAGCTTATGAACTAATGATGGAGTGCGGTGTTGAAACTTATAGAATGCAAGCAGAAGAACATGGACATGAAGGCAGTAGATAATGCGGTGGTTGAGGAGGCTACCAAGGAAGAGTTCTAGGTGCTGGAGCTTGTCGAGGATGTGTAAAAATAATTTTCTACAACTGTGACCAAGAAAGTCATTTTGCGAGAGATTGTTAGAACCACACAACAACATGCAATCATTGTAAATCCTTGTAATTTAAGAATGCCTTGTACTTATGGAAAATATGAAAGAAAAAAGGAATCATCAGCTAACATAGAATATTCAAATTATGATTTCTGAAAGGAGGATCGACAAACCTTGAATTAGTATTGTCATTAGAAGTGGAACTATGACCAAAAGTGACGAAGAAGATGAGAAGGAAGAATCTAAAAGTACATGGGTTAGAAAAATTGTTGAGAAAGTTATTGTTTTTTATATTCAGAAGGAAAAAGAAGTATTTATGGAAGCAAAGCAAATCTTTATGGATGTTGGAGCTTCGACCTCCAGTGCGCAGCCAAAGTAGAGAACTAGTTGTGATGTGTCATCAAATTTGACAAAGAATCAAGCTTCAACGCAACACCGAACTTCGAAACAATATCGAGCTCTGACACAAGACGAGGATTCATCAAATCAAGCAGGTATTCTAACGTCTTTTATAGAGACTTGTATGAAATTATTAAGAGATCAAAAGGTTGTAGAAATGCTTCAGGAGTTGATAGATCCTTATGCATCCAAAAAAACACTACGAAATGAGATGTGTGGAGTCAATAATTTTCATCGACAAAAAAGAAACACTACAAAGTGAGATGTGCATAGTCAATAATTTGCATCAACAAAAAAGAACTGGAAGAGATATGAGGCTTAGTGCACAGATAGGAGTATATGAGATGGATCAAGTTATCCTAGATCTGGAATATGATGCTAATGCCTTAACAAAACAGACATGGGAGTTAATGGATAAGTCAAAGCTACAGTTGCCACTTATTCAGTTAAGGATGGAAAATTAGAAAAAGATCTTCCCCTTAGGAAGACTACCAGGTGTAACAGTGGACATTGAAGGAGTTCGCACTACTGCTAATTTTGAAGTAATAAAGATCGTTGATGATAGTAACTCCTATCTTTCATTGCTTGTACTTGATTGGGCATTTGACAATATGGATATAATTAATATAAATAAGAGACATATGATATTTGAAGGGAATAATATGAGATTAATTGTTCCATTGGATCCATCGGAATGGGTAAGATATACATAACTAGTTAGAGAAGAATATCGCACAGCTGATAGATAATATCTATCAAATGACAACAAAGGAACATGAATGGGTTAACCCTACCATAGAAGAAAAGTTGACCTGGGAGCATGATATTTATTGTACCTTAGACTCAGAAGAAGAGTTAGAAAATTGGTAGAATAGGTTGTATGAAGTATCCACAAGCCATTGTGCAAGAATTACCAAATCAGTTTGTTGTATGATATCTGAGGTATGTAATCTTCCTTCTTGTGATGGCTTAGGTGATGTAAATACTTTTCTTAATGATTATGAACAACAGGTTCCAGAGAATCAAAGGTTGTTAGCTTTGGATATAGCCTTGAAAGCTACCCCTACTAGATGGTGGGGTGCACACAAGAATAATATAAAAGGCTAGCAGTAATGTCGAAGATTGATGTGGATGATATTTGGACAGATAGATATAGAAATAGAGATAAAATATGATGGTGAAACTAATCCTAGGAAGCATATCTAGCCATGCACTACATCATGGAAGAATATTCCACAGCAAGAATGGGTACATGGTTCATTCATACATTAGAGACAATGCCTAAGAACTCGTACTTAGACACAGAGCTTCAACATGGTACAGTAAACTGGGCAAACATGGTTGATAGCTTCATATTAACATTCAACTTTAAGGATGATTACCCATACATAGATTTTTATCTTCAAATAGTTAAGAAGAGGTTCTTTGAGAATGCAACCCCATTGACATTGCAACAACCTGATTTTGATGCGCAAATAGAAAATGCATTGGAATGATATAACCTTACTATAGAAGAATAAGAAGATCCTCGCAGCATCGACATAGTAGAATCATAAGGATACTGTGAATTAACTAGACCTAAGCCAGAAATACCAAATATAATGAAGCCACTGAAGACCAATAAGGTGAACATATGATCAAAGAAGGAACCTAATTTTGCAACAATATGAGACTATTGGGATGAAGAGACAATCAGTAAAGTTACAAAGTTACTTCATGAATACCAAGAACTGTTTCCCACCAATTTTTCAGAGATGAAGGGTATAATAGGATATCTAGGAGTCATGAATATTCCCCATAACCTTGATGTGAAGCCAATCAAAGAAAGAACTTACAGGTTGAACCCGAAGTATATGGAGAAACTAAAGATAGAGCTTGATAAGATTATAGCAGCTGGAATTATTGAACTAGTAGAAGAATTGGAATGGGTGAGTCCTATGGTGGTACAAGAAAATAAGACTCAAGGAGAGATTAGGATCTGTGTGGATCTGAGAAAGTTAAATGATGCATGTTTACATGATCCCTTCCCTACCCCTTTCACACATGAAGTTCTAAACAATGTAGGAGGTCAAGAAGCTTACCTGTTTACAAATGGATTCTTAGGTGATCATCATATTAGGATTACACTTGAATATCGGCATAAGACCACATTTTCTACAGAAAGGGACTCAAATCAATACACAGTAATGCCTTTTGGATTAAAGAATGCCCCTACTATATTTTCTAGAGTGGTGATTATAGAATTTAAGGAATATATTCACAATTTCTTAGAGGTATATTTTGATGATTGGATAGTGTTGGGCATGGAATCCCCCCACAACATGTCTTGGGGCTCAAAGCCTAAGTTTTGGTCAAATAATGTTGTAATACTCCAAAAATTGCAAGCACGGAGTGCGAAATGTATGTTGAGTCATAGGGTTGTCCGCCCTAAGTTTTGTAATGTATTGTTGGCCTACCCATGGTCCGCGGACCATGGCATTGTATAAATAGAGCGAGGCTCTAAGTTGTAAAGAGAATGAGAGATAGATGGAAACGAACGGAGCCTAGAAGATAGTGAGCATAGAGTAAAGGTCTAAGTGTCTTGGGTCATAGTAGTAGGAAGAGGCTCTGCAGCTGAGTGCGCAGAGGACTAGTAGAGTCCGCAGTTGAGTGCGCACACCCCTGCAATTGAGTACGCAGGGTGGAGTCGAGTTTATAACCAAGGAAGAAGAAGAATAAATAGAAGTTTGATTCCAAATCTTGTGTATATGTTCTTGTGCTATTTCCTATTTAAGTATATTGTTTTCTTTATCGTGCGCACTTACATGAATACTAAACACTGTTAAATATAACTAGACATATACTGATAAGCTAAGTGATCAGCAATTATTAGGTTAATAGTAAGGAATTGGGTAATAACATGGATCACGCCTTGAGCAGGGTTGCGCGAAGGCTGCGAGGTACTCATAGATGCGCGTAGTGACGTGTGCACAGGGAAAATCTGCGGACCACTGAAAATCATCAGACATCTCTAGGGTGTGGAAACTTGGTTCTAGCACCCTCTCATACTACTTCTGGTGAGACCTCAGTCTGCGCTCCATGGACTGTTCCCGAAAGGGCTAGTAGTACCACAATTTGTTTGGCTAAATCACCTCTAAACTTGGGTCAGACCCCTATAAGCCAACAAATGGTTCCATTGTTGGGACCGGGATCCGCATAAGGGATGTCTGATGTCATGCCACTGGAATCCAACAAAGAGAGAAATTGAAGGGTGGTTGGACAAGAAGATTCACAAGTTTGCAGCACATGAAAATAGGAATCCGTGAGTATCTAAGGAACAGTGGTTGGAGCGCTACTTATATACAGAAATCCATGAAATTTTCTTTGCATCTTTTCCTTCTGAGCTGTATGAGTGGATCATGAAGCTAGCAGACAATCAAGGAAGGTGTAGGCTCGACAAACCAATCATGTGGACTCCGGAATTAGTGCGCAAACTAGAAGCGCAAGGAGATAATATCGCGCGAGCTGTGAACTATTAGCTCGATCGAATTATAGGAGGATTTAGATATGACCGTCAGCTACAGTGAGGCGGAATGATGCTTCCTCAAAGGACCACGAGGTAAGTATATTAAATCTTTGAACACTTGGATTAAGATGCTATTGTGTGAAAAGCAGGTTATGCAAATAAATTAATGTTTGGGACTACACGAAGTGGGAAGATCTATAGAAGCGGAGGTAGTGAAGAATTAGAAACTAGTCCCTTAATTTCACCCTTGCGGGAAAGCGAGGAAGAGCTCACGAAATTTTCTTCGAGAAGCGCGGTCAGTCTGATAAGGCAACAAATTCCATGCTTACCACCTCCACCTACACCGCCACCCATCTCACCCTCTTCACCTCCATCTCCACCCACCCCACCTCCGTCACCACCACAGTTCAGTATGGCAAGTGTGATCAAACTGCCGGTATTCAGAGGAGTAGGGAATGAAGATCTGGACCAATTCTGGTTTGTGGTAAGGGTGGTATGGGAAGCACAAGGAGTCGTGGATGAAAATATAAAGAAGGCTACGTTGGTAAGCGCATTGCAGGATCGTGCATTAACATGGTACATTAAGCATTCTAATGACCATCCAAATGCAGGAATCACAGAAATCCAGGCCGCGCTGAATAGGGAATTTAGCAGGCCAAAGTCGGAGACACAATCAATTACCAGGTTTAAGGAGATTGTGATGCTCCTGGGGAAGATCCCCTGGGATCTGGACCAAACACTGAAGAGTATGATTTGTGAAGCCAACATGACTTTGATAGATGGATAGCACACACATGGTTTGTAGCATCAATAACACCGCATTTAAGGACGACGATGTCAAAACAAAATCTTTCCACCCAGGCCAAAGCTTTGGAAATGGAAATGAGATTGCATGAGACCCCTATACAAGATCTTGGCTTGGGAGTCCAACAAATTCACTCGCAACTTCAAAATCTATGTCTAGAAATGAGGAGTTTGAAACAGGATAGGACACCTTGGCCAGAGGTGCACGAGGAGGTATGGTGTGTATGGTGCATAAAATGCAAAGGCCATGGGCATGACAAGGACCACTGTCTAGTATTCATGAATTACTTAGCGGGAGGAGGGCCGATGCCATTAAGACCTAAGGCACAAGTAGGACCAAGCATGGTGCCTGCACAATGGTGTGCAATCTGTCAGATAGGAAGAAAACACACTACGTATAATTTTCATCTATTGCAGAAGTATACACAGATGTCCCAGCAAGTGTTTTGTAGTTTCTACAGGTCGGTGGGCCATGATGAATGCAACTGTAGCAGCTACGAACTAATGATGGATCGGACTCCTACCTAGAGGGTACAGACCAAAACGCGAGCCCTCGACCCAAATGCAAGAATGGCGCATGCTGGATTTCAGGTGCGCAGACAAGGTCGAGGTGGAATGGGACCAGAAGGGGTCACGGAAAACTAATTTGTTACAATTGCGAAGGGCCAAGACACTATGCCCATGATTGTACAAATCTGATGAGGACATCATGTTTGTATTGTACTCAGTTTGATCATGAGGCAGAAGACTGCCCTACATTGACAGCGAGGCGACGCAGAAAAGGGGTACTCCAGCCTCCTCCAACTCAGAATTTGCAAATGATGAGGTTTGAGCCACACGAAGAAGACCCAAATGTAAACATAGTGCTTAGAAGCAATATCACCACTGGCGATGATAAAGGTAAGCAGTCAAAAGAAAGTGCATGGGTTTGTAAGGCTCTTACAAAAGAACCTGAATTTGATTTAGAACGCGCGAAGGAGACATTCATGGAAGCTAAGAAGAGCTTCATGGAGGCCTCCACTTTAGGTAGTAAGGATCAACTAGAGTCAGGGATGGATCCTTCAATGCTCACTACCTTTCTAGAGACATGCATGAAACTTCTACACGACAGTAAGGTAGTAAAAGGACTATACGAACTTATCACTAGGTGCGTGGAGTCAGGAGAACCACGCATGGTCTAGAAACTTGGAAAGCATGCATTGCGCATAGGAAGGGAAACGAGGTTGACTTCGCAAATTAGCGAGTATGAAATGGATCAGGTAATCCTAGATCTCGGATCAGACGTGAATGTACTGCTGAAACAAACATGGGAATACATGGGCAGACCTGTGCTACAATGGTCTCCTATTTAATTGCGAATGGAAAACCAACAGAAGGTCTTGCCCATGGGAAGATTGCAAGGTGTAACGGTGGATATTGAAGGTGAGAGCGCGCTGGCGGATTTTGAAGTGATAGAGATTGTCAATGACAACAATCCCTATCCTGCGCTACTAGGAATAGATTGGGCCACCGATATGAACAGAGTCATAAATCTGAAGAAGCGCAGAATGATTTTTTAGAAAAGGTCACTAGGCGTAGTAGTACCGCTAGATCCAGCCGAAGGAGCGTGATACACTGAACCGGTGCACGACGATGATAGTGATGACAATCTTGATTTCATCTACAAGATAACTGCACGAGAACAGGATTGGGTGAACTTGACAGCAGATGGTAGGATTTCGTGGGAGCGCGAAATTTCTTGGACTTCGGATTCAGACGAAGAAATAGAGCGATGTCAGAATTGGCTACACAAAGTAACAACTCTTAATTTCAACATGATGATTAGATCACTGCGCTGCATGGCAACAGAGGTAAGGGATCTACCTATGTATGACAGGTTGACAGCGGTGGATGAATTCCTGAACGAATTTGAAATCGCAGTACCAGAATAGCAACAGTTTGATGTTCTAAACTGGGCACTGCATGCGATGCCCACAAGGTGGTGGGGTACACATCAGGGAATTTTTAACTAGCATAGATGCAGAAGGATGATGCGCCTACAATTTAGGAAACCGCAGATGCAGCTAGTAGACAAGTATGATGAACAGGATGATCCACGTACACACCTCGCGAAATGGACCAAGGTCTATGGGGAAGAGCAACAACCTGAATGGATACATTTATTCTATCTTACCCTGGATATCATACCCATGAATTGGTATACTGAGATGGAGCTTTGCCATGGTATGAGCGAATGGGATATCTTACGTGAAGGATTTCTGTTAACTTTCACATTTGAAGATCATTGGTGGGATACTGTTAATGATGCGCTACAGGCAGTAAAATCAGCTATCTTCAAAATACCCCAGGAGCCAATGGAAGTACTTCAGCCAAAATGGGTGACACAGCTGAGCTGCACGCTAGAGTGTTACAACATAAATGTTGAGGAGGATGATGAGGACCCACGAAATATTAACATTCCAGAAATGGAAGGCTATCGCGAGATTTGAGGACCATCAATTGAGGATCCCGACATCACCGCGCCACTAAAAACAAAGCAGGTAAACATTGGAACAGAGGCAGAGCCGAAGTATGCAATGCTTGGGGACTATTGGGATGATGCCACGGTGGATAAGGTCACTGAGTTACTCCGTGAATACCAAGACTTGTTCCCGACCAAAATTACGGACTTAAAAGGGATCATTGGCAACTTAGGGATGATGAAGATCACCCTAAAACCCGACACGAAGCTAGTTAAGCAGCGGCCTTACTACTTGAATCCGAAATATAAAGAAAAGGTCCGTGAAGAATTAGACAAAATGCTCGTAGCCGAAATTATTGAGCCAATGGAAGAATCCAACTGGGTGAGTCCTATGGTAGTACAGGAGAAAAAGCAGAAGGGCAAAATAAGGATATGTGTGGACCTCAGGAAGTTGAACGACTCCTGTGTACAAGATCCATTCCCGACACCTTTCACAGATGAAGTACTGGAGAATGTTGGGGGTCAGGAAGCATACTCATTCACGGATGGGTTCTTAGGGTACCATCAGATCAAGATCGTGCCAGAAGACAGGAGTAAAATGACCTTCACAACAGAATGGGGTTGCTTTCAATACACTGTTATGCTGTTTGGACTGAAGAACTCTCCAACCATATTTTCGCACATCATTGTGGCTGCATTCAAAGAATACATCCACAAGTTCTTAGAGGTCTATCTAGATCATTGGACTATCTTTGGATTAGTTAAGCACCATGTAGAAAGTTTACACTTGATGCTGGATACTTGTTACTGACACCAGATTGCGCTGAAACTTAAGAAGTGCACATTCTTCATTCCCTTTGGAAACCTGTTGGGACATGTGATCTACAAACAAGGACTGATGGTGGACCCTGCGAAGATTGTCGTTATTCTAAATTTGGAAGCACCGCAAAGTGTTAAACAACTGCGCACTACTTTAGGGCACACTAGATACTATTATAGGAAGCTCATCAAAAGTTATGCCCAAATAACAGCGCCGATGGAAAAGCTATTGAAAAAGGATGTTACATATTGCTGGAATGATGATTGCACGAATATTTTGGATATCCTGAAGGGGAAACTGGCCTCCACTCCAATCCTAGTCTTCCCAAAATGGGATGTGGAATTTCATGTACATGTTGATATGTTGTGTATTGCGCTGGGAGCAGTACTCACACAGGAGGGCATAGAGGGCATGGATCACCCGATCGCGTTTGCAAGTCAGAGATCATCCAAAGTAGAAAGGAACTATTCCACCACCGAGTGCAAGGGGTTAGCGATGATGTACGTGCTCCAAAAATACTGACACTATTTACTTGGAGGACATTTCAAGATGTATACTCACCATTCCTCATTGAAATACTTGGTCAATAAGCCTATGTTGGGGGGGTGAATATGCAGACGGCTCTTACTATTCCAAGAATATGATTTTGAGGTCATAGTCAAGCCAGGACGCCTGAATGCAGGACCAGATCACTTGTCACGAATTGAGACAGGCAAGGAACCCACAAATTTGGAGGAGGGACTACCTGATGCACAACTCTTTTTTGTGTGTGTCGCAAACAGAAACTTCGAAGATATAATCCATTTTCTGACAACAAAGACTGTGCCAAAGGAATACTCAGTCCAACAGAAAAAGGAATTGGTGGTGCACGTGGCAGACTTTTCTATCATCGCAAGGCACCTATAAAAGATGGGAAATGATGAGATATTGCGAAGATACGTACCTGAATTTGAATGAGGTTAGATCCTCGCAGAAGCACATGGGGGCGCTGCAGGAGGACACTATGTAGGATGCGCGACTGCACAGAAGATTCTTTGTGCAAGGTTAGGGTGGTCAACCCTGCACCAGGATTCGAAAGTGTGATGTAAGGCCTGTTATATGTCAAAGGACTGGAAAACCATTGTGGAGGGACGAGATGTCATTAAATCCACAAATGAAACTGCACCCATTTGAAAAATGGGCAATCAACTTTTTGCGACCGATCAAACCTCAAGGAAAGATGGGCGTACACGAAATCATCACTGCGACGAAGAACCTGACATGATGGGCAGAGGCATAGTCGGTCAAAGACTACATGGCTGCTACGGCTGTGAAGTTTTTGTTCAAAAACGTGTTGACCCGATTTGGTTGTCTGAAAATATTAATGAGTGATCGTGGAACACATTTCCTGAATGAAACCATCAACGCACTCATAGAAGAGTTCCAGGTGTATCATCAGAAAAGTACATTGTACCACCCACAAGCTAATGGGACAGTAGAGGCATTCAACAAAATACTGGAGACTGCGTTGACCAAAGTGTGCAACGTGCAGCGAAATGATTAGGACCTTCTTGTACCTATCATACTATGTGCTTACAGGACAACATGCAAGAAATTAACAGGACATACACCTTTCCGGTTAGTTTATGGCATGGAAGTTGTCATGCCGATGGAATACATCATACCTAGTCTGTGAATAGCAGTGCTCATAGGGATGACGGACTGCGAAGCTTTGGAGGAAAGGCTTGCGCAATTGGAAGAACTCGAGGAGGAACAGTTTATGGCTAGATTTCATCAGTAGGTACAAAAGAAGCATGAAAAAGCCTGGCATGACCACCATATCAAGTTGTGCACCTTCAAGGTAAATGACTTAGTGTTGTTGTATGACAGTAAGTTTGAAAAATTTCCAAGAAAATTGAGAATGCACTGGCTGGGACCATACGTGATTCAGGAGGTCACAGATAGAGGCGCAGTCTAGATAGTCAAACTAAATGGAGAAACCTTCCCAGACAAAGTAAACGGCAGTCGCTTGAAGCCCAACATGGGTGGGTCGACTATCTAACTAACCGACCAAAGCACAGTCTTCACAACCCGAGGAGACGGGCAAGGGCACGGGACTATAGACATACGCAACACATGCTGGTACAGATGTAAGGACACAATTCAGACACAGAGGTCCTAGAATAATGGATGCAGCAGGTTCAGCAAGCAGCAGCTCAGTGCGCTGTAGACATTCAGGCCATTTGGGACCAGTTGGAGGGACTCTATGCCAAGATCATCGGGCCGACAGAGTGACTCAAGGGCAAGTCACGATGTTTGTGTTAGAGGCTTGTTGGGCATGGAATCCCCCCACAACATGTTTTGGGGCTCAAAGCCCAAGTTTTGGTCAAATAATGTTGTAAGACTCCGCGAATTGGGGGGGCGAAGTGCGAAATGTATGTTGAGTCATAGGGTTGTCCACCCTAAGTTTTGTAATGTACTATTGGCCTACCCATGGTCCATGAACAATGGGATTATATAAATAGAGCGAGGCTCTAACTTGTAAATAGAATGACAGATAGATGGAAACAAATGGAGTCTAGAAGATGGCAAGCATAGAGTAAAGGTCTAAGTGTCTTGTGTCATAGTAGTAGGAAGAGGCTCTGTAGCTGAGTGTGCAGAGGCCTAGTAGAGTCCGCAGCTGAGTGTGAGGACTCCTGCAGCTGACTGTGTAGGGCGAAGTCGAGTCTGTAACCAAGGAAGAAGAATAATAAAGAGAAGTTTGATTCCAAATCTTGTGTATCTTTCCTTGTGCTATTTCCTGTTTAAGTATGTTGTTTTCTTTATCGTGCACACTTATTTGAATACTGAACACTATTAAATATAACTAGACATATACTGATAAGCTAAGTAATCAATAGTTATCAGGTTAATAGTAAGGAATTGGGTAACAACACGGATCGTGCCTCGAGCAGGGCTGCATGAAGGCAACATCATAGGCTACGAGGTACTGATAGATGCGCATAGTGACGTGTGCATAGGGAAAATCTGCGAACCATTGAAAATCATCAGATGTCTCTAGGGCGCGGAAAGCTAGTTCTAGCACCCTCCCATACTACTTCGGGTGAGACCTCTATCCACACTCCACGGACTGTTGCCAAAAGGGCCAGTAGTACCATGATTTGTTTGGCTAAGTCACCTCTGAACCTGGGTTAGGCCCCTATAAGCCAACATACAGTATTTCAGTTTCTAAGCAAACATATTGGAAGTTTAAGACTTATGCTCGACACATGTAGACAATATTAGATATCTTTGAACTTAAGGAAGTGCATATTTTGTGTACCCTTCGGCATATTTTTGGGACATATTGTTTGCAAGGAAGGAGTAATGGTGGACCCTTATAAGATTGATATCATTGTGAATTTTCCTCCACCTAAGACAATAAGACATCTTCACACTACATTAGGACATATTGGGTATTACAGGAAATTCATCAAGGGGTATGCACAGATCACTGTGCCTATGGAGAAATTGTTAAAGAAGGATATAAATTTTCAGTGGAATGAAGAATGTCTGAAGAGAATCGACATATTGAAACAAAAAATGGTATTTGCACCTATATTAGTTTTCCCTGATTCGAATAAGGAATTCCATCTCCATGTGGATGCCTCTTGTATAGCTTTGGGAGTAGTATTGGCACAATTCGGTGTAGGAGAAATTGATCATCCTATAGCTTTTGGAAGTAGAAGGTTATCTAAAGCATAAAATAATTACATCACTACAGAAAGGGAAGGATTGGTCATGGTATATGATTTGTATAAATTTAGGCACTATTTGTTGGGATCACACTTTAAAATGTTTATAGATCATTCTGCACTGAAGTATTTGGTTAATAAGCCTCTCTTAGGAGAAAAGATTTGTAGATGGCTACTATTATTCCAGGAATATGACTTTGAAATCATTGTTAAACTAGGAAGACTAAATACAGTTCAATTATAAAAGTTAAATGGAGAATTGATCCAAGGAAGAGCAAATGGCAAGAGGTTGAAGTTTTATAGGGAGAACCCTATCCCTACAACCTCGCTATAAAGAAGAAAGGAGAAAAGTCATAGTGCCACCTACAGTTGAGAGTGGGTAGTAGAGTATAAACTATGCTGTAGAGAGCTTTGACATAGGAAGTTACTTTGCTACTTTCTAGATTATGTCGAAGTACATAGGAGCTATAACGTAAGAAGGGTTGTTCGCTACAATATGGGATGCGTTGAAGTTTTCTAGAAAGCTATGACCGTTAAAAGGAAAAGTTAACATTAAAACAGGTGGAAAGTTGCATTTATGAGGACAGATTAGCAAGATCTAGGGATAGATATGTAGTTAATGAACACAATTTGAACACAATATGAGCTAATGATGAGGTTATAAACTCGAAATTTCCGTAAAAAGTCGCGTCCCTCCAAGATTTAACACTTTTCTCATTTGAGAATTAGAGTGTTGCTATTGTGAAGAAATTGCAAAGAATTTATGCATGAACATCCTACCAACTGAAGAATTTATTTGTATATTTAACGAGAATGGATTAGATAGAGTTATGGAAGCAGAAATTGAAGCAATAGCTGGTACACCCACAACATCATTTGAGATGCCTGTAGTAGCATCAACCACATGTTTTCAGGAAAACTAGTGTCTTTTCAATCTGCTAGCCCTCTAGGATTGGTAACTATCCTAACAAACAAACAATCAAAGAAATTTGGGATTCCCTATATGTATGACAGATAAGAGAGAAGCAAAGGCAACGACCTAGATCTTCCACTTGACTCCTTGCTTGATTTCTCTCTCCCTTGATAGAGATTGCAACTCTTCTCCTACTTATCCTGCTCAGTGAATACCTATAGAGACAAAGTAACAAAACACCATCAAAGCATCTTGATCTATTATATCATAAGCATTGTAGAATAAAAAATACAATGAACATACAATAGCATTCACAAATAACAATATTCACAAATACACAATTGTATGGAGGAAAACTCAAAGAACTTTATTAAAATAGAAGGGATAATTACAACCCAGCTGTCTGATCCAGCATCATCCTCCTAACATCAAAGCCCTCTTCACCTCATGAAAAGCAAGATCACCCAACAATACAATGCTCTTTCTCAGATACAAGCTATTAGCACTTACAAATTACCAAATTCTAGCCTCTAGATCTCTCTAATGAGGGATCCATTTATAGATGTCTGCAAGGGTGTGAGTCATCTCTAGGTTTTTGATTAGTGCCATTCCACTTGTTGTTTTTTGTTCCACTTGGAAATTTTTTGGATCTCTTACCCATCCCTGGGCGAATTCAGAGAAACAAGTGTCATAGGAGAAGTTTCTAGTAGATTCCATGAGCATCCACTTAGCAAACTGTCTCGGACATTTGTCCATTCTCGCTCATCACACCCCACAGAAGGCCTCATTAGTATGCATCGCACCTGGCTAGTGTATAAGTCAGTATGCATCGCACCTTGACAGTGGAGTAGTCAGTATGGTCCTGTTTTTGCCAGTTCGGGATGGTTTTTTAGGTGGAACTTTTGGGGAATGATGTAATCAGTTGACCATGATATTTTAGGGTATGAAACAACACTTTTAGGGATTAAAAAGCCCTAGTTTATCGACATATAAGATTTTGGTTGAAGTTCCCAAATATGTCTATAACAGCTGGCCCCCAAAGCATGAAGTCATAAATCTTTGATGTCAGGTGAAATGCTTTAACATGAGGATCCGAGATTTTCGAAACTGGAAGGTGACCTGTATAAGATACAATACAATACATCATCATCATCATATAATTTTCATGATCTAGCTAAGGTAGGCATTCCCATGCTCAGCTTTATAAATTCATTTCATGTACATAGAATAGATAATCGTCTGCAGTTGCAGACCGGTGATTCTTCATATGTAAGGTCATCATCCCTGGCTTGGATGACCATCTATGTAGCTTCTGTGTACATTTGATGCCTTTATATTCCTGAATATATCGCAGCCCAGATGGATGAAACTAGATCCGGGGTCTTCAAACTCATTCAATCTTCACCCTATGTACAAGTTGATCCATGTGAAAAGATGTTCTGACGTCGAACATGGAAGGACATCGCCTGATTACTAGCCAATAATGTGCATTGTTAACAGATGTGAGAGGAATCACCGATAATGATAATGACCCTCAAGGTACTATAGTATAATTCAAGTGGTGTGAATATATGATCTGATTTCAAACACCATGCCAAATCTTTCGGTCGAGGGCCATTGATGTCGACCTATCGCCAGAAGTGAGAAACTTGCCATTAATGTGTGCAAGCTTCAAAGTACTGCAAAGGTTGTTTCTAAGTCAACTTCTTGGATAATGAACTGATCTCGACAAGAAGTGAATCGTCATAGGAGGGCCTTAATGCATCCCACATCTACAACACGAAACGAAGCAAATGATTTTCTGGAGGTGAAAACGATTGACAACACAAGGTTCAGGAATGGCGGTCATGAAGAATGGAGATTGAAGGTATTGCAGTGGATGAGGCATTAACTAGATGGTGAATTCTCAACTGAATGACTTCTCTTGAACATATCGGTGACAGTGAGATGTATTGGTAGCGTTAACCCCAAAAATGGATGGTGAGAAATACCAATGGTGAAATGACCGGTGAACAGAATAACCCAACCTGACTCAATCATGGTGATGGAGTAAAAGTGTCATGTTCAAGAGTGACCTACTACCATAAAATTCTTTAAGTTTTTTTCCCTTTTTCCCTAGTCATTGCTGACCAGTACCTCTTCATTTTTGTCAAGCTTGACGAGGATAACATGTGCTTGTTCTATAATTTTCCCTTCGAGCAAACCTGTCGCTATTTTTTAGTGAGTCTAGCGATAGTGAAACTCGTTCTTGTCTGGGTGGACAAGTTTGTCATTATTGTTTTAATGAGTTTAACGACAAAGAAAACTCGGTCCTTTTCATGTTTAGAGAGTCTGAAAAGGGACGAAAAGAAAACTCCAGTAGTTATTTTTCGTAGCATAATCCCTTAGGTCCGAAAAAGATTAAAATAATACAAAAGGGATGAATTTTCGATAACTTTAGCGAGCCGAAAAAGACAAGCACTCGAACTTTTCATGAGATAATCCCTCAGGTCCGAAAAAGATTAAAATATACATGAGGGATGGCACCTTCAATTAGTTTAATGAGCTGGAAAGGCCAATAGCTTGACAATATTTTCATATTTAACGAGTCTGAAAAGGGTTTAAAGGGACTCATTTTTTAGAAACGAGTGGTATTTGGGTTAGCAACTGGTTCCCGGTAATCTTGGAACTTTTAAGAACATGGTGATGTGAAGAGGGTGGCTAATAGGACCACTCGTCACAGTTGTTCCTCAAAAGGGTAAACAATTAAGTGGAAGTGTATGATCGGCCAAAATAATGGAGGTGATGGCAGGAACACAACCAAGGCTCAAAAGGCTAATGTAATGGCAATCACAAAGGTTAACAATGTAAACTTTGAAACGGGAACTGATACTGTTACCCATTTCGTAGAGATAGCAAAAAATTGACCCGATTTTGAAAAAGGGCGATGCAGAATACACATAATTTTTTTAGAACATAGTTTTTGGCACTTTAAATAACCTTAAATAACCGATACGATTACCCGTTTCATAGAGGTAATAAAAACATGACCCAATTTTGAAAAGTGGTGATGCAGAATACAATAATTATTTTTTGGAGCATATTTTTGACAATTTAAATATTATTGAATTGAGACTTCTGTGATCCATATCAATTTGTTGAGGAATCTTTGGCGAAAATCACATAGCAAAACTTTTGTCAACACGTTTTGAACCAGCCAGTGAGATCTGCTCATTCAACTTGTCCTGACGATGAACCACACTGGCTAGTTCGAAACGCGTCGACAAAAGTTTTTCTATGTGATTTTCACCGAAGATTCCTCAACAAATTTAAATATTCTCATGTATCAAATATAAATATTTGTTTTTAAATGTTAGTGATTTTTATGCTGATTTTGAAACGTGTTGATGCAACGCGTTATACATCATACCTTTTTTTTTAGAGAACTTATTTTTCACACTTTAAAATTTATTATGTTCATTTTTTTTTTTAAATTATGATTACTTAAAGAATTTTTAAGTTGTTTTATTTTTATTTTTTTAAATGTTGATTACTTCAAGAAAGTCATATAAGACAAAAAAAAAATATATAAAATAAGACAAAAAAAAAATGTTAATAAAAAAATTTATCTCATAAACTATAAAGAATTTGGAAAAAAACAAAAATATATATTTATATATATGTATATGTATATATATATATATATATATATATATATATATATATATATATATATATATATATAATTAAGTAAGTCAGAATACAAAAATTAAAAAACATTAACAAAAACAAGAAGAAAAAAATAAAAAATAAATGAAAACAAACTAGAATAAAAAAAAAAAATAGAAAATTAAAATTATAAAAAATAAAAAACTAGTAAAATTAACATTAAAAATATTTAAAAAAAAAACTAAAAAAACAAAAATACATTGAAATTTACAAGAAAAAAACCATAAAAATATAGAAATTTTAGAAATATATGTTAAAAAAAAAAAAAATTTAAAAACATGTGTTTAAAATTAAAAATTAAAATTTTCAAGAATCATGTATTTTCTATTTAAAAAATTAAAAACCAAATTGATTAAAAATAAATAAATAAATTTTTTAAACTTACATTTTTTAATTTAAAACACTAGAAAAAAATATAAAAAATTTAAATTTTTTTTATACAAATTTGATATTCATAAAAAAAATTTGTTTTTTTTTTATTATTATTTAAATAAAAAACATTTATTATTTTTTTTTCTTTTTTAACAACATTTTTTTGTTTTTAATTTTATTATTAAATAAAAGCCAATTATTAATTTTTTTTGTTATTTTTTTAAACAATGTTTTTTTTTTATTTTTTATTTAAAATAAAACATTTTATTTAAAACAAAAAAAATTAAAATTTTTATTTACAAAAAAAATTAAAATTTTTAGTGCAGGCCTCCGCCCCGCGCCGTGCCACCGCGGGCCGCCCGGAGGGTGGAGGGGCGATTCCGGGAATCGCCCATCCGCCCTTCGGGCGGCCCGCGGTGGCTCGGCCCGGGGCGGAGGGCCGATTCACGGAATCGCCCCTCAGCCCTCCGGGCGGCCCGCGATGGCTCGGCCTGGGGCGGAGGCCTCAACGCGGGCCCAAAAATTTATTTTTTTTTAATAATTTTTTTTAAAATAAAAATTTTGATTTTATTTTTTTTTTTAAATAAATTTTTTATTTTTTTATTTTAAATAAAAAAAAAAACCGTTGTTTAAATAAAAAATATTTAAAAATTTTAATTTAAAATAAAAAAAAAAACATTGTTTAAAAAAAAAAAACTTTTTAATAATTGATTTTTTTTTAAATAATAAAAAAAAAATGCAAAACGTTGTTTAAAAAATAAATAATTTTTTCAATAATTGTTTTTTTTAAATAATAAAAAAAGCAAATTTGCTTATCAATTAACTTAAAAAAATTTAATATATATTTTTCTAAATAAAAAAAAAAAGATATGTATTAAAAAAATTTAATTTCTTTTCTTTTTTTTTTTAAATACATAAATAAATGTTTTTGTAAAAAAATTAAATTTTTTGGTGTTTTTTTTTAATTTCAAAAGACATATTTTTAAATTTTTTGGGTTTTTTTTTATTTAATTTCAGTTTATTTTTATCTTTTTAGTTTTTTTTAAATGTTTTTGATGTTAATTTTTCTAGTTTTTTTATTTTTATTTTTGTGGATTTTCTATGTTTTTTTTTTTTTAGATCTCGTTTGTTTTTATTTTTTTTCCTAGGTTTTTTTTTATGTTTTTATTTCTATTTTATTTACTTAATTATATAGATATATATATTTTTAATTTTGTTTTCTTTTTTTTTTTCCTAATTTTTTTATGGTTTATGAGATAATTTTTTTTTTTGGTCTTTTTAATATATATATTTTTAAGTAATTAACATTTTAATCTTAATTTTCGTAGTTTTTAAATTTTTTATTTTTTTGTTAATTTTCTATGTTTTTATTAAATTTATTTTGTTTTTAATTTTCATTTTTTTTAATGTTTTTTAAATTTTTCTATTTTTACCTAAATTTTATAGTTTGTTTATTTTTTCTTCTTTTCCATATATATATATATATATTTTTTTTTTTTCTTTTGACAATTTTTTTTATTGTTTACAAGATATTTTTTTTTCCATTTTTCTAAATATGTTTTTTAACTATTTATTTGTTTATAATTTTTAAGTGTTTTTTAGTTTTTTAATTTAGTTTTTTTTTACATTTTTATGATTGATTTTCTTTTTTTAGTATATGCTTTGATTTATGTTTTGTTAATTTTTAAACTTTTTTTGTTTTGTGTTTTTCATTGTTTTTATTTATTATTTTTTTTTTTTGTCTTCATTATTTATTTGAAATTTTAATCTTTTGCAGGGTCATGATAAAATATTTTACACTATTATTTCGAAATGTTGAAATATTACCCTTGAAAAAAAAAACGAAAAAAAAAATTGTTATCCCAACGTTAACACTTTTGTTTTGAGGGTGTTTTTGGAACAATTTTTGCATAAAAAATTGGTTTTCACCGCCATTTTTAAAATATGTTCAAAATTTACCCTAGAAAAAAAAGTGTTATTCCAGCATCAACACTTTTTGTTTTTAGCACTATTTTTTATGTTTTTAAGGGGTTTTTTGGCTAGAGTTCTCGTTTTGAGTTTACAGTTCCCGTTTCAAAGTTTACATTGTTGGTTATTTACCGAAGGTAGGTTCCTTTTTTAAAAGAGCTTGAACTCTTGGGGAACATATGCTCTGTTTGGGTGCAGGTTCATTTTTTAACGAGCTTGAACCTTGTGGAAACTATGCTTAGTGAAGGCGGGTTCATTTTTAAGCGAGCTTGAACCTTGCGGAAACTATGCTCGGTGAAGGTGGGTTCATTTTTAGCAAGCTTCAACCTTGTGGAAACTATGCTTGGTGAAGGCAGGTTCATTTTTTAGCAAGCTTGAACCTTGCGGAAACTATGCTCAATGAAGGCGGGTCCATTTTTTAGCGAGCTTGAACCTTGCAGAAACTATGCTCAATGAAGGCGGGTTCATTTTTTAGCGAGCTTGAACCTTGTGGAAACTATGCTCGGTGGTAGGCTTATTTTTTAACAAGCTTAAACCATGTGACAACATGCTCAGGGTGGTAGATTTGTTTTTTTTTAAAGAGCTTAAACCATGCGACAAAATGCTCAGGGTTTAGTTTTCTTTTTATGTAAACAAGAAACGACAAAACTAAAAAGCTAGAAAAACTAAAAAGTTAAGGAACTACTATGGTTAGGTAGGATGGTTTTGTCAGCAGTTTAGACAAAACACTTCCTTTGCCTTGTCCGTGGAGTAGACAAAGGTGAATGGTGTGTTAGACCAATCGCCTAACCTAAGAAGTTAGGAACTAAAAGCTAAAAAGCTAGAAGCTAAAAAAAACTAAAAAGCTAAAAAAAAAAAAAATTGTTGTTTTTAGCTTGCATAAAAAGGTTTGCATGCCCCCAGACATCGAGAAAAGGAGAGTCTCCAGGTAACCATATGGAAATCATTGCGGTTAAGCATGATTGTTTTTGTCATCCGAGTCGACAAAACACTTCATTGGCTTTGTCCATCAAATAGACAAAGGTGAATGGTATGAGATAACACTTCCAATCACATAACTTACAGGGAAGCCTATCTTTTCAGCTGGGTTCGTCCACCTAAGCAGACCAAGGTTCATGCCCCCTAAGCTTCATTACATTCACCAGACTACTCACGGTAATTAGGTGTATGGAATGAAGGTTGAAGAGACACTCTTGATGCAAAAGGACCATTTAGGGGTGATGTTTGACTTGGAGTTGTGTTTGAACCGGGAAATGAAAGTTGGTCAATAAGCTGGACAATTTTGCCTTCATTTGGGAAACACATCACTCGAAAGAGTGTTGAAACAACAACCTCCATGTTGTAAACATAGTCACACCCAAGGAGTATATTGTAATCTAATGGCCCTTGGACTACCATCACGTTCAAGTGAACGGTTTTCCTTCTCAAAGTAATTGGTAACTTAGGAAGGATCCCTAATGGTCTACTGGTTCCTTTGTTAAAGCCTGACAAATTCTGTGTAACAGACATGAGCAATGGTGAACCAAGCGCTCTCCAAGCAGTTGAGGAAAGGATACTCACTGAAGCCCCTTCATCTATGATAGTGCCAAACACGATCATTTTGTAAACTTGTACTATGATCTAGAATGGTACATTAGAAGGAAGGCAGGATTTCGCTAGTCGATTCCAATCAAAGGAAGCAATTAGACTGCTTGGAGGGGGTACCGAATAAATGGGTGAAATAATCCCTTGAGTAGTGGGAACTGGGGGATTCTCTTCTTGTTGTGAAGTAACGAGTGGATTGGCCCCAAGTTTGTCAGACTCAGAAGTAACAAAAAGAATTTGAAAAGTATCGTTCTCACTCTCTTTGGGAAGGATATGATCTTCTAAAGGTAAAACTGGGTCGACTGCCATCTCGACCTGCTGAATTTGGTCCGGTATGGACTCAAAAGATTCACTTTTAGTGGTAGGTTTTTCGACTGACGGTTGAGTTATGTCAGTCATATTTTCAACTAGTAAAGGACTTGGGGAGAGTTTCTTGTATCCAGATGGAAGTCACTGCGGCGAAGTAGGACGGTTATGCAAGACTCCTTTGGCTTCATCCAAAAAAGGACAATGGGGAAGGGTATGGTCCCCTTCACATAACTTACATGGAATTTTGACCTTTCTTCTTTGCCCATTATTACTAGTTGATGGTGTGCTGTCAAATTTATCACCAGAGGATGACGACACCACTTGGTGCGAATAGGTACCATTCTCTCAAGATCTGAGGAATGCACGGACATTCTCAGTGTAAATGGTCTCCTCTACAAATTATGCATGTATTTTTAGGTTTGAAAAGCTTAGTGTGCGGATTTTCACCAGATGCTGCATGGTTGCCCCATTGCTTAACCGACTTCTTCTTCTTCTCCTTCCCTTTCTTCTTCTTCTTAGGCACTTGGTTACTAGCATCACTATTTTCACCAAGCGAAGATGAAGAAGGGTAGGGAGAAACAAATGAAGAGGAAGGTGAAGGGTCAACTTTAGTATCAACTAGATGTTGATTTGATTGCTGAGGAATCACGGTGTTTTGAACAACAGAGGTTGAGAATAGCCATACTGGCAGGCCAATGGTACATCCTGGAAGAGACAAAGTGGCCATATGAGGGGCACCAATATTTCCCCAAGATGAAAGAGGACTAGGATTTCCCTCAATAGGGATTCCATGATTGGTGGACTCCATTATCTCAACCTAAGATCGACGATGGAAACAGGGATGTTATTATGAAATTAATAAATTTTAATGACGCTTTGACACAACTTTTTCTTTTCCAATTTTTAAGGGTCGATAAAAAGCTAAAGATGACTCTAGTCCCCTTCGATTTTTAATGAGCCTAAAGTGACAAGTGCTCAGATGGACCTTTTCTTTTAAAGTGTCGAAAAGGAACGAAAGTGACTATTTTGGAGATCTAGACAGAGGGATTACCAAACCAATCACAAAACTGCAAAATACACCTTGGTGATAAATTAAACAGAAATTACCAAGGACTTATGTACGACAGTCAATCTTCCTGAATGCTGTGTTCAGTGCATTACGATCGATAGGGTGGCAGACATGGCTTCCTATGGATAAAGGATATAAGCCTATTGTGGTCTCCCAATATATACACGACGATACGGGGAGCATAAGTCCATGCTAGCACTTGTCATATCAAAGAGGAGGAATCACCCAACCTTCGATGAAAATGATAGATACTAGATTTTACGACGTCGAAACACGTCTCTAGCCTAGATCTCTAGATGTGTTGTGTTAGGTTCCAAAGCGTTGTTAAGTTCATTGAAATTTATTTTAGAGTTGATCTTGTTTAAAAGTTTTCCTTTCAATGGTTCACTGCGTGATGTAGATTTAAAATTCCTAAATATGCAGTCTACAATGATAAACAATTTTTGTTTATTTTGATCAATGAAAATCCTAGCTACTAAGGAAAGAAGATTACAATTTCTTTCAAACAAAGAGCAAAGAGCACACACTAAATTCACTTTTCCTAAATCATTTTTCGCACACAGTCTAAATTCAAATTCAAATGCATGTATTTGTTTTTTGTTTTCTTTAATGTGAAAATGCCAAAAAAGAAAACTAAATGTGGTAAAGATCTGAAATATTTTTACTCAAAGCGACATTTCGACAATTTCTTTTTCAAAATAGAAAGGAAGACTAAATGACACTTTTCGATTTCAAATAGAAAATGCTTTCGACACTTCAAAATATCAACAAATCAAATCAAATACATGACAAAAAGATCAATCGACTATCTAAGGAAGGAAGACACAATGACACTTCTCTTTTTGACACAAAACGACAGTTACGACACTCTTTGTACCAAAACAACAATTCGATTTAAGAAACTTTTCAACAAAGGACCGTAAATGATGGAAAAGTACATAAAAACATTTACTAATCCTAATCAAGGGAGGCTGATATATCTAATGCAAGGAGGCTTCAGTAATGAGGTATTGTTCATAAGCAGCAAAACAACCAAAAAGAGCTAAATACAAGGACAAAAACCGCAAATTTCAAGAAGGGAAATAGGCTCAATCAATCATCGCACCTAGGCTTCACAAAAATAAGGATGCATCGCACTTTTTAGACTCGAGAGGAGCTATGCATACTGACAGATAGTGACAGACAGTGCGATGGGCCAGGGAGCGCAACTGAGATAGGTTTTGGCTCAGATTTGCAGGTGATTTTAGTGAGTTAAGTTGAGCTATGATAGACAGTAAAAATAAAAGTACAGAGGTATGATCTTGGGTGGTTACTAAGCTAACACAAGGGCATCTAGAATATTTGAAAGTCAGATGTTCAGTTCATAAACTAAACTGGATATTGACTGAAGCAGCATTCATCTACTATGCAATTGCAGAGCAAGAGCAGTTCGAAGGCTATCTAGCTAACTTCAGGCTCCGTCTATAGTTTATAAAACAAACAAAAATAACCAAAAGACATCTATTCGATCCCTAGCGGAGTCGCCATTTTGTTTGCGGGAAAACTAGTGTCTTTTCGATCTACTAGCCCTCTAGGATTGGCAGCTATCCTAGCAAACAAACAATCAAGGCAATTTGGGATTCCCTCTATGTATGACAGATAAGAGAGAAGCAAAGGAACCAACTTGGATCTTCCGCTTGACTCCTTGCTTGATTTCTCTCTCCCTTGATAGAGCTTGCAACTCTTCTCCTACTTATCCTACTCAGTGAATACCTGTAGAGACAAAGTAACAAAACACTATCAAAGCATCTTGATCTATTATATCATAAGCATTGTAGAATCGGAAATACAATGAACATACAATAGCATTCGCAAATAACAATATTCACAAATACACAATTGTATGGAGGAAAACTCAAAAAACTTTATTAAAATAGAAGGGAGAATTACAATCTAGCTGTCTCATCCAGCATCATCCTCCCAGCATCAAAGCCCTCTTCACCTCATGAAAAGCAAGATCACCCAACAATACAATGCTCTTTCTCATATACAAACTATCAGCACTTCCTTACAAATTACCAAATTCCAGCCTCTAGATCTCTCAGATGATGGATCCATTTATAGATGTCTACAAGGGTGTGAGTCATCTTTGGGTTTTTGATTAGTGTCATTCCACTTGTTGTTTTTGGTTCCACTTGGAGATTTCTTGGATCTCTTACTCATCCCTGGGAAAATTCAGAGAAACAAGTGTCATATGAGAAGTTTCTAGTAGATTCCATGAGCATCCACTTAGCAAACTGTCTTGGACATTTGTCCATTCTCGCTCATCGCACCCCATAGAAGGCCTCATCAATATGCATTGCACCTAGCTAGTGTAGAAGTCAGTATGCATTGCACCTTGATAGGGGAGCAGTCAGTATGATCTTGTTTTGGCAAGTTCTGGATGTTTTTTCAGGTGGAACTTTTGGGGAATGATGTAATTAGTTGACCATGATCTTTTAGGGTATGAAACAACACTTTTAGGGATTAAAGAGCCTTAGTTTATCGACATATAATATTGTGGTTGAAGTACCCAAATATGTCTATAACACCACAACAACATGATCACAAAAAAATGGAGATCTCCATGGAAGAAACCAACCAAGGAACAGAGAAAAAAGAAAAAACAAGATAAGAAACCTGTCGAACCTCAACAAGAGTCGAGCAAGTCAAAGACGGTGAGGAAGAAGTGGAGCATGCAGAGAAGATGGAAATAGATGGCACAAGATTTCCATCGCCTTTACCACCATACATTCCATTGAGAAGAGAGAATGCTAAACAAGTGAAAGACTCGAAGGATGCAAAGTTTGGCACCTTCACACCCCTATTGCCAGATGAAGTACCATTTACTGGGGAACTACATGGGAAAATTCCGCAGCTCAAGTTCACAAACTATGACTTCAGCGACAAGAAGAAATACCCACATTTCACACCAGACCAATATTTGAAACAATTTAACTACCCAAAGATTGGTGTGATGAGATTAGAGCCATAGCAATCGGAAAATGGATTGTCACAGTCAGGGTTGATGAATATGTTGAATGTCCTGCACTTCAACAAAAGTCCGGGGAGCACGACTTGTGTGCAAAAGTTGCTCGTTTTGGTGCACGATGGATGCTTATGGATGGGAAATAAGATCCCTATAGATCCAATGTTGATATGGAGAATCACCATACTGCCATATCAAGGTCAGAACCCCACAGAAGAATTCGTTGGAAAAGATCACGACCACACCATAGCCAACAACATGAAGAAGAAGTTTGGTCTGGAAAAAGGAAAGAGGTAATATGATATAAACTCAATCAGTAACCGATAAATTTGCTTCATAGCACACATATTGGCTGGGAATATCATGAGAAATTGTCGAGTTAATGAAGTCCTTGTAGTAGTAGTTTCATTAGCTGCATAGTGCACCAATGGTGTTTAGTACAATTGGGATGAATACCTTTGCAAAGAATTTACGTGTGATTGTCGTGAGGTTCAGGAAAAAGGTACCACATTCCATTATGCATGGTTGATATTAATAATTGCAATGTTGGCATGGAGAGAGCCAGAGGATTCACAGTTCCCTCTGATAGCTTCAAATGTGTGTGAAGCTATGTGGTATGCCTCGCGGTGGTATACCACTCAACTGTCATGAGAAATGGAGAACGAGATGTTTTTCGTGTTATATCACATGGATTTACATATGTTGGTGAACCATCACCTTGCCTCTCACCAACACTATAAGAGAAGTATAGCACTGTTTCAAAGTTTAAGACTGATTTCCACAAAGTATATATATAAGCTCGCAGGGACACAAAGAAGAAATTGCATCCCCTTCCACAATTAGTAACAAAAGATGACCTCTTAGCACTGGTACAACAATGGCTAGCATAATGGATAATTGTGCTAGAAACACAGGAAGAAGATAGTGCGACAAAGGAGGACACGTCGCAACATGGTGATGTGAGTGGAAAGGACAAACATAAGGATGAGAAGAAATCAGAGGAAGAGGAGCAACATGATGAGGGTCACCAGGATCCTCCTAAAGGAGATGAGAAAATTAAGGAGTCAGAAAAGACAGAGACAAATCCCGTTGTCATAGAAAGAGGAAGTGATGTAGGAGAATTTAGACCTAGTCAATAATATGATGGTATGATCACATGTTGTGGCTAACAAAGGGTTGGAAGACAAGAGATTAATTAATTTTATTAATTTAAATGTATGAGAGTGTTTTATTTGTTGTCAAAATCTGAGCAGAAAAGGGTATAAGTAGTTGATTGATCCTCCTTGCATGGAGATCAGGCCAAACAATTAGATTATCTGGTTTGAATAGGATATGAGGGATTTGAAAGCTTAAATTAGAATTTTTTTGAGAAAAGAGTGGAGTGAAGAGATTCTTTAGGGAAGAATGAGAGATTTCTAGATCTGAACTAAATGGGTTCATGAATCTACATTTTGTATAAATTGTAATCTTTTGGAATGAGTGAGAGGTTAGATTCAGATGGAAAGATAGGATGGATGAGTGAGGGGAGAACTGAAACAGTCGAGTGTGACTGTTTCTTCTGTAAATAGTTATCAATATGAATACAGTGTGGATTGTGTATCTCTTTGTGTAATTCAGTATTGTATCTCTTTATGTAATTCAGTATTGAGTGTGTCAGAGTAGGCAGAGTGTGTTACACAGAGGTTAGATAGTGTAGAGAGAGCTAAGTGGAAGAGAGAACAGATCAGAGCATGAGATGTTCTGTGCATTATGTAAAGACTATTATGAATAAAAGGAGTTTGTGTACAAAGCTTGTTTTGCGTGGTATTTTGTTATGTGATTGGCTTCTTAGATCATAGGCTGAATCCTTTGTAATTACAGTGAACAGTTAAGAGCCTGGATATGTTTTAAGAAACCAAAGTATATAGTTTAGAGACCGAATAACTTGGTAGAAGTGCTAAGTCTTGGCATAACTTGTTAAATTTGTGAAGAAAACCCAGAATAAATCAAGACCGTCCATTGGCTGGCAGATCTGATGGTGATCAGCAATTGCGGGAGCCAGAGCGTACGGATTTCTTGATCGTGGCTGAAGCCCCACACTCACTCCTAGCCGTTGATCTCATAGTCAACTCTTAGGTCATAGTCAACTGCAGGAGTTAAGCCCGTTTTGAAATCATGTGTGAGTTGAAGTCTCGTTAGCTGTAGATTGATGGCCTCTTATATCCAATGGATATCAGATCATAAAGTGATCAGATGTTAATTTCAAAACTGGACCTCCTCATGCAAGTGCCTCACCCGATATCATTGTTAACCATTGGATCAAGTGTGCTTTGATCAAAGGTGGAGGATCGCTGATTAGTTTTGCATCACAATATTTCATGAGTGGATGAACATTGGCCTGAAGAAAATGTGATTTGCGATGTGTGATGCTCAGGTGTATCATCAACCGTCGGATTGAAGGGTGAGGTAAATGGCGGAGATTGAAGTCGATAAGGCTTGGGCCTAAGTAGACCCGAGAAGTTTATGGACATGGGTTTATTTTATTTGGGGTCCGGTCTTGCACATTTGAAGTGGGACTGGGCTCCTTGACAGGTGATATCTTTGTTTTTCATTGGCGATGTATAGTCGGTTTTTTTATTGTTTTGGCCTCCGATAATTTTATGGGGTTTTATTTTGTTAAGAAAACAGGGATTAATTAAGTATAATTTCGAATTTATGAAAGGGTGTAACCTTGCTTCACTTTGGAGATTATGTGGGCATAACTCATAGGTCCACATGGTATTTTAAAGGATGTCAATTACTTGGCATCATTTTTGGTATCAAAGCTAGACCAATGCTCTATGGAGTTTGGTTGAAAGGCTGAATTTTATTCTCGGCAAGTAGCCATGACAAAGAAGCAAATGAAGCAATTTCAGCAGAGAAACTATAAGGAAAAAGTCTTGGGATGATCATAAGGACATTGGAGATACTTGTTAGAATTCTTAATTAGAGGTAGTTTGATATTCTGTCAAAATTGTTGAAATCTGGGAATTACTACAAGATATTGCAGATCTGGTAAGAAGATTTATTTTGTGATTTTACAGAGATTTGTTTTGAATGTCTGAAGAACAACAAGGGAGTGAAATTTCAGAGGAGAAGATGTTTTCCTTTCAAGAAAATAAAATTTCCATGTAAGTTGATTGAATGATTGGTTTGATTTAAAAGGTAAATTGAAGTAAAAGGTTTTGAATTTAAAGTCAAATAGATGAGTGGATTGCTATGACTGAAATCATTTAAATGATTTGAAGAATTTTAATGATTAAGGATTGCTTAAAGTATTGTTGAAGACAATGATATTGATGGTTGAAAGAATAGAGATTGGGTTTAATAGGACTAAAAGAAGAAACACTACAAGGAATGAATTTTGGAATTTGTAGAAGCAAGATAGGATTTGCTTACAACAGATTATCAGAAGCAATTTGTAGTGTGTCACGAATTTGTAAATATAGGTGAATTCCAAATTAAATCTTAATCGTAAGATGAAGAATAGTGCTGACTGTATGGAGTCTTTTGAATGGAGAAGTTTAAATGAAATAGTGAACAGAAGAATCATTTGGCAAAGATTTAACTGATGGAATGGGAAATAGTTTTAAGACATCTTTGAAGGAAAATTGGCAGGTTTGAAAGGTGCTTTGATGTATCTTGAGATAAGATTGTACAAGTCAATGGAAGCAGAGAAATTGCTGGAAGGAAGAATGAATTGTATCAGCATCATAGCACATGACTATGTTAAAGAAGATGAAGAAAGAAGAAATCTCAGATGAGTAAAGGTGACAATACCCAACAGTAAATGAAATTACTAAATGAAAGAAGGAAGTGAGCAATTGAAGATGCAACAGCCTAGAGCAAGGAGTGCTCAAGAGAAGTTGAGAACAACTTCCAACTGCGGTTGGGTAGAAGTTGTTGAGGCAACTCCACAATTGTGATTGTGGGTAGAGTTGTCTTAAAGATAACAATTCCATCAAGAGGAGTGTTGGGTAAAATTGCTAGTCAGTGAAAGGTTCGAGGAAAGAACCAATAGATGCCAAAAGGCTAAACTTAGAAAAGTTTCATGAGGAATGAAGGAGACTTGTTACAGATGAAAGAAAGGGCTAATTGCAGCTCACCAGTGAACAAGGAAATTTCACCAGTGGAAGAAATGGAATTGACTATTGATATTCATAACAGGGGTACAAAGGAAATTCACAGACAGAGGAAAAAGAGTGCCAAAGCAGTTGGACTCAAAAGAATGAGTAAAGAATAAATGGACATAGAGTTGGCTGAGATGAAGGCAGAACTCAATCATTTGAAGAAGCTGGTACAGAAAGGAATCAAACAAGATTTGGAACAAGGAATTTATTTGGGGAAAAGAGTTAAGTGGCCTATCAGAGAATTGTTTGCTAAGAAATTAATGCTTTGAAAAGTTGAGGATGAAGGAGTAGAATACATTTGTGAACCAGAGAAAGGATCTCTCCCTAGGGAAGGAGATAATGATGACAGTGATGATAGTGATGAAGAGATGATCTACACAGATCAACATGAGAGAAAGGTGTTGGTAGAATCTTCACAGGCAAGAGAATCTCATAATTTTGGGATTAATTATTTGTGTGAATGTAAAGTTGTAGGTATGCAGCCAAATGTAATTGACTATGTGAAAGAGGTAGAGACAAGAAAAATAGACAAGGAGGTGCAAGAACACTTTCAAGACTTCGATTGGTGGAGAAAATTAAAAGTTATGAGTAAATGGTTGTGTCTTCTCTTAGTGAAAACCTATTGAATCGTGTTAGAAGGAATATTAACATGGATAGAAAACCAATGGAAAATAGATAGAGGGGGAGAAGCCAATGCATTGCAGGGTTGTGAAGAGAAGAGAAGTGAAGCTGACATAGAGAACTCAGATGAAGAAGTTAAGTCAAGGAAATCTTTGAAAGATCAAAGTCTTATCATAGAAGAGAAGGAGACATTGTTGTCTTATTTGGATAAACTGAGTGCTGGAGAAAATTGTGAAGGACAGGGGATGTTATGCAGACTTATGATGAAATTGTCAAGCAAAGTCAAGAAGCTGCAGTCCTAGAAGTTTTCTTTGATGAAAAGGAAATCAGAGATGTTGAGGAAGAATTTCTCAATAACTTAGTGAACTATCCAAATAGTTCAAAGGAGCATGAAGGTATGGTCAATGAGAGTTCAGATGAAGAGCCTTGCATTTTTTAAACTGACATGATGTGTATATTTTTAGGTTTGACAAGTGATGAACAACAATTGGACAATGTGCTCATGCATGTTGATGAAGAAGTGAAACTGTTTGAGGAAATAGTTGAAATAGAAGGATATTTTGAGTATGTATTTAATACTTTTGAGAATGATGGTATTGATAGGGAAATTGTCATGATTAAGGAAGTTGAAGACAAACAAATGGAAATTTGTGATGATAACCAAAATAAAGTATCTTCAATAGAGAATCTAGATAGTGTGGAAAATGTGAAGGAATGTATGATGATGTTGACAAATACAGAAGTTCAGGAATTCTTTGATTTTAAAGTGGATTATTTTTATGAATCTGTAAACCATGAAGAAGCTTTGGAAAACCAGAATTTTGCTTTTTTTGTAGGTGAAGATGAAACAACATTAATTAGTTGTACAAAAGGTGAAAGGATACTTCACAATGATATATTTCAGGAGATTTTAATTCTTGAATTGTTGAATGACATTTTTGTGTCAAAACAGAGAATATTATATAATGAAAAGGAAAGTGCTCAAATGAAATTTATTGATAGTTTTTTAAATTTTGTAGAGGATCAGTATAAGGACTTGATGGTGGAGTTATCTATGGAGACATAAATCCATAGTAACTTTAAATCTGATAATTGTGGCAGAAATTTGGTTTTATACAAGAAAGAGGAGTCATATGAAAATGATATGCTTATTGGAGATGACAGAAGATTCAAATTACTGGAAATGTTATTAGAAGAACCTGATAAGATAAAGGGAAATATTATCTTTAATAATAATTAAAGGGAAGCTATAGAGTACAAGCAACAATTTGTAAATGATATAAGTGAAGAAGAATTGGACAAAAATTTCATAATTTCTATGGTAAGGGAGAATGTACAGCAGACATATGTTAGTGGAGTTCAACTAAGAACAAATTGTAAAGAAGAAGTTGAGAAAGTTTGGAAGATGAAGTCAGTTAAGAAGAGAGACAGTAAGGAAGAGAAATTAACAAAAGAAATTTGTATCAGTAGGGAAAGTCGACAACAACAACATAATATTTGGAATCCTAGAAGAACAGGAGTGACAGTGGCAGAAGAATTGAATCAGCAGCATGATAAAAGTGACGACCAATTACAAAGTGAAGTTTGGGATACTAAATGATCAGTAGAAGAAGCACATGACCAGGAGGTCATGAAAACTTTCAACTTTGGGAGTCTGATGCAGGAGAATTTAGACCTAGTCAGAAATGTGATGGTATGATCACATGTTGTGGCTAACAAAGGGTTGGAAGGCAAGAGATTAATTAATTTTATTAATTTAAATGTATCAGAGTGTTTTATTTGTTGTCAAAATCTTAGCAGAAAAGGGTATAAGTAGCTGATTGATCCTCCCTATGTGGAGATCAGGCCAAACAGTTATATAATCTGGTTTGAATAGGATATGAGGGATTTGAAAGCTTAAATTAGCATTTGTTTGAAAAAAGAGTGGAGTGAAGAGATTATTTAGGGAAGAATGAGAGATTTCTGGATCTGAACTAAATGGGTTCATTAATCTGCATTTTGTATAAATTGTAATCTTTTCGAATGAGTGAGAGGTTAGATTCAGATGGAAAGATAGGATGGATGAGCGAGGGGAGAACTTAAATAGTCGAGTGTGACTGTTTCTTCTGTAAATAGTTATCAATATGAATACAGTTTGGATTGTGTATCTCTTTGTGTAATTTAGTATTAAGTGTGTCAGAGTAAGCAAAGTGTGTTACACAGAGGTTAGATAGTGTAGAGAGAGCTAAGTGGAAGAGAGAAGAGATCAGATCATGAGATGTTATGTGCATTATGTAAAGACTGTTATGAGTAAAAGGAGTTTGTGTACAAAGCTTGTTTTGTGTGGTCTTTTGTTATGTGATTGGCTTCTTAGATTGTAGGTTGAATCCTTTGTAATTACAGTGAACAGTTAAGAGCTTGGATATGTTTTAAGAAACTGAAGTATATAGTTTAGATACCGACTGACTTGGCAGAAGCACTAAGTCTTGGTTGAACTTGTTAAATTTGTGAAGAAAGCCCAGAATAAATCAAGACCGTCTGTTAGCTGGCAAGTCCGACGGTGATCAGCAATTGTGGGGGCAAGAGTGTATGAATTTATTTATCGTGGCTGAAGCCCCACACTCACTTCTAGCTGTCGATATCATAGTCAACTCTTAGGTCACAGTTAACTGCAGGAGTTAAGCCCGTTTTTAAACTGTGTGCTAGTTGAAGTCCCACTGGCCATAGATTTGATGGCCTCTTATATCCAATGGATATCAGATCATAAAGTGATCAGACGTTAATTTCAAAACTGGACCTGAACATTTATAGATAAAGGATTTATATTCCTTATCGACTCCGTAAGGGCGAGTAATCCGCGTGCAAGTGCCTCACCTGATATCATTGTTAACCATTGGATCAAGTGTGCTTTGATCAACAGTGGAGGATTTCCAATTAGTTTTGCATCACAATATTTCATGAGTGGATGAACATTGGCCTTAAGAAAATGTGATTTGTGATGTGCAATGCTTGGGTGTATCATCAACCATCAGATTGAAGAGTGAGATCAATGGTGGAGATTGAAGCTGATAAGGCTTGGGCCTGAGTGGACCCGAGAATTTTATGGACGCAGACTTATTTTATTTGGGGTCTGTCCTTGCACGTTCGGAGTGGGACCAGGCTCATTGACAGGTGATATCTTTGTTTTTTATTGGTAGTGTATAGTTAGTTTTTTTTATTGTTTTGGCCTCCGATAATTTGATGGGGTTCTATTAAGTTAAGAAAACAGAGATTAACTAAGTTTAATTCCGAATTTATGAAAGGGTGTAACATTGCTTGACATTGGAGGTTATGTGGGCATAACTCATAGGTCCACATGGTATTTTAAAGGATGTCAGTTACCTGGTATTAGGAAGGTAGGTGTTGAAGCTACCTCAAGAACTAAAAAGAAGCAGAAGGTAGATAAGATGAAGGATATCATGCCAATGGTCCTTACTTATGGGGACCTGGAGACGATTTTGGATAGGATTTAGGAGGTGATAACAGAGTTGTATAATAATGGGAAGATCACTATGGTGCACTTCTAACAAGTGTGTAGGAGTGGATCACAGAACATAAAATTTTGGCATAGATAGTTAGATAACCCACGCAAGTGGTGGAGAAGATTAGAGAAAAGAGGCAAATAGAGCCTACACTTGCAGTGAGGTTAGTGCTAATAACCGTCGAATCCCTACAATTTGACTCTGTTAAGGTAAAACAACAAGAGAAAAGGTGGAAGCATGTCAACATGAACATCGCAGCAGTACCACTGCAGAGATTACATAAGCTGCACTTGGAAAAAATAGAGGAGCTAAAGTTGCATGAACAACACACTTCGCAGCTGAACATTCACATAGAAAATGAGCAGGCTTCGCTCCAGCAAAAGCTCGACCAGATGATCCAGGAGACGGATCAAGCAGTTCAACAACAAAAAAATATCAAGGAGATGATTGAAGCGACATGTAGAGAGATTACAGACCTTGATGTCCGAGAAGAAGAATCAATGGAGAACCAGGTCTCGAAGCTCGGTCTTGCAATGAAAGGATATAAGGAAAAGTTCACCATAATACAGTTTAAATATGAAATGCAGATCAGTGAGCTACAGATGAAGTTGCATCCAACCATGTCGCAGGAAGTAACAGAGCAGAGGGAGACTGACCTAAGGGTTGCAATGGCCATCACCTCTGCAGCAGTGGCAGACTGTGGGAAACTTTTAGATGAGAGTTTACAAATTTTGACTTCACTGCAGGAAGATCCAAATGTACAGAAACTGTAGGAAGACATTTAGTATAGGCAGCAATAGTTGGAAGAGATTTAGGTAACTTTGAAGACCTTACCAATCCTGTGAAAACCTGCCAAAATCAATGAGGGAAAGGCCCTCTAGAAGAATATTGAGGAACTATGAAGGAAGAAAATGTTTTAACAGAGAGGACTCAACCATGCCAAGATGAGGCTCTTCAAATATCACAGGAAGTAAATGAGAAGGTTCAATAGCTGTGACAAAGGAAGACAACGATAGTGCAGAAGGTCCTAGAACATGTGACGAAAGCACTATTGGAAGAGGTGCGGAGCGAAGAAAATCAATTCACAGAGACTCTGCAACAGTTCAAAAATACTTACAACAATATTAGAGCAAAAATCAAAGGCAGAGTAGCTAAGTGACTCGGGACGAGTCACATGTGAGTGTTGGGCGACTATTTGGCGCAACCCAACTTGGCCTAGCTTTTGGAAAAGACTGCATTTTGTGGAGTGGAGTGCGTAGTGGAGCGTGCAGCGAAGTGCGAAGCGGACCGCACAACAGAGGATTTTGAATATACCACGTAGTATAAGGGCTTCGAGATAGGGAAAATCCCCTTCCTTTTGTAATAATGTAAAATATCAATGGATATCAGGACCATAGCTACTTGTTTTAGGGATGCCATGGTATTTGGACCTATTGACGGTGTTGGACCTGCCAACATGTCAGGGGATCTCCTCAGTAATAAGTCCCAATTAGACATTAGACTGTTTGGTGTAGAAGTCCCACTAGTTGGTTGCATGATAATGCCTTGACTGCGGTTTCGCATAGAGGCAAGTAAGATGTCCTTGTTGGTAACAATGATGTGACAGTTGCAATAAGTCAAGGAAGGTGCATGTGAGGTTCTAACACATAGAGAGTGAGGTGATTGTGCCCCTTGGAAACCTATAATAGTACGTGCCTTGCAAGGGAACACATGAGCGGAGATGAATCACGAGCTGGAAAGAAAGATAGCAAGAAATCCAAAGTGATGTTTAAACCAACAACATCTGCAACAAGATTTATACAATTGCTTACAAAAAAGTTCATACACAAATGTGTAAGTTAAATAACATACATTGCTACAGAAACCGGAATAGTCCAACTACAATAACAACATATGAATGAAAACATGTTGGCTCCATTATATTAAGAAGTGTAAGTTCTAGTCATACAATACATCCATGTCCAACCACTAGTTCTGATAGCGGAACATTACACCCACAACTGCCTGCTCCTCCAAAGAGATATACTAGCTCTGCATAGTGGAGAAGCCAAGGCGCGTTACAATACTATCCAAGATTTCTCTAAGATACTCCTATCGAAGCTTGGCTAACCAAAAATCCTATACAATGATTTATAAGGTTCTATTTATAGCAAAAGGTGGGGTGACCCTTGACATTCCCCTTTGTGACCATTCATCTATCCTCATGACTCTTCAAATAACCTATGACTGTTACATTCAACTATCGAAACTTGAACTTCCACTTGACAAGACGTTACATTATAATGCACATGTGCCCATGTGAGACAAAATGGCTTGAACAAGCCATGCAAGACATCACTGACACTCGGACCATTGTGGTGAGACTAACTCTTTGACATCCTTGTGATGGTGATGGTGGTGGGTTGATGCCAAGCTTGGTCATCTGTGATGTTGTCTGTGAGCTCAACAGTGACATCTTGTTGAAGCTAAATCTTGCCTTCGTTGCATCCAGTTCACTGATATGGCTCCTCCATCCAACTCATCTGATAACATGTGGATGTTCTTCTTGGGTGCAGCCGAACTAGTAACACACTGATGCATAGTGTCCATGCTAATCTTCAAGTGTGTGATGGTGGTCATGCGCACCAACTATCAAACTGCATGTTCAACCCCAATCAGACTTGCTTCTTCTCTTCGCCTCGGTGAGTGTGACAAATGGGTGGCTCGCATATGTGCGCACAATGACATGCATGCTGCTAAACTCCCTTACATGCGATCAATAGCACTGCTCAACTTGTCTACTTTGTGCCAGCTATTGGGATGGATCTATAACTTGTACGGGTGTAGTTTCATCCATCTTTTCATGTTGCGCCCCCTATTGTACTTGTTCCTATTGTAACTCATTCTCATGTCTGTGCAACTCTTATTCTTCCTCGAGTTATTCATTCAGCACATGCAAATCCTTCTTTGTTCCTTTCTCTACCTTTGCGTGATCTTCATGTCTCATTGTCACCTCATAGCCTCGATCCCCAAAGTTGCTTTATTCAAAAGTGGATATGCTTGAGCTTGCAACTTTGTTCTACCTCTGTGTTGTCAACAACCTTCCTCTTGAGTTCATTGTGTGCAAGTATGTTGCCTTCAGCTGCTGCTGATGGTGTTGCTTGCTATGATGTTTCTTCCATCTTATCTTGATGTCCGTCTATGAACAACTTGATGTCTTCATGGGTAGGCAAGTTCATAGACACTTGATCGACTACATCCCGAAGTGTGCTCTAAACAATGTCTTCAACTCTGCTCTCCTAGAAACCATTGTACCTGTGCTGCTGAGAGGTAGATGAACACCTACGATACCTGGAGACATGGAAACACTCATGGCAAGAAATTTGTCAGTCGAAAACCAAAATGAACTTGAGAACTAACTTGCAACATACCTGTGTGACTGATCATGAAGGTTGTGCAATTTCCGTCGGGAGGTTGGGAGACTAACTGCCAAAACTGCACAAGGCATAGTTCGGGCTGTCAAGAGGCTGACTGACAGCTGGAACTACATGATGCACAATGCATCCTGGCCTGTTGAGGACTGAAAATGCACAATGCACAATTTCAATCAGTAGTGACATGCAACCAGCAAACTGCATTGTGTAGTTTCTGGGGCCAGCAGGACACTTCCTCCAAGAATTGCACAACGCAAACCTGGGGGTCAGTGTTGGGCTAGACTTGTGAAATTTCTGGAGGCAAGGTAGAGCCTTCGCTTCTAGAAATGCGTAGTGCTATCCAGGCAAGGCACGGTCCAGGCCAAGGTAGCACAGTCCACCCGATGGGAAACTGAAAACATGAGAAGTCTAAATGCATGGTGAGATGAGTGCTAACAAGAATGAATGATCATACATGCAAATAGCAAGTGCAGGATTCAGAAAATGGGAAATCATGCATGTGTGTGAAGCTAGTTTCCACAATGGTGACTGTTCATGCAAAATAGTGCCATGCATGCGACAACAGTGAGATGCAAACAAAAACTGAAATGGTGCTTATACAAGTTAACATACATCAAATCGATAGTATATGTTCACTGAAATCAAGCAAACAACACTCACATGAATCAAAACACAAAAAGCAATAGAAACGCAATGCAAGACATGAAAAGCAGGCTTACACCAAAATAACTAAACTGAGTGTGTTGACAACTCCTATATGCAATGTGGGATATCATAGCTACAAGGTCGATGTGAGGAATGAGCTCTACGGTGTCTAGTTGATGAGTTTCGATAGAATTGAACTTGTGATGCGCATGCCACAAATCTAGGAAAAGTGACACTTGACAGGAGGTTTCTGAAGTGATCCTTGCATGTAACCTTTAGCTGCTAAAAATGAATCCTTAAATCAAGGGATGCCTTTGCATGCTACCTTGGGAGAAGCAGTCCATGCATGTAAATTAGTTTTTCTCAGTCCCGGAGGGAACTGGTCAACCTGAAGGCACATGCATCAATCTGCTCAGCTGGGGGGGGAAATGTGCATTTTTGGGAGGGAGCTAGGATGGCTTCCTAGAGGGATTGTGAAATTTCTTGGAAAAGCAACTGACTGCTGCCTAGAATTGTGCAATTTATGGGATGAGCAGCCCTGCTAGGAGGAATTGTGTAATTTTTCTAGTGAACAGTGATAGGCAGATTCGCACGATTGTGGAGCCCAGCAGGTTTCCAGACAAAATTGCGCAATTTTTGGAGGGAAGGTGGGTTCCCCTCCAGAATTGCGCAATTTCTTGAGGGAGCTTCTCAGACTGTAGCTAGACCAAGTCCGGTGAAATAGCATGTGAGGGGGGTGCAAAAAAATTTGATGGACAGGTTGTCATTCTACAAGAAAATCATTGAAGCTTGTGTACTTGACAAGACAAGACATGCTGCTGTGAAAAGTTGGTAGGGAGGCTCCAAAACAAAGAGAAGGAAAAATTTTGGACGATGGTTGTATCTGCTACAACACTTGGCGACACACTGGTAGAACTCCAGCTATCTGAATGGACCTTGTTCGTGAAAATCAAGTCTAACACCTGTGGAAGTATTATTCAGTTCTTAGTTCATCTTGGTTTCCACACTTGCTTGATTGTAAGATGTAGCATATGCCAAGATCTTGGTCAATTGAAACACATTCCAAGCCAATTCGACACAATCATTTCAATTGGGGTTGAGAGGTATATTGGTGCACAAGTGGTATAGTCGTCAGAGTCTTAGTTTCATCTCTAGTGTTGCTCCACTGCCAGCAGGCCTGGACAGTACCCCAGCGGAGTCACGCGAGAACACAAGCATTGCTCTACTACCAGTGAGCCTGGTCAGTACCCCGATGGAGTTACTTTCATCATCTCTCTGCACAGGAATCCTTTCTCTTCTTTCGCCTTATTCATTTTTCATTTTTTTTTTGCTTTTCATTTTTTCATTTCGTTTTCATAACTGTGCATAGCACTTATTCATTTTAGAGGCGGACGAGGGATCCCAACTTATTGAGAGCATAAGAGGTTGTTCCTTCAGAGAATTAGTTTATATATACCTCTGACATGCTTGTTAAGATTTTCCCCCTCACCCTACTCTACTTGACTGAGCTAACATGGATTAACCCAAAAACAATGACTAGAGTAGGTGATACTAGTTAGCGTGCAAGCATTGTGTTTTCACCAAGGTTCACTTTGAACAATACGTATTTTCCATTGATGTATCATGGACTGAAAGTAACAAGTTCTTCATGAGAGAGTGGACAAAAAATAACCAAATGTTAATAGTTGTATAAGTCCTCTTGCACTTTACCCATCTTGTTTCAAGAGTCGCACACATCCATGTGAAACTAACCTACAAACAATAACAAGCAAACAAACCAAAAGTAGAGCAAGGAGCAGAAGAAAATGTGAAAGCAAAGCAAGTAAGCAAACAAACACACAAGGAAAGAAGCAAACAACTCAAAAATAAAACACTACTCCTACTCCTAAGCTAATAGTGCATGGGCTTGATCACGTGAAGTGATACTTCCAATGCAACCACCTGCGCATTGGTTGACCCATGTTGGTGAAGGCATGGTTCACAAAAAACACAGTTGTGCGAACCAGCATACATGAAAGATATAAAAATGAAGGCAGACACACTCCAAGCTTACAAGCATCCATGGAACAAAAATGAGTGAAAGAGCATGACATGCAGTCTATGGACATACCATGATGTTGTGTGCACTACATGCAGATGTTAATCACACGGACACTCTTGACTGTGACATTCAAGCACACGTGAGGAAGGTAAACCACTTACGTTGCACAAGTGTGCTTGCTGAGTAAGATTCCTCCAATGCATGAGCGATGGGAGCGTGTAGTTCGAGTGAAGGAAGTGAAATCTTAGTGTTAGATTGATATTCAATGCATATAGATGAGTGATGAGGATCCTTGAATGTTTGAACAATTTCCTGATCAGAAGTGAAACCAACCTCAATATAGTGAGGGCCTAAAATAACCATCAACTCAGGCTAACGTACCTCGACAGTCTACGGGGTTTCAAATTCATTAATAGATGGATCATCCTAGACTAGTGGCTTAGATGGATTAAAAATGAGTGAATCAACATCATGATCGGATGATGAGGTAAAGAGATCATGACAACCAAGACCAGAAAACTCAGGACGTTGGTCGGCATCCTCATGATTTGATGAATCACACAAAGGGGTAGATGAGAAGCAAGAATGTTCATCCTCTGCATTTCCAGAAAAGATAGATGAAAAATCAAGTGGATGTTCAAAGAATTATTAGTCCTATCCATTGTCAGATGATGGAATAACATCCGGTGTGTCCTGCGAATGATCAACAATGGGTGTGTATGTGGATGGATATACACATGAAAAATCCGGGATGGCAAGATCACCAAGGAGGTCATGAAAAAATGGAGGAGGTATGGACATACATGGATGTTCCTCCATTGTCGATGGATGTTCAAGCTCCTAGTCATACTCTTCATGAATGATAACACATGTTGGTTGTGCAACACCAACTTCGTCAATAGATCGATCCTCATTCAAAACAGGTGTAGAGTCTAGAACAGAAGAATGCAAGACAGTGCAATCTGTAGGATGATCAAAATATGAGGACATAGGTTGAGGTACGAAATACATGTGATAACCCATGGGATTCCCAAATAATTTTGCATGGAAATATGAAGGAGCAATGTCGGGAAGATGTTATGGTTGAAAAAATGTGTGTTCACACTCTCCCACATCACTCTGTGATGGTGGAGTTGTTTGATGAGGGGGCAGCTGACAGTCACCGAAGTATGTTGAGCGGGGTTTGAGCTTGAACTTCTTCTTGGAATTGACAGATTGCATAAGGAAATATTCAAATCTATCCATGAGATACTAAAATTTCATCTGACTTTTCGGGGCTTCAAACATGAATAGACAGAAGCGCTCTAAAAAATCCATAGGTGATTCATGTGAGGCCTTTCGTTGTTTTAACAATTTTTTATCAAGTACTTTAGGATCAAAATAGTGGAAAACAGATTTGATTAGATCATTGAACTGCTTGAATGAGTGCATAGAGTTATGAGGTAGTGTGCCACACCATTATGATGGGTGGTCGCAAAGTGTGTGTGCAAGCAGCGAACATACCTCTATTTCATTAAAATCTTCCATGCCCTCCATGAGTGCATGGAAGTCATCTAAGTGCTCAGGCTAGGCCACTTTTCCTTCACCATCATACGTGATTTGTGACAAGTGATCCCAGAACTCCCTCTCGATGTGAAAGATATGTTCGTTGGACAGACATTTCGGAGGGCGAACTATAACAAACTCCATGATAGATGTGCAGAGACTCAAAACAGATGATGAGAATTCAGCTTGTCATTTGGCCCTCCTTCTAGCACCAAAAATGTTCACGGTTCTGGACCCACCAACATGTTAGGGGATCTTCTTGGTAAGAAGTCCCAATTAGACCCCAGACCATTTGGTGTAGGATTCCCAGCAGTGGGTCGTACAGTAATGCCTTGACCATGGTTTCGCACAGAGGCAAGTAATATGTCCCTATTGGTAGCAAGGGTGTGACAGCTACAGTAAGTCAAGGAAGGTGCATGAGAGGTTCTAACACATAGATAGTGAGGTGAGTGCGCCCCTTGGAAACCTATAATAGTACGTGGCTTGGAAGGGAACACATGAGAGAAGATGCATCACAAGCTAGAAAGAAACATAGCAAGAAATCTAAAGTGATGTTAAAACCAACAACACATCTGCAACAAGATTTATACAATTGCATATAAAATATTTCATAAACAAATGCGTAAGTTAAATAACATACATTTCTACAGCAACCAGAATAGTCCAAATACAATAACAACATATGCATGAAAACATGTTGGCTCTGTTATATTAAGAAGTGTAAGTTCCAGTCATACAATACATCCATCTCCAACCACTAGTTTTGATAGTGGAACATTATAGAAACAACCACCTGCTCCTCCAAAGAGATATACTAGCTCTATGTAGTGGAGAATCCAAGGTGCATTACAATACTATCCAAGCTTTCTCTAAGATACTCCTATCAAAGCTTGGCTGACCAAAAAGCCTATACAATGAGTTATGAGGTTCTATTGATAGAAAAGGGTGGGGTGAACCTTGACATTCCCCTTCGTGACCATTCATCTATCCTCATGACCCTTCAAATACTCTATGACTGTTACATTTAGCTATCGAAACTTGAACTTCCACTTGACAAGACGTTACATTACAATGCATATGTGCCCAAGTGAGACAAAATGGCTTGAGCCAGCCTTGCAAGACATCACTGACACTCGGATCGTTGTGGTGAGACCAACTCTTTGACATCCTTGTAATGGTGAAGGTGGTGGGCTAATGCCAAGCTTGGTCGTCTGTGATGTTGTCCGCATGCTAAACGGTGACATATTGTTGAAGCTAACTCTTACCTCTATTGCATCCGGTGCACTGATATGGATCCTCCATCCAACTTGTCTGATAGCATGTGCATGGTCTTCTTGGGTGTGGCCAAACCGGAAACACATTGATGTATAGTGTTTGTATTGATATTCAAGCGTGTGTTGGTGGTCATGCGCACCAACTGTCAAACTGCATGTTTAGCCCCAGTTGGACTTTCTTCTTTTCTTCACCTCAGTGAGTATGCCAAATGGGTGGATTGCATGTGTCTGCACAATGACATGCATGCTGCTAAATTCCCTTGCATGCGATCAAAAAAACTTCTCACCTTGTCTGCTCCGTGCCAACTATTGGGATGGATCTATAACTTGTACGGGTGCAGTTTCATCCATCTGTGCATGTTGTACCCCCTGCTATACCTATTCCTACTATAACTCGTTCTCATGTATGTGAATCTCTTGCTCTTACTCAAGTTGTTTCTTCAGCACATGAAACTCCTTCTCTATTCCTTTCTCTGCCTTCACACGATCTTTGTGTCACATTGTTACCTCATAGATTTGATCCCCAAAGTTGCTTTCATCACAAGTGGATATGCTTGAGCTTGCAACTTTTTTCCACCTTTGTGTTGTCAGCAACCTTCCTCTTGCATTCGTTTCGTGAAGGTATGCTGCCTTTAGCTGCTACTGATGGTGCTACTTGTTTTGATGTTTCTATCATCTTATCTTGATGTCTTTTTCTACAAACAACTTAATGTCTTCATGGATAGGCAAGTTCATAGAAACTTGATCGACTGCATCCCCAAGTGTCCTCTAAACGATGTCTTCGACTCTTCTCTCCTGGAAACCATTATACCTATGTTGTTGAGAAGCATATGAACACCTGTGATACCTGGAGACATGGAAAGCAATCTGTCAGTTGAAAACCAAAATGAACTTGAGAACTGACTTGCAACATACCTATGTCACTGATCATGAAGGTTGCACAATTTCCGTACAGAGGTCGGGAGACTGATTGTCAAAAATGCGCAAGCCACAGTCTGGGCTATCATAAGGCTGACTAACTACTGGAAATGTGCAATGCACAGTCCAACCTAGCCCACTGAGGACTGAAACTGCGCAATGTGCAATTTCAGTCAGCAGTGACATGCAACTAGAAAACTGCATTCCGCAGTTTCTGGGGCCAGTAAGACACTGCTTCCAAGAATTGTGTAATGCAAGCCTGGAGGTCAATGATGGGCCAAACTTGCATAATTTCTGGAGGGAAGGTAGAGCCTTCGCTTCCAGAAATGTGCAGTGCTAGCCGGGCAAGGCACGTTTGGGCCAAAGCAGCCCAGTCCGGCCAACAGGCGATTGAAAACATGAGAAGTCTAAATGCATGGTGAGATGAGTGCTAAAGAGTGAATGATTATACATGAAAACATCAAGGGCAGTATTCATAAAATTGGAAAATGCATGGGTGTGAGGTGAGTCGCCGCAACGATGACCATTCATGTAAAACAGTTTCATGCATGTGACAACAATGAGATACGATAAACGGTACTTCTACAAGTTAAAATACATCAAAATGACAACATGCATTCAATGAAATCAAGCAGAAAACACTCACACAGAGTGAAACACAAAAAGCGATAGAAACTCAATGCATGACATGAAAAGCGGGCTTACCCCAAAATAGTTGAACTGAGTATGTCAACGACTCCTAGATGCAATGTGGTATGTCAGAGTTGCAAGGTCGATGTGAAGATCCTACAGTGTCTGGTTGATGAGTTTCAATAGAATTGAGATTGTGATGTGCATGCCACAAATCTAGGAAATGCGACACTTGGTGAGAGGTTTCTGAAGTGATCTTTACATGTAACCTCCAAATGCTAAAAACGGATCCATAAATCAAGGGATGCCTTTGCATTCTACCTTGGGAGAAGCAGTCCATGCATGCAATCAATTTTTCTTGGTCCTAGAGGGAACCGGTCAACCTGAACACACATGCATCAGTATGCTCAGCTGAGGGGAAAAATGTGCATTTATGGGAGGGATATGGGCTTGTTTCCCAGAAGGATTGTGAATTTTTTGGGTAAAGTAGCTGACTGCTGCCCAGAATTGTGCAATTTCTAGGCTAAGCAGTCATGTTGGGAGGAATTGTGCAATTTTTCCAGTGAACATGACAAGAAGATTTATGCAATTCTAGAGCCCAACAGGCTGCCAGACAGAATTGCACAATTTCTGGAGGGAAGGTTGGTTCCCCTGTAGAATTATGCAATTTCTTGAGGGATTTGCTCAGCCTGTAGCTAGACCAATTCCGGTGAAAATGCCTATGAGGGGGATGCAACAAGATTTGATGGACAAGCTGTCATTCTGCAAGAAAATCACTAAAGCTTGTGTACTTGACAAGACAAGACATGTTGCTGTGAAAGGTTGGTAGGGAGGCTCCAAAATGAAGCTAAGGCAAAATTTTGGAGGGTGGTTGTAGACGCTAGAACAGGACCATGGCATTGTAATGATGTACCCTTGATGTAATAGTATATATAGCGTCAAATAATAATAAACGAATCATCAAATTGATCCAAATCTATGTTATGGTTGAACTTTTGTGATCTGTTGTTTGGGAAAAGAAGGCGAGGCTCTGTAGCTGAGTGCACAGAGGATTGAGTCTGCAGTTGAGTGTGCAGACAACTTGCAGCTTAGTTTGCAAGTCAAGAACTGTTTGTTTTATAAAGAATAATTAAAAATTAGCAACAATTATTGTGGCATGAACCACCATAAAATTGGTGTCTTCATGTGTATATTTTCTTATTATTTGTTGCAGCATAGCAGTTTATTACAGTTGCATGTTATTTCAGTACAATGATGATTTATGGCTATATATGATATGTTTAAGTGGTTAAATGAATGTGGCAAAGTAATTTATGAATGTTATGAATAGGAAAACATCATAATACCACATCTCCACATCCTTCAAGGATGCAAAAACCTGGTTCTACATCCTCCCATAGTCACTTTGAGTGAGACTGTGATCTGCTTGCTGGTCGTTGCCGAAAGGGCTAGTGATTGATGGTTTTGATGGTTTGCAGTATAGATTGAACCTAGGTCAACCCAAATCATAACCAACAACATTTAATTATGAAAATAAAGGAAAATAGGAGAAAAGGAAGGTGAAGAGACAAATTTGCATGCAAGGGAAATTAGAGGGAAAATGAAGGAAAATGAAAAAAATAAAGGCATCAATGATAAAAAGGCTTCAAAGAAATAGTTTCTAGATTTTGATAGTTTTGGAGCACACTCTTATTCTCTCATTCTATCATACTCTTGCACACTTAGATAATTCTTGGAGCATGCTTGCGACACTCTAGTATTTACTTGGATTTAGAGAAAGAAGGTAAAGAAAGTAGGGAAGCACAAGGATATAGTTGGATCAACATCTACAACTGGATTTTTTTGTAGGGAGTAGGTTGCATGTGTGATTTCCTTGCTGATTTCTGGATGCATGGTATATGCATGTGATTCTTTGGTTATGTTTTTTCATTGCCATGGATATTTTCTTGGATTCATAGTTGTTTTAGCCTTGCCTTGCCATTTCCTAGATGGCCATGGTGTTGTGGGTTTCCCACTTATTGTTTTTCTGATTAGTGCTCATATTCCTTATGGTTTTGGGTTGGAACAAATACTCTGGAATCCGTAGATTAGCTTGGGTTGAGTTACTGATTCCTAGAGCCATAGGTTGGGACAAACGCTCTGGAGCCCTTGGTGGGTTGAGTTTCTAGTCCCTGGAGTTGTAGTTGGTACAAACTCTCTAGAGACCTAGAAGGTTGTGGGTTGAGTTACTAGTTCCTAGATCCTTGGAAAACTTGGGTAGAGACCAATCTAGTTGACGTTAGTGATTTCCAAACCGTAGAGGTGGAATCACTGTGGTTGAGGATTGAGGTGGTTTGGCCTCTGGAATCTCCAGTTGTTTTTTTTTAGGTTTAATCCATGAGATCCCACATTCATTCTTGGAATATGATGCAGGGGTGATTGGTTGAAATAGATATTTGGTTCAGCCCAATCTATAGTCGAGTGGTATGTGGAAGTCTCTAACTTGGTTGGTATTTTCATAAATTAATAAGATTTATTTTCCTACTGTGATTTATGAATACTTGTAGTGATTATGTTGGTGATATTATGGTTGATTTTACATGGTTTCTATGTTGGTTATTTGTTGGTTATGTGATGTAATCTATCTATTTCTCTTGACATGTTTTGATAATATATTAATTGGTTGATGAATGCATGGACTAAAACTGTGTTATCGTAGCTATCTAGAGAGGGATTAGAGCCTCCATCATGATTCTCAGATGAATACTATTAGTTTTTTATCAAATATGCATACCTATAGCTTACATGTTTTCCATATGTTTGACAAATTGTTTGCTATGGATTAGGAAATGTATGTCAATTCCTTGCTTCAAGTTTGAATGTTTGGAATTGTCATCACATAAATTATGATTCTAGAAAGTTATAGGTAATTTTGGACAGTGGTTTAGAGGTTTCCTTGAAAAGGAGGCACAGATCCCTGAACCACATGCTCATAACTGAAGGATTTAGGCTATAACCACATGGAAGGAGGCCTATGTGTGCAGTTGGAGGCCTATAACCTCATCCTTTCCTTCTTGTGCATGCATTTGGGATGCTAGGTTATAGAAAAATGGTTCCAACTCAAGAATTGATCACCTGGGGTGGTTGTCTAGATCCTTAGTGATTTGTAGTCCATGTGGAATGTCAGAAAGTGTTCAGGCCCCACTTCCTTAACTGAAACATGGAGTTCGGGTCATGCAGTAGTGACACTTTTATCATGTTTACTCGTGAATTTGGGTAAATGTGGGAGGAGGTGTTATAGGGTGGTATCAAAGGTTCTAGGGTCAAAAACTTGGACTGGATGGGCTAGGTGTGATTGTTATGCATGCATGTTACTTGTCAATATGTTGGCTATGCATGCATGGTGATGGTCATTGTTGCAATATTATGTCATTGAGATGTTTGATATGTTGATATATATATATCTATATATATATATATATATATATATATATATATATATATATATATATATATATATATATATATATATATATATATATATATATATATATATATATATATGATGATAGCCTCCTAATTTGCACTGATTTGTGTAGACAAGATAGCCTCCCCTGAACTTCACTAAGTTATGTTTGATTATGTTTATATTTGGTTTATCTAACATGGTATGTTTGAAGGAAGAAGAAGATTAGGGATGGCAAGAAAAATGGCGGATTACAGTTCATGTGACTCTCCTTAAAGATCATCTAAGTAGGAAGGAGATGAGTACTCTACTGATATAGTAGATATAGTGAGAAGTCCGAAGGAAGAAATCAAAAGTTGTAAGCTAGATAATGACAAGACAATTCAGTCATAAGAAAGACTTTCCAGAGTTAGGAAAAGAAATCAGAGGTAAATGAGGCAACCCTTCAAATCTTATCATATTTATAGATACAGGGACAAATAAGAATCAGTTATGGACATGAAGAAAGGACTAGTTGGCATATGGTAAAAGCTCTCACAGAGGACACAAGTTGGATAAGGATAACATGGTCAGAGGTGGTAGATGGTTGGATATGCCTGATAAGAGAGGTAGTTGTTATGGGTAATATTCTAGTTCTGGTTCAGAGAGACATAATGGTCATCATTGTTAATCCTTATAGGATGAGTGAGAAGTAGTACTTGCCATACGAGTTTAAGAAAGTCAAGCCTCCCACCTTTGAGGTAGAGTTGAAGAAACTAGAAGATGCAGAAGCGTGGCTACTTGGGATGAATAAGTTCTTTGAATTGCATGATTATACAAAGAATATGAAAGCCAAGATAGTTATTTTTAGTCTAAAGGGAAAGAAAATATCCGGTGGGAAGACGTGAAGCATGTCAGATGAATCATGATAGAGGAGTTGAGTTGGCATGAGTTTAAAAGACTCTTCAAAAAGAAGTACTTGTCTGTGAGATATTACGATGGAAAGGCTAAGGACTTCTACAAATTGAATATGTGTTCTATGATGGATGAAGAGTGCACGACTCAGTTTATAGAGTTGTTGAGGTACGTGCCCTACTGTTATTGGGAAAACTAGTGTCCATTCAGAGCTACTAGTCCCACTAAGATGGGTAGTTATCTTAGAAACAAACAAAGTTACTTGTGTTTTCCTTTATGAGAGATAGATGAGAGAGAAGCAGAGAGTACCAACCTCAGTCTTTCGCTAGTCTCCTTGCTCGTTTCCTCTCTCCCTTGATAGAGCTTTTTCCACTCCTTTCTCACTTGTCCCGCTTCAAAGAACACCTGTAGAGTCGAGGAAACAAAATACCATCAAAGCATAGATATATATAACCATAAACAATGTAGGATCAGATATACATTAACCATATAAATGCATATACAAATACAAGATTCAAAGATATACAAGCATATGGAGGAAAACTCAAATAGCTTTATTGATAGAAGTAGTAGAAGAGAGGATTATAACCAGGCTGTGTGATCCAGCATCATCCTCCCAGCGTGAAAGCCCTCTTCACCTCATACAAAGAAAGATCACCCAATAATACAATGTCTCAAAGAGAAACCAACAACACTTCCTTGCAAATTACAAAATTCTAGCCTCTGGATCTCTAGGATGAAGGATCCATATATAGATGTTTACAGGAGAGTGAGTCAACTTCTGGGATTTTTATTAGCATCATTTCACTGATAGTTCTTGGTTCCACTTGGAGATTTCAGATCTCTTACTCATCCTTGGGCGAATTCAGAGAGGCAAGTGTCAAATGAGCAGTTTCTAGAAGATTCTTTGAGTTTCCACCTAGAAAACTGCTTCTGCCATTTGTCTTCTCTTGCTTATCGCACCCTACAGAAGGGATTTTCAGTATGCATCGGACCCCCTGTGTGTAATAGGTGAGATGCATCGCACCCTATGCATGGAGTAGTCTGTATGGTCCAGTTTTGACCAGTTCTGAGTAGTTTTTCATGGAGAACTTTTGGGAGATGATGTAATCAGCTAACCTTGTTCCTTTAGGGTACGAAACAACACTTTTAGGGGTTTAGAAGCCCTTGGTTTATGGACAAATGTGATTAGGGTTCCAGTGCCCAAATATGTCTATAACAGTTTACCCTAAAAGCATGAGGTCGTAAATCTTTTGATGTCGGGTGAAATGCTTTATAATGAGGATCCTAGGTTTTTCAAACTGGAAGGTGACCTGTAATAAGATACAATACAATACATTATCTTCACAATATTTTCATGATCTAGCTGAGGTGGGCATTCCCATGCTCAACTTTATAAATTCATTTTCATGTACATAAGACAAGAAATCATCTGTGTGGCAGACTGATGATTCTGGTAGAGCCATCATCCCTTAGTTTGGGTGATTATCTATGCAGCAATGATGTACATTTTATGTCTTTATTTTTCTTGAATATATCGCAGCCCAGATGGATGAAACTAGATCCAGAGTCTTAAAACTCGTTCAATCTTCACCCGAAGTACAATTCGATCCATGTGAGAAGATGTTCTGATGTCGAACATGGAAAGGCATTGCCTGATTACCAGCTAATGATGTAAGCTATTAACAGGCATGAAAGGAATCACCGATAATGATAATGACCCTCAAGGTACTTCAGTACAATTCACATTGTGTAAATACATGAGGTCGAACATCATGCAAAATCTTTCGGTCGCAGGCCATTGATGTAAACCTGTCGCTGGAAGTGAGAAACTTGCCATTGAGGCATGCAAGCTTCAAAGTACTGAAAGGGTTGTTCCTAAGTCAACTTCTTGGATAATGAGTTGATGTCAACAAGACGTGACCCATTGTAGGAGGGCCTTAATGAATCCCACATCTACGACATAGAATGGAGCAAATGATTTTTTGGAGGTGAAAACAATCTGATGATATAATGTTTAGGGTGGAAGTCATGAAAAATGGAGAGTGAAGGTATTGCAGTGGATGAGGCATTAGCTAGGTTGGTGAATTCTCTGAGCGACTTCTCTTGAACATACCGGCGAAACTGAAATGGATTGGTAGCATTAACCTCAAAAATGGATGGTGTGGTGGACCAATGGTGATATGACCGGTGAACGGAATAACCCAACCCAACTCAATCATGGTGATGGAGTGAAAGTGTCATGTTCAAGAGCGACCTGCTGTTACAGGGAAAAGTTTCTATGCAGAACTGCTAATCCCAGTAAGGTGTGGTAGCTACCTTAGAAACAAACAAAGTAAAACTACTTTCATTTTCCTTTATGAAAGATAGATGAGAGAAGAATAAAGGAGACCAACCTCTGTCTTGCGCTTGGTTCCTTGCTCAATTCCTCTCTCTTCTGATAGTCCTTTGCTACTTGCTTCCTTGTATACCCAGCTTTACAGAGTACCTGTAGAATCAAAGCAGCATAACACTATACGAGAACATGGATCTATTATCATAAACAATCTAGGATCAGATGTAAATTGACCATACAAATGCACAAAACATAGATTACACAAGAGTATGGAGGAAAACTTGAATAGCTTTATTGATAATCAAGAAAGAGCCAAGAGAGTTACAACTAGTTGTTCTGACCCAACATCATCCTCTCAACAAGTAAGCCCTTCTTCACCTCATGCAAAGCTTAGATCACCCAACAATATGATGTTGCCTCAAGAAACCAACAACAATTCCTTACAATATGCAAAATTCCAGCCTCTGGATCTCTGGGATGAGGGATCCATATATAGATATCTATAAGGGAGATGAGTCAGCTTGTGATTTGATTAGTGTCTTCCCTCTGATAGTTCTTGCTTCCACTTGGAGATTGATGATCTCTTAGTCATCCTTGGTCGAATTCAGAATGGCAAGTGTCACAGGAGAAGTTTTTGGAAGATTCCATGCTTCTCCACCTCGCGGATTGACACTGCCATTTCTCTTTTCTCGCCCATCACACCCCATAGAAGGGCTTTTTGAAATGCAACGAACCCACTGAGTGTACTTAGGTGAGGTGCAACGCACTTTGCCTATGGAGCAGGTGAAATGATCTGTTTTGACCAGTTCTGAGTAGTTTTTCATGGAGAACTTCTGGGAGAAGCTGTAATCAGTTGACCTTGTTCCTTTAGGGGTTGGAACAACACTTTTAGGGACTTAGGAGCCCTTGGTTTATGGACATTTTATGCTTGGGGTTGCAGTGCCCAAAAATGTCTATAACAGTTGCCCCCTAAAGCATGAGGTTGTTAATCTTTTTTTTTGATGTCGAGTGAAATGCTTTATCGTGAGGATCCGAAGTTCTTCAAGCTGGGAGGAGACCTGTAATAAGATACAATACAATACATTATCTTCATAATATTTTCATGATCTAGCTGAGGCGGGCATTCCCATGCTCAGCTTTATAAATTCATTTTCATGTACATAGGATAGACAATCTTCTGAGTGTAGACTGATGATTCTGGTAGAGCCATCATCCCTTTGATTGGATGATTATCTGTGCAGCAATGATGTACATTTGATGTCTTTATTTTCTTGAATATATATCACAGCCCGGATGGATGAAACTAGATTCGGGGTCTTCAATCTCGTTCGATCTTCACTCAAAGTACAAGTCGATCCATGTGAGAGATGTTCTGGAGTCGAACATGGAAAGACATCACCTGATTACCAGCCAATGATGTAAGTTGTTAACAGGCGCGAGAGGAATCACCGATAATGATAATGATCCTCAAGGTACTACAGTACAATTCACGTGGTGTGAATAAAGGACTTGGCGTCGAACACCATGCAAAATCTTTCGGTCGAAGGTCATTGATGTAAACCTGTCGCCGGAAGTGAGAAACTTGCCATTGAGGCATGAAAGCTTCAAAGTACTGAAAGGGGTGTTCCTAGATCGACTTCTTGGATAATGAGCTGATGTCGACAAGAAGTGATCCGTCATAGAAGGGCCTTAATGAATCCTACATCAATGACACAGAATGGAGCAAATGATTTTAATGGAGGTGAAAACGATCTGGTGATATAAGGTTCAGGGTGGCGGTCATGAAAGAATGGAACGTAAAAGTATTGGAGCGGGTGAGACACAGGTGAATTCTCTGAGTGACTTCTCTTGAACATATCAGCAACACTGACGTGATGGATTGGTAGCATTAACCCCAAATGTGGATGGCTTGATGGGACCATGGTGATGTGACTGGTGAATGAAACAACCCAACCCGACTTGGATGCGGAGTGAAAGTGTCATGTTCAAGAGCGACTTGCTACCAATAAAGTTTCTTCAAGTTTTCTTCCCAATTTTTCCCCAGTCATTGCTGACTAGTACCTCTTTATTTTTGTCAAACTTGAGGAGGATAACATATGCTTGTTCTATAATTTTCCCTTCGGGAAAACCCATCGCTATGTTTTAACGAGCCTAGCGATAGTGAAACTCGTTCTTGTCTGCTATGGACAAGTTTGTTGCTATTAGGTTTTAACGAGTTTAACGACAAAGATAACTCGGTCCTTTTCAATTTTAGAGAGTCTGAAAAGGGATGTAAAGGAAACTCCAAAAATCCTTTTTCGTCATCTAATCCCTTAAGTCCAAAAAAGTATAAAACAATACAGAAGGGATGAATTTTCGATACTTTTAACAAGCTGAACAAAACAAGCGCTCGATCTTTTTGTGTAATAATCCCTCAAGTCCAAAAATATTAAAATCTAAAGGAGGGATAGCACTTCCGGTCCCTTTAACGAGCTGGAGAGGCCAATGGCTCGGCAATCTTTTCATATTTTACGAGTCAGTTGAAAAGAGCTTAAAGGAGACTCGTCTTTGAGGAACGAGTGATAAAATTGGGTAGCAACTGATTCCAGGTAAGGTTTGGAATTTTCCAATCATGGCAGTGTTACAAGAATGGCTAATAGGATCACTCTTCGCAACTGTTCCTCAAAAGGGGTAAACAATCAAATGGAGGTGAATGATCGGCCAATACAGAGTGGAGGTGATGATGGGAACACGACCAAGGCTTTAAAGACTGAAGTACTACATTCACGATGGTTATTTACCGGGAATTGGTTCATTTTTTATTGAGCTTAAACGCTGGGGGAAACATTTGATCATTGCTTATGTTTATTTTTTAACAAGCATGAAGTCCGCATTAAAACTGCTCGATATATCCAGTCGTATAATAAGGATGTCTCATATATAAAAACGGCAATTTTTCAAATCTTTGCCCCACATCCTTTCTTTATGCAAGTTAGGAAACGACCAATCCTACGAGTTTAAAGGGTTAGAGGACCTGCAAATTTAAAAAATAAATGGTCGCTCTTCGCTTGCACGCCAAAAGGTTTGCATGCCCCCAGGTATAAAATAGAGTTTCAAGGTCACCTTTTATTCTACAGACAAGACATTCGTTTTATCAGGAAAGGTCTACCTCTTTCAGGTTACCAAAGATTGTTCTATCTGCACCGCAAACAAAACACTTCTTCGGCGATGCCTACCGAAATAGACAAAGGCGAGTGGCGCAGGTGCCTCCACCCACATAACTTTGACAAGGGAATCTTATTCCAGTCCAACCCCCTTTTCCAATCACGGACGAGAGTGTCAGACTAGTCATATATCTCTTGCGGAAACCTATTCTGTACCTGAAGTTTTCCTGCCGAAGCAGACCAGGGTGCATGCCCCCTGGGTTTCAGTCATGTCCCCCGAATCACTCACGCTCATCAAGTGGACAGACTGGAGATTGATGAGACATTCCTTGCGTGAAAAGACCATTTAGGGATGGTATATGACTATTTGCTATGTGTGAACCGGGAATTGAAAGCTGGTCTACGAGCTTGACCACTCTTCCTTCGTGTGGAAAACACATTACTCTAAAGAGTGATGAGACAATGGCTCCCATGCAATAAATATAGTCTCGTCGAAGGAGTAGATTATAATCTAGGGGTCCTTGGACTACCATTACGTTCATTTGAATGGTTTTCCCTCTCAATGTTATGGGCACACTGGGAAGGATCCCTAACGGTCGACTAGTTCCTTTGTCAAAGCCTGTTAGATTTCTTAACTCAGGCAAAAGCGATGGCGAACCAAGCGCTTTCCAAGAAGTCGAGGAAAGGATACTCACAGAAGCCCCTTCATCTATGATGGTACCGGCCATAACCATTCTGTATACTTGAGCAATGATTCAGAATGGTACACTAGCCAGTAAACGGGGTCTGCCTAGCTGATTCCAATCGAAGGAAACAACTAGGTTGCTTGGAGGTGGGACCGAATATACGGTCGGGTACGACTCTGACGAACTTCCTTCCTGCGGTAAAGGAATGGGTAAATTGCCCCCATGTTCATCGGAGTCTGTGCTTACGAAAAGAATTTGGACGGTGTCATCCTTGTTCTCTTCGGTGACTGTATCATCTGAAGATGGAACCTCTGAAGGCAAGACCGGGTCAACTGCCACCTCGACCTTTTGACTTTCGTCTGGTATGGGTTCAGATGGTTTATCTTCAATGATAGATGCTTCGACCGACCACCTGGGCGGGTCAGCCGGATTTTCAACTAGCGACGGACTCGGCAAGAGTTTCTTATATCCAGGAGGAAGTCGTAACGGTGAAACCGGATGATCGTCCAAAACTCTTTCAGCCTCGTCTAAGAAGGGACAATGGTGGACGGCGTGATCACCTTCACACAGTTTACAAGGAAATTTGTACTTTACTTTTTGTCCAGGGACTTCACTTTCACTAGTCAATGGTGTGTTTTCAACATGATCACCAGAGATTGATGACACCGAGTTGTGCAAATGAGGAGACCAGTCCCTTAAGATCCGAGGGATGTAGGGACAATCTCTATGATAGTGGTCTCCATTGCAAATGACACATGGCAATTTAGGCCTGGTCGGTGCAGTGTGTGGATTTTCGCTAAATGACGCTTGATTGCCCCCTTTCGCCTTTGGATCCTTCTTCTTCTTCTCTTTCTTCTTATTTTCCTTCTTCTTCTTAGATACTTGATTTTTGGCTTTACCAGCCCCATCAAGCGAAGAGGAAGGAGGAGAGGAAGAATTGGACGAATTAGAGGGTTGGGGGGTAACTCTGGAATTGTCTAGTTGCTGACTCGATTGTTCAGGAATCGCGGTGTTCTGAACGACGGAGGTTGAGAAAAGCCATACGGGCAAGCCAATCTTCGATCCAGGAAGTGACAATGTGGCCATGTGGGGTGCACCAACATCTCCCCAAGAGGAGAAGGGACTAGGATTTCCTCCAAGGGGAACTCCTTGGTTGGTAGACTCCATTTTCTCAACCTAAGACCAACGTAGGAAAGGTGACGATTATTCCGTTTAAAATAAATTTTAGACGCTTTGACACAACTTGTTTTTTCAATTTTAAAGAGTCGAGAAAAAAAAAAAGATGACTCTAGTCGCCTTTGATTTTTAATGAGCCTGAAGTGACAAGTGCTCAGATGGACCTTTTCCGTTAAGGAGTTTGAAAAGGAATGAAAGGGACTGCTCTAGAAATCTCGGCAGAGGGATAACCAAACCAATCACAAAACTGTAGAATACTTTTTACGGTACGGCAATCAATCTTCCCGAATGCTGTGTTCAGTGCATTGCGATCGATAGGGCGGCAGACACGGCTTCCTATGGATAAAGGATTAAGCCTATTGTGGTCTCCCAAAATATACTCGACGGTACGTGGGAGCACAAGTCCGTACTGGCACTTATCGTCTCAAAGTGGAGGAATCACCCAACCAACAGTGAGAACAACAGTTGCCAGGCTTTACGACGTCGGAATACGTCTCTAGCCTAGACTTCTAGATGTTGTGCGTTAGGTTCCAAAGCGTTGTTAGATTCATTAAATTTATTTTATAGTTGATTTTGCTTAAGAAATTTTCCTTTTAGGTTCACCACGTGATGTAGATGTACAATTCCTAAAATGCAATCTAAGATGATAAACAATCTTTTTATCTTCTTTGTGTAATGAAAATCCTAGCTACTAAGGAAAGAGAGACAGAATTCTTTCAACAAAGAGCAAAGAGAACACACTATATGCATTGTCCTAAATCAAACCAATCAAACAGTCTAAATGAAAATGCACATGCATGTATTTGTTTTCAGCCTTCTTAATATGTGAATGATAAAAAGAAAGCTAATGTGCAAATCTGAATTACTTTTCAAGCAACAATTACTAACAAGTTTCTTTTCAAAATCAAAATGAAGACAATGACAACACTTTGCGATTTGGAAATGAAGACTTTCTTTCGACACTAGAAAAACTACAAATTCAGATCAAATACAACAGTAACAGGGTAATCGACTATCAAGAGCAATCAGACTCTCTTCTATGACTAAAAACGACACTTGCGACACTTTCAAATCAAGAAACGACAGTACAATTACGTTACCTTTTTGCAAAGGAGAACTGAAAATGACTCAAAAAATACACAAAAACATTTACAGTTCTTTGCACAATGGAGGCGGAATAACAGCAAGGAAAGGGGTTTCAAACAGAGGTGTACTGACTACAGGTAGCAAAATTCTTGAATAGATCTGTAAAGAGTGAACAGAAACCAAAATTCAGGAACAATGCCTAGTCTGATCAATGCACCTGTAACATAGTGAATTTGAAATGTAGCGCACCTACTACACTCGGGAAGTGCGCTGAATTTCAAATTCACAGAACAGAGAGTGCGCTGGGCCAGGGATGAGACTTTGCTTGAGTTCCGAGTCACAGTTTGCAGTTCTGTTCAGGGATTTTGGCCGAGCAAGTGGTAATCAGTAAATCAACAACAGGGGTAGATCTAAGGAGGTTACTAGAGCCACCACAAGGGCAATTAGAGAGTTTGTAAATCAGTTGTTTAATTCATAAACAAAACCCGGAGATTGACTAAAGCGGCATTTATCTACTTTGCATTTGCATAGCAAATGCAGTTCGAAAGCTACCTGGCTCAACTTCAGGCTTCGTCTGTAAGTTTATAAAGTAAACAAATGTAGATAAACAAACAACCTAGTCACTCCCCAGTGGAGTCGCCATTTTGTTGCAGGGAAAAGTGTCTATGCAGAACTGCTAATCCCACTAAGGTGTGGTAGCTACCTTAGAAACAAACAAAGTAAAACTACTTTCATTTTCCTTTATGAAAGATAGATGAGAGAAGAATAAAGGAGACCAACCTCTGTCTTGCGCTTGGCTCCTTGCTCGATTCCTCTCTCTTTTGATAGTCCTTTGCTACTTGCTTCCTTGTATACCCAGCTTTACAGAGTACCTGTAGAATCAAAGCAGCATAACACTATACGAGAACATGGATCTATTATCATAAACAATCTAGGATTAGATGTAAATTGACCATACAAATGCACAAAACATAGGTTACACAAGAGTATGGAGGAAAACTTGAATAGCTTTATTGATAATCAAGAAAGAGCCAAGAGAGTTACAACCAGTTGTTCTGACCCAGCATCATCCTCTCAGCATGTAAGCCCTTCTTCACCTCATGCAAAGCTTAGGTCACCCAACACTATGATGTTGCCTCAAGAAACCAACAACAATTCCTTACAAGATGCAAAATTCCAGCCTCTGGATCTCTGGGATGAGGGATCCATATATAGATATCTATAAGGGAGATGAGTCAGCTTGTGATTTGATTAGTGTCTTCCCTCTGATAGTTCTTGCTTCCACTTGGAGATTGATGATCTCTTACTCATCCTTGGTCGAATTCAGAATGGCAAGTGTCACAGGAGAAGTTTCTGGTAGATTCCATGCTTCTCCACCTTGCGGATTGACACTGCCATTTGTCTCTTCTCACCCATCGCACCCCATAGAAGGGCTTTTTGAAATGCAACGCACCCACTGAGTGTACTTAGGTGAGATGCAACACACTTTGCCTATGGAGCAGGTGAAATGATCCTGTTTTGACCAGTTCTGAGTAGTTTTTCATGGAGAACTTCTGGGAGAAGCTGTAATCAGTTGACATTGTTCCTTTAGGGGTTGGAACAACACTTTTAGGGACTTAGGAGCCCTTGGTTTATGGACATTTTATGCTTGGGGTTGCAGTGCCCAAAAATGTCTATAACACCTGCTACCAATGAAGTTATTCAAGTTTTCTTCCCATTTTCCCTAGTCATTGTTGACCAGTACCTCTTTATTTTTTTCAAGCTTGAGGAGGATAACATATGCTTGTTCTATAATTTACCCTTCGGGCAAACCCGTTGCTATGTTTTAATGAGCCTAGCGATAGTGAAACTCGTTCTTGTCTGCATGGACAAGTTTGTCGCTATTGTTTTAACGAGCCTAGCGATAGTGAAACTCGTTCTTGTCTGCATGGACAAGTTTGTCGCTATTGTTTTAACGAGTTTAACGAAAATAATAAATCGGTCATTTTCAATTTTAGAGAGTCTAAAAGGAGCGTAAAGGCAACTCCGATAGTGCTTTTTCGTAATGTAATCCCTTAAGTTCGAAAAAGTATAAAATAATACAAAATGGATGACTTTTCAATAGTTTTAACGAGCTGAACAAGACAAGCAGTCGATCTTTTTGTGTAATGATCCCTCAGGTCCAAAAAGATTAAAATCTAGAGGAGGGATGGAACTTCCGGTTGCTTTAATGAACTGGAGGGGCCAATTGCTCGGCAATCTTTTCATATTTTATGAGTCGGATGAAAAAAGTTTAAAGGAGACTCATTTTTTTAGGAACGAGTGATGTTTTTGGATAACAACTGGTTCCAGGTAAGGTTTGGAATTTTTCAATCACGGCAGTGTAATGAAGGTGGCTAATAGAATCACTCGTCACAGTTGTTCCTCAAAAGGGTAAACAATCAAATCGAGGCGTATGATCGGCTAAAAAAGAGTGGAGGTGATGGTAAGAACATGACCAAGGTTCAAAAGCTGATAATTATGTGATCACAAATATTATTTACTGAAGGTAGGTTCATTTTTTAATGAGCTTAAACTTTGGGGGAACATTTGCTCATTGCTAGGTTTATTTTTTAACGAGCTTGAACTTTGTGTAAAACTGCTCATGGTTAGGTTTATTTTTAACGAGCTTGAACTTTGCATAAAACTGCTCGTGATAATAATCAGAGATGTTGATGTGATAAGACCAGGCCACCTTCTGAGAAGACACAGGGTTTGACATTTTTGTCAAACTGTGCCTTAACTTGTTTCTTATGGGCTTCGTTAGCCAAGGTGGCGTCACAACGGGTTTCATCGAATTGGATTAGTTCCAAGAAGTGAGCCTCTTCCTCTGAAGTTTCGGGGAGAAGGTCGATTGCGAGCTTGGGAGATGAAATCTCACATTGAATTGGTAAGATGGCTTCCAGGCCATACACCAGTTGAAAGGGTGTAAACCTGGTTGCATTTCTTACCGAGGTTCTATATGCCCATAAGGCTGAGTACAGGATTAGGTGCCAACTCCATTTGTGGACTCCAATCATCTTTTGGAGCTTGCACTTCAGGATTTTGTTGATGGCTTCAACTTGCCCATTAGCTTGTGGATAATACAGAGTAGAATTGTCGTGGGACAATCCTAATTTGGCAGCCAAGTTGACCATCATGTGATTGCGAAAATTCCATCCATGATCTATGACTATAGCCTATGGAACACCGAACCTAGAGACTACATGATTAAAAAAGAAAACAATAGTTGTTTTGCCACTGTTGTTTAATGTAGGCATCACCTCAGCCCATTTCGTAAAATAGTCAACTGTGACTATGATATACCCATGCCCCCCAGCTGAGGTGGGGTTACATGTCATGAAATTTATGCCCCATTTGGCGAATGGCCCAACGGCAACTACTGGGTGCAGAGGTGCGGGTGGTATTCTGGTTTTGCGGTCGAAGATTTGACAAGCATGGCAACTTATGACTATAGTTATGCAATCTTTGAACATTGTTGGCCAGAAGTAACCTGTTCGTAAAATATTTTGTGTTGTAGCGTAACCAGATTGATGCCCCCCACACGCACCTGAATGAAAATCATTCAAGACTTTTTTGGCCTCCTCATGGGTGAGGCACCTTCGCAGAATTGTATCGATACCGCAATGGTAAAGTGTATCACCAATGATCATGTAGTCTTTTGCTTGGTATCGAGTACATCATTGTTCAGAGTGAGAGGTATTAGGCTTGTATGTTTGGGTTTGGATATAGATGATTATATCTCCATACCATGGATCGCTTGAAAATATCAGAAACAAAGGTTCATCCACGATTGTTGCTTTGGATGTTGAATCGTTGGACGATGATGGGAAGTCACATAGTAACTCCGCAAAAACTAGAGATTTCTTTGAATTGGATTTTACGAATTCCATATCAAACTCTTGCAAAATAGCTATCCATTTTGAATATTTTCCCCCAAGTAACTGATGCGACAGAATGTAAGTCATAGGGTTGCAATCTGATAAAATGGTATTTTTGCGAAAGGGGATATAGTGTCAAAGTCTCTGTACTACTTGAACAGCTGCAAGAGCCAGCTTTTCAAAATAAGAGTACTTGCTTTCTATATCATTTAAGTTTCAACTTAAATAATAGACAGGATGTTCGATTCCATTTTCTTCTTGAACTAAAACCATTGCGATGGTTGTATCTGTTGTAGCTAGATACAGGTTAAAGTCTTTTTGATAATCAGGAGCGTACATTAATGATGCTTTTATTAGGGATTCCTTTAGAGCATCAAAGGAATCTTGTGCAACCTGATCCCAGTTGAAGGGTACTTCTTTTTTCAAAAGATGAGTATAACGTTTAGCAAGTTTGGTGTAATTTAGAATGAACCTCCTTAGAAAGTTTTCTTTCCCTTGGAGTTTCTGAATCTGAAGCAAATTTGAAGGTGGAGGCATATCGATGATTGCCTAGACCTTACATGGGTCAAGTTGAATTCCATCCTTAGAAACCATGAAGCCAAGTAAACAACCAGAACTGACACAAAACACACACTTGTGTGGATTGAGCCGTATCTTGTAGTGTCAGCAACGTAGAAATATAGCTCTCAAATGCCGCAGATGATTGGTCCGCTTTCACGAATGGGCCGGAAGATCGTCGAGATATGGTTGAACGATTTTCTTGATGTCATGGAAGGCATAATTCATAGCCCTCTAAAAGGTCGCTCCTACATTCTTTAAACAGAAAGGTAATTTGCGGTACGCGAATGTGCCCCATGGACATATAAATGTAGTCTTCGACTGGTCCTATGGGCAGATATTTATTTGATTATACCTAGAAAATCCATCCATAAATGAAAAGATTTCACATTCGGCATATTCATCAATTATCTGGTCGATGAAGGGTGTAGGGTAGTTGTCCTTTGGACAAGCTTGATTTACATCCCTGTAATCAACGCACACTCTAATTGTTCCTTTCTTTTTCATCACAAGAACAATATTCGATACCCAATCAGTTAGAGGAACCAGGTAAATTAAACCAGCATGTAAAAGTTTTTCAACTTCTGCCTTGATGGCAGCAGCTTTCTTCGGGTGCACCTGCCGAAGTCGTTGTCGTACCGGTTTGACATCTAGATACATCTTGATTTCGTGTTAAACTATGCTCGAGTCAATGCTTGGCATTTCTTCATATGACCATGCAAAGACAACTTTGAATTTGTGAAAGAGAGCGTAATATATTTCTAGTTCTGAAGAAGACATGATTTGCCGACATGAATATTCTCTACAACATCAGGTTTGGTCGAGATATTTATGGCGATAGTTTCTTCAATATTGGACAGATTTCACTCAGAATCCACCGTATTTACAGTATTTGATAGAAAATAAAAAGCTGAAGGATGATCAAGGTCATTGGAATAATCTTCGTTGTAATCCAGAAGATGGGAACGATGGTGGTAATCTTCGCATGGTGCCTCTCCTATCATCATCGACTGAATAATTCCTTCGTCTGTAGAATGTACATGTGACCAAGGATCTGAAGAGGTGCCATATTCCTTTGACCTGTCTACCCAAACATTCGATGAGCGTTGATTTGGGTTTTCCGTCCAGGCTAAGAAAATTGATTACTACAAAATCTCTATTGGGCTTGGAGGCAAAACCTGTTGATGATCCATGCTAACAAAAAGTTCAAAAATCTTCTGAATGGAAGATATCATATTGCAGGTTCCTACTGTTGCCACTTCCGCCAGATTACTTGGAGGCGGTAGGGAAAAAGTACCCATCAAGGTAGGGTCTTTCAGTAGGCCTACTTCGACATTTTGAAGCAAATGCAATCTTTCTAAAGTAAGTTGATACAACAACAGCCATGGCATATATCCAGGGCCTTCCTAGTAAGATATTGTAATGGAGGTTTCCATCGATAACTTCAATGTCAATTTCTACTATCTTTCCCCCTAGTTCAACTTGTAAGTTACTTAAAATCCTGTATGGGATGTATGTTCGTCAATCGAATTCTTTTATGTCATTGATGATCTTGACAAGGGTGGTGATCCTAAAGTTTTCCAGCAACTCATTGACATAATGCAGGTAGATTCCCCCTCATCAATAATTGTTCGATGAACAGTTTTGTTGAGGGCTTTCACTTGGATGAGGAAAGAGATTTGAGCTAGTAACTGAGGTTCAAATCCTTTATGATTAAAGGCCACAAGATTGGAATCCGTTGGGTCAATCCCACCTATTGCTGATAATAGAGCCTACTTTTGGGAGGGGCTATTTTTTAGTACTTCAAGTGTCGACATAGCGAACAGTGATTGGGCCAAATCCTCTACTATATTATAATTCTGTGTTGCTCGGGCATGAGGATTAAATGTCAATTTGTGTACTACTCCCTTTGGCTACTTTATCATTAGCTTAGGAATGATGGGTGGCACAACTTCAGTTGAAGTTGTTGTCGAACTATTAGGTTGATCTGCAGCCTTGTTGTTTGACATCTGTGGATTACTGTAATATTTATTCCTTGTAGATATCAAAGCATCATTTTTCTGTTTCAAAATGGAAAACATAAGCACTTGGGATGGTGAAGCATTATTGCTAGCAACCAGATTGGTTTCTGGGTTTGGAAACGGATCATCCAATACCACTGAGGTTTTTGAACTTTTGAAAAACTTCTTAGCCTCAGCTTTATATGGACAATCTCTCGTCCAATGGTCTTCATCGCATATGAGACATGGCTGATTAGGTTTCTTTTGCCCATAAGGGTTTGCAGAAGATTTTCCAGGAGACAAATCATCATGTTTCTTCTTTTTTCTTTTCCCTTTCTTCTTGCCCCCTGGCTGCTTCGGTTCTTTGCCTTTGTCAGCTGACATGGCATTAACCTCCGAGGCAAGAAGTTCTTCATTTGCATTTTGACCAGAAACCATACAGGCTTTTTTAGATGTAACCTTTGTGGTTTTCGTGCTGGTAGTACCTATCACACCATCACCGGCATGAGAGTCTTTGTTTGATTTAGGAGGAGGAGGAACGGAAAACTCTGGTCTCGGAGCATCAGAGATTTTTTCGTAGAGCGTGCCAGACTGAGTATAAATCAAGTCCAGATATTGTGCACTAGCAATGACTTACTCTTCAGTGACAAGTCCCCCTTTAGCCACATCTTCTGTAATAGAAGGTAATAATGACTTAATAAACCATTCAGCTAGCAGCTAAACAGGAACATATGTTTTTACCATTCGACGACGACGTCGCCACTCATGAATATGATCAGATATGTGAGTGGATGTCATCTGCTTGAAATTTGTAAGAAGCTTTGTTCCTATTTCATACCTTATTGGTAATTGAAAATGGGTTAAAAAGGTAGTGGCAAAGGGCGCTGAAGTTATCGAATGAATCTCTAGGAAATTCGATGTACCATTTTGCTACCGGACTAGTTAACGTTTGCTAAAAGAGGCAAAGCCTGATCGAATCATCATTAAGAGTGTTGGATGAACACCACAGATGAAAGGTCATCAAATGATTCGACAGATCTTCACCCGAATTTCCATTGAATTTAGGAATATCTGATGGAAGTTTATGAGGAATCACCGGCCACCAAGGGGTGTAAGCAATTGGATCATTTATTAGTCGATTTAGATCTAGTAATTCCAAAATTGCAACAAAAGGAAACTATTGATTCAAGTTTGGCGAATCATACCCAGGATAAGATGGGATCGCCTGAGCAGTGGGCCTTTGCATATCAGCATACTGTATTTGATGTTGATAACTTTTATAAGGTTGATGGGCATAACCATTATGATATGATTGATGGTGACCATTTTGAATATATGGCTGCCCATTACCCACAAAGCTTTGTTGCTCAGGTCCTCAGTAAGCTTGCTGGAATTGCGATTGTTGATATTGCACCAGCCATGGTTGTGAATCCATTTACTGTTGTCCAATACTTGATGTTTGACCAAGATGAGGGGTGATAGTACCTGTTTGAGCCTGAGTCACTTTAGTTAAGGAGCCACTAATCGGCGATTGTGGTTGAGTCATTGAGACAAGAGGATGTTGTATTACGACCTGAGAGACTTGAGGTTGACATACAACAGGCATCGCTTGTACTTGAGACACTATTACAATAGCCGATGTAGTGGGAATATTCGACACAGGTAGATTTGGTTGCATTGAATATACAACTCTTAGCTGTTGAGGTAGTCTTGGCACGCAACCACTAGATGTAATTCTAGCTTGACCTGAATTATGTTTTGTACTCTCATATGGTTGTTCTCCTAGAGGGAACAATGAAAAGGCATACTGCCCCCCATATGGCGGCAATCTAGTGTTCAAAGGGAAAATTGGTCTTTGTAGACTAGGTTGCCCAAATTGATACTTTTGTGAAGGATCAATTTGCTGAGACTCAATATAAGAATTCCAGATATTATTCCAGACGAAAAAACAGGAACAGACCATACTGTCGAAACAGTCCCTGGGTGGACTCCATCTAGCAGTTGAGAGCTAGTTGGGACATATGGTATACCAGCGAACATTGTCGGAGTAGTGGCAGGAGGTTCTGCTACTGTTGTATTGAATGACATAGTCTTAGATGTCGATGGTTGTTCAGACATATTGAGTCTATCCAAAATACTTCCTAGCGATTCTACAGGAACTTGTGATGAAGGGTGACTAACTTCTGAATTAGAAGGATATAGGTGGATCCCAGTTCCAAAATGTAATGGGGTACTAGATGGAAGATCCTCCACAATCTCTTCTATCGCAATCAGTCCAAGTGGAAGAGGCAGACCGTCAGGTCCGTAAAATATTTCCGGTGCCGAAGAAGGTACACACTCTACAGCAATAGATGCTGGATGGGTGACACCTTCCGAATCAATCCTAGATGGAGCTGGTTCAGGAATAGATGTGTTTACCGTTACAGTAGGATCAGTTCTAGTGTCCTCTTGTAACTGTGGAACTTCTTCTATAGAGGTAGGGATACCAGAAATAGTTCGAGTAACTGGAGTTTCTGAGGATGTAGAAACACAAGTTTCAAACAAACCAGGAGATTTTGACCCAGTTAAATGAGATCGCTTGGCCCAGAATGGTTTTGTTTCCAGAGTCAAAGATAGTTGACTCGTTAGTCTCCCCGAACGACAAGGTTTTGATTGAATTTCTACCACAATTATGGATTACTTGATCAACTCAAAATAAAAATGGGAAAATGTTATTCCAAATTAAATGAATTTTATGACGCTTTGACACAACCTACTTTTTCAATTTTTAAGAGTCGAGAAAAATCTAAAGATGACTCTAGTCGCCTTCGATTTTTAATGAGCCTGAAGTGACAAGTGCTCAGATGGACCTTTTCTTTTAAGGAGTCTGAAAAGGAATGAAAGTGACTACTCTGGAAATCTAGACAGAGGGATTACCAAACCAATCGCAAAACTACTGAATACTTTTTATGGTACGGCAATCAATCTTCCCGAATGCTGTGTTCAATGCATTACGATCGATAGGGCGGCAGACACGGATTCCTAAGGATAAAGGATGTAGCCTATTGTGGTCTCCCAATATATACTCAAAGGTACGTGGGAGCACAAGTCCGTACTGGCACTTGTCATCTCAAAGAGGAGGAATCACCCAACCTATGATGAAACCGATAGTTACCAGGCTTTACGACGCCAGAATATGTCTCTAGCTTAGACTTCTAGATGTTGTGCGTTAGGTTCCAAAGCATTTTTATGTTCATTGAGGTTTGTTTTACAGTTGATCTTTCTTAAGAAGTTTGACTTTAAGGTTCACCATGTGATGTAGATATATAATACCTAAATATGCAATCTAAGATGATAAACAATCGTTTACTTTCTTTTTGCAATGAAAATCCTAGCTACTAAGGAGAGAGAAATGAAATTCTTTCAACATAGAGCAGGGAGCACACACTAGATGCACTTTTCCTAAATCAACTTCAGCATGCAGTCTTAATGCAAATGCAAATGCATGTATTATTTTTTAGTTTCCTTAATGTGAGAATGACAAAAATAAAACTAAATATAGATTTGAGCTATCTTCTTTCAAAGCGACAGTACTAACAATTTCCTTTTCAAAAAACGAAAGTAAGGTCAAGTCGACACTTTGCGATTTTGAATTTAAAACTTCTTTCGACACTTTAAATACTAATGATTCAAATCAAATATAATGGCAAAAGTGTAATCGACTATCTAAAAGAAGAATGCTTTGTGACACTCTTTTTCTTGACTGAAAACAACACTTGCGACACTTTCAAATCAAAGGAAGACAGTTCAATTAAGCTACTATTTGCAAAGGAGAACTGTAAATGATGAAAAAATACATAAAAAAACATTCACAATTCCTTCTGATGGAGGCTAAATAATGCAAAGGAAGATGGTTTCAACAGATATATACTGATCATAGATAGCAAAACTACTGAATAAAGCTGAAGACAATGAAGAAAAAACCAAAATCTGGAGGCAGAAATAGTCTTAGTCAGTCATCGCACCTGCAACACATGGAAACAGGGATGCATATCACCTGCAACACATGGGAGGTGCGATGCATCCATATTTCCTAGAAGAGACAATGTGATGGACCAGGGACGAGACTGAGCTTGGTTTTTACTCACAGTTTGCAGCTAAGTTCAGGGATTTTGGCTGAGCTAATGATTGTCAGTAAACACAAAGTATAGGGGCTGATCTAATGAGGTTATTTGAGCTACCACTAGGGAACTTAGGATGTTTGCAAGCTAGATGTTCAGTTCATAAACCAACCTGGAGATTGACTGAAGCAGCATTGATCTACTTTATAGTTGCATAGCAAAAGCAGTTCGAAGGCTAGTTGGCTTGACTTCAGGCTCTGTCTGTGGTTTATAAAGCAAACAATAGTAACAAAACAAACAAACTATTTGCTCCCCATCGAAGTCGCCATTTTGTTATTGGGAAAACTATTGTCCATTCAGAGCTGCTAGTCCCACTAAGATGGGTAGCTATCTTAGAAAAAAACAAACTAAAGTTACTTATGTTTTCCTTTATGAGAGATAGATGAGAGAGAAGCAGAGAGTACCAACCTCAGTCTTTCGCTAGTCTCCTTGCTCGTTTCCTCTCTCCCTTGATAGAGCTTTCACCACTCCTTTCTCACTTGTCCCACTTCAAAGAACACCTGTAGAGTCGAGGTAGCAAAATACCATCAAAGCATAGAGATCTATAACCATAAACAATGTAGGATCAGATATACATTAACCATATAAATGCATATACAAATACAAGATTCATAGATATACAAGCATATGGAGGAAAACTCAAATATCTTTATTGATAGAAGTAGTAGAAGAGAGGATTACAACCAGGCTATCTGATCCAACATCATCCTCCTAGCATGAAAGCCCTCTTCACCTCATACAAAGCAAGATCACCCAATAATACAATGTCTCAAAGAGAAACAAACAACACTTCCTTGCAAATTACAAAATTCTAGCCTCTGGATCTCTAGGATGAGGGATCCATATATAGATGCTTACAGGAGAGTGAGTCAGCTTCTGGGATTTTTATTAGTGTCATTTCACTGATAGTTCTTGGTTCCACTTGGAGATTTCAGATCTCTTACTCATCCCTGGGCAAATTCAGAGAGGCAAGTGTCAAATGAGCAGTTTCTAGAAGATTCTTTAAGTTTCCACCTAGCAAACTTCTTCTGCCATTTGTCTGCTCTCACTCATCGCACCATATAGAAGGGCTTTTTAGTATGCATTTCACCCCCCGTGTGTAATATGTGAGATGCATCACACCCTATGCATGGAGCAGTCTGTATGGTCCAGTTTTGACCAGTTCTGAGTAGTTTTCATGGATAACTTCTGGGAGATGATGTAATCAGCTCACCTTGTTCGTTTAGGGTACAAAACAACACTTTTAGGGGTTTATAAGCCCTTGGTTTATGGACATATGTTATTGGGGTTGCAGTGCCCAAATATGTCTATAACACCTACCTCAAGGATGAGAAGAGAAAGGTTCAAAGATTCATTAGTGGCTTACCTTTATCTTTCAAGGATCGGATTGAGTTTGATGAGCCTTAGTCATTGGAGGGAGTCATTGGAAAGTTGAAGAATTTTTATGAGCAATCTAAGCATAAGTCTAGGGTCTAAGCATGATTGGAAGGGGTATGATAATATTAAAGTAAAGTGGGATAAGAAGTGAGGAAGACCTCGGGATATAGGTAATAAGGATAATGCAACAACGTAGAAGAATCTCAATGCAGTTGACAGAGAACATGGGTCTCAGCCTGAGGAGAAGAACAAGGGTGATGGCAGGAATCCCTTGTAGTGGTAGACTTCTGGTAGAGAACAACAGAGGAGATTTTCCACAACATCAGGGTGGAAGGCCTCATATTTACAATGCTCAAGGGCCACTGACAGTTGGAGATGTTGGAAAGAGTATTCCTTGTATTTATGTAGCAGTGGATGATAGGCAAGTTGATCATTAGGCATCTATCATTGAGATGGAAGGTAAAATTTGTGATCAAGTTATTTCTACTTTGATTAAACCTAGATCTAACTATAGTAATATCAATCTTGTCCTAGTCGATAATTGTTACTTGAGTAAAGAAGTGCATGCAAAGTATTTCATTGGTGCAGTTGGATATAAGGACCAAGAAGAGAGTTCATCATTGGGTGAGAGATTGTGCATTTGAGCTAAATGGTATGTCTACTTTAGCACATCTGAATGTGCTTCCTTTGGGTTCATACAATATAATTTTGGGCATGGATTAGTAGTAAATCCACAAGAATAAGGTAGATTGCTATGACAAGACTATTGAGTGCTTGTATGATGATGGAGAGAGGGGAATTTTACAGGGAAAGAAGAATCCGACATCAGTGAGAATGGTTACAGCTATGCAGGCAAAGCGAAGTTGTAGGAAAGGATGTGTATCATTTTCATTTCATATTTCCAGTGACAAAGGGAAGGATGTTGAGGATGTTCAAGTCTTGAAAAGGTATCCTATTTTGTAGAAGTTTCAGGATGTGTTTCTTGCAAATATTTCAGAGATACTACCTCCTAGGGAATTCAACTTTTCTATTGAGTGGATTCTAGGAGCAGGACCAACATCAAAGGAACCTTACAAAATGAACACTCTAGAGTTGGTCGAATTGATGTTGCAACTTAGGGAAATGATTGATAAGGGATACATAAGGCCAAGTGTGCCCCCTTGGGGTGCACCGGTATTATTTATAAAGAACAAGGAAGGTACTCTTAGGTTGTGCATTGATTATAGGAAACTAAACAAGGTGACGATCAAGAATAGGTATCCTTTGTCATGGATTGATGATTTTTTCGTTAGTTGAAGGGGGCAGCAGTGTTTCGAATATTTACATGAGGTCAAGATATCATCAAGTGCACATCAAAGAAGAAGATATTTACAAGACCACATTTCATAATAGGTATGGGAATTATGAGATTATGGTGGTTCCTTTTGGTCTTACTAATGGTCCAACTACTTTCATTTGTTTAATGAACAACGTTTTGCATCCTTATCTAGACAAGTTTGTGATAGTATCCGTTGATGATATATTGATATATTATAATAATGTGGAAGATCATGTAGAGCACATGGAAGTAGTGTTAAGATTATTGAGAGAGCATCAGTTGTATGCCAATCTTAGCAAGTATAGTTTCTTTCAAACTAAAGTTCATTACCTGGGACATGTTATTTCCAAGGATGGGATAACAGTGGACCCGAAAAAGATTAAATCTATCATGGAGTGGCCATCACCTATGAATGTGAATGAGATTAGATCATTCATGGGACTAGCAGGTTATTACAAGAGGTTCATCAAGAACTTCTAATGGATTGAATATTTTATTACATCCTTACATAGAGAAGGAAATAAGTTTGAATGGAATAAGGAGTGTGCATATAGTTTTGAGTAGTTGAAGAATTTTCTTACAAATGCTCCAGTATTGAAGATTCTAGATCTTGATAAAGAGTTCGAGGTATGTATAGATGCTTTAAGGGAGGACTTTGTGGAGTTCTGATGAAAGAATTATAGGTGATATGCTACTAGTCAAGGAAGTTGAATAAGCACGAGCATAACTATGTGACTCGGGATCTTGACTTGGCAACTATCATCCATTCCTTGAAGATGTGAAGGCATTATCTTCTTGGTAGGTGATCTATTCTAATGAGTTATCATAGTGGAATAAGGTACTTGTTTGACCAACCCAATCTGAATGTTAGGTAACCTAGATGGTTGGCCACCATCAGTGAGTTTGAATTTGATATCAGGTACATTAATGGCAAGGAGAACAAGGTTGCAAATGCTCTAAGAAGGAGAATGCAGGTGAATCATATTATAGTAGTGATTTCTTATGGGATAAACTTGCAAGAGAAGATCTTGCAAGTAGGGAAACATGATGACATGTACCAACAGTTGAAGCACATGTTGCAGCACCAGGGTGAAGGTGATCAAGATGAGGAGTATCACCTCATGGTAGATGGCTTGGTCAGATTCAAGAACAAAATTTATGTACCAGATAGCAGTGGGCTCAAGAAGCTTATCTTGAGGGAGTTTCATGTCAAGTCATATTCAATTCACCTAGGGTATCATAAGACATTGACAAGAGTTAACACATTTTGTCATTTTCAAAACTTGAAGAAAGAAGTGGTTGAGCTTGTTGCAAGATGTTCGGGCTATCTACAGATAAAAGCAGAGTGTAAGCATACAGGCAGTTTATTACAACCTGTTCTAATTCCAGAGTGGAAGTGGGAGGTCATTTAAATGGATTTTATTATAGTTTTATCAAACACATCGAGACAATATGATTCCATCATGGTTGTAGTTGACAGGTTAAGTAAGGTAGATCACCTCATTGCAGTTAAATATACAAATTCAACTAGTGAGGTAGGTCAGATCTTCATAAGGGAGATAGTGAGATTGCATGGTGTTCCCATGAAGATCATATCAGACAAAGATGCCAAGTTCATTTCCAAGCTTTGGAAGGTGTTGTTTGTAAGGTTGGGGACAAATTTGGCCTTCAGTACAACTTATCACCATATACATATGGACAGATAGAGAGGGTCAACACTATTCTTAATGACATGTTGAGGATGTATGTCATGAATCAACAGAGGAAGTGGGAAGAGTATCTTCCATTGGTATAGTTTGCATATAGTAATGGATACCAAGAGTCCTTGAGGATGAGTCCACTTGAGATTCTTTATGTGCTAAGTTGTAATACTACTATTAGTTGGAGTGATCCATTGAATATGGTGTTGATTAGACCTAACATATTGATTGATATGGAACATGAAATGAATGTTATTAAGATGAATTTGGAGGCAACACAAGATATGAAGAATAGTTATGTAGATCGGCATAGGGCATTCAAGGATTTTCAAGTTGGGGAGCACGTCTACTTGTGCATCAAGCCCAAGAGGAGATCCTTGAGGATTGGATCATGTGCCTGCAAGCTGTCACCTCTATATTGTAGGCCTTTCGAGATCCTTGAGAGGATTGGACCAGTGGCCTACTGACTTGTAGTGCTACCAACAATTAAATTCCATGATATTTTCCATGTTTCATTGCTTAAGAGATATGTGTAGGATGTTGATCATGTGATTGATTGTCTTGTATTGTAGGTGGAACCAGCAGGAGAATTCCAACCAAAACCACAATGCATATTGCAGCAGAAATAACTCATTCTCTAGAATAGATAAATTAAGCAAGTTAAAGTGAAATGGAAGCACTTTGGTCCTGATGAAGCTACATGGGAGATGGCTGATCAAATGCGGGCTTTATATCCTTCATTATTTGTTGGTTCAAGAAAATGAATTTTTGGTATATGTATATGGGTATTGTTGTAAATACCACAATAAGTTGTGTTATGAAGCTCCAATAAGTGGTATGTTTGTTATGTTTTTCACTAGGATGTCATTGTAAAAAAGAATAGAGTTATGTTATAAAGCTCCATGGGTAGTATGTTTGTTTTCAGCAGGTTGGTTGTCATAGGTTTCATAGAACACCGAGGACGATCTTCCCCTAAGAGGGAGGGGTTTGTAAAAACCCCTAGTTGATCTATGTAAATAAAATAAAACCATGGTCATGGGACACATATTTCAAGTTGAATGTTGGGAAACACAATAATGGGGATCAATTGAGATTAATTAATTGGCTATGGAAATTGGAAAAGGAAAACAGGAAATAATTGACATTTAATTATGAAAATAAAGGAAAATAGGAGAAAAGGACGGTGAATATACAAAAAGTTCCACACAAGGGAAATGAAGAAAATAGAGGCATCAATGATAAAAAGGCTTCAGAGAAATAGTTGCTAGCTTTTGACAATCGTGGAGCACACTCTTATTCTCTTATACTCTTGCACACTTTAGAGAATTCTTGGAGCATGCTTGGAGCACTCTATTATTCACTTGGATTTGGAGAAAGAAGGAAAAGGAAAGTAGGGAAGCACAAGGAAGCAACTAGATCAACAACTACAGTTTGATTTCTTTGTAGGTAACATGTTGCATGTGTGATTTCCTTGCTGAATTCTGGATATTGTCACTAGAAGTGGAGATGCGACCGAAAGTGATAAAGAAGATGAGAATAAATAATATGAAAGTACATGGGTTAGAAAAATTGTTGAGAAAGTTCCTGATTTTGATATTCAGATAGAAAATGAGGTATTTATGGAAGCAAAGCGAAGTTTTATGGATGTTGGAGTGTTGGGCCGCCAAATTAGCATACACTTTCACTCCATTTTCACCTTTAACCTCATTTTGTCACCTCATTTCATCACATTATCATTATATTTCCATTACCATATGGGTTCATATTTTCATTTTCCAAATTTATTTATTTTATATATTTAAAGTGAATTTATGATTAAAAGTTAGAAAAATAACATGTATTTGCTTATACCTAAAGGTGGAATGAGTTTGGTGACATGTGTAGGTGATTTGGAAGGTTCCAAGACACTCTTATGTGGCCTCCAAGACTCAAATTCGAATTCTCTTGAAGATTTGAAGGAGATTTGGGATAGGGGTCAAGCATATCTCATGGAGAAAAATCATGGATAAAGGAATATGTGTCTCATATTGGTTGTAACCATATGAAGGATTTGTGGATCTAGGAGGGATTAGTGGATCTCCATTAATGAGTTAGTTGCTTATGTTTTTGTATAAATAGGAGTACCTCCTCCATTCCAAAGGGAGGACTCTTGGAGCATGTATCCTAACTTATGATGGAATAGAATAAAGTTTTCTTTCTACAATTTTAGATATAAATTGTCTTAATTTAGTATATGAATTTATGGAATAGTTTGTCAATTTGTTCTTAAGAAAATTGAGCTCACTCTAAAAGGATCAAAGAAACATTTTATTTCATCATACATTTTATTTCATTATAGATTTTATTTTCATTTAATTACTTAGATGTTTGAATATTTTTCATTATTAATGAATGAATTTTAGTTTAAATCTTATCAGCATATGAAAGGACAAACAAGGGTCTAAGTTAGGTTCTCTTCCATTTGATATGAGTAATAATTGAAATTCATTCTCTTTTCCTAGTTTCAAGTTATTTATGAATTCTTCATTTTTGATGCTTATGAATGAATTTTAGTTGAGTTCTAATCAGAATATGAGGGGACAACCAAGAGTCTAAGTTAGGCTCTTCTTCTATTTGGTCTAAACAATAATTAAGGTTCATTTCCTTTACTTTATTTCAAGTTATTTTTGAGTTTATGCAATGGTAATGTTGTTTGAATAGAACTATGAAGAAGGACAACCAGGACCTCCTAAGTTAGGAGCCTCTTCTCTTGCTTTCTATACATCACATACTGTTGCTCTTTAGTTTCATTTCTTGAGGACAGTTCTGTGGGGAAGGACAACTAGGACCTCATGAATTGGGAGCCTCTTCCTTTGCTTTTCGCATCTTCAACTAGAAACTTTTTATTTTTAGACGTTATTTGTAATATGCATTTCCATTCTAAACAAACCTCCTACAACGGTCTCATCTGAGGTCCCATATAATTTTGTTTTCTTCTAAGTTTACGAAGCCCCTGGGTTGACAAATTAAATGACACGGAATTAACAGAAAATTAAATCACCCAACACTTTGGCATCGTTACCGGGGAAGCAAACTTAGATGTAACTAAGTTAGGAGGATTGTTTAGGAAACATTTTCTTTTAAGGTCATTTTCATTTGGGGTTAGATGCATTTAGGCATTTTTCATTTAAGTTTATTTGCATTTGCATATAGAAAACATAGAACATTAAAATCAAGAACCCCCATTCATTAAAAAAAAAAAATCCAATTGCAAAAACAAGATCTGAAGAGCTTCGTGCTATGACAGTTGAAGAAAATAAAAAACCTAAAGATCACATTCAAATTTGGTTTCAACTAGTCAGTCTTCATGATCATGTCCAAGAACTCAATAGGGTTTACTTTTCAAACTTGGATATGAGTCTACTCATGATCTTGTTGCGCAAATGGATGCATTGGAAATTCTCTTATACTTAAGAGAAAGTTTGATTTCTTTTTCAATATAATAGGACTAACAGATAAAAAAACAAGTTTTTGTGATTGTTAAGATAAAATTGCAATTTTGTGGTGCAGTAAGAACCACCCATTTACTAATCCTTGGCAGGAAAAAATTGCAATAAAACAAGCGGTACAAACGAAGATTGAAGAGTGATAATTTCAGGTGTGAGGTTGATTCTTTTCATTTTATTTTTTGCATCCAAATTAAAAAAAAAAAAATTAAAATAAAATCAATTAATGAAATCTCGAGTATGCTCTCCTCCTGCGCTTTGTGTGACCTGGAGAATCAGAAAAAGAATTTTCATGTTAGTATATATTTTGTTAAAAATTAAAAATAAAAAATTGATTCTTCTCTTTCATTATTTGTTTATATATATATATAAAGTGAATGGAACACATGTAAATTGAAAAAAAAAAAAAAGACAAAAGAGATTTGCTTATTTAAACAAATTTGAAATAATAAAAATAAATAAAACCACAAAAAAGAAAATGAAAATAAAGAAAATTTAAACAAATAAAAAAAAAAGAAATCATGGAAGCCAATGAAACAAACTGTTGCAAATGTTATGTGTGATTTTGAAAAAATGAAAGATAGTCATCCATTCTACTGATTTTGAAAAAAAACGAATTTCACTCGGTAGTTACCTGAGCAGAGGCAAAATATGCAAAGGTTAAAAACATTGTTCTTAAAATGAATTTTGTGACCAATTGAAAACAAATCTCAAAAATAGAAAACATGGGTTTTTCTCATAACAGGGTGAATTATATTGAGCATTAGAGTTTTTCTCAAAATTCGTAACTGTTTGAGAGATATTCAGGGTTCTCTCGAGCCCTATTTGTTAGTTTGCGTGAAAAAAAACGGTTTTCAATTAAATGCAGCCAATAGCCAAGGCCAAGGCCACGACCATCTAATGGCCCAGCCACAAAGCCATGGCCAGCCACCCAGTAGCATTGAGAAGTGATATTTTATCCATGCTTACAACCTGCAACAAAAAATTATATATATAAAAAAATAATTAACATTTCCCAAGCTTTAATAAAATAAAAATTGGTCAAAAAAACCACTTTTAGGCAACAAGGATGAGTTCAAAAGATATGAAAAATGATTTGGAAACTTTCATGCTCGAGTTAGATGATGGAGGATTCCTTAAGGCCTCCCTTCTAACAAGTCTTGGCCTATCAACATCAGCACATTATCTAGGTTCAAGGCTAGAGTCCTTAGTAGTACCTTGAGGCTTGTATGCCTTAATGACAAGCTCTCTTGCCAGCAATCATGGGAATACACAAATGTCCCTTGATCATTGGATCTTGCAAGTGGCTTGACATCAACTCATCTATTCACCCTTTGCAATATGTACTTAGGTACCTTGGCACTCATTGACATTAATGGTAAGTTGCCTCGCATTGGTTAACGACATGCATCAATGGTTGGTAATCCAATGAATTCTCTTCATGCTCAACATTGACACATTTCTTCACATGATTAGAATTGTACCATTGGGTGTTGTAACGATTGAAGACTATATCATTTTAACAGTTTGCAGCAGATCAATTTGTTATAGCAACAATAAAGATTGAAACCTTGTCATCAGCAAAGAGAACACAGAAGAAGATCCAAATTCATTTGTTTACATACTCCATGATCCAATAGCATCAGCAGCAACACTCTTCAACATCCACAACTCATGTACATTGAGGGTAAGTGAAGGTATGTGGTTTTCTAATTTCTAGTCATGTAATTCCTTAAAATGCTTAAAATGGTAACTTTGGAAAGTTCCTCACTTCATTTTTCACATTGTCATATCTCTAGTTGGAGGGGGAATTCATGTTCATACCTCATATTCACATTTCGCGATATATACCACATGTATATTCCATTATCACCTTTCATATTTCATATACGTCCTTTATACACATGCCATCCTAACCAACATACTTTTCCAAACAACTACTATTGCATTATGATTCAAAACCTTACATGTTTTGCAAATGATTATCATAGAATGAATGTTGATTAAATGTTTTCAAAGTCTTTTGATGCAACAAAAAAATAACAAAAGTATTGTTACACAAGAACCAATACTAATAAAAGTTGGTTGCCACACAAGAACCAACCAAAGTAATATGTTGCAATCAAATATTTTTCAAAAGGACACTTTGCAAAAGGAACAAAGTTATCAAATGATTATGCGAAGATGAAAGAAGAATTAACATCAGCCAAAGTTCATATAAAAGGAAGACAATTCAAAAGATCAAATCATGATTAAAGTAAATCAATGCAATAGATTGCATGAGGACATACAATAACTTAGGTTGGGGGGGTATGTTGGGCTGCCAAATTAGCATACACTTTCACTCCATTTTCACCTTTATCCTCATTTTGTCACCTCATTTCATCACATTATCATTATATTTCCATTACCATATGGGTTCATATTTTCATTTTCCAAAGTTATTTATTTTATGTATTTAAAGTGAATTTATGATTAAAAGTTAGAAAAATAACATGTATTTGCTTATACCTAAAGGTGGAATGAGTTTGGTGACATGTGTAGGTGATTTGGAAGGTTCCAAGACACTCTTATGTGGCCTCCAAGACTCAAATTCGAATTCTCTTGAAGATTTGAAGGAGATTTTGGATAGGGGTCAAGCATATCTCATGGAGATAATTCATGGATAAAGGAATATGTGTCTCATATTAGTTGTAGCCATATGAAGGATTTTTGGATCCAGGATGGATTAGTGGATCTCCATTAATGAGTTAGTTGCTTATGTTTTTGTATAACTAGGAGTACCTCCTCCATTCCAAAGGGAGGACTCTTGGAGCATGTATCCTAACTTATGATGGAATAGAATAAAATTTTCTTTCTACAATTTTAGATATAAATTGTCTTAATGTAGTATATGAATTTATGGAAATGTTTGTCACTTTGTTCTTAAGAGAATTGAGCTCACTCTAAAAGGATCAAAGAAAAATTTTATTTCATCATAGATTTTATTTCAATATAGATTTTATTTTCATTTAATTACTTAGATGTTTGAAGGTTTTTCATTATTAATGAATGAATTTTAGTTTAAATCTTATCAGCATATGAAAGGACAAACAAGGTTCTAAGTTAGGATCTCTTCCATTTGATATGAGTAATAATTGAAATTCGTTCTCTTTTTCCTAGTTTCAAGTTATTTATGAATTCTTGATTTTAGATCTTATGAATGAATTTTAGTTGAGTTCTAATCAGCATATGAGAAGACAACCAAGAGTCCAAGTTAGGATCTCCTTCTATTTGGTCTGAACAATAATTAAAGTTCATTTCCTTTTCTTTATTTCAAGTTATTTTTGAGTTTATGCAATGGTAATGTTGTTGGAATAGAACTATGAGGAAGGACAACCAGGACCTCCTAAGTTAGGAGCCTCTTCTCTTGCTTTATATACATCACATACTGCTGCTCTTTAGTTTCTCTTCTTGAGGATAGTACTGTGGGGAAGGACAACCAGGACCTCCCGAATTGGGAGCCTCTTCATTTTCTTGCTCAATCTTGAACTAGAAACTTTTTAATTTTAGAAGTTATTTGTAATATGCATTTCCAATTTTTATTTCCATTCTAAACAAACCTCCTACAACAATCTCATCTGAGGTCCCATATATTTTGGTTTGCTTCTAAGTTTACGAAACCCCCGAGTTGACAAATTAAATGACAGGGATTTAACAGACAATTAAATCACCCAACATGGAGCTTCGACATTTAGTGCATAGCCAAAACCCGAACAGAAAAGTAACTATGACATGTCATCAACTTCAACATAGGATCGAGCTCTGACACAGAAACGACCTCCGACATAGCACCAACCTCCGACACAGGATTGAGCTCTGACACAGGACCAAGATTCAACAAATCAAGTAGGTATTCTAAAGTCTTTTCTGGATACTTGCATGAAATAATGAAGAGATCAAAAGGCTGTAGAAGGGCTTCAGAAGTTGATATATACCTGTGCATCTAAAGAAAAAACATGAAGTGAGATACATGCAGTAAATAATTTTCATCGACAGAAGAGAATTGGAAGAGAGATGAGGCTTAGTGCACAGGTAGGAGTCTATGAGATGGATCAAGTTATCCTAGATCTAGGATCTGATGTTAATGTCTTGACGAAGAAGACATGGGAATAATATTTGAAGGGAATAATATGAGAGTAATTGTTCCCTTGGATCCATAAGAAGGAGTAAGATATACGGAACCAGTCAAAGAAGAATAATGTGCAGTTGATATAGACAATATCTATCAAATGACAGCAAAGGAACATGATTTTGTTAACCCTACTACAGAGGGAAATTTGACTTGGGAGCATGATAGTTCTTGTACCTGAGACTGAGAATAAGAGTTGGAAAATTGGCAATAGGTTGCATGAATTATCCACAAGGCATTGTGTAAGAATTACCAAATCATTTCACTCTATGATATCTGAGGTATGTAATCTTCCTTCTTATGATGACTTGGGTGATGTAAATACTTTTCTTGATGAATATAAAGAAAAAGTTTCAGAGAATCAAAGGTTTTTACCCTTAGATATATCCCTGAAAGCTACACCTGCTAGCTGGTGGAGTGCACACAAGAAGAATATAGAAGGCTGGCAGGAATGTCGAAGATTGATGTGGATAAGGTTTGGGCAGATAGATACAGAGATGGAGATGAAATATGATGGTGAAATTGATCCTAGGAGGCATATCCAGCTATGCACTATAACATGGAAGGAAATTCCACATCAAGAATGGGTACATGGATTCACTCCTACATTAGAGACAATCCCTAAGAACTGGTACCTAGAAATAGAGCTTCGACATGGTACAATAAACCGGGCAAACATGGTTGATGGCTTCATATTAACATTTATCTTTGAGGATGAATGCCCATACATAGATTTGACCCTTCAAATAGTAAAGAAGAAGATATTTGAGAATGTAAACCCACTAACATGGTGGAAAAACTTGATTGGGTTGTGCAGATAGAAAATGCACTGGAATTTTATAACCTTACTGCAGATGAAGAAAAATATCCTTGCAACATCAACATAGAAGAATCATAAGGATACCGCGAAATAACTGGACTTAAGCCAGAAATACCCGATATAACAAAGCCACTTAAGACCAAGAAGGTGAACATAGGATCAGAGAAGGAACCTAAGTTTGCAACAATAGGAGACTATTGGGATGAAGAGATAGTCAATAAAGTCACGGAGTTACTTCATGAATATTAAGAACTGTTTCAAACCAAGTTTTCAGAGATGAAGGGTATAATAGGAGATCTAGGATTCATGAAGATTCCCCTTAATCCTAATGTGAAGCTAGTCAAACAAAGACCTTATAGGTTGAATGTGAAGTATAAGGAGAAAGTGAAAGTAGAGCTAGATAAGATGATAGCAACAGAAATTATTGAACCAGTAAAAGAATCAAAATGGGTGATTCCTATGGTGGTGTAAGAGGAGACGACTCAAGGAGAGATTATGATCTATGTTGATCTGAGGAAGTTGAATAATGCATGTTTACATGATCCCTTCCCTACCCTTTTCATATATGAAGTGCTAGACAATGTAGGAGTTCAGGAAGCTTACCCATTTACAAATGGATTATTAGGTTATCATCAGATTAGGATTGCACCTGAAGATTGGCACAAGACCACATTTGTTATAGAATGGGGCTCATATCAATATATAGTAATGCCCTTTGGATTAAAGAATGCCCCTGCTATATTTTCTAGAGTGGTGGTTGCAAATTTTAAGGAATACATCCATAATTTTTTAGAAGTATACTTTGATGATTGGACAATATTTGGATTGTTGAGAAACATATTGGAGGTTTAACACTTATGCTCAACACATGTAGAAATTATCATATCTCTTTGAACCTAAAGAAGTGCATATTTTGTGTACCCTTTGGCATATTATTGGGACATATTGTTTGCAAGAAAGGACTAATGGTGGACCCTGCTAAGATTGTTATCATTGTGAATTTGTCTCCACCTAAGAAAGAAAGACAGCTTCGCACTACGTTGGGACATACAGGGTATTACAGAAATTTCATCAAGGGGTATGCTCAGATTACTGCGCCTATGGAGAAATTTTTAAAGAAGGATGTAATTTTTCAGTCCAATGAAGAATGTCAGAAGAGCATCAACATATTGAAAGAAAAAATGGTAGTTGTGCCTATTGATGAGACCCAAAAATGGATAATTATATGGGCTCATTCAACCTCCTAATTCGACTTAATCCACCATTCTCATTAGTTTATTGCATGTTTTAATTATATTTATGCTAATAGAGTGAATTGGGTTAGTCATTATGCCAACAAGTTTAATGTGTGCTTTGTGTAGTCTTTTTGGTCAATTTGGAGACAAAATCAAAGGTTTTAATGAGCACTTGGCAGCCAAATTCGTGGGAGAAAAAGGGAGAGGATTTGTAGGAAGGTGTCCCCGTCATTTATGGGCCCTTACCTCGAATTCTCCACCATCAGCTCGGAGTTCAAGAGCCACCAAATGAATTATCACAAGGGCGGCCGAGCAAGTGCTAGTAAAAGTGTTGTTAACTACAAGTTTTGGCAGCCGAGTTCCTAAAGTTTAGGAGGGTTGTTGGGGTCCTCAATTTGTATAAATAAGAAGGCTTAAGGCCTCATTTTGGTTAGCCAGTAGTTAGTCACTTTGTAGGCAGAAGTTAGCTAGTTTGTAGTTCGATTTTAGTCAGTAGATTAGCTTTGCATTTCAGCACATTTCCAAGCTTTCCCTTGTGCACATTTTTTGATGTAACTCTTCTTTTCTTGCTAAATAAAGATGAATCCAGCTTTGCACCAGCTCTAAATCTCTCTTAGGAGGCTATAGCTCTTAGGGTTGGGCCCATATCAAGTGCCTAGTACCTCCTTTGTTTATCTTTATGTTTTTTTGTTGCATTCTTAGAATAAAATCTGCTATTTAGATTTAAATCTTGTTTTGTTATTTAGGTTGCTTTTGATGATTAAAGTAGCTTTTCATGTTCAGATTGATTTGATAGGTTAATAGCAGAAAGGATCCTCAGAAAAAGGCCTCAAGCACCTCTGATCTCACCTCTCCCTCGGTGGGATCGTGAGCTGGGACAAAGGTGACATTGCTACCAACAAAAACGCTGTTTTGCTTTGTCATGCAATTCTTAGCGTTGGAATCCTCATTTGCAGATGTTGATATTAGTAGTGTTTAAATGATTCAGTTGATGATTGCTTAGTTTCATAAGTTATTTCACGCATTTCATTTCAAATAAACTGCTGCTCATTTCCTTTTGTTGTTACTTAGGTCAGAATAGAGTAAAGTAACTAGGTCATAGGTTTTATAAGTGTTTGTTTTTTCAGTTTGAAAAACCACTTGCAAAGTCCCTGTTACCATTCTTTATCTGCCCATACTCCATCCAACCTACCTGCTTCATCTCTCACTTAGAACCCTTACCTTACATTTTCCTCATTCGCTTACTTTGCCATGATTCTCATCTTCTTGTGCAACATCGTTTCATCCCTCCTTGAACAAATCTCACCATCTGCGCCACTCCTCAACTCCATCCTCCAAGTCTTGAATTCCCATAAACCCCTATTTCACCTCCATACTCATTCCTCCACCTTTTTCTCTCCATCCATGCTCCAAAATTCCATTTCTAGACATCCTGTAGAAAATCACAGAACATCCTCTAGAAATTCCTGAACATCCTGTAGAACCCCTGCAGACTTCCTGTAGAAGCTCACAAATGAGGTTTCTTGATAGCCAAACTTTGTGAAACTCTCTGGAAGGGTGTTAGGGACTCCTTAGACCCTCTCTGAACCTTCCCGACCTCTTCCAAGCATTTCTCCTCCTTGATCCACCCCTGCATAGTCAAAGAACAGTGAAAGCATATGCATGATGAAACTGACGACTTAATAAAAAATACAAAAATATGTTTTCTTCAAATAGAGGTAGTCTAGACACATGTATTTTACCTTCATAGAAGTAATGGCATCTCTTTCAGTAGTTTGCATTCTCTCCTTTGCATCAGTAGGACTAGCTGGTAAAATTAGGGTTTGCTAGGGTTTGCGTTTTCCTTCAGTTTTTCAATCTCTTTTCGCAAATAGATTAGCTTCCTTCAAGTTAGCTTTCATCCATCAATTAAAAAGCTTCTTATAAGAGCTCATAGAAGTTGCCTTAAGCTCCTAGCGGACTTGTGCCAGCTGACCAAGTGACAGCTGCGGCAAGAGCTAGTACTTGTGCATATAGCACCGTCGCTTCCAAGTTTGTTACGAACTACCGGGTTGATAAAATTAAAGAAGGGAGTTCCAGGAGTTGCAGCATTATTGCTGCAATACTCGAGCTCACCACTCTTTTTGGCACTGTTTCCGGGGAAGCATCAGAGTATTGGTGATTGCTGCTTTTCTTCTATTTTCCACTACAACCTTTTGCTAAGTAGTTTATTTCATTTCATTTCCGCAAAAGTAGAGTAGATATTTCCTGCTTTCATAGATTAGCATTTCATTTCTGCAAGGGTAGATTAGCATTTCAATTCCGCAAGCGTAGCCTAGCATTTCATTCCTGCAATTTCATTTGAGCAAAATAGATTAGTCCTTTCCTGCTTTCATTTCAATTCCGCATTTTCCTTTCAGCAAGATAGTTAGTTGCAGTTCAATCTATTTTAGTTTTTGCAGGTACAAGCAGAAAAATAAACAAAAATCAACCAAAAAGATTTCCTTTCATGCCTTGTAGGAGTAGAGGTAATTCATGAAAAATGATTGCACAACGCCCCCACTGCTTCACATAGCCAACCTTCTCTCTTCTTTGATGGCTGTGATTAAAGAACCCTTAGGTGTACAACAAGACATATCTGAAGAACCTCAAGGAAAGAAGAAGAAGAAACCATTCCTCTGGAGCGAATGGCTACAAGCAGAAATGTTGGGAGCAGTACCTTATCCAAAAATGAATTTGAAAATCAGATGGAAGATTTCAAGAGCAAGGTAAGATAGTTTCTTGCCATGCAACTGGATACCTTGCGGATCCAAAATAAGCAAGAGGAAGCCAAGAGGGCTTTGGTCATCTTTTGTCCTAGGTGCACTAGAAAGCATCCTAGGAACGAATGTCCAATGCACTCCCTAGAAGTGTGTTTCGTCTGTGAAGGATACCATCCTACAAATCAGTGCCCTTCCTTACCTGGACTTAAAGCTACATATCAGAGAGCCAAAGGAGCCACTGAATCACTCTATTATATGAACCAAAGGAGGCCACATGGACCTAGATCTTACCAGCATGAACTGCAAGGGACATCCAAGACCTATTATGACCCCTATCAAGCCACTTTCATGCCTTCTTGGGGTCCCCCTACTCATCCTTCCTGGTTCACACCTCCTCCTTGTTCCTTCACAGATCCATATTATGCCCAACTAGTTGCTCATTCGTTTCACTCTTATGCTCAGCCACAGCCTCAGTGGAATGCACCTCATCAGGGGTGGAGGCCCCAATACAACACTCCTCCCACTTCTTTTCCTCCACCAAGGCAACCCCAAATGCCTGCCCAACCACAACCCCATCCACATCCATCTCCAATATACACCCCCACTCAACTATCCATACCACCATTTCCGCACCTGCCTGTTGCAGTAGCTCAACACAATTGCAAAGCTGAGGCACAACATGTCCAAATGACTCCTCTTGAGCTCAATGATCTTCACCATAGCTCGGGAAGAGTATTGCAAAACAGAGATTATATTGACAACATTGAAGGACCAAATGAAAAAGAAGATTCAAAAGAAAAGATCAAAGAACCATGGGCTGCACTTGATGAAGAGAAGGCATCGAAATCAGAGATCGAGAGAGTTCCCTCATGGTTACCATCAAATGTTCCATGTATTCAAGAGAAAGATCTGCAAAAAGAGGAAGATGAGAAATTCATGATAGAAGAAGATATGAAGAATGATCCGGATCAGCAAAAGTACCAAGGATATCAGAGCTATATTGAAATATGGTTTCAGACGGTCACTAAGTTGCAGCAGTACTCTCTTCCTCAGCTATGTTTGATCCCTTCAAAGTCAAATCATTTGGTCTCTGAAATCCAGATAGCTGTCAAAGCATGCATCTCAAGCCGCCACATCATTTCATCTCTAATCTCGATGTGCACATGGCTCCATTGGAAGTATTCTTATACTTGAAAAGAATTTTGTTTTTCAAGTAGGGTAGGGTAGAGAAAAAAAAAATGAAAATAAGAGGAAAATAGAAATCTAAGGTGAAAACCTCCTTAGAGGTGCCTTAGATTGGCTCATTGATTGAAAAACTCCATGAGGCGGTCAATGGGTTGGAAAAAAATAGAAAAGGGAATAAGTTCCCTAGGTGAAAACCTCCCTTGGAGGCGCCTAGGGCAGGCAATTAGGGTGAAAACCTCCATGAGGCGCCCTAGTTGATTTTCAAAAAAAAAAGAGAAAAAGAAAAGAAAGATAAAGCTAATTTCCATTGAATAATTGCAGGTTGCAAGAAGGACATTGTAGGTCAGGAGGATCGCTCAAAACAAAGACAAAGGAATTTTTGTGCCTTCTACAAGAAGTTCTGTGTCTTCTACAGGAAGTTCTGTGTCTTCTACCGGAAGCCTACAAACGAGCCAAAATTGATCTCTGAAGAGGACCTGAAGGCCAAGAATCTGTCCATGAGGCCTGCAAGCATCCATGTTTCCATCCCTCACCTTCTCCATCATTTTTTCCATCTCATTGTGCTTCTTTCCTTAAAACCATGTGTTCTACAGGAAGTTTTTGTAGAAATTACAGGATTTCTACAGGAAGCTAGAAATGGATTTGAAAAAGGTATTTTGGCAAACATGAGAGCTTCCTTAAGGGGTCAGAAGTCCTCCTAAAATCTTCAAACTCCTCCTCCATCATCTCCATTCTTGCATCACAGCCCAAGCTCAGTTTTTATTTCCATGCAAAAACTTGCAGAATGCTTTGAAGAAAAAACACATAGAACATAATTTGTTTTTTCCCTGGCTTGAAAACTGTGCATCCATTTGCAAAATTGTTATAGGGGGAGTTGTATAGGGACAATGGCAACATGCTTGATCAATTCCAACCAATTCCGGTGCATGGTTTCCAAGAAAATCCGCCTCCATCACTGTCAGCCATTTTTGCATTTTCTCCATATTCGTACATCCATTTCAAAACCTGTTTCATGGGGAGATGCATATGGGTGATAGTAGCCGACCCAAGCAGTTTCAGCAGATTCCGATGCACGGTTTCTGAGAAATTGATCTCTGTAATCTTCAGCCATTTTCCATTTTTCTCGAAATCTGTACATCCATTGATCGCAATTTTGCTACAGGAGATGCATCATGATGATAGGAACATGCTCAGTAAGTTTCAGATCGATCCGATCTATCGTTCGGGAGCAATGGCAAAAATAAGTTTTGGTCTTGTGAAAATTCAGCAGTAGCAGCTTGAGGGTGCAGATCTGAACATGGAAACGAACTCCTGCAGCCTAGATCCGGCCAGAGGATACCTACACAAGAAAAATAACCACACATTAGACAATAAAAAGCTTATAACATAAAGGATCCAGGCATGCAACCACAGAAACCAGTGCATGCAACAAATTAAAGGCCATAGCACCTCACAACAACCATTCGACTTGCAGGTATGTGTCTAAACTAGCTCCTCTATTTGCATCAATATATTCGAAAGTGCATAATGAATGAAGTGGTGGGATTAAGATGATAGTTCCTTGTCCAATTCTCTAGCAATGAGCTAGGAATCATGCAGTGTATGTGTTAGACAACTCACACGAAATTAAAAAAAAAAACAGAGAGTGTTAGCCATTTGAACTCCAGTGCAACTGATCACGAAGAAAACATATAGTTAATAAATAGAACTGCAGTCTACATGTGGCCACGTACACCTGGCCACTTCACTCCCTCACCAAGAATCACGCCGCAATGTAAAATGCTCAGTTGAAACTCACACCACCTGCGGTCCATTTGCACTTGACTAAAGTATGCATCCTCCGCTTCCACAAAATGATGAACTAGTCGTCCTCCACTGGTTTCTACCTGTTTTCAAAATTATCCCGCGTATCAGGCTCGCTCAAAGGCAGAGTAACATTCTACAGGAACCGGGAAGGTCTTCTACAGGAAGAATCCTCAGGAAATATTGCACAGCTTTCTGGAGCAGGGAGGCCTGGGATCTTTTTCTTCGTCGAATTAGGAGCTCTAAACAAGGTAGGCTCGAAAAACTTCTCCATGCATGATATACTCCAAAAAGGTGATGAATTGAGCTATTTTGAATTGGAGGGTTAGAGACAAGTCTGTTGTGAGTCAAAAACAACAGTTTTCCTGTGTTGCATGGAATTTCTCGGTTGGTTCTGCGTCAATATTCTCCTCCACAGTTCCTGTTAAAACATTTTTTTCTCTTGTAGAAAAGATAACGCACAGTGAGGGCTCGCCTGTATATAAAAAAAATTTGAATGTGCACATTTGTATGTATGCTGGGAGTAAAAATTGAAGTGTTGTACCCTGACTGTGGAAACCAAATTTCTCCCTCCATACATGGACAGCAGAGTTTTGGGCAGCAAAAGCAGTAGAACCAGGAAAGTGGTGCGAAGTTAAAGTATAAACATTTGAGAGATCCTGTCTTGAAGTTCAAAGGAGGAAACCATAAAACAGCAGTCCTTTTCTGCTCAGAGCATTGAAACAGAGCACTCTCACCATGCCAATTAGATGACCTTTTGTGACAAAATTCAGGGTCAGGATGATGAGATAATGGAGGAATTCTTAAATGTCCCTGCGACATAAATCAAAGACACAGGCCACAGTGAATTTCATAGGGTTGACCCTCAATCTTACCCCTGAACTCATTAGTCGGGTCATTGATTTGCCATTGGGGATACCCTGGGATAAAGAGGAAAGGAAATTGGGCCAGAAGGCCAAAAAGGAATTCTTCCTACTAGAAGAACAATTTTCAGAGGATAAGAATGGGGTCCGGAGAGCCAGCCTTCAGCCATTTTGGAGCGAGGTCAGCCTTCAGATTATGAAGTATATTACCTGTGAGGGGCGATTCAGTATTGTGTATGGTTATCACTTCCGGTTGTTAACTGAGCTCAAGCATAAGATGGATTTACCCACAGAACAAAAATTAAGCCTCCCATATTTCCTCCTATAGTCATTGATTGAGTGTGGCACAAAACTGAAGGAAGGAACACCAGACCAGCTGGCCCATCATGGGCTTATCAAGCTTCTAGTAGAAGATGCCCTCCATACTTATACTGTCCCTCTCTCCTGAGAGACTTTTCACAATATGACCAAGAATGATGATATCCAGATTCTGGCCGAAGAACTCACTTCATCCAGCAGTGAGGAAAAGGAGCATATTGAGGTAGAGAAGAAAACTGAGGGTAAGGAAGCTAAGGGTAAGAAAATCCAGGGAAAGCCACCACAAGAACAACAAAAGGAAAAGCAAGAAAAAGGACAAGTTGTTGAGGCCAAAGCTGGGAGTAAAATAAAAACACCAACAATAAGGGAGAAACGGTTGCAAACCCGGGCAGAGAAGACTGAAAGGATGCAAACAACACCCAAGGCAACCACAACACAAGTCAAAGAGAAGGCACCCCCAGCCAAGCAAGCCAAATCAGGGAAAACTGGTTCTACAGGAAGCCAGCAGCAGTTTCTACAGGAAGACAGAAAACGGCCACTATAAGACTTTCTACAGGAAGTCTGGGGAAAGGGAAGCAGAAGGAGAAATTGGCCGAGATTTTAGCTAGGGAGGCAGTAGTTGTGCTGGCCACCCTAAGCACATCCCCCAAGCAGAAGGAGAAGTGAAAGAGGGAGCTTCCACTATATTTTAAGGCAAGAAGGAGCATGCATATAAAAACTGGCAGACCCCAACCACAGTCAAAAGATCCAATTACAATTGTAGACACCCCATCTACACAAAAGGAAAAGTCTCCCTCCAAGGCATCCATCACCTATGAATAGGGAAGCCTGAAGACATCCACCTGGAGGGAAAGAATGAAAATGTTGGACACCAAGGCCTCTCTACAGGATGTTGAGACAATTCTACAGGAAGTTGAGAATTCTCTAGGAAAATGAGCATAGGCAGTGGGAAGAAGCAGAGAGAAAAGCATGGTTTCATGACCGAGAAGAGGACATCACTTCAGAAGCTTGGCATGATAGGGAGGCCACCAAGGCCATCAAAGATGAGGAGATAGATTGGTTTCTCAGAGGATGAGCAACACTTTCAGTAGGGGGGTGATGATGAACCACAAAAATGGATAATTATATGGGCTCATTCAACCTCCTAATTCGACTTAATCCACCATTCTCATTAGTTTATTGCATGTTTTGATTATATTTATGCTAATATAGTGAATTGGGTTAGTCATTATGCCAACAAGTCTAATGTGTGCTTTGTGTAGTCTTTTTGGTCAATTTGGAGACAAAATCAAAGGTTTTAATGAGCACTTGGCAACCAAATTCGTGGGAGAACAAGGGAGAGGATTTGTAGGAAGGTGTCCCCTTCATTTATGGGCCCTTACCTCGAATTCTCCACCATCAGCTCAGAGTTCAAGGGCCACCAAATCAATTATCACAAGGGCAGCCGAGCAAGTGCTAGTAAAAGTGTTGTTAACTACAAGTTTTGGCAGCCGAGTTCCTAAAGTTTAGGAGGGTTGTTCGGGTCCTCAATTTGTATAAATAAGAAGGCTTAGGGCCTCATTTTGGTTAGCCAGTAGTTAGTCACTTTGTAGGCAGAAGTTAGCTAGTTTGTAGTTCGGTTTTTGTCAGTAGATTAGCTTTGCATTTCAGCACATTTTCAAGCTTTCCCTTGTGGACAGTTTTTGATGTAACTCTTCTTTTCTTGCTCAATAAAGATGAATCCAGCGTTGCACCAGCTCTAAATCTCTCTTAGGAGGCTATAGCTCTTGGGGTTGGGTGTTATAGACATTTTTGGGCACTACAACCCCAAGCATGAAATGTCCATAGACCAAGGGCTCCTAAGTCCCTAAAAGTGTTGTTTTAACCCCTAAAGGAACAAGGTCAACTGATTACAGCTTCTCCCAGAAGTTCTCCATGAAAAACGGCTCAGAACTGGTCAAAATAGGATCATTTCATCTGCTCCATAGGCAAAGTGCATTGCATCTCACCTAAATACACTATGTGGGTGCGTTGCATTTCAAAAAGCCGCTCTATGGGGTGCGATGGGCGAGAAGTGACAAATGGCAGTGTCATTCCGCGAGGTGGAGAGGCATGGAAACTTCCAGAAACTTCTCCTGTGACACTTGCCTCTCTGAATTCGACCAAGGATGAGTAAGAGATCATCAATCTCCAAGTGGAAGCAAGAACTATCAGAGGGAAGACACTAATCAAATCATAAGCTGACTCATCTCCCTTACAGATATCTATATATGGATCCCTCATCCCAGAGATCCAGAGGCTGGAATTTTGCATATTGTAAGGAATTGTTGTTGGTTTCTTGAGACAACATCAGATTGTTGGGTGATCTAAGCTTTGTATGAGGTGAAGAGGGGATTCCTTGCTGAGAGGATGATGCTGGGTTAGAACAACTAGTTGTAACTCCCCTTGGCTCTTTCTTGTTTATCAATAAAAGCTATTCAATTTTTCCTCCATACTCTTGTTTTATGCATTTGTATGGTCAATTTACATCTGATCCTAGATTGTTTATGATTATAGATCCATGTTCTTGTATAGCGCTATGCTACTGTGATCTTACAGGTACTCTGTGAAGCTGGGCGTGCAAGGGAACAAGTAGTGAAAGACTATCAAGAGAGAGAGGAATAGAACTAAGAGATTAGCGCAAGACAGAGGTTGGTCTTCTTTGTTCTTCTCTCATCTATACTTCATAAAGGAAAAACGAAAGTAGCTTTACTTTGTTTGTTTCTAAGGTAGCTATCACACCTTAGTGGGATAAGCAGTTCTATGTGGACACTTTTCCCTGTAACAAAATGGCGACTCCACTGGGGACGAATTAGTTTGTTTGTTTATCTTCCTTGTTGTCTATTTTATAAACTTACAGATGGAGCCTGAAGTCGAGCCAGGTAGCTTTCGAACTGCATTTGCTATGAAAATGCAAAGTAGATAAATGCCGCTTCAGTCAATCTCCAGTATTTTTTTATAAATTAGACAACTGATTTACAAACTCTCTGATTGCCCCTTGTGATAGCTCTTAGATCCTCCTTAGATCTGCCCCTGATTGTTGCATTACTGATTACCATTTGCTCGGCCGAAACCCATGAACTGAACTGCAAATTGTGACCCGGAACCCAAGCAAAGTCTCATCTCTAGCCCAGCGCAGGTACTGTTCTGTGAATCTGAAATTCAGCGCACTTCCCGAGTGTAGTAGGTGCACTGCATTTCAAATTCCCTGTGTTACAAGTGCACTGATCAGACTAGGCATTGTTTAGTTTTGGTTTCTGTGATTCATTCTTTCCAGTTCTATTCATGAACTTTACTGCCTATGATCAGTATATCTCTGTTTGAAACCGCTTTTCCTTGTTGTTATTCCGCCTCCTTTGTACAAAAGAACTGTAAATGTTTTTGTGTATTTGTTGAGTCATTTTCAGTTCTCCTTTGCAAAAAGTAACGTAATCGTACTATCGTCGTTTGATTTGAAAGTGTCGCAAGTGTCATTTTCAATCATAGGAAAGAGTTTGGTTGCTATAGATAGTCGATTATCCGGTTACTATTATATTTGGTCTGAATTTGTAATTTTTCTAGTGTCGAAAGCAAGTATTCATTTCCAAATCGTAAAGTGTTGTGATTGTCTCCATTTTTTATTTCGAAAAGAAACTTGTTGGTAATTTTCGCATGAAAAGTACTTCAGATTTGTGCATTAGCTTTCTTTTTTCATTCACATACTAAGAAAGCCGAAAACAAATACATGCATGTGCATTTGCATTTAGACTGTTTGATTGATTTGATTTAGGAAAGTGCATTTAGAGTGTGCTCTTTGCTCTTTGTGAAAGAATATTGTCTCTCTTTCCTTAGTAGCTAGGATTTTCATTGCACAAAGAAGATAAAAGACTGTTTATCATCTTAGATTGCATTTTAGGAATTACACATCTACATCTCACGGTGAACCTGAAAGGCAAACTTCATAAACAAGATCAACTATAAAATAAATTCAATGAATCTAACAACACTTTGGAGCCTAACGCACAACATTTAGAAGTCTAGGCTAGAGATGTATTCTGGCGTCGTAAATCCTGGTAACTGTTGTTCTCACTGATGGTTGTGTGATTCCTCCACTTTGAGACGATAAGTGCCAGTACGGACTTGTGCTCCCACGTACCGTCGAGTATATTTTGGGAGACCACAATAGGCTTAATCCTTTATCCATAGGAAGCTGTGTCTGCCGCCCTATCGATCGCAATGCACTGAACACAGCATTCGGGAAGATTGACTGTTGTACCATAAAAATTATTCTGCAGTTTTGTGATTGGTTTGGTAATCCCTCTACCTAGATTTCCAGAGCAGTCCCTTTTGTTCCTTTTCAGACTCCTTAATGGAAAAGGTCCATCTGAGCACTTGTCACTTCAGGCTCATTAAAAATCGAAGGCGACTAGAGTCATCTTTTGTTTTTTCTCGACTCTTAAAAATTGAAAAAACAAGTTGTGTCAAAGCGTCTAAAATTCATCTAATTCGAAAACACACTTCCCCTTTATTTTTAGTTGATCGAGTAATCCACAATCGTGGAAGAAAGTATATTGAAACCCCGTCGTTCACGGAGGCTTACGAGTCAACCATCTTTGTCTCCGGAATCGAAGCTAGTATGGACAAAGCGAACTCGTTTAACCAGTTCCAAATCTCCTATTAAAGTTAGAACAAGTGTTCCAACAACATCAGAGATTCTGGTTACTCCAAACATTTCTGGTATCCCTGCCTTTACAGAAGAAGTTCAGCAGCCACAGAAGGACAGTGGTACTGATCCTAGTCTGAGGGTAAACACTTGTATCATTGAACCAGTTCCATCTACAACCGATTCGGAGAGTGTTGCTCCCCAAACATATGTCGCTGCAGATTCCATACCTTCTTCGGCACCAGAAATATTCTACAGACCTGACGGTCTACCCCTTCCACCTGGTCTGATTGTTATAGAAGAGATTGTGGAAGATCCTCCATCTAGTACTCCATCGCAATTTGGAGTCGGGATCACTCTGTATCCTTCTTCATCAGAAGTTAGTCTACTGCCAATGGAAGCTCCTGTAGAAACGCTATGTAATCTTTTGGATAGACTAGAAATGTCTGAACAACCGTCAACATCTAGGACTGTGTCATCTGACACAGCGACGGCAAAACTCCCTGCTATCACTCCAACAATGTTCGTCGGTATACCATCTGTCCCAACTAACTCTCAATCACTAGAAGGGGCCCACTCAAGGGCCATTTTGACGGTATGGTCTGTTCCTGTTTGTTCATCCAGAATAATATCCGGAAACTCTTATGTTGAGTCTCAACAAATTGATCCATTTGGAGGTCAATTTGGGCAGTCCGGCCCTCAAGGGAAAACCATCCCTTAAGTACCAGATTACCACCGTATGGGGGGCAGTATGCCCTTTCATTATCCCCTCCGAGAGGACAGCCATACGGGAGTTCACAAAAAAATTCAGGTTATGCTGGAATTACTTCAAGCGATTGGGTACCGATACTACCTCAACAACCAAGAGTTGTATATTCGATGCAACAATGCTTACCTATGTCAAGTATACCAACTACGCCAGCTATTGTGACGGTGTCACAAGTTCAAGCGCTGCCTGTTGTATGCCAACCTCAGGTTTCTCAGGTTGTATTGCAACAACCCCTTGACCCTGCAACTCAACCACAATCGCCGACTGGTGGAATGACACAGGTTCAAACGGGTACAATTACCCCTCATCTTGGTCAAACTGTTACTATCGGGCAACAGAACATGGCTTCACAACCATGGCTAGTGCAATACCAACAACCTCAGTTCCAACAAGTATACCAAGGTTCTGAACAACAAATCTTGTGAATAGTGGGCAACCGTATATTCAAAACGGTCAAAATCAACCATTTTACAATGGTCATGCCCACCAACCTTACTAAAGTTACCAGCATCAAATGCATTATGCTGGTATGCAAAGACCAACTGCTCAGGCAATCCCATCTTATCCTGGCTATGCTTCACCTAACCTGAATCAACAGTTACCCTTTGTGGCAACTTTAGAGTTACCTGATTTAAATCGGTTAACAAACGATCCAATCGCTTACGCCCCTTGGTGGCCAGCGATTCCACATAAACTTCCATCAGATATTCCTAAATTTAATGGAAATCCGGGTGAAGATCCATCGAATCATGTGATGACCTTTCATCTGTGGTGTTCATCAAACACCTAAAAGATGATTCGATTAGGCTTCACCTTTTTCAGAGGATGTTAACTGGTCCGGCAGCAAAATGGTATATCGAATTGCCTAGAGCTTCATTCGACAACTTCAGTACCCTAGCCACAACCTTTTTAACCCATTTTCAATTACCGATAAGGTACGAAACGGGAACGGAACTTCTTACCAACTTCAAACAAACGACGGCCACTCACATATATGATCATATACATGAGTGGCGACGTCATCGTAGAATGGTGAAAATGTATGTTCCCGATCAGCTCTTAGCTGAATGGTTTATCAAGTCATTACTACCTTCCATCACCGAAGATGTGGCAAAAGGGGGAGTCATCACTGAAGAGCAGGTTATCACTCGTGCACAATATTTGGACTTGATTTACACTCAGTCCGGCATGCTCTACGATAAAATACCTGACGCTCCTAGACCAGAATTCTCAGTTCCTCCTCCTCCTAAATCAAACTATGACTCTCATGCCGGTGATGGCGTGATTGGCGCAACAGACACAAAATCGACAAAGGCTACATCTAAAAAGGCCCGTAAGATTTCCGGTCAAAATGAAAAAGAGGAACTTCTTGCCTCGGAAGTAAATGTCGTATCGACAGATAAGGGCAAAGAAACCAAGCAACCAGGGGGCAAGAAGAAAGGCAAAGGGAAGAAGAAGAAACAGGAAGAATCATCACTTGAAAAATCTTCTGCAAACCCTCCTGGAAATAGGAAACCAAGGAATCCATGCTTTATATGCGATGAGGATCATCAGACCACAGATTGTCCACACAGAGCTGAGCTTAAAAAATTCTTCAAGAATACAAAAACCTCGGCAGTATTAACTGATCCGTTTCCAAATCCAGGGACAAATCTGGTTGACAGTGGAAATGCTTCCCCGTCTCAAGTGCTAATGTTGTCGGTTTCCAAACAGCAAAATGATGCTTTGATATCGACAAGAAACAAAGATTATGGGAATCCACAGCTGTCGAACAACAAGGATAAAGATCAACCTAGTAGTTCAACAACAACTTCGACAGAAGTTGCGCCACCCATCATTCCCGAGTTGACAATAAAACCGCCAAAGGGAGTAGTACACAAGTCGATGTTTAATCCCCGCGCTAGAGCGGCACAGCATTATAATATAGTGGAAGATTTGGCCCAATCGCCATCCGCTATGTCGACTCTTGAGGTACTACAAAATTGCCCATCCCAAAAGAAGGATTTATTATCATCCATTGGTGGGATAGACCCAAAGGATTCCAATCTTGTATCCTTCGATCATAAAGGATACAATCCTCAGTTAGCAGCTCAACTAGCTTTCCTCGTTCAAGTGAAAGCCCTCAACAAAACTATTCATCGAACAATTATTGATGAGGGGGCATCTACATGTATTATGTCGATGAGTTGCTAGAAAACTTTAGGATCTCCAACCTTGTCGCGATCTTCGACGACATTAAAAGCCTTTGACGGACGAACATATACCCCATATGGTATTCTAAGTAACTTGAAGGTTAAACTAGGAGGGAAAACAATAGAAATAGATGTTGAGGTAATCGACGGAAATCTTGATTACAACATCCTACTAGGAAGACCATGGATATATGCCATAGCTGCTGTTGTGTCGACCTATTTTAGGAAGATTGCATTTCCCTTTCAAGGAGGGATTACAATCATCGATCAACAAAACTTCTTCCCAAATGGTTCTCAAGTTACCAGAAGCATTCCAATGATCCATGGAAGCCCCCTTTCGCTTCAAAATATCGGAGTAGGCCTACTAAAAGATCCTATATTAATGGGAACTTTCGCCCTTCCACCTCCAATCAATTTGGCGGAAGTAGCATCGGTAGGAACTTGCAATATGATATCTTCTAAAAAGATCTCAGAAAACGATATTGACATGGATCATGCGCAGGTTTTGCCTCCAAGCCCAACAAAAATATTGTAGCAATCAATGTTCCTAGCATGGGAGGCAAACTCAAATCAACGCTCATCAAGCGTTTGGATAGATAGGTCTAAGGAATATGGTACCCCTTCAGATCCTTGGTCGCGAGTGCATGCCACCGACGAAGGAATTGTTCAATCAATGATAATTGAAGGGGCACCATGGGATGATTACCACCATCGTTCCCTTCTTCCGGATTGAGAAGAAAATACTCCTGATGACCTTTATCATCCTTCAGTTTTTGATTTCCTATCAAATACTGTAAACACGGTGGATTCCGAGCAAAACTTGTCCAACATTGAAGAGACTATCGCCATAAATATCTCGACCAAAGCAGATGTTGTAGAGAATATTTATGTTGGCAAATGTTGTTCTCCTTCAGAATTGGAAATATATAACGCTCTTTTTCGCGAATTCAGAGGTGTCTTTGCTTGGTCATATAGTGAAATGCCAGGCATTGACTCGAGTATTATTGAACACGAAATCAAGATGTATCCAGATGTCAAACCAGTACGACAACGGCTATGGCAGGTGCACCCCAAGAAAGCCGCTACCATTAAGGCAGAAGTTGAAAAACTTCTCCATGCTGGTTTCATTTACCCAGTTCCTCTGACCGATTGGGTATCGAATATTGTCCCTGTTATGAAAAAACAAGGAACAATTAGAGTGTGCGTCGATTATAGGGATGTAAATCAAGCTTGTCCAAAAGACAACTACCCTACACCCTTCATCGACCAGATAATTGATGAATGCGCTGGATGCGAAATCTTTTCATTCATGGATGGATTCTCCTGGTATAATCAAATAAATATCCGCCCACAGGACCAGTTGAAGACTGCATTTATTTGTCCGTGGGGCACATTTGCATATCGAAAATTACCCTTTGGTTTAAAGAACGCAGGGGCAACATTTCAAAGGGCAATGAATTATGCCTTCCATGACATCAAAAACATCGTTCAACCATACCTCGACGACCTTCCAGCTCATTCACAAAAGCGGACTGATCATCCGTAGCATTTAAGAGCGATATTTCTACGTTACCGACACTACAAGATACGACTCAATCCACACAAATGTGTATTTTGTGTCAGTTCTGGTCGTTTACTTGGCTTTGTAGTCTCGAAAGACGAGATTCGTCTCGACCCATGTAAGGTTCAGGCAATCATAAATTTGCCTCCACCTTCAAATTTGCTTCAGATTCAGAAACTCCAAGGGAAAGCAAACTTTCTGAGGAGGTTCATTCCAAATTACACCGAACTTGCTAAAGGTTATACGCGTCTTTTGAAAAAGGAAGTACCCTTTGTCTGGGATCAGGTTGTGCAAGCTTCCTTTGATTCTTTAAAAGAATCCCAAATGAAAGCATCATTAATGTACGCTCTTGATTATCAAAAAGACTTTAACCTGTATCTGGCTGCAGCGGATACAACCATCGCAATGGTTTTAGTTCAAGAAAACAACGGAATTGAACATCCTATATATTATTTGAGTAAGAACTTAAATGATACAGAAAGAAAATATTCTTATGTTGAAAAGCTAGCGCTCGCAGCTGTTCAAGTGATACAGAGATTTCGACACTATGTCCTCTTTCGAAAAACTACCATTCTGTCAGATTGCAACCCCATGACTTATATATTGTCGCGACAGTTGCTGGGGGGAAAATATTCAAAATGGATAGAAATTCTACAAGAGTTTGATCTAGAATTTGTAAAATCCAAGTCAAAGAAAGCTCTGGTGTTCGCAGAATTATTATGCGATCTCCCATCGTCGTCCAACGATGAAACATCCCAAGAAACGATCGTGGACGAAAATTTGTTTCTAATATCTTCAAGCAATTTGTGGTATGGGGATATAATCACTTATCTCCAAACCCAAAAATATAGGCCAAATACCTCTCGCTCCGAACAAAAATGTATTCGATACCAAGCAAAAGACTACATGATTGTTGGTGATACACTTTACCGTTGTGGTATCGATACGGTTCTGAGAAGGTGCCTCACCCATGAGGAGGCCGAAAAAGTCCTAAATGATTGCCATTCAGGCGCGTGTGGGGGGCATCAATCCCATTATTCTACAGCGCAAAAATTTTTATGAGCAGGATACTTCTGGCCAACAATGTTCAAAGATTGCATAACCGCAGTCAGAAGTTGCCATGCTTGTTAAATTTTCGATAGCAAAACCAGAAGACCACCCACACCTCTGGAGCCAATAGTTGTTGTCGGGCCATTCGCCAAATGGAGCATCGATTTCATGACATGTAACCCCACCTCAACCAGGGGGCATGGGTATATCATAGTCGCAGTTGACTATTTTACCAAATGGGCCGAGGCGATGCCTACATTAGATAATACTAGTGAAACAGCTGCCCTCTTCTTTTTCAATCATGTAGTCGCCAGATTCGGCGTCCCATAAGCTATAGTCACATATCATGGATCACATTTTCGCAATCACATGATGGTCAAATTAGCTGCCAAACTAGGGTTGTCTCACGACAACTCTACTCCATATTACCCACAAGCAAACGGACAAGTTGAAGAAATCAACAAGGTCCTGAAGCGCATGCTGCAAAGGATGATTGGAGTTCACAAAAGAAGTTGGCACCTAATCCTGTACTCAGCCTTGTGGGCTTACCGAACATCGGTAAGGAAAGCAACCGGGTTTACACCTTTCCAACTGGTATATGGCCTAGAAGCAGTCTTACCAATCCAGTGTGAAATCTCATCCCTCAAACCCGCAATTGACCTTCTCCCTGGAACTTTAGAAGAGGAGGCTCGTTTCTTGGAACTAATCCAATTGGATGAAACCCTTCGTGATGCCGCTTTGGCTAACGAATCCCATAAGAAACGAGTCAAGGCGCAGTTCGACAAGAATGTCAAACCCCGTGTCTTCTCAAAAGGTGACTTGGTCTTGCTTTATGACCAAGAATCCGATAAATTGGGGGCAGGTAAATTCAAGTCTTTATGGATGGTCCCCTATATTGTTAAGTGAGTGTTAGCAAAAGGAGCCTACGAGGTAATGGATTATGACGGGATTCCACTGGCACAACCTCGTAACGGGTTGTACCTCAAGCGTTACTATGTGTGATTCAATATAGTAACCTGTATGCTTTTGTTACATTTTTGTTTTCACTAAAGTGTTTGTTTTGGTCAAGTAATCCACTTTTTACATTTATTGTAGATGTCAAACCTATTGGAGTCATGTGTCGGATATGCCGACGGAGCGAGTCGTAGTTCGCGGAACCTATCTTCTGTGGACTGGGCCATTTTTGATCCAAGCGGTGAGTTAGTAAGTTTCAGAGGGGCATGTATTGGTCGATCAACGAATAACATCGCTGAATATAGTGCATTGATATAACTTCTCTCTGATGCCATCACACATGGTATACGCCGACTGATTGTCAGGCTAGACTCACAACTCGTCATACTACAACTCACTGGTATCTACTCTGTCCGAAATCCAGCTATTTATCGCATGTTCCTAAGGGTTAAGATTTTTGAAAGACAATTTGATTTTATTCAATATCAGCATATTTCCAGAACCTTAAACACATTAACTGACTCATTGGAAAATTATGTGTTAGATAGACATTTGCAACAATTATAAAAAGAAGCACACCATCAATATTTGCATTTGGAACATGTAACTTAACCAAAATAAAGCTTCGAAAATCAAAAATATATATATAACTGTTTATGGTTTACACATAATGTTCTGTAACCAAGACAAAATTGGTCAAATGACCCAAAACTCAAAACGCTAGGGGGCACCCTAGTCTAATGATGCTCGTGATAGCAAGTCATAGCCTGTGCGATCATGCATAAGAGCCGAATCCATCGTCTTGGCACACTAGTAGTATGCTGCTGCAACCTCAAGGGCAAACTCATCAGTCCTCACATCTGGAATACCAAGAGTGAGGCCCTCAACTTGTTCATGTAATGTTGTGAGAGTCTCGGCCACATCAAGGTCGCGAAGGATAGCCCTTCCAACAGCCTCTCCTGCTGGGGCGGCAGCTGACACTCTCAGGCGTACTACTGGCCGAACGGGACCAACATCTGCATGAACACATGATTATGATTAAGTCTTGACAGAATAAAGCACAAGGACATTATAAAAGAAAAACGATAAACAGGGATATGGTCAAAGAATTTACCAATGGCGCACCACTGTTCGCCAACCGGCCGTACTAAATCTGGATCACCCCGGAAGTCCATACTGGCATATGGATACTCGGAATAAACCATCTCCTGACGATCAAACCACCCGAAGAAGGTATCAGAAAAGGAAATCTGAGACTGACCAGCATGCCTAGACATATGGTCGACCCATCTCTACATACGTGGTTCAGTCGGTGAAGGTAAATCGAGTGCAATATACTGCAGCTGCATCAGTGGTATCTTTTCCAAGGCAAAGGTGGTCAAGATAGAACCATAGCCAAATTTATTCAACCTCCCACTCTTCACCTTGGTCAACTATTCTTTCATCACAAGAAGTACTGCGTCGCACTAGTTGAACACCTTCGGTTGGAGGCATTCCAAGGCATACTGCATATAAGATCAGTTGGCTACATGACGAGCTGCACCACCAGCCATCCTACCAAAAGTAAACAGAATAGTCCTGAGGGACCTGTCAGTGACATCACGGATGATGATCTTGCCATCCTTACTCGGTTGAGATCCCTCTCTGTAATACCGGTGAACATAATCTCTCACAGATTCACCTCCTCGGGCCGAACCTGATAAAGAGATGTGGGCACCCCGCCTCGACAAGTCAGTTAAGAAATAGATGTCCACTACAGTCAAGGGGATGGATTCTCCCCTAATCTGGAACACCTGGTTGGTAGGATCCCAAGCATCGAGCAAATACTCCAGCAAGTTGATTTGTTGTCTCATGCTAGAAATGCAGAAAAACTTCAGCAAGCCATAGTTCCGCAGTGCGTTTGTTGTAACCGGATCATGTAAATCAAGCATGTCCTCTTCTTCATGCTCACGTTCTCACCATGTAATAGTCATCTTGCTCCAAAAATCTCTGAAAACAAACAAGAGAAGAGTTATATCCTGATTTTGGTAAGAAACAGGCAAAATTTCCATCAAAAATTGTGCATAAAATTCCTTCCTTGCGCCCATCGCACCTACAGTAATGCTCTGGGTGCATTGCATGTCAGATGGCCAGTAGACAGGCCAACATCCAACACACCTTTCAATACACAAAGGGTGCGTTGAAGCCAGGGCGATTTTTTCAAACCCCAGAGGCTCAGAAAAACAGGAATCAAGCTCAGAATGCAAAATGGAAAGCATGAAATGAAAGAGCTCAAGTTTAGCTCCTACCTGGTCCAGATGGTGCCGAGAATCATCCACAAAATCTCTCGAAATCAGCTGATGAAAATCAAGGGGGGAAAGCACCTCCAAAGCTCCAACAAACCAAAGTTCAAATGAAATGGTAAAATGAGAGGTAAAAGCACTTTTACATTACTTTTTACGTAATTCGAGTAAAATATTAGTGTTCTAACTCATTTTTCAAACATGTATTGTTCATTTCTAACTAGTTTGATGAAGCAGTTGAAAATGCAGTACAATCTTTGAAAGAACAAAGCTATTTATGGTAAAGTCAAGAAATGACCGTTGCATCAAGCAGTTTTAGCACATAGTTCAAGCTCGTTAAAAAATAAACATAAGCCATGAGCAAATGTTTCCCCCCGCGTTTAAGCTCATTAAAAAATGAACTATTTCTAGGTAAATAACCATCGTGAATGTAGTGCTTCAGCCTTTAAAAGCCTTGGTCATGTTCTCATCATCACCTCCACTCTGTATTGGCCAATCATTCACCTCCATTTGATTGTTTACCCCTTTTGAGGAACAGCTGCGAAGAGTGATCTCACTAGCCATCCTTGTAACACTGCCATGATTGGAACATTCCAAACCTTACCTGGAATCAGCTGCTACCCAATTTTATCACTCGTTCCTCAAAAGATGAGTCTCCTTTAAGCTCTTTTCAACTAACTCGTAAAATATGAAAAGATTGCCGAGCCATTGACCTCTCCAGCTCGTTAAAGGGACCGGAAGTGCTATCCCTCCTCTAAATTTTAATCTTTTTGGACCTGAGGGATTATTACACAAAAGGATCGAGCGCTTGTTTTGTTCGGCTCGTTAAAAGTATCGAAAATTCATCCCTTCTGTAATGTTTTATACTTTTTCGGACTTAAGGGATTAGATGACGAAAAAGGAATTTTGAAGTTTCCTTTACGTTCCTTTTCAGACTCTCTAAAATTGAAAAGGACCGAGTTATCTTTGTCGTTAAACTTGTTAAACCTTAATAGCGACAAACTTGTCCATAGCAGACAAGAACGAGTTTCACTATCGCTAGGCTCGTTAAAACATAGTGATGGGTTTGCCTGAAGGGAAAATTATAGAACAAGCATATGTTATCCTCCTCAAGCTTGACAAAAATAAAGAGGTACTGGTCAGCAATGACTGGGGAAAATTGGGAAGAAAACTTGAAGAAACTTTGTTGGTAGCAAGTCGCTCTTGAACATGACACTTTCACTCCGCATCCAAGTCGGGTTGGGTTGTTTCATTCACTTGTCACATCACCATGGTCCCATAACACCATCCACATTTTGGGTAATGCTACCAATCCATCATGTCAGTGTCGCCGATATGTTCAAGAGAAGTCATTCAGAGAATTCACTTGTGTCTCACCCGCTACAATACATTTACACTCCATTCTTTCATGACCGCCACCCTGAACCTTATGTCATTAGATCGTTTTCACCTCCATTAAAATAATTTGCTCCGTTCCGTGTCATTGATGTGGGATTCATTAAGGCCCTCCTGTGACTGATCGCTTCTTGTCGACATCAGCTCATTATCCAAGAAGTCGATCTAGGAACACCCCATTCAGTACTTTGAAGCTTGCATGCCTCAATGGCAAGTTTCTCACTTCCGGCAACAGGTTTACATCAATGGCCTTCGATCGAAAGATTTTGCGTGGTGTTCGATGCCAAGTCCTTTATTCACACCACGTGAATTGTACTGCAGTACCTTGAGGGTCATTATCATTATCGGTGATTCCTCTCGCGCCTGTTAACAGCTTACATCATTGGCTGGTAATCAGGCGATGTTTTTCCATGTTCGACTCCAGGACATCTCTCACATGGATAGACTTTTACTTTGAGTGAAGATCGAACGAGATTGAAGACCCCGGATCTAGTTTCATCCATCCGGGCTGCGATATATATTCAGGGAAATAAAGACATCAAATGTACATCATTGCTGCACAGATAATCATCCAATCAAAGAGATGATGGCTCTACCAGAATCATCAGTCTACACTCAGACGATTGTCTGTCCTATGTACATGAAAATGAATTTATAAAGCTGAGCATGGGAATGCCCACCTCAGCTAGATAATGAAAATATTATGAAGATAATGTATTGTATTGTATCTTATTACAGGTCTCCTCCCAGCTTGAAATAACTTCGGATCCTCATAATAAAGCATTTCACCCGACATCAAAAGATTAACGACCTCATGCTTTAGGGGGCAACTGTTATAGACATTTTTGGGTGCTACAAACCCAAGCATGAAATGTCCATAGACCAAGGGCTCCTAAGTCCCTAAAAGTGTTGTTCTAACCCCTAAAGGAACAAGGTGAACTGATTACAGCTTCTCCCAGAAGTTCTCCATGAAAAACTGCTCAGAACTGGTCAAAACAGGATCATTTTAGCTGCTCCATAGGCAAAGTGCATTGCATCTCACCTAAATACACTATGTGGGTGCGTTGCATTTCAAAAATCCCTTTTATGGGGTTCGATGGGCGAGAAGTGACAAATGGCAGTGTCATTCCGCGAGGTGGAGAGGCATGGAAACTTCCAGAAACTTCTCTTGTGACACTTGCCTCTCTGAATTCGACCAAGGATGAGTAAGAGATCATCAATCTCCAAGTGGAAGCAAGAACTATCAGAGGGAAGACACTAATCAAATCACAAGCTGACTCATCTCCCTTACAGATATCTATATATGGATCCCTCATCCCAGAGATCCAGAGATTGGAATTTTGCATATTGTAAGGAATTGTTGTTGGTTTCTTGAGACAACATCAGATTGTTGGGTGATCTAAGCTTTGTATGAGGTGAAGAGGGGCTTCCTTGCTGAGAGGATGACGCTGGGTCAAAACAACTGGTTGTAACTCCCCTTGGCTCTTTCTTGTTTATCAATAAAAGCTATTCAAGTTTTCCTCCATACTCTTGTTTTATGCATTTGTATGGTCAATTTACATCTGATCCTAGATTGTTTATGATTATAGATCCATGTTCTTGTATAGCGCTATGCCACTGTGATCTTATAGGTACTCTGTGAAGTTGGGCATGCAAGGGAACAAGTAGTGAAAGACTATCAAGAGAGAGAGGGATCGAACTAAGAGATTAGCGCAAGACAGAGGTTGGTCTTCTTTGTTCTTCTCTCATCTATAACTTCATAAAGGAAAAACGAAAGTAGCTTCACTTAATTGTTTCTAAGGTAGCTATCACACCTTAGTGGGATAAGAAGTTCTGTGTAGACACTTTTCCCTATAACATTGGGCCCATCTCAAGTGCCCAGTACCTCCTTTGTTTATCTTTATGTATTTTTGTTGCATTCTTAGAATAAAATCTGCTATTTAGATTTAAATCTTGTTTTGTTATTTAGGTTTCTTTTGATGATTAAAGTAGCTTTTCATGTTCAGATTGATTTGATAGGTTAATAGCATAAAGGATCCTCAGAAAAAGGCCTCAAGCACCTCTGATCTCACCTCTCCCTCAGTGGGATCGTGAGCTGGGACAAAGGTGACATTGCTACCAACAAAAACATTGTTTTGCTTTGTCATGCAATTCTTAGCGTTGGAATCCTCATTTGCAAATGCTGATATTAGTAGTGTTTAAATGCTTCAGTTGATGATTGCTTAGTTGCATAAGTTATTTCACGCATTTCATTTCGAATAAACTGTTGCTCATTTCCTTTTGTTGTTACTTAGGTCAGAATAGAGTAAAGTAACTAGGTCATAGGTTTTATAAGTGTTTGTTTGTTCAGTTTGAAAAACCACTTGCAGAGTGCCTATTACCATTCTTTATCTGCCCATACTCCATCCAACCTACCTGCTTCATCCCTCACTTAGAACCCTTACCTTACATTTTTCTCATTCGCTTACTTTGCCATGATTCTCATCTTCTTGTGCAACATCGTTTCATCCCTCCTTGAACAAATCTCACCATCTGCGCCACTCCTCAACTCCATCCTCCAAGTCTTGAATTCCCCTAAACCCCTATTTCACCTCCATACTCATTCCTCCACCTTTTTCTCTCCATCCATGCTCCAAAATTCCATTTCTGAACATCCTGTAGAAAATCACAGAACATCCTCTAGAAATTCCTAAACATCCTGTAGAACCCCTGCAGACTTCCTGTAGAAGCTCACAAATGAGGTTTCTTGATAGCCAAACTTTGTGAAACTCTCTGGAAGGGTGTTAGGGACTCCTTAGACCCTCTCTGAACCTTCCCGACCTCTTCCAAGCATTTCTCCTCCTTGATCCACCCCTGCATAGTCAAAGAACAGTGAAAGCATATGCATGATGAAACTGACGACTTAATCAAAAATACAAAAAGATGTTTTCTTCAGATAGAGGTAGTCTAGACACATGTATTTTACCTTCATAGAAGTAATGGCATCTCTTTCAGTAGTTTTCATTCTCTCCTTTGCATCAGTAGGACTAGCTGGTAAAATTAGGGTTTGCTAGGGTTTGCGTTTTCCTTCAGTTTTTCAATCTCTTTTCGCAAATAGATTAGCTTCCTTCAAGTTAGCTTTCATGCATCAATTAAAAAGCTTCTTCTAAGAGCTCATAGAAGTTGGCTTAAGCTCCTAGCGGACTTGTGCCAGCTGACCAAGTGACAGCTACGGCAAGAGCTAGTACTTGTGCATACAGCACCGTCGCTTCCAAGTTTGTTACGAACTACCGAGTTGATAAAATTAAAGAAGGAAGTTCCAGGAGTTGCAGCATTATTGCTGCAATAATCGAGCTCACCACCTATATTAGTGTTCCCTAATTGGAATAAGGAATTCCATATCCATGTGGATGCCTCTTGTATAGCTTTGGGAGTAGTATTGGCACAACCTGGTGCAGGAGAAATTGATCATCCTATAGCTTTTGTAAGTAGAAAGTTATCTAAAGAATAAAAGAATTACACCACTACAGAAAGGGAAGGACTGGCCATGGTGTATGATTTGCAAAAGTTTAGACACTATTTGTTGGGATCACACTTTAAAATGTTTACAGATCATTCTGCACTGAAGTATTTGGTTAATAAGCCTGTCTTAGGAGGAAATATTTGCAGATGGTTACTGTTATTCTAGGAATATGACTTTGAAATAATTGTTAAACCAGGTAGACTAAATGCAAGAACTGACAATTTGTCAAGATTGGAAACAAGGGAAGAACCAACCATCATGGAACATAATCTCCCTGATGCACAGTTATTTGCAATCAGAGTTGCAGATGACCATTCTGCAAATATCATTCAGTTTTTGACCCCAGGGTTGGCTCCTTCAAAATATACTACGCGGCAAAAGAAATAATTAGTGGTTAAGGAAGATGACTTTTCATTAATAGTAGGAAAGTTATATAAGATGGGACCAAATGAAATTTTGCACATATATGCTCCTGAACATGAAAGATAGATGATTATAGTAGAAGTTCATGGTGGCGCAGCTAGTGGACACAGGAAAAGCTATTATGCAAAAGATTTTGAGAGCAAGATTTTGGTGGCCTACACTACATAAATATGCAAAGGAGTGTTGTAGAACATGTGATATGTTTCAAAGTATAGGAAAACCTTCAAGGAGAGATGAGATGCCATTGGTACCACAAGTTACATTGCAGACCTTTGATAAGTGGGCTATTGATTTTGTTGGACCCATCAACCCACCTGGAAAGAGGACTAGTGTGAGGTACATAATTACAACAACTGATTACTTGACAAGATGGGCTAAAGCACAACTAGTAAGGGATTGCAGTGCAGAGACTGCTGCGAAGTTTATTTTTGAGTATATATTGTCTAGATTTGGATGTCCAAATATTTTGATGAGTGACCAAGGTTCACACTTCCTAAATAAGACTATTGAATCATTGACTGAGGAGTTTCAAGTTTATCATCAGAAAAGTATCCCTTATTGTTACACTAAAAAATGTCACCTTGACTACTTACAGTTAGTATGGCTCAAATCAACAGTCATGCTACCCTCTTAGGCAAGTCTCATGCCTCTGTTATCCATCTCAAACTCAAAGAAGAGAGAAAGTCTTGTAAAAATCATGTTTATCTCTGGGGTCGCAGGTTCTCTCTAGCCTTACCTGCGGGGACGCTGACCATGTTCACAAAATCTGCGTCCATGGACGCTCTGTATGTTAAGGGACAGGTGCGTCCCTCTGTAAAAGGCAAAATGCGCGAGTTTTATCTTGAAAAAGTTACTTGTGGTTACTTCTAGAACATTCTAGAGGTCGGTTTGATGAAATGGATGCGCCTCCAGTTGGTTCATGTATCTCTATTAAGGGGGAACTTATCCCATCAATAAGGGAGCTATCCCACCCATAGAGGGGGATGATCCCATTGATAGTGGACCTGAATAACCTCTTTACAGCACTATAAATAAAGGCATTGAGCCAAAAGGAGAGGAGGTTGGAGCTATACATTTTCTTTGGGTAAATGCTGCAGGATTTAGGTCTTCCATTAGAGCCTTTGTGAGGAGAGATTGTCTTCACTTGATTCTACTTGGGAGAGGGTGAGCTTTGTCAAAGTAGAGGAAAACCCTTGATGGACCCTGGGAGGAACTTGCACAACACCAAGGCCAGGTTGTAAGAGTTTCTTTGTTTCGTTATTAATACAAACTGGTTTATTTTTCTCAATAGCTTGTGTTAATGAGTTATTTCATGTGTTCCTTGGTCTGCATGTTGAATATATGTTTTATTATATGAAATGCAAGTGCTTGGTAATTGTTTGATTGTTTGTGGTTGCAGGAATTGACTTGAAGGAGGAGCTCATCCGGATCGTCAAGAACGGACTTCAACAACAGCGTTTTGGAATAAGGTAAGCCTAAACACTTGTAGTTTTCATGTTGTAAAAGGTGTATTTAGAGAAAGATCACTCCATTTTGTCTTGTTTGTCATTAGAATGTCTTAGACTTCTAGGAAGGTCAGTCGTGTCCGCACCCTTGACAGATTCCGTGTGACAAATTGGCGACTCCACTGGGGAATCCATTAATGAGAGAGTCTTTTCCTTTATATGAACTTTGCTTTGAGAAAATCATTTTTATTTTCTGGTTTTTGACTGTGAGAATTAGTATTTGGGTGGCTTAGCTGTAGATTTAGTTGGCTTTAGTTTTTCTTCCTTTTTCCAGAAGGACGCAGTCTCTGTGTGCTGCACAGTGCGTCCTTGGACGCGCTGTTGTCGACTGCACAGTGCGGGCCGCACCTGTGACAATGGGTGGCCTGCGTCTTCCTGTAAAAGTTAAGAAAATTCCATTTTTGCTTTAAATTACTTTTAGATTTTGTTTTTCCTTAGTTTTCTGCCCAGATCCTTTAGTACCCTGTCAAGAATTCTCACCTGAACTAGTTTTGTGAGCTTTGAGTGTTTTAGTGGTTTTCAACGAAGTTTAGACCTAGGGTTTGATTTTTGGAAAGGCTTTGTAGTGACTTTGATAGTAGAAAGTTGTCCAGCCTTAGATATCTCTGGTTAGTCAACCTTCTTAGAAGTTGAGCCTGTCGTAAAGTCTCCTTGTGTGAGCAACTTGCCATTTGAGTTGTTTTGGGTCAAATTTCGAATTACTTGTTTATAAAGTATTGATTTCCATTTTACAAAAAGAACAAAAAGATTAGAGTTTTGTTTTGGCTAGTTTTTGATTCTGCAATAAGCTAGTCCTTGATTTGATTGTGATCAAGTAAAACACCTTAGAAATAATCATTGTTAGTTTTGGCCTCGTTAAGATTGCTTAGAGTAAATTTGCCTTTAGTTTGCTTATGAGTGCATTTTCATAGATTTTAAGAGTTGTTAAGATTGATTTTTGGTTATATTAGATTTATTTGCTTTATTAAAAGAAAAATACAAAAACATCTTCTTAAAAAGTCTTGTTTCAAGTAGCTTTTTGTTTTCAAAAGAAGAAAAGAGTTTTTTCGTGCATGTAAAGAGAAGTTATGTTTTTATGCTTGGAAAAGAAAAACGAATTGTTTCTTTGATTGTCTTCAATTAAGAAGTTGCTTTTATAAAGATTGCATTCTCTCAACTTTTTAGTTAAGCAATTCATCGAAAAAGTAAAGTAGTGGATAAATCATTTTAGGTGCATTTTGTAGTGGTTTCGAGTCGAGTCAACACACCACTAGTTTCACTTCCATCACCTTTTGACTTAAGAAACAACCTTAAAAGTAACGCTTAAATTAAAATCAATCTAGTAATCTTTATTTTTCTAGGGCTCTGAAGCACCAACATAGCTTAGGCTAGGGTCTTGGAGTAGGTGAGTACTTAACTCTCCAAGACTACAAAACCAAACAGATAGTCTATCTTGAGTAGAACAAATCCAATTGTTTCAGTTACATTCTGGGAAAGCTCCTCTTAAAGGAGAAACACGAGCTCGTGTCCGAACCAGTGAGGGGATCATTCCTCCCTCGTTGGGAACGACGCCAGGCAGTACGTATTACAAACGGTAAACCTCGGATTAACCATTGTCGAGGAGCCAGGGGTCACTTATCGGTAAACCTTGGATTGTTGTCAAGGAGCCGGTAAGGGGATTGGAGCTTGCTACTCTGCCCTTGCGTGCTGTCGGAGTTTAGACTGTTCCCCCAGGTGTAATTGTTGTGATTGGTAACCTTAGTGGCCATAATATCTAGGATTCTACCCAAGGTGACGGTGGAGGGAAGGTCCCACTGTACCTGGAGCAGACGTCGGTTATACTCACTTGGATTTTCTGGGGGGTTCGCTTCACTTCGAGACGGTTAAAGTGGAGGAACTTGGTCCAGTCTATTCATTAAGCAGGTTGCCGGGGTAACTGTTCCACCCACTATTTCTGTACTGAATCCTGCGAGGTTGGGCCTAATCACCAACTAGCGCTTTTGGTCCGGAAGACTACTGTTTGTGTGTGGTTTGACGCTCTAGATTATTTAGGCGTGTGCTTCAAATTTGATTGGTTCTTTAGAAGACTTTAGGTGGTTTGATTTGAAATTTTTACTTTGTTTTCGTGTGTTGTAGTTAAAATCTTTAATTGTGGCGGAATTACCGAGACAGTCCCGTAGACTTCGGGGCAAGTCTCCTGAGATTGTTACCGGAATAGATTTGTTAAGAAAACTCCGTAAATCGCGGGTGAATCTCCTGAAGACATTCCGGGTCATTTAGAAGGGTTAAAGGTCCTTGTAACTCCTCCTAGTGGCAGTAGAGTAGGTTCACCTGAAGAAGGAGAATCTTCTTTGGTAGTCCATCCAGATTACCAAAGATTAGAAACAGGTTACAATCCCGAAGCTGTTACAGTTTCCGAGCTTGCTGGTAGTTTTTCATCTGCCAGTGAAACAGGCGAAGAACCTGAAATTTCAGAACCTGTTACTCCAACTCCTAGTGTTCCTGATTCACCAAGAATAGAAAGAATTATCACCGAAAATCTTCCTGTTGGATTAATTGCTATAGAAGAACTTGTTCCAGAGGAAGAAATAGGCGTTTCTGATTCTGAAGATCTAATTACCCTTGATCTAAGGGAGCGTGAATCCATCTTTTACAGTCCTCCTAGAAGTGAATCTTGGTACCTTGCATTAACCAATTTTTTAGACAACTCAGTAGGTTTTTCTACACCTCGTACTCCGGTTCCACCTAGAGGAATTCATTCTCCTGTAAATATGTCTGGTCAGTCATCTGTGTTTTCACAAAGTCCTGAATCATTTTTACATGGCGGTCCTTCTGTTCCTACTGGGTATCAATCACTTTCTGGTACCTTTGCGGGAGCATCTCCTCAACCTGTTGATCATGGGTTATTAGTTGGAAACAGTGGTAATGTACCATTGAGTATAGGTGAAGTTTATATGATGTCAGGTTCAACTCCCATTAACCAACCTCAAGGTGGCCAATTACCGCCTGGGGGGCAACCTTCGTTAATGCCTGGGGGGCAACCTCAAGGTACTTCATTTGTGACTGGGGGGCAACCTCAAGGGTATCAACCCCAAGGGTATCAACCCCAGCCTCAATATGTACCCCAAAGTCAACCTCAGTATCAGTATCAACCTCAAGGATGGCAACCTCAAGGATGGCAACCCCAAGGGTATCAACCCCAAGGGTATCAACCTCAAGGATACCAACCTCAAGGTCAAGGTCAACCCCAGTATTCGTATTTACCTCAAGGTTATCAACCTACGGGTCAATACCCTGGTCAAGGTTATCAACCACCTCAAGGGCAATCATATGGGACTACACCTTACAGTTATCAACCCTATCCTCAATACGGCTATGGATCTCAGTATCCTCAACCTGTTACGAGTCAATACCCTGGAATGTTAACATGGGATCCGTCACAGGGTCAACAGATGTCGCAACCAAGTATACAGTCGGTACCTCAAGCAGGACAACCTGCAGTTCCTGGTCCACCCCAGCAACCGCAACCTGTCCAGTCAAGTGTTCAGACCCCTGTAACTTCCGTAGTTACTCAGCCGCCAATTGCACCTAGTACTCCACCTCACACGGCTGCAGCAACTACCGCTTCATCTACCATGCTTACTTCTGGAGTATCGGCAGCTCCGGTTTCTACTGTCCCTGTAACCACTCCTCAGACATCTGTACCGTTGTCTGGACCCACGGTTCAAACCACAGTCCAGATGCCTGCAGGCCAACCTGGTACAAGTACGGTTGTTACTACTCAACCTCAATTTGTTCAACCTCCGTACCAGGGACAGTATCAACCTGGGCAAGCTGCCCAACAACCGGTTTACCAGTATCAACCGTATCCTGGGTACACTTATCAACCACCTCAGCAACCCCAGTACGGTCCGGTTAATCCTGGTTTTCCAGGAGGATATAATATCCCAAATGCGACTCCTGTTCCTAGTTATCCTGGATATCCTCCTCCTGGGGCTGGTATTGTGACTCAGAGTTTTAGAGATCCTAACCGGCAGTTACCGTTTATTGCGACTTTAGATTTACCCGACTTGACGCGCCTAACGAACGATCCAATTCAATATCTTCCGTTCTGGCCGCCAATGCCAAATAAGTTGCCCAGCGATATACCCAAGTTCGAAGGTAAGTCTGGAGAGGATCCGTCTAATCACGTGATGACTTACCACCTCTGGTGTGCATCAAATTCCATCTCAGATGATTCTATCCGCTTACGTCTTTTCCAGCGTACACTCATTGGTCTCGCAGCCAAGTGGTACATTGAGTTGCCACGGGCTTCTTTTTACAACTTTAGCCAGTTAGCTACTTCATTCTTAACTCATTTTCAGTTACCAGTCAGATACGATAATGGTACAGAATTATTAACTTCGCTAAAACAATCGACATCCACGTACATTTCTGATCACATCCATGAGTGGAGACGTCGAAGAAGATTAGTGAAAGTTTTTATCCCGGACCAAATTTTAGCTGAATGGTTTGTAAAATCATTATTACCAAGAATTACTGAAGATGTAGCTAAGGCCGGAGTAGTTACTGAGGAGCAAGTCATTGCTCAGGCACAATACCTTGACTTAGTTTACACTCAGTCGGGTACGTTACACGAGAAAATTCCGGATCTTCCAAAGTCAAACCAAATCGCTGCTGCTCCTTCGGGATCTCATGCCGCTGATGGTATGATCGGTATCGTGACTACGAAGAGTAAGAAGAAGTCTTCCAAGACCTCCAATACTCCAATTATCACTTTGCCTGATTCTCCGACAGGAGAGTCTTCTCCCCCTGAACTTACCGCCGACATTCACGCTGTAGAGTCATCTACGGCCAAATCCAAAAACGGTGGAAAGAAGAAAGGAAAGAAGAAGGCTAAAGCAGACAAGGCTCCAAAGGAGAAAACGGAAAAGTCGGAAACCAATGACGAAAAGCGCAAACCTCGTTATCCTTGTCTTATTTGTGAAGAAGATCATTTTACGAGAGACTGCCCTCATCGGGCCGAGGTAGTGAAAATAGTCAAAGGTTCTCCGACTCCTGCTGTGTTAAAGAATCCATTTCCCGAGCAGGAAAATAAGATGATAGGTTCTTCTTCGAATGCCAGTGAAGAACCCATTTTGATGATGTCTCATGTCAGGATTGCGACTCGATCGCAAGATTATGGTAGTAAGGCTCCTGTTGATGGTAAAGAAGCAGAATCTTCTCACTCTAACCCATCAACCTCAGCTCCTGGTTCCGATCCACTACAGATCGAAAAACCTAACCCAGACTTAGTGATTAAGCCGCCCGCCAAGGGTGTACTTCGAAGGTCTGCTTTCAATCCACATGCGAGAGCAGCCCAGAATTACAACATTGTTGAAGACTTAGCTGTTTCACCTTCAGCAATGTCGGCACTCGAAGTGCTGCAATCATGTCCAGCGCAACGAAAATTGCTTTTGTCGGCTATTGGAGCTGTCGATGTTCAGGACCCGAACCTAATGATCTTTGATCTAGAAAGTAGTACACCGCGTCTCCCCCATCAAATGGCTTTCCAAATTCCAGTGATAGTCAAAAACAGGCCTATTCATCGGACTGTGATTGATGAGGGAGCTTCTACGTGTATTATGTCGATTCAATGTTGGAGATCGCTTGGTTCTCCTTCGTTGAACCAATCCCCCACCATCCTTAAGGCCTTTGATGGCCGTGGGTTCCGTCCGTTTGGTATTCTACAAGAATTGCCTATAGGGGTCGAAGGTAAAACCGTTAGTCTGGATGTGGAAGTGGTTGATGCCCCTCTAGACTACAACCTTCTTTTGGGTCGAAGTTGGTCATATGCTATGACAGCGGTCGTTTCATCGGTCTTCAGAGTCATTAAGTTTCCACATAACGGTAAGATCGTGACTATTGATCAGCTGACATACTTTTCATCCGACCCAACCTCTTTAGAAACTATCCAGCATGTTGGTAAAACGACAATCCCTTATAGGGACATTGGTGTAGGTTTAGTTAAGGATTCCGGTTTACTGGGAACTTTTCCTCTCCCTCCACTCAATGCAGACCCTTCGTTTGCAAAAATTCATATGATCACGTCAGAAAACATTATTTATGATGATCCTTGGTATGTTCCCTCTGACTCTGAGCTAGACTCACTCGGTGATGTTATGCCGTTGAGTCCGTATGAGATTGCTTATGAAGCTCTTATGTCTTTTACCGACTTTCATTCAACCGACCAAATGAATGTGGTCAGTGAAGAGTCACTTTTCACCTCACCCTTAGAACGGATAACGTTTCCCGAAGAAGTGTCATCTGACGAACAACTTCGCGAAATCCTAAGTGTAGATGATCTACCATGGGAAGATCTCCATCACAGATCTTCGTTTTTACCTAAGGATGATGCATTTGAAAATGATTTTTCATCTATCTTTACCGCTGAATATGTCAAAGACGCTCAGGATCCAACGAAACATTCTGATTCAGAGCTGAATTTAGGGAATATTTCTCGTACTATTCCCATTGATATTTCAGTGAAGCCCGGAATCGAGGAAACATTCATATAGGTGCCGCATGTACTGAAGAAGAAATCCAAACTTACAAGGCCCTATTCCAAGAATTCCGCGACGTGTTTGCCTGGTCCTACGAAGAAATGCCAGGAATCGATCCTGCCATTGTTGTTCATGAAATCAAAACCTACCCGGATGCTAAACCCATTCGGCAACGGTTGCGTCAGATTCACCCTCGAAAAGCAGCTGCAATCAAAGCCGAAGTCGAAAAGCTGTTGAAAGCAGGTTTCATTTATCCGATCCCGTTAACGGATTGGGTATCGAATATTGTTCCCGTCAATAAAAAACAAGGAACAATAAGAATCTGTATCGACTATAGGGATATCAATCGAGCTTGTCCAAAAGACAACTATCCTACGCCTTATATCGATCAAATTATTGATGATTGTGCCGGAAGTGAGATGTTTTCCTTCATGGATGGTTTCTCAGGTTATAATCAAATCAATATTCTACCTGCCGATCAACCAAAAACGGCATTCATTTGTCCATGGGGGACATTTGCTTATTGCAAATTACCTTTTGGCCTTAAGAATGCCGGTGCTACTTTTCAACGGGCCATGTCTTATGCATTTCATGACATCAAGCACATTGTGCAACCCTATCTCGATGATTTGCCTGCTCATTCTTTACACCGAGCTGATCACCTTGTCCATTTACGAGCAATCTTTATGAGGTGTAGGCATTATCGAATTCGGTTGAATCCCCACAAGTGTGTTTTCTGTATAGAAACAGGTCGATTGCTGGGATTTGTTGTTTCCAAAACCGGCATTCGCGTCGATCCCTCGAAAGTCGAGGCTATCATCCAATTGCCTCCTCCTTCGAGTTTGCGCCAACTCCAAAGTTTGCAAGGGAAAGCGAACTTTTTACGCCGATTCATCCCTAACTACGCCGAGGTCACTAAAGGTTTTACACGGTTGTTGAAACAGAACGTACAATTCTTTTGGGACGAGATTGCTCAACAATCTTTTGATGCATTAAAACACGCGTTGACCCATGCACCGTTATTGCATCCTCCCAACTACAACCAGGACTACTTCTTATACCTCGCAGCTTCGCATTCCACCATTGGAATGGTGTTAGTTCAAGAAGATGAATTCAAGCAGAGCATGTGATATATTACCTTAGCAGAACCTTAAATCCAACTGAGTTAAAATATTCACATGTGGAGAAATTGGCCCTGGCAGCCGTTCAAGCTGTCCAGCGTTTTCGTCACTACATTCTTCTCCGCAAAACTACTGTTATTTCGGATTGCAACCCTATGATTTATATCTTGACAAAACAACTGCTAGGGGGCAAGTACTCTAAATGGATTGTTATCCTGCAAGAGTTCGACTTGGAGTTCGAGAAGTCCAAGTCTAAGAAATCTTTAGTCTTTGCGGAATTGATGTGTGATTTCCCGAGTGCTGACACAGAGACTGTGGCAGAGGAGTCCATTGCGGACGAATCTTTGTTTCTTATTAGCACTGTAGATCCGTGGTATGGGGATATAATCATCTATCTCCAAACCCAAACCTTTCGGCCTGAAGCTTCCAAGGAAAACCGTCGAAAAATTCGGTTTCAATCCCAGCAATACAGAATTATTGGAGATACACTTTATCGCCTGGGGGCAGACTTAGTTTTTCGACGTTGTTTAACTCACGATGAGGCTGAGAGAGTTTTGAATGATTGTCACTCTGGAGCATGTGGCGGTCATATGTCTGGGTATGCCACAGCTCAGAAGGTGTTGCGCGCTGGCTATTTCTGGCCGTCTATGTTTAAAGATTGTATCCTTGCCGTCAGAAAATGCCACAACTGTCAAGTGTTTGATCGCAAGATGCGCGCTCCACCTGCTCCTCTCCACCCTATAATTGCCGCTGGTCCATTCGCCAAATGGGGCATTGACTTTATTACTTGTAACCCTCACTCGGCCGGGGGGCATGCGTATATCATCCTTGCGGTTGATTATTTTACTAAGTGGGCCGAGGCGATGCCTACATTCGACGCAAGCGGCAAGACAGCTGCACTTTTCGTATTCAATCATATCATAACTAGGTTTGGTGTCCCACAAGCAATCATTACGGACCATGGAAGCCATTTTCGAAATGTCATGATGACTGAGCTTACAAGCCAGCTTGGTTTGCGCCACGATAGCTCTACACCTTATTATCCGCAAGCCAACGGTTTGGTTGAGTCAATCAACAAAGTTCTAGTCGTCATGATTCGACGGATCATTGGTATCCATCGAACGAATTGGCATAACATGTTATTTTCGGCGCTATGGGCATATCGAACTTCAGTGAAAAATTCAACAGGTTTCACCCCTTTTCAGCTAGTTTATGGCTTAGAAGCTGTGTTACCTATTGAGTGCGAAATCCCATCACTTCAAATGGCTGTCGAATTACTTCCAGCTACTTCCGAAGAGGAGAAACGGTTGTTATACTTGGCTAAATTAGATGAGACTCGACGTGACGCTACTTTAGCTATCGAGACTCACGCGAAACGAATGAAAGCCCAGTACGATAAAAATGTAACCCCTCGAAGTTTTTCGGAAGGAGACCTAGTACTATTATATGATCAAGCTAACGATAAGCTAGGTGCTGGAAAATTCGTTCCCATGTGGCATGGGCCCTACATTGTAAAGCGAAAGCTAGCAAAAGGGGCTTATGAGTTAGTTGATTTTGATGGGGACTCTTTGGGCAAACCCAGAAATGGACTTTACCTAAAGAGGTATTATGCTTAAAATGATGGATGGAGAAATTTTTAGATAGGTTAGATTTCCTTTCTAGCTAGCAAGTGTGTTAGTTTAGTCAGTGTGCTTAGCTTAGCAAGTGTGGTTTTTCGTCATTATTTTGGCTCATCTTGGTTTTACTCTTGATATTGTAGATGTCGACGCCTCTCCAAACATACATTGGATTTGCTGATGGTGCTTGTCGTAGTACACGGAATATCTCTTCCGCAGCTTGGGTTATCTATTCGCCCTCTGACGAGTTAGTTTCTATGCATGGGGTAAGCCTCGGTCAAACAACGAATAACATTGCAGAATACAGTGCAGTGGTTGAATTATTATCCGAATCTATTTCATTTGGAATTCGACGTTTGATAGTGAGGTTAGATTCTGAACTTGTTGTATTACAGCTTAATAGAGTTTATGCCATTAGAAATCCTGTGTTATTAAGGTTGTTTTTGAGAGTGCGTCTCTTGGAACGTGAATTTGATTACATTGAATATCAACATATTCCAAGGTCTTTGAATACATTAGCAGATGCAATTGCTTCTCGAGTGTTGGACAGACATTTATAATAATCATGCAAGTAAATTTAAAGACATTTCATCATACATGTTAAACAAGATAAGCCGGTAATAGTGATATATAGATATAGATAGAAGTGTGTCCAAAAATATATACATCGTCTTCGATCATAGGTTTAACACACCTTATGATCGGCAAAATGATAGTACAAAAAGTCAAAAATGTCACATGTGACTACAAAAGTGACTAGTCAATCACTGGTGGTGCTCTCTGTACGACACCACTGCGCGGGCTACCTTGCGCAGAAATCTCCTAAACGGTCCAGGGACCGCGACTACGAAGCGCTGAAGCCTCATAGGAATATCATCCATAGCAGTCTCAGGTATATCTGCCGTGAGACGCTCTAGATCATGCTCCAAATCAGCTAGTACTTCTGCTGTCGCATCCTGTAGGGCCGGTGCCAGTGCAGCTGGATGTCGTCTGTCGTAAGGCCGGAGATTGGCTGGACGCTGTGGTCCAACATCTGCATTTTTAAAATTTTACTGTTACTTTGAGACGATATATATGAAAAATAAAAAATACATAATTAGAAAACTTGTGAAAATGAAAGTACCTCTGTCATCCCATTGTTCTCCCTGTGGAAGAACCATGTCCGGATCACCTCTGAAATCCATTCCGGCATATGGAAAGTCTTGTATCACAAAAAGCTGGCCCTCTAGCCAGTCGAAGTAACTGTCTGAGAATCGAACCACTGCAGCACCCTCGTCAGGATGCCGGGCCATCACCGCAACCCATCGAACAAGCTTTGGCTCCCGAGGACCCAAGTCATCAACAGTGAGTTGCTGAGGGATCAGCATAGGAACTCTCTCCAAGGCAAAGCTCACGACTAGAGGCCCATATCCAAAAGTTTTTAGTCGTCCGTTCTTTGCCTTGGTTAGTTGGCTCTTCATATGAGCCGACACAGCTTCGCACCAGTTGAAGATGGTGCCTTGGTAACAGTCAACTGCCATCCGCATTTGGGATCCGGAGGCAATGTGCAAGGCGGCCGCGCCACAAATCCTAGTGACCGTAAATGCAATAACTCTAAGTTCCGCCAGAGCGATGTGCTTTATCTCCACGCCTTTTTTATGGCGAGTCCCTGGTCTGCACCACTCCTCGCGGAGATCATCAAGGGATTGGCCACCCGGCCTGGTCCCCGCAAGGTTGAGTTGCTCACCTCTGTTTGGCAAGCCAGTGAGAAAGTATACATCCGAGGGCTCTATCTCGAGCTGGTGCCCTCCAATGTAAAACATTGATCTTGAACGTTCCATCGCTCAACCAGCCATTCCAAAAATCTTACCTGGCCCCTCATGCCCGGTATGGTCCAATATTTGTACAATCCACATGTTCTTAAGGCATCCAGAGAGGGTTGGTGGTTAATCGCAGCTTCATCGTCCTCTACGTGCTCTCTCTCTCTCCAGTCTAACATGTTTTAGGTCCTGCACATCAAAAGAGTCAATTAGAAATTAATTTGAGAAATTTGGTGGTTTTTTGAGAGAGTTAGGGTTTTGAAATGCGCCCTTTGCGGAAGACGCACCCGGCTTTGTAGCACAGGGCGTCCGGACGCAGCTCGCCTGAAGGCGGACTGCGTCCCCCGACCTTTTTCCCGTGTGAGAAAAAGTCGGGGGACGCAGGTCACCCGAAGGGCACCTGCGTCCGCCGAGGGGCGCATTTTGAAACCAAAACCCCCCAAAAAATGAAACAGAGACCAAAAACAAAAAACTAAACGGATAAAAATGAAGAGTGGGATGTGTAAAATACCTCGGTGAAGCGGCGTTCGATTCCGACGGTCAGATTTTCCGCAGCAACCACGGGAAGTTTCTTGTCAAAAGCTCCTTTTTCAACCTCAACAATGAAACGGTAAAAATGACATGGTAAAAGGTCTTTTTATAGGTTTTTTGGATGAATTAGTTCATTTTTTACCATGAAAAGATGTTTTCGAATGTATTTTTGCCTATTTTAAACAGGTATGAGTAATGTGTCGCTTTTGTGCAGGACGAAGGGATTTCGAGGGAAATTGTAATTTTTCACAAACAAATTTCAGAGTCATCTTTTAAGCCCTTTTCTGACTCCTAAAACATGAAAAGATTGCCGAGTGTTTCTTTTTCACTCGTTAAAACGGAATTAAAAGACGGTCCCCTTTTAGCTCTTTTCTGACCGCAAAATCAGGAAAAGATTGCCGGGTTTTTGTCGTTTCAAACTCGATAAGGAAATAAAACGACGTGTCTTTGATCGCTTTTTACTTTTCAGGTCAACGACACTATTATGAAAGTACTCCTTGGTCGCAAGATCAAGCGGTTCCCCCAGGTATTATTTTATACTTTTTCGGGCTTGAGGGACACAAATTACGAAAAAGTTCAACGTGGAGTCTCCTTTAGTTTTTTCAGACTCTCTAAAAATTGAAAAACGCCGAGTTTCTCCTATACTGGGCTCGTTAAACTTTTACAGTAAAGGACCTGTTCAATTACAAACAGGAACGAACCACTCCTTCCTAGGGTTCGAATTTAAACTAGGTTGGACTCGTCCGAAGGATGAGCTTATAATCAAGCATATGTTATCCTCCTCAAGCTTGTTAAAAATAAAGAGGTACTTGCCAGAAATGGTGGGGGAAAAGAGAGAAGAATGAACCTATTTGTCACCTTTTGTCTCAGAAGAAACTTTATTACCACTCTTGAGCACGACACTTTTTCATTTCACCTGGGTTGGGAAATCTTTTACCTCACAAGTTGACCAAATCACTTTGAAAATCTTTAACCGGGTTCAGGGATCAACTTTGAGTTATTCGTCACCAAACCATCTGTTGTGTCGTTATGTGTTCAAGAGGTCTGCAAGCAAAACTTTCATCTGCAAAATACTTGTCATCCATTTGACCATCCCTGAGTCAGTCCTTACAGCAACATTTCTTCAACTTGAACAATGATTTCGTGTTGCGGGCTTGCCTGCAACGGGTCGCTTTCTATCGACATCGACACATTATCTAGAAAGATGACTTAGGAATCGACAGTACCTTGAAGTCTGCATGCATCAATGGCAGGTTTCTCGCCTTTGACGTCAGTTTACATCATTGACTTTCGATCAGAGGATTCCGTGAAGTGTTCGACATCAAAACATCTATTCACATTTCACGGGTTGTGCTTGGTACTTTGAGAACCATTGACATTACTGGTGGTTTCTCTCACGCTTGTTAACAGTTTACATCATTGATTGGTAATCAAGTGGTTTCTACCATGTTCGACATCGAATCATTTAATCACATGGCTAGAATCGTACCAATTCGGGAAGTAGAAGTGAAGACCCTGGATCTAGTTTCTACCATCCAGGCTGCGAGGAGTTTTGTATTCATTGTCTATGTAGACTAATCATAAACAGATGGCTGCGTCCATACTGTGTCTACAAAAGTCTATAAAAATAATGTACTGCAAGATCATTCCTGTATCAGAATAGTTAGTCCATTAGTTAAAGTTTTGAATCTGAGTATGGGAATGCCTACCTCAGTGATGATATAATCTTATCCATGTATTTTGTGTTGAAAATTGCAGGTTCCAACCAGGCCATCCACAAGGCAATCCTTGAAATGATAAAGCGCTTCACCCTTCCTAGAATTACAAAACCCTATTCTATTCCAGGCTTCGCACTTTAGGGGGCAATCTGTTACACTAAAAAATGTCACCTTGACTACTTACAGTTAGTATGGCTCAAATCAACAGTCATGCTACCCTCTTAGGCAAGTCTCATGCCTCTGTTATCCATCTCAAACTCAAAGAAGAGAGAAAGTCTTGTAAAAATCATGTTTATCTCTGGGGTCGCAGGTTCTCTCTAGCCTTACCTGCGGGGACGCTGACCATGTTCACAAAATCTGCGTCCATGGACGCTCTGTATGTTAAGGGACAGGTGCGTCCCTCTGTAAAAGGCAAAATGCGCGAGTTTTATCTTGAAAAAGTTACTTGTGGTTACTTCTAGAACATTCTAGAGGTCGGTTTGATGAAATGGATGCGCCTCCAGTTGGTTCATGTATCTCTATTAAGGGGGAACTTATCCCATCAATAAGGGAGCTATCCCACCCATAGAGGGGGATGATCCCATTGATAGTGGACCTGAATAACCTCTTTACAGCACTATAAATAAAGGCATTGAGCCAAAAGGAGAGGAGGTTGGAGCTATACATTTTCTTTGGGTAAATGCTGCAGGATTTAGGTCTTCCATTAGAGCCTTTGTGAGGAGAGATTGTCTTCACTTGATTCTACTTGGGAGAGGGTGAGCTTTGTCAAAGTAGAGGAAAACCCTTGATGGACCCTGGGAGGAACTTGCACAACACCAAGGCCAGGTTGTAAGAGTTTCTTTGTTTCGTTATTAATACAAACTGGTTTATTTTTCTCAATAGCTTGTGTTAATGAGTTATTTCATGTGTTCCTTGGTCTGCATGTTGAATATATGTTTTATTATATGAAATGCAAGTGCTTGGTAATTGTTTGATTGTTTGTGGTTGCAGGAATTGACTTGAAGGAGGAGCTCATCCGGATCGTCAAGAACGGATTTCAACAACAGCGTTTTGGAATAAGGTAAGCCTAAACACTTGTAGTTTTCATGTTGTAAAAGGTGTATTTAGAGAAAGATCACTCCATTTTGTCTTGTTTGTCATTAGAATGTCTTAGACTTCTAGGAAGGTCAGTCGTGTCCGCACCCTTGACAGATTCCGTGTGACACTTATCATCCTTGGGAAAATGGAATAGTAGAAGCATTTAATAATATCTAGGAAAATGCACTTACTAAGGTATGAAATGTGAATAGAGATGATTGGGACCTTAGAATTCTAACAGTTTTATGAGCTTATAGGACCATGTGAAAAAAGTTGATAGGTCAGACACCTTTCAAATTAGTTTATGGGAAAGAAGTTGTGATGCCCATGGAGTAAATCATCCCTAGCTTGAGGGTTGTAACTTTTACAGATATGGCAGACCCTGACATAATGAAGAAAATAATCTCGCAATTAATTTCTTTGGAGGAAGACAAATTTATAGTAGGATTTCATCAGTAGGTACATAAAGAAAGAGAAAAGGTCTGGCATAATAGGAATATTAAGCAGAAGAAGTTCCAAGTAGGAGACCTTGTTCTCCTCTATGATAGTAAGTTTGTAAAATTTCTAGGAAAGTTCAAGATGCATTGGTTGGGTCCATATATTATCAAGCATATTACTGATGGAGGCGCAGTTCAATTAGTAAATTTAAATGGAGAATTGATGCAGGGAAGAGTAAATGGCAGTAGGTTGATGTTGTACAAGGACAACCCTATCCCTACAGCCTCGCTCTAAAGAAGAAAGGGAAAAGGTCTTAGTGACACCTGCAGTTGAAAGTGGGCACTCGACTATAAACTATGCTATAGAGAGCTTCGATGTAGGGAGTTACTTCACTATAGTCTAGATTATGTTGAAGTATATAGGAGTTGCGACGTAAGAAGGGGTGTACACTACAATATGGGATGTGTCAAAGTTTGTCGGAAAAATATGACCGTTGAAAGGGAAAGTTAACGTTAAGACACATGGAAAGTTGCATTTATGAGGAAAGATTGGAAAGATCTAAGGATAAATATGTAGTTAATGAGCACAATCTAAACACAATATGAGCTAATTATGAGGTTAGAAACTCGAAATTTCTATAAAAATCCGTGTTCCACACAGATTTGGAACTTTTCTGAATTGAGAATTTGAGTGTTGTTGTTGTGAAGAGATTGCAGAAATTTTCGCTATCGTATGTCATTTGAGTGTTATTGGGAATAAATTGTTCGTAATTTTCATGAGAAGGGATTACCTGGAATCATGGAAGTAGTCACAACAACTATTGGTTCACCCACAACATCATCTTAGATGTCTGCAACAACATCATCACCCATGCACTGGAGATATCCATGGAAGAAACCAGCCAAGGAATAGAGAAAAAAGAAGAAACAAGACAAGAAACATGTCGAGCCTAAAAAACAACCTGAACAAGTTAGAGATAGTGAAGAAGAAGTGAAGCAAGTAGAGCAGATGGAAACGAATGGCACAACATTTCCATCACCTCTCCCACCATACATTCCACTGAGAAAACCAAATGCAAAACTAGTGAAAGACTCGAAGGATGAAAATTTTGGCACCTTCACACCCCTATTGCGAGAGAAAGTACCATTTACTAGGGAAATACTTGGGAAAATTCCACAGCTCAAGTTCGTAGACTACGACTTCAACGACAAGAAGAAATACCCACAGTTCACACCAGACCAATATTTGAAACAAGAAAACTACCGGAGAGTGGTGTGACAAGTTTAAAGCCGCAACAATGGGCGAATGGATTGGCGCAGCCAGGATTGATGAACATGTTGAATGTGTCGCACTTCAGCAAAAGTCTGGTGAGCATGGCTTGTGTGCAATAGTTACTTGTGCTGGTGCACGATGGATTCTTATGGATGGGAAATAAGATCCATATAGATCCAATGTTGATATGGAGAATTTCCAGACTGCCATATCAAGGGCAGAACCCTGCGGATGAATTCGTTGGAAAAGATCAGGACCATGCCATAGCCAATAACATGAAGAAGAAGTTTGGTTTGACAAAAGGAAAGAGGAGATATGATATAAACTCAATCAATGACCAGGTAGTTCACTTTGCGACACACATATTGGTTGGCAAGATCATGAGAAAGTACCAGGCTAATGAAGTCCCTATGTTGGTGGTTTCATTAGCTGCGTAGTGCGCCAAAGGGGTTCAATACAGCTCGGTCAAATACCTTTGCAAAGAGTTTATGGACGACTTTTGCAAGGTCTAGGAGAAAGGTACCACATTCCATTATGAATGGTTGATATTGATAATTGCAATGCTGGCATGGAGAGAGCCGAAGGATTTGAAGTTCCCTTCGGTAGCTTCAGATGTTTGTGAAGCTGTGTGGTATGCCTCGCTGTGGTATACCACTCAACTGTCATGAGAAATGGAGAACTGGATGTTTTTTGTATTATACCATATGGATTTTCATATGTTGGTGAACCAACACCCTCGCCTGTGGCGGTGAAGAGAAGCATTTCACAGAGATTCTACATAATTTCAACAATGCTTACAACAACATTGCAGCAAATATCATAGGCAAGGTGACTGAGTGACTCGGGACGAGTCACATGTGAGTGTTGGAGGCTTGTTGGGCGTAGCCCAACTTGGCCTAGTTTTTGGCAAAAAGTCTGCGTTTTGTGGAGTAGAGTGTGAAGTGGACCACGCAACGAAGCAATTTGAATATATCGCATGGTATAAGGGCTTCGGAATAGGGTGAAGCCCTTTCTTTTTGTAATAATGTAAAAGATCAATGGGTTTTGGGACCATAGGTGCTTGTTTTAGGGAGTCCATGGTATTGTAATGATGTAACCCTTGATGTAATAGTATATATAGGGTCAAATAATAAGAAAAAAATCATCCTTGATGATCTAGATTTGTGTTATGGTTGAACTTTTGTGATCTATAGTTGGAATAAGAGGCAAGGCTCTGAAATTGAGTGTACAGAAGCATGAGTCTACAGATGAGTGTGCAAACGACCTGCAGCTTAGTGCGCAAGTCAAGAATTGTTTGTTGTACAAGATTTCTTATTATAAGCAACGGTTCTTGTGGACATAGCCCCACATTGGGGTGAACCACGGTAATTTGGTGTCTTCATGTGTATATTTTCTTACTATATGTTGTAGTGTAGCATTTTATTACAGTTGCACTTGATTTCCAACACAATGATGATTTATGTCTTTATATGATATGTTTAAGTGGTTAATGTAATGTGGCGAAGTAATTTATGAATGTTAAGAATAAGAAAATAGCCTAATACCACATCTCCATATCCTTCAAGGCTGCAGAAACCTAGTTTTGCATCCTCCAATAGTCACTTTGGGTGAGACTGTGATTTGCTTTCAGGTTGTTTCCAAAAGGGCTAGTGATTAAGGGTTTTGTTGGTGCACAATATAGATCGAAGCTAGGTCAGCCCAATCATAACCAACACTAGCTTACTCAAACTAATTATTTCCTCTCATATTGATACAATCTACTCATTATAGCACTCTATACATATCCTTCAATAATCAATAAAGATGGAACTCTATTCCACTACGCCACATAAAAGAAGGACGATATTCCATTTCTCTTCTCAAAAATCCTTGGGGAATATTCTTCCCTTCCATTTCTCACTAGTGTATAAAAAAGAGGCCAATTTGTTGAATGCTTTATTGGAATAACCTACTAAAAATGCACTTGGATCTCAAGCTTCCAATTAGAAACAAATACTTGATGGGGGAAGGATTTATAACTTTCCCAACATTTATGCCACCTAAAACCATTTATGTCTCATCTAAGCTCTATAATTTATTCTTCACAATGATCATTTGGTTAATTTTCAAATCTGTTGATGGTTAGTGGTAAATAATGCCACATGAACAATGTAGAATAGGATTGTGAGAATGATAATATTCATGGATGAATGAAAAATGAAAGAATCGAGGGAAATTATGGCTAAGATTCCTTCTAACATAAGGAATGGAGTGCTCTTCCACTTCCCCATGATGATTGTACATAGAATGTGCTTTAACAACTATGTGAGAAGACTTCCCCACCAACCTCTTATATGCATTTAATATTTGGTCTTATAAGTCAATGGAGGTGGATCAGTTTATTTATGAAACATGATGGAAAAGATGCAAGATCCAAGGCTAATACTTGGCAATTTAGGATTCAATTTCCCATACCCCCCTTCCCCCACCATTCTACTTCCCTCAAGTGAAATCATAGCCCCTATTATGCTCTTTATAGCCATTTTGGACCATTAAATTATGTTCCAACATTAATATTTCATAGCTTGAGTTCATCATGTCAACCCTACTACATGGTCTATAGAATCATATTTATATCATAAATTCCTAAAAATTCAATAGCTAATCCTTAGCCTGAGTGAGCTCTAATTTATGAATCCATGAGCTATACATGTGGGTTCATTTATATAAGCTCATATGAATTGATTTCCATTATTATAACCATGCATTTATAACATATATATAATATGGTTCAATGAATTACATAGGTCAAAATGTAACATTACAACTCTTATTGTTCACCTCATGGAAATCCCTTCACTTTATTATTATCCCGCATCACTATAGACGATTCATTACCTACCATAGCCACAACCCTTTGTTTACCCATTTGGATTTGAAACTACTCCCTCTCCTTAACCTGACTCTAATCAAGTTACCCTTATCCTTTTAACAAATTTTTATGTTGACCCATCCCTTTCCATTGGGATCCCATTGCAAAATTGAATGCACCCTCCATCTAGGCATTGCTACTATAGTAAGGTTTTTTTATTTTTCTTTGAATCTCTCTTTTTATCATGCTCTTCTTTTTACTTTTACTCTTTGATGGGGCTTATGGTCTAGATTATTTTTCTCCTATACTTTTCCATGAGATTTTTCTTCTTACTTCTTTTTCCTCCTCACCATGGCCTTCATGGCCTTGCCCCTGGTTATTAATTTTCAGTTTCTATTTTTTCTTTTATCTTTTTAGCTTGAGTTTCTCTTAGTATCCTACGTTATCTTCATTGACCAATTTAGAATTTTTGACCTACCATTTCATCTTTGTTCCATTTAGGGACAAGGTTCGATTACCTTATTTTTTCCATCATTATTGTTTGGTTTTCTTAGCCCTGCCTCATCAAAGGGGTAATGTTCCTCACCTTTGTTTACTCATCCAACGATATCATCTTTCCTCCTACTCAAAATTCCTTCTCCCAAGTGGTAAGATATTTTCCCCTATCTCTTCTAAGAGATACGGTGTCTCCCATATCATAAGGTAGGTTCTTACTCTTATCATGAGAAGGGACATAACCCTTGTCATGAGGCAAGCTACCACTCATGTTGTCATGTAGGTTGTTTCCTTCATCATGAGGTAGGTTTTTCACATGTCACACTTCACATACTGGTGTTCAAACTTTCTCCGTGAAGTGTGGAAAAAGCTTATTTTCCATTATTGGTCCATACAACATTGTCACCTTTCTTTTTTATTCTCCATTTCCCTTCCTTGGGGAAAGGTTTTTTTTTTCTCCTATTCCCCCCCTTTACATCATCTAAGGGGAACACTACTTCCCTTTATCTAGTTCATCTCAATTTTCCACTTGTTTCTCTTATTTACTTTTCTTTGTTGATGGAAAGCCTCTCCTCTAGTCTCCATTCCCCATTATTTCCTTAGAGTGGGTATCACTTGAATTACTTTCCTCCTCCAAGTAAATATACTAACACTTTATACCATACATGTTAAATTATAACATGTTCTACATATTTTCCCCTAACAACTACAATATGTTTAAGTTGTGTTGGTGGAAGGTGGTGCAATTTGTATAGGTTAGTTTTCAAAACTATTAGAAGTTGTGTAGGATGTCTTGTATCTATCTATTTCCTTTACATATTCCTTTCAATCATCAACAACCCTTCTATGCTTCTTGTACATCCTTTTTAGAATGAACCACTAGATTCTCATATAACATGTTCTAATGAACTCTCATATGGAAACTATAACACTTACGTGACTATAAGTATCATGAATTATATCTTTCCTTATTTCATTTTCTATATTGTTTAACAAGTCTTAACCATAATTCACATTTTTTATTTACTTTCACAATTTAGTTGTTACTTTTTTGCATGATACTTAGATCTTTCTTTTTCCTTCCTTCTCCTAATACAATTTGCATGTTAGTTATTGTTTCTTATTACCTTTCTTTTATTTGTTTCTTCTTTTTTGTCATCATTTTCCTTTGAGTGGAAAATGATATTTCTCTTCACTTCAATGTATGGAAATGAGGGTCTTTGTGTTGGTTATTGAGTAGATCTTAATCACATGGTAGATTCCATCCTTATTTTCAAGAACTAGCTCATGCTACCCTTACCAACGGTCACCATATGATTTCATGTATAATTTTTTTTCCTATTGTTTTCATAGTTTTATCTTTATCTTATACTAATATCTCACCTTTCAATCTTTCTTCATGCCATTTCAGGAATTAGTTCTTAGCTAAAGGCTTTTGTCCTCTTAAGGAGGTAATAAACCCTTGGTATTCTTTACTAATGTGTTTGCTAGTTTTATCTTTGTCTTATACTAATATCTCACCTTTGAATCTTTCTTCATGCCATTTCAGGAATTAGTTCTTAGCTAAAGGCTTTTGTCCTCTTAAGGAGGTAATAAACCCTAGGTATTTTTTACTAATGTGTTTGATCATTATAGTAAAAAGAGAATAAACCTAAGTGTCATGCACTGTATGAATTTAGGTTCAAAAGAGAATTATTAAGTCTACATTATCTCATTTGAACATTCCTTTTTATTTTTGTCTTTGTTCAAACATATAATTAAATAAATCACCAAAGTTGAGAGAGTAAAATAAACTAGTATTTGCTTTCTTTTGCTAATCACTTTAACCATCTACTTATTGTAAATAAACCCTCATATTCAACTATAAGATAGTTATAAACATTAATATCGTAATTAAGTTATTATTATTATTATTATCCATTTTTATGGTCACGTCCAAGCCAGACACCAAATTGGTTTATGAGACCCTCTTGTTTGTGGGACAAGGGACCCACCTCCGCGCAGTGATTTGACTACTAAACCTACGAAGACATACATACTATACCCCTCTAGTTTTGAACATGTGACCTCTTAAAAAGAACACATACTCTTTCTTCATCTTTTTATTTTTTGCAATTAAAATAATAATAATAATAGCAACTTCTCTTTCCATTAAAAAAATGAAGCATGGTTTTTTCCATCTTTAAAAACCACATACCACATCCTTCATCCTTATGTAGAATACAGAGAAAGTCCTTATGTAAAATATAGAGTAACTTTCCTGAGGCATGGGCCCATAACAAACAATGGATAGCATGACAATGGAAGGAAGACCACAACTTATAGTAAATAAAAATGTAGATTAGAGTAACTTTGGTTGGTTTGAGGCATGAGCTTATAATAATGAAATCTTTTGTTATTCAACAATGGATAGCATGCGTGTGGAAGGACATATCTAGAGCAACATGCTTATGATTGCATGTTTAAATTTTAAACTTTACCATTATATAAAACTACTATGGTGGAGGAAAAATGGCCCCCCTTGCCTTTCACTTTTGTATCTCATTGTCTTCCTTTTTTCAAAAGATTCTATCCATAAATATTATAAGTTTATGTGTTGAAGTGCTCCATAAACATTATTTTATCTGAGTGCTCCATAAATAAATAGTGGCCATAGGTTTATAATATAATTTATTGAAGTGCTCCACAAACAAATGATGGACATATGTGGTTTACACCATGTAGGGTAAATTGAAAAAGATGAGGTTTAGTTGTACTGCCCTTTGTCTCATTTGGAGATTTTTATTGGTTGTCATTATTTTGTTAGTGCAAGGAAAACAATTGCCAAAATATCTGAGATAAAGTGTATTTGGACGGGCTTTTAAAGATGTTTTTAAATTTGGCATAGGTTTTGCAGGTGATAATTAACAAATAAATGACAAGTACTGAATGAATGAATAGTAGTTAAAAGTAATGGATGTATTTTCTTTTAAGCCTTAGTTATTATTGGATGTAAATTCTGGAGGTACTGAATGAATAGTATGTGATTTATTGTACAATATATATAATTTGTCAACGATAATAATTTGTTTAATTCATTTTTTTAAATCATCACTCGAGTATTATTTGAAATATTCAAAATTCTATTAAAAAAAAAGATCAAATGAATAATTTAAATATTAAATATTTTATATGATTAATTTAAAAAGATTTTCCATATAAAATAGTGCAATCATGATATATTCCATAATATAAATAAAATCATTAAGCATAGTAAAAAAAATGTACAAAGTTTAAATAATTTTCCATTTTTGAAGAAAAAGGTTATATTATAATAATACAATTGGTATAATATATCTTATTTAAAATTTTATATTTAGAATAATTTATTTTATTTAATTCTATATTTAGATTTGGAAAAAGGAATAATACAATTTGTATATAATATTTTATTTAAATTTTAAAAAATCAAATCAAATAAATATTATTTTTTTGGAAAATATAGAATTTGGGCATAGTGCAATCATGATTTATTCCATAATATAAATAAAATCATTAAGCATAGTAAAAAAAATTACAAACTTTAAATAATTTCCCTTTCCCTTTTTGAAGAAAAAGGTTATATTATAATAATACAATTGGTATAATATATCTTATTTTAAATTTTATATCTAGGATAATATATTTTATTTAAATTCTATATTTAGATTTGGAAAAAGTAATAATATAATTTGTATATAATATTTTATTTAACTTTGATATTTAGATTTTAAAAAATCAAATCAAATAGATATTATTTTTTTTGGAAAATATAGAATTTGGCGTTAAGTAATTTTGTAAATAGAAATGTTAAGAATATGAAAGCTTACTATATTATTTTTATTTTTCATATATAAGTTTTTCAATTTAGTAGTGTAGTAAATTTTTTCTAAATTTTGGATGTAAAATTTCATTGTACCTATTTTTAAAAGAGGGTATAAGAATATTCCTTCTAATTATAAAATCATTATGAATAATCCCATTTTAGTGAAGTTTTACAAAATTATTTTGAAAAATAACATTAGCTTATGGGTAGAAAGCCATGGAAAAAGAGTTAAAGTCCCAAGTCTGCAATAATAAATTTGATTTAATATTATTTTGTTGAATTTAGAAAAGCTTTTGACACTATATGCAAAACAAACCTTTGGAATAAGTTAGAAGAGATGAATGTTCCTTTTCAGTTGAGGGTTGTTATGATAAGGTGGTATGAAGACATTATCAACTTTATGAAATTTAGAGTATGAAAGATGAAAAACAATTTCTCTTAAATTTTCGAGTATATTCTCAAATTAAATCTCAATTTTAAAAGATTTGCTATGCTACTAACCTTACTTAGGGAAAATTTTAAGGATGGAAAATTATCTTGAAGTTTATAAACATTAGTGAATCTCACTGGTACCTAATATGCAAACTATAAAATGTTTACCGATATATTTGTAAAATTATTCAAATTTATAATGATTTACATAGCCTCTATATAATGTTGGCGATTTTTAAGGCAAAATAATTTTATATTGTAAAATTTGGGTGAATAATTTTTTAGAAAAATAGAAATTAGAAAATCTATTTTTTTGGAAAAATCATGAAAAATTAACTGACTTTTGAATATTAGCCCTTAAAATTTCCCTAAATTTTTCAAACACTTTATAGTGATCTAGAAACACTTTTTATAATATTTTTTAAACATAAAAATAAAATTCTAAAAAATATAAAATAACTTCTCACTTTCTTTAATAAACCAAATTTGATATTCATTAACATTAATTATTTTCATTAAAAATTTTATTTTTAATCAAAAGTATTCTATTAAATTTATATTCTTATATTAATAAAAAAATATTTTTAATCAATATTTTTTATTTTAAGAAAATTATAATCCTTATCTTTAGCGAAAGAAAAGGTTGACTTCGTAATCATAACTATATCAATGTCCTGGCCACCAATCTAAGTGCTTTGAGCTTTGGATTCTAAGTGATTAGAGTTTAAATGTCATTAAGTGGTGGTTTGCCACTAAGGGCCATGAGAGACATTTGGCCATGACAAGACACCCTTCCATATCCAGACTCAAGTTGAATGTACATCACAAAGCAATATGTCCAGTAACTAGCCACATATTAAATTTAAAAACTTTACCTTGAAATGTCAAACTCCCCAACTTGTGATACTATAGTTGGAAAGCATTAGGTCTAATTTGCATAGAATTTCATTAAAAACCAACTTGCGTTAATGTGAATTGCAGGCAAAGGTGGAAAATGTCTTCTCCTCAGAATGTGGACCTGCGGTCATAAATTTATTCAAAATTTCTATAATGGATGAAAGAGAATCGCACTATGATTTCTATAAATTTATTCATTATTCAAGAGGTTGTACTAAGGTTGAATTCCCATAGATGTGATAGTAAAAATATTTTGTTGGAAATTATAAGTTTAATAAATAATCGATAAAAACTTTGCTCAATGTTTGTTGGAAATTATAAGTTTAATAAATAATTGATAAAAGATTTGAGCAAAGTTTTATTAATTGTGAAACCATCATATATGTTACATTTCAATGTTATAGAAGGTAGTTATAATAAAAATATTTAATTTTTTTTCAAAGGGGTGAGATAAATATTTAAGTGGATTAAAGTTTATTTTATGTATTTTTAAAGAGTGTAAAGGGGTTGGATTTAATAATGAAAAGTGAGAAGTTTTTTAGTATTAGGTAAGGTTTATTTGAGGTAGTAATTGGATGTGGTATAGCTTGAGTGGGCCTAATGATTAAAAGCATGTGTTTTCTCCCAAAAGGTCATAGGTTGTGGCTTAATGGTTAGGAACATGTGTTTCTTTGTAAGAGGTCTCACATTCAAATCCATAGGGGGAGTACAACTTGAGTGGGTCTAATGGTTAAGAACATGTGTTTCGTCCTAAGAGGTCACATGTTCAAATTCATAGTCAAATCATTGTGTCACAATGGGTCCCTTGTACCACAAACAAAAAACCATAAGATACCTTGAAAACTATGGAACATTTTGAAGTAGTAAGAAACAATAGAATACTTTGAAGTAGTAATCTTGAAAGCTATAAGACACCTTGAAATAGTAGTTGGATATCTAAATCTCAATTTCTTAACAAAAAATCAATTTCTTAACCAAAAAAAATATTAATTTCACAAGTTAAGAAAACACATATTTAAAAAATATATTATTATTATTATCCAATTTTAAGGTCATGATCAAGCCAAACACCAAATTGGTGTATGAGACCTCTTTGTTTGTGGGACAAGGAACCCACCTCCACGCGGTGATTTAACTTCAAATTCTATGAAAGTATACATACTCTACCCCTATAGTTTTGAACTTGTGACTTTTTAGAAAAAAACAAATGATCTTACTATTAAGCTCACTCAAATTATATAGAATGAAAATAATATTAAAAATATGTTTTTATTAATAGGTAAGCGTGTGATAATAGATTTTAATAGTAATTAAAACAAATTTGTACTTCGCCGTGAATGCACACTGCAAGGCAAAGTGACAATGTCTTTTCCCTGGCTTATGAACCTGTGCTCATAAATTTATTCAAAATGCTAATAATAGTTTAAACATATTCGTACCTTTAGGATGGAATGGTTAGCATTTAGGATTGAATGATTAACCGTTATGGATGAATTTTAAATTTTATAGAGGGTAAATCAATGTTATATTAAAATAAATATTTTAATTTATAATTTTGATAAAGAAATTATAGCAAATTTCAATATAAAGATAATATCCAAAATTTATGAATATTAATATATTAATTAAGTTATGTATTTATTTTTATGAAAAATATAATCTAAATTATTTAGAAATCATAATTTTAAAATGTTTAATTTTCTTTTTATTTTATATTAAAATTATTATTTTAATTGTATATATTAGTAAAAATTGTTGTTGTTGTTTTTTTTTTAATTAGAGAATTTGGATTTGGTGTAAAGTAGGTATATTTAGAGGTTATAGTGGTAGCCATCAGAAATAACTCTATCATGTTTTATTAATGGAAACTAGATTCTGATATTGAAATGAGAACCTAAATTATCAAAAATTCAATTAAATTTTGGAGTCATAAGTTTATCTAAAACTATTTTTTTTCTATGTGGTTCACGGTCTCCAAAGATTAATGACCGATACCTACTTCCACTGAGTATTTGTACTAAACAGATATACTCGGAAAGGTTTAGCTGACTTAATCAAAGACCTTTATCGTGACAGTGTCGAGAAAACTGAACCCATAACCTCTCAATAGCAAATATGCTTTAACTAAGAGACTCTATCTACTAAGCTAACTCTTAAAACTAAGTTTATGTAAAACTAATTATAAAGTAAATTGTTAAATTACTAGCTCAAACTTGTATATAACATTTGGATTTAGTACAAAGTAAATATATCTGGAAATTATAGTTGTAGTTATCAAAATCATATTTAATTGGATTTGCTACCATATAAATATATATTTAAAGAGTATAATAGTAATGATTAGAATCAACTCTTATCCTATTTAAGTAATAAGAATAAAAAAATCATAGATTATTCGGAATGGTAAAAAAACGGCGAGTGGTCCATCCAGAAAAAAACAGTGACAGAAAACTGCAGCTAGAAGTGGCGGGTCCTCCAACCGTAGTTGGTTGTTGGAGACAATAATGGTGACAAGATCGGGGATAAATTAATGGTGCAAGTGTGACAGGTCGTAATATGTGATGAATGGAGTGGTGAAATTTGGGGAGTGGTAAGATACTACAATATATATATTGTTTACAGCCTGCATTATTGTTTACAGCCTGCATTTTTCCTGTGTGTACACTGAGAAGGAAATTTATCAGGAGCCAGCTTCCTCTTGCTTTCTATAATTTCTCGCTCTTTTCTTTCCCTATGGAGGACAAACCCAGAGAAAATCAGCCACGGCTTCCTCCTCCACAAGGCATGCACGTTCATGTTTTTTTTTTTAAGAATAAATGGTTTTGGCACATATTTCGCATTTAGTGATTAGATTTGTGTTTGTATCTGTATTTAATATGAATGAAAGGTGGCAGGGTATCCTACTGAAGAGAACAGCACACAAGCTTCTCTGCATCCTCCAGCTCCTGTCTTTCAAAGCAGGGAAACAAGGAGGAAGAAGAAGAGTGCCTCTAGGGAGTTCATGAAAGGATGGTACTTGAAATTTCATTACTCTGTTTTCTGCTCTTCTATTTCTTGATAATAGTGAAGTGAAAGTTTCTTTCTTCATTATCATGACTGTTGTATAGATGAATTTATTGAACATTGTGGTGAATGGTGGGTGCAGCATGGCTGCTTTCTGTTGTTGCTTCATGATGGACGAGTGCTGCTGTGATCTCACAGATCTGTTTGTACAGGCCTGATTAACTCACCCTCATGGAACTTTCTACATGCAGGGGGTGGGTTCTGAAAATATCTACTTCATCAACCAGTGGTTGGTTCAGCTTGTACAGGCATACTACTGGAATGTATGGATGAAACTCAAATTTCTGAAGAGAGATTTGATATATGTATATGGACAATAAACAAGATTTGAGTTCAATATCTATCTGTTGATTTGAGTTCAATATCTGCTTGTAATTATACCTGTATGAACACTAATATATCTATATAACCTTAAAGTATTATGGAGAATAGGAAACAAGTCACACCATGCATTTTTTTTCCACCATGGGTCAAGATTTTCGGTTTTTACTTTTGTGAATTGTGACTAAAAATGTAAGGATTGTGTGTTAAAAGCCCAACATAAAGGATCACAAAGAATATACAAAGAATGTCTTTCAACTGAACAGTGGAGAATCATTGGAATGAACAAGTTTCACTTTTCTCCTTTCCTTTTCCTTATTTCAATCTAAGAGATTGCTAATTCCTGCTTTGAGGTTAGCGACTAACTCTGAAGGCACGGCGATGGTATTTTTTTGATTCAATTTATCTGTATTATGTCTCCACTTCACCTTCTTAAGTACTATTGAAGCAAATAAATTGGTAACGTTGAGGGAGGCTCCTCAGTCATGATTGTATTATTAATGGCTTATTTGCAACGTTATCAAACTTCATAAACAGTGTTGCAGGTTCATTTGCAGGGCTACTAGACTTCAGGCAGAGTGCGATAAATTCATTCACAGATCTCCCAATTCTAATGATTTTGTATAATCTTTGAGTAATACCCACTAGCAACTGATTTTGTATAATCTTTGGGTAATACCCACTAGCAACTTATCACTGAATCTTTTCATATTATATTTCGACTTTTTTTATAAGATTCCTTTGTTGTCAAAGGAAAAGTTGGCACATGCTTATGTTAGAGCAAGAGCCTGCATCATAATTGAGTAGTCACTGTCCTATTAAGGTTGTCTCATACACAATTTATCCAAAATGACTTTTATTCGACTTGACCAACACAGGGATTTAAACATGATGTAACTTATTATGTTTTCAACCTTTGATTTTAAATCAGTTAATTTACTCGAGTCATTTTTGATAAATCACTTAATTTACTCAAGCCATTTTTGATAGTACAAAAGCTTATAATTGGAGTATTCAAGCTGAAGAGCATGAATTCTTAGCCCATTAAGGTAACCATTAAACATGGCGCGTGTTGATTCCTAAAAATGGTAGGACAAGCACTCAAGATAATAGAATGCTCTAACAACATCAATCACTAGGTGCTGCCTCCAACAAGGTCAGTCACTTGGTGCTTCCGAATATGGCTGATGTGGGTCAGCATGGGGGATTGATGAAAGCATGGGGCATTAATGAAAGCTGAGACTTGCATGATCACAATCATGGATATGGCTAAGGAGAACTATTTTCTTGCTATGAATACAAATTCTTAGTGTAAAAAGGTGGATGAAAGATGCCTAAATTTTCCTATAAAACCTAAAAATTGGGGAATTTCACCCTTCTGTAAACTAAGATGTCATTTGCAAAATTGTTGATTTTTATATAATAGTATGGTTTGCAGAAATAATGCTTTATTATGTAGAGATTTTATAGGACCGTGCTGCTTTGAAAAATTTCCCCGCACACACCATGGTTTACTCTAGATATTTTAGAAGACAATGTTGCTTTTACAAAAGACTTCTTTGTAATATCAATAATGCTAAATCAGAAAATATTAACATAAATTTATAGAGATTGACAGCCATACATACCCATAAATTCTCATTTCCAATTGTACCCATTACCATGTCAAGGACGGGTAAGCACTGAGAAATTGAGAGGAACATGGGCACCACACTGCTGAAGACTATGAAGTTGTTCAAGGGCCTGTTGAAATTCATGGACGTGGTCACTATTGTCAAATTTCTCCTATGAAATTCATGGACTTGGTCAGCCCTATCGAGACCTGGTTCTAGCCAAGCAAACCATCAGCAGGTTTCTCACAATGCTCTAGAATCTGGATTGGGGGTTATTGGACTGCAAGGAGGACCACTATGCAGTCCAATCTAAGGTTGGGAGGAGAGTTGTAGTCTCTGGCTTAGTCGCCCAGAGATACATGTCTATCACTCTAGCTGACCTTATGTTATAATTCCTGAAATTGTTACTGTGTCCAATGACTGCATGAGACACATCTTCTTAAGGTGCAAGGATGATCATGTCTTGATGACACTTAGATTTCTAAAAAAAATGTATACAATTGTCTGATATAGCATATATGAATACATCTATGAGTGTTGTTGTATTGATGTGTATGTTGGTGACAATATATCTCTGAGTGTGTGCTTTGCTGTATCTTGTTGTTCTGAATTCTCAAAACTCTGCTTCATATTAGCAAGAAGTATGGCCTTTGTTCTTATGGTAATGATACATTGGTGTAATATTACTCATGGCGAGCTTGATAACATATAACCCATATTAGATGGTTTTAACTTTTAAGGTAGCTGAGGTTACACAGACATACTTTTGTGACAAATGTTTTGGGTCACTGCTATGAAATGATTGGTTATTTTCTTGTGAGGTCTAGAACTCATGATTCTATGGAGAATCATGTTCTACAGATTAGTAACTACTTACAGGGTTTGTTAGGTCCCATATATGTATATATATATATAAGCTAGAGAATGTCAATAAACCTTAGCAGTTTCTTAGTACTGGTAAAGATGATGTGAGTTCCTGTCCAACTCCTGTTGACCTAAGCACCATATTGTGTTTGATGCTTTCTATTTATTTTGTATTGTGCCAAGACTTGACATGCTATTGGATGTGATATAAACATATATTTTTTCAAATCACATATATTGTTCACCAATCTTTCTTAGTAGACATTACATAGGATGAATTGTATTTGATCAGTCTCTCTGTCTAGTTTGCTTAAAAGTTGTCTAATTGGAATCCTTGAACTCCTGAAGTAAACATGGCAAATCTTGGGCATTAATCAAACTGTCCATGATATGTGCTATACACGCTGACATGGGTACTGTTTCAGCAGGTTTATTTAGAGTCAATCTAAATCTATGTGTTTTATATGTGGTTATCCAAATTGTTGGGACAGGGCAACCCTTTTTGTACATTGAGTGCCATCATATGTGCAATAAAATGATGGACACTAATGCTTTAGTTTCTTTAAAATTATCAGAGGATCACACCTAATTTCTGTGGTAGGGTGCCACTTTACATTCCAAAGGCAAGCAACGTGCAACCCATCTCTTTTGGAAGTGGTGCCTCCCACTGTTTATGTAATCATTATTTATCGCACTTGTTCTTTCACAAATAATGCCATTTTATTGTTATTTCATAAATATATGTGTTATGTTGGGTTTATTATGTTCTATCAATGTGTGCTCCATTTTTGATAATTTGTGGCAGGGGTTTCTTGTTTTGACACCTTCAAGCAATAAGTGAACTTTTTATGGGGACCACCTCCAGTTTTAGGTGTTGCTTACAATTTTGGATGGAAGGTACTAGTGACAATCTTTGGTTAAACTTTCTTCAGAGTTGGCATAAGAACAATGGAGGTGCAATCAATACAGGTTAGTGTTACTACCTAGTGCTAAAACTATTAGGGGATGCCAAGATAAAATTGAAGTGAACCTAGTCCATAGCAAATTAGACCTCTGGGAACATTATGGGTCCAATTTTCATTTTAGTTGATGCAAAATTCACAGAGATTTAGCCAATGCAAATTCACTCTGCCGGGAGAGACTATAAGCAACAGGGCTTGGCAAATTGAGCATACCTCCACTAGCAGATCCAAATAAGGGGATACTTGTTATGTTCAAGAAGGGGAAAGTTAGATTGTTATAGGTTGAAATTACAGAGAAGTTAGAGTAGAAATCTTAGATATAGAAAGTACATTGTTGTTATATATGTGCAAGGTCTACATAAGAATGCCATAACTTTTGATGGGAATATATATGTGTGAAAAGTGTAGGAAAATTTGGATAATCGTTGTAAATGTATGGGATTGGGAAGTTGGGTTTTGGGAAAGCCTTATCTTTGTTAAGATGTGCTTCACATGAACCCCGATATTTCTAGTTGTTTTAAGAGCCGCTCTCTAGACCAGTATGGTAGATATGTTTTAATGTCTTGTCTTATCCTGTCCTCAAATCATTTTGACTTGGTTAAACTACATAAAAAAACCGGGGTGGAGGCGGGAGGGTTGTGTTACACAACAGGGGGACATGGGGGTCAAATGTGATTCACATGTTTACACCATTACCTTGCATATCTAAACAATTTTCCCTTGTGCAGGTATAAGGCCCTTAGTAGACATCGTTATACTTATTGCAGCCCCAATCCCCACTATCTCCTCGTGCAATGGATCCTAAACTTGTAACATGCTTTTAAATATGATATTCACCATTAGTATGAACATTTTCACAGGGTTTTGAGGTTGTTTCTATGGACATATCATATATGTGGAGATGCAATTGAATGCAAAGAAATTGAGAATATGTAGAAGATTTGCAAGAAACCATCCTCCAATAGTTGAAACAAATCACACATTTTCTACTTGCATACCATCACCTTGTACCTTCAAAAATTTACTCTCCAAACCTGCAGTAACACCCTACAGGACTCTTTTTTTTTCAGAAGTTGATTTATACAACTTGCAAACCGACCCCCAAGGTCACAATGTCTTGTACTGTAGCTTCCTTTGTAATGCAAATCTTTGAACTTGATCTTAGAGATTTAAACCTCCCCCTTTAAAGTTTATGGTCACCATCAATTTCCAAGTAATGGTATTTATCTTGGGCTTAGTGTACCACTTTTTGGATCAACGATGCTATCCAAAGATAATAATTTAGGTATCCAAAATTGAGTTGTATCCCTCATGCCTATAATTGATTATGTATGTATGCAAATTTATAAAGCATAGGTTCATTCATATATCAAATTTCTGATGCACTTTGAGTTGTTGTAGACTATAGGAAACCTCTTCTGCTAGCACGAAAAAACTGTGAAGCTTGATCATAGTACTCTTTCCATGCTTTATTGTGTGGTAAATGGGTTGTTATTACATATGTCCTCTCCTAGGTGCCTGCTTGCCAAAACCCATGAATCATGATAGTGGATGGAGGAAACATTTTTTTTTCCAAAGCATGTTGAATTCCAAAGGGATCAGTGGGTGGAGGTGTGTCTCAAGGATCTCCCAGATGGCTTGAGACTGGTTTGATTTAATTGCAACGAACGGTATGTGAAGAGATAAGGATGACACACTATGAGTTAATCCTTGAAGTTTGAAGTTAGACATTTGGACAAATTGGATTACCTCTTTATTGTTTTAACTTGGTGAAAGAGAGTCATCTATTTCTACTGCTGCATTATGAGACTCACAAAATTGCTTAAATTAGGTGCGTGTTTCCTGAGAAGAGAGAGACATTTGTTGCTACATTATGAGACTGAAGAAATCGCCTAAATTGAGTGTTACCTGAGAAGGGGATGAGGTGGAAGATATGACTAGGTTGCCTGATAAGATGAGGCAACTTCAATTTTTAAAATCTGTAGGCAAATTCAGTACATAAATCTATTTTCTCTCATGGAAGCTATGGGATTTAAAACTTCAGCATAGAAATCTAATGGCTTTGGAATAATTGGTGAGAAACAAACAAAAAGAGTGAGTTCTAAATGTTCAAATCCAGAATTGAGATTGCTATGGTCTTGTATTCCATTTGTATTTGTTCAATCTCCAAAGAAAACTGGGAAGTGATAATAATGAGAAACAATCATGTTATGATCAACAAAGTAAAATTAGTTGTTGGGAGTAGGCTGCTTGAGCAATATTTTAGACTTTCAGCTAAATAAGTCACAAGATTTATCATTATGAACATTGATGTAGGAAAGATGGTCCTTTTTGGTTGTGCATAAAAAATAGATTTATAATTCAAAACCGTAGAAATGTTATTGCGTATATCGAGAATTTTTATGTTTAGATTTGATAACAAGGTTCCAAGTCATTATGACAAAAAAATCCCAATTATTCAAGACAAACTCAATTAATTATCAATTTAATAATAATAAAATAATTTCCATTTTTCCTTATTACTTTATAAAAGGGATATTGTATCCTTATTATATTTTATTTCTTTGGAATTTTTGGCTGGAAACATTTATTTTTGGGTGAAATCTTTCTTTTTGTTTTTGAATTCAGCTCTTAAAAAACCACCACTATTATACAAAATTCACAAATCAAATTTTTGATTCCAATGAATTGCGAACAAATTGCATTGGAAAATTTGACCAAACAAATATAGCCAAAAATTGTTGAAAACATACACTACGACCTATAAAAATACACATCGGATTGTAAACACACTTGGCCTCTTCGAATGTAATTATTTTTTCATTTGGTTCTTTATTTGCTTGTCTCAAATTCTTACAATGTGAGTCTTCTATAGTTGTGTTGTCTGTACATTGACATATTGTTTTCCTATGTTCTTGTCACTAATAGCATCCATCCATCAACCAACCAACAATATATGTGTTTGGTGACTTGCAAAAATTTGACATGCGACATTTCCATGCAAACGTGCATGTAGTTGGAGAGAGGATAGAAAATTTTGCAGTGCATTACCTATGGTTGTGGGTATTTTGCCTATTATATATGTTGTGATCCTTGTTAGGTAGGTTTAATTTTTAATTTTTGGAGGTTGTGGTGCTGCTTGCAAGTAATTTATTATTTTTTTGGAAATTTAGAATTCAATTATACTATTAAAGTTATTATAATTTTAAATATTTTATTTTAAAAAAATTAGTTTTTTTTTTAAGAAATAATTTTAGCAAGCTTCGCAGATCCTTTCTATTCCATTTTAAAAAATAGGTAGGAACTACATAAACATCATCCATAATTAGATGGCCTCAACTTGCTCATTGGGAAACCATGTAAATTGGCTATTTGACAACATTATATGCCATCCAAAATCTGAAAAGCCTGAGAATGTTAAGCAAGGCTATATAAACCTGAGTGTCTATGCGTCTCCTATTTACTCTATGTCTATAACACAAAGATAAAAAATGCATATTATTGATTTATACATAGAAAAATTGAGAGCCAAAACTATGCTAAGAAAAATGATAATCATCAAAAGATTCAATTGGCATCAAGTCTTTGGCACTGGAGCCCAATAGTTCAATTTGTGGAAGGTAGGGAATATGATTCTCAATATGACTTAAACGAGCATTTTGTTGTTGAATTTGGCATTGAATGAGTTGGGATTCCTTGTCGATTTCCTGTTTTTTTGTTGCTAACTATGAAATTCCTTCAAAGCTGGATGTTAAAGCTTTGGCTAAGAAATTTTTCATCATCCAGAAAAGGTAAAGGGTCTGTAGAACTGGTTGTATCGACCTTTGGTATGGCCTGGGTTAGGGATGAGATCCTGCCATTCATTTAGCTCCAGTTAATTATATGTTTCCTGCTTCAATTCATTCTCCCAACCCAAAATAATCTAACGAGCATGTGGGTGTGCATTAGTTTGCTAAGACAGAGTTTCTTCCAAGTTCAAATCATTGTTATTTATGTGACCTTGATTTCGAGTAGTTCAATGTTGAGCTTGAGTTATTCCACAACCACAACCCTGGCCCTGGCTACGACCTTGACCACCTCTTGCATTGCCCCCTCGGGATGAAAGAGTGCTCGGAGAAAAAACATAAGGGAAAATATTGGACTTGAGGGCTGCACTTGGAGGGAAAGTAAATATGATAAATGGACTAACAACCCAATAGACTACAAACTCAAAGAGTTAGAGACCAAACCAACTGCGGGATACTAAATGAAAATTCATTATATGGAAATATACATGAATTTCTTTGTGTTAAGGAGAGAAAGCTCCTTGAGAATTAAACAAACTCTACTACCAGTGATACCCTGCCAAAGGCTATCAAAATAAAGCGTAAGGGTTTTTTGGCAAGGAAACATAACACAAAGAGGTAAATGGATGAGGCTAGGAGGGATTGGTCCTTCAACTTGCTTGGTTGTTATTGGGAAATATGCAAAGATTTTCCCCTTCATGCTTTGATAATGCCATGCCCTTTAGTGCAAATACAAAAAACAGAAAGAACATTCCCAGACACCTCCCAAAATTCCCATAGAATACATCAGGATCAACACTATATTCAATGACATCATCCATTTTCTTCAGTGCTTTCATTATGGAGTGAATGCAAAGAGATGATTGTATGCTTGAATGAAGGTTTGTGCAAAACTGATTCAATGCGATTTGCAAACTATCCCTGATTTGATGAATTCAATGACGCATCGTGTAAGCCAACCTCAATTGGATACAACTACCCAACTTTTTGATCCTCTTCACTCATGCCCAACATAACAGTTTGAAAGTATCACAATCTAAAAATGTGAAGGTATGTAAAGTCTACTATAAGGGGGCCTATCTAAAAATGTGAAAGTATGTAAAGTCTACTATAAGGGGGGTCTATCTAAATGTGAATGTATGTAAAGTCTACTATAAGGGGGCCTTCTAATGCCCCCACAAGTTGCCATGAGGGGGGCTCTTAACAGCCCCAAAAGTTAGTACGAGGGGGGCACCCAACGTCCCCAAACTTTGCAACAAGGTGGTTTTAAACCACCCTCATAAGTTGCAACAAGGGGGGTTGTAAGCCGCCCTTGTACGTTGCTATGAGGGGGATTTTAAATTGCCCACATAGGTCAATTTTCAAGGGGGTTTCAAATCACCCCCAAAAGTGAATTTTTTTAGGCGATTTACAACCAACCTTGAAAGATGACTTTTGAGGGCTATTTCAATCACCCCTAAAAGTCACTTCTGTGGCTGGTTCATATCTCTTAAAAAACCTTTTCATTTGTCCTCACAACGCCCTTAGTCTAGCCCACGTGAAGGGACCTCATGCCTAATCGACCCAACTTTTGGGGCTTGATCCTGATGAAGCCAAGGAGAATTGAACCAACGCCTCATAACAGAGGGCCAATGACTTGGCAGATAGGCTTCAACCAACCATTTGGGCTATCCATCAACGCTATCTCTTCAAAAAACTTTCCTAAAAGGCTTGACATTTAGAGGTGATGCTTTGAAGGGAGGGGGGTTCTAAAAAATTCCACCCAAAAGTCACTTTTCAAGTTTGGAACCCCCCTTGAAAACTGACACATTTGGGGGCAGTTCATATCTCTTAAAAAAATGCCCCTAAAAGGCTTGAATTTTATAGGTGATGCTTTTAGGGGTAGGGGGAGGAGGTATGATGGAGGTTTTAAAAAATTGCAGATAATGTTAATATTGCTTTTAATTCCCACTTTTGGAGGTAGATTAAGACCCCCCCGCCCTCCAAAAGTATTTTCTTGTAGTAGTGGTAGTTATAATTTTTGTCTCCAGAAGTCATTCTTTTTTAATGATTAACTATGCTTTACTTCTTTCTAGGATATCCTCTCAAGCACATGTTTCAACCGATTCCCAATTTCATTCTTCAAATTACTTTTATATTTATTTTTTTAGATTTATACTTTAATCTTTTGTAAGAAAAGGTATTTCATTTTATACAGGGTAGGTGATTCCTTGAGTTAGAGGAAAGGAATATCCTTCCCTCACTAGTAAAGGGATTTCCCTATAGAAAAGGAAAATGATTTCCTTTCTTGAGAGAGATACAAGATTTTCCTTATCAACACCGATTGCATTACTAGCAGATGCATCGTCAACATTACAAATAGCTGGTGAAGTCTCTTTTTTAATCTTTGCCTCTCGAGTAATCTTCTTGTTATTCCAAGGAAATCCTCGCCTCTCCCCTTCGCATTAGCATTATGAGATACAACCTTAATTGCTTTTGTTTTCTTCAAGAAATCAATCAAGGGTGCTTCCTTACAGATATTAGACACATATGATAACACTGCACATTGTTTAAGGGGTTCAACAACAACACTAGATCCATAAATATTTGACTCCATTCCTACATGCTTTCCTTTCGGTTTACTTTGGGCTAGTGGAAGAGGTCGAAGGGGATTGTTCAACGTGGACTTTGCAACCCTTGCCCGTGTAATGTGAACATTAGATGTCTGGGTTCCAGTCATTGTTATTTTGTAAAGTTGTGATCAACATGACTTTAGACCTTTGAATTTGTGTAAACCTAGTAGCAAAATTCGGAGATCTAGTCGCGAAAGTTTACCAGATATTGCAGCCCACCCAAAGTTCAACTAGAATGCTCGAATGTTAAAGTGCATAGTGAATTAATGTGTGTACTTCTCAAACTTTTTTCTACTCCAAAATAGTGGTCGAGTTATATGCTTTATTACTAAGCGAGGGTTGGTTTGAAAAAATAAATGGATATTTTTTTGATAGAATGGTCACATCTTTGGCTTCCATATAATGAAAATACTAATCAAATTAAAATAACAAGCAAGAGGCATATGAAGCACACAATCATTGATTTGAATGATTCAAATGTATTCATTGTGTTCTTTAATTCTACACTTTTCAACTACTATTTTGACTCTCTTTTTTGGAAATTTATTGTTGAATGTTCACCTTTTGTAGATGTGTGTAAACAATCTAAGATCTTTCACTCAAATTAGCTTGTTGTAAATAATCTATATATTATGCAAGAACATGTACAAAGTTATGTTCAAAATTAGTAAATTTAGATGTAAATTAGAATGTATGGTTTTTATTTTTTGATGGCTCTAAGTTGAGTTCAAGTGAAAGGTCTAGGTGCACTCTTAGAGATCTTAAAGGATACAAATATTTGATGTCTTGTCACTTGGATTTCCCATGCACAAATAATGTCACTAAGTATGAGGCTTTGATACAAGGTCTTAAAAGGGTGATAGATTTGGAAGCTAAATAGCTCCAACTAATAGGGATTTACAAATAGTTATCAAACATTTAGGAAATTCAATTCACTATATTTTAATCACCTTAAGAATTATATAGATGAGGCATGGATTATTATTTCTAATTTTGATACATTTAATATTAATTACGTATATTGAAGTCAAAATGAAAATGAAAATTTACTTTCAAACACAACTCCTATATTTATACCACTGAGAAAATTTTCTATGGACGTGTTTTCTAATGAACATTTTTTTAGGCATTCTATACCAAACAATACTACAAACTAGATATTTTTTGATGATGATGCCCTTATTTTAGAATTCCTCACATAGGGAGATACTTTTAGGGGATCACCATTGATGAAAATTGACATTGTGATCAAATTAATACATTGTCTCTAGATGCAAAACTAAAGAGTGAGAACTTATTTCTTAAATATGTGGTTCAAATGGAGAAGTATCATGACTCAGAAGATAAATTCAAGGGGGAAACAAACTACAAATCCAATACCTACGCAATGCAATATCAGGTAATGAATATCTGTAACAAATAATACCCAGAAAATATTAATCTAGGTATTAGATACATGCCCATTGAGAGGGCTACATTTTTTCATTTCCTCAAGGAATATACAGATTTTTTTCCTCCTAGAATTACACTGATTCAAAGATTCATGACACTAAAATCATCCAGGATGTGATATAATTCAATAATTATATGATCCTATTCAACAAGCATTCTTAGATAGGTATTCAACAATATAATAACAAATGAAAATGAAACTCAATAAATTTTTGGAGGAAAAAATAATATTTGTCATTCATCATGTGGTAGAATTCTTTTAGCATGCAATGTTGTTATGCTCTTGTATTTGTGCTAGAAGGAAATCTAGCACACGTTAGATTTATTGTACCTTGCAATGTTGTTATTGCTAAGATGATTATATTTGTCATAGAAGAAAATCTATTGTGTGTTAAATTTATTTTACCTTGGAATGTTGTTGTTGGCAATATAATTGTGGTTTTACTAAAAGTAAATCTAAAATGTGTTGAATTTATTTAATCCTACAATTTTGTTATGTGCTTGTGGTTGTGCTAGAAGAAAATATACCACATTCTAGATTTGTTTTGCCCTGCAGTGTTGTTGGAACCATGCTTGTGTTTATGTTAGAAGTAAGCTAACCAGCACTAGATATGTTTGAAGCTATAATGTTGTTATGTTATTATTTGTGCTAAAGGAAATCTAACACTTGTTAGATTTGTTTCATCTTACAAGCAAATTGCAGTAGGAGGAAAATCCGTTGGCTTTGTAGACCGTGAGGGTTCAAGTCCCTCTATCCCCACCCAGGTTCGTTCCCAAACGGATTGATCTATCTTCTCCAATTCCATTGGTTCGAATCTATTCTAATTTCTCGATTCTTTTACCTCGCTATTTTTTTTTTTTTTTTTGTTATTAGGAATACACTTGAGTTTATTATAGAATGAAATCTAGCATGTGTTAGATTTCCTTTGCTTGATAATGTTGTTGTTGGCAATAAGCTTGTATTTTTGCTAAAAGTAAATATAAAACATGTTAGATATTTTTCACCTTACATTGTTTTTATGTGCTTGTGTTTGAGCTAGAAGGAAATTTAGCACGCACTATATTTCTTTCAAAATGCAATGTTGTGGTTGGAATTTGGTTGTTTGTGCTAGAAAGAAACACGATAGAATTCTTTGACCTTGCAATGTTATTGAAATTTTACATGTGATTGTGTTAGAAGGAAATTTAGCACATGTTAGATTTCTTTATTGCAATGTTGTTATTGACAATATACTTCATTTTGTGCTAGAACTAAATTTAGTGTGTGTTATATTTCTTTAACCCTACAATGTTGTTATGTTCCTGTGTTTGTGCTAGAAGAAAATCTAGCACAAGAGATTTGTTTCATCCTGTAATGTGCTTGTGTGTGTTAGAAAAATATGTAGCATGCACTAGATTTCCTTGCCCTATAATGTTGTTGTTGTCAACATGGTTGTGTTTGTGTTAGAAGTAAATCTATCATGTGCTATAATTCGTTCATGTTACAATGTTTTTGTCTGCTTGTGTTTATACAAGAAGGAAATCTAAAACACATTAGATTTCTTTCACCTTGCAATGTTGTTATTGGCAATGTGCTTACCTTTGGGCTAGAAGGAAATCTTGCATGCACTAGATTTATTTTACAATGAAATTTTATTGTTGGAAATATGGTTGCTTGTGCTAGAAGGAATTTAGCATGTGTTTTGTTTCCTTTAGCTTGCAATCTACTTGTGTTTGTGATAGAATGAATCCAGCATGCACTAGACTTCTTTAGTCCTACAATGTTGTTATGTGCTAGAAGAAAATATAGCATGTGTTAGATTTCTTTCAGATTGAAATGTGCTTGTGTTTCTATTGGAAGAAAATTTAGCATAGGCTAGATTTTTTATACTCTATAATGTTGTTGTTAGCAACATGCTTGTATTTGTTGTAGACATAAATCTAACACATGCTAGATTTTTCACTCTACAATGTTGCTATGTGCTTGTGTTTGCGCTAAGAGGAAATCTAACACATGTTAGATTTTTTTTTACCTTGCAATGTTATTGCTAACATGTTTTTGTTTGGGCTAAAATGAAATCTAGCTTGTGCTAAATATGTTTTGTCCTGTAATGTTGTCATTGGAAATATTTATATGTTTGTTTTAGAAGTAAATATATTGGAATTTTTTGGAATTTTTTCTCACCCCACAATGTTGTTATGTGATTATGTTTGCATTAAAAGGAAATATGGTATGCATTATATTTCTTTCACCTTGTAATGTTTTTATTTGCAAGGTGCTTTTGTTTTTGATAGGAGGAAATCTAACATGTGTTAGATTTGCTTTGTCTAGTAATGTTGTTGTTGGCAATATGTTTGTGAATTTGCACTAGAAGGAAATCTAGTACGTGTTATATTTCTTTTCACAATGCAATGTTATTTTTGACGATATAGTTATTTGTGCTAGAAGGAAATCGAATGTTGTCTTACATATTTTTATTTTGCAATATGCTTCTGTCTATGCTAGAAGGAAATTTAGCTTGTGCTAGATCTCTTTTTTTTTGCAGTGTTGTTGTTGACAATATGCTTGTGTTTGTGATAGAAGTAAATCTAGCACATAGTAGATTTATGAGACCTTGCAATGTTGTTACGTTCTTGTGTTTATGATAGAATGAAATATAGCACACACTAGATTTCTTTCATCTTACAATGTTATTATTCGCAATGTGTTTTTGTTTTTGTTTCAAGAAAATGTTGTGGGTACTAGATTCTTTTTGCCTTACAATTATGTTATTGGTAATATGTCCGTGTTTGTGCTAGAAGTAAATCCAACATGTATTAGGTTTATTTAGCCATAAAATAATGTTATTTTCTTAGGTTTGTGCTAGAAGGAAATATAACATGTGTTAGATTTTCCTTTACCTTGCTGTAATGATGTTGTTCACAACATATTTGTGTTTGTGCTAGAAGCAAATCTAGCACATGTTAGATTTCTTTCACCTATCAATGCTGATATGAGTTTTTTTTTTGTCCTCTAGAAGGAAGTGTGCAATGCTTAAATTTATGTCCCTTTCCAATGTTTTTATTGGCAATGTGCTTATGTTTGTACTAGAAATAAATCTAGCATGTCCTACATTTAATTTTCTTTGCAATATTGTCATTGGAAACATGTTTGTATTTTTGCTAAAAGTAATTCTAGCACATGCTAGATTTATTTCACCCTACAATGTTGTTATGTGTTTGTTTTTATGCTAAAAAGAAATTTAACTTACAATATATTTATTTCACCTTGCAATGTTTTTATTGGCAATGTGCTTGTGTTTGTGATAGAGGGTAATATAGAATGTTTTTGTTTTCACAATGCAATGTTGTTGTTGGAAACATGCTTATGTTTTTACCATATCTCATTCTTAGGCCACATATTCCATATGAAGGGCCTTCTAATCATTTGAGGGTTTAACATTTTTTATATTGTAACAATAATTTATGTAGGCATGGACTAAAACCTCATTGTTTCTAAAAGGCAGTGTCAAATTGCATAAGCATGGAGATGTCTCAAGAAAGATTATTATTGTAATGTTTTTATTGACAATGTTTTTGTGCTTGTGATAGAAGGAAATTTAGCATGCACTACATTTACTTTACAATGCAATGTTGTTGTTGGCAATCTTCTTTTATGCGATAGAAGGGAGTTTAGCATGTGTTACATTTCCATTGCCTTGGCAATATTTTTAATGACAATGTGCTTGTGTTTGTGCTAGAAGGAAAACTAGCTTGTGCTAGATTTCTTTCGGTTTGCAATGTTTTTCTTGGAAATATGCATGTGTTCATGCTCAAAATAATTCTAACATGTGCTAGATTTATTTCACCATACAATGTTTTTATTGGCAATATTCCTTGTGTTTGTGATAAAAAGAAATCTAGGATACAAATATTTCTTTTTCTTTGCAACATTCTTGTTGGCAATATGCTTGTGTTTCTGCTAGAAGTAATTCTATCACATTCTCTATTTCTTTCACTTTGCAATGTTGTTATGTGTTTTTCTTTGTGCTAGATGAAGATCTAGAAGAAAATCTAATAATTGCTATAGTTAATGTTCTTTCATTGTGTTTTGATTTTATGGTTTCTAAAGCAAGCTAAGAATATACATGACTATAAAAGATCAATTTTATGTAAATATGATGTTGTTGTAGTCTCTACAGTTTTATTTATTTATTCACAATGTAATGTTTTTTGGAAATGTGTTTATGCTCGTGCTAGAAGGAAAGCTAGTAGATGATAACTTGCCTATAGTCACGATTAAAAGAACATAATAAATTATTTGGGGGTTCCCTTTTTCTAATTAACACCATGATTGGCTATTATTGTGAGTTCTACACTTGTTATTGTTCTTGTTCATTTTTGTTACACATATAATGGTGCGATTAGTTATAATATTTATAACTTCATACTTTCTTCAATAATTCGAAACTATGTTAATAAATTTTTACTTTTTATTTATTTATTATTATTAGAAACCATAGACTATGAATTTAGTGAGAATTCAAAGGAAGCATCCAAGGAAAAAGGATGTTCAAGAAACATGACACCAAAATATTTAAATGGTATGACAATTTTATAATTAGTTTATACTTTGTTACAATGGTTAGACATTATGCTAATAAATGGTTGTTGATTAGCTTATATTTATTATTTTATCAAGCTGATGATGAAATGTTGTGCACCTTCGAGTGTCCACTTAGAAATTTTTCTGATTAAAAAATTCTCTTATATATTGATCAACCTATTTGGGATAAATGGTACACTATTTTTAACTGTTACCAACTAGGAACATTAAAGTGTTCACCAAGCCAACCTGATTTTGAGAACTACAAGAGAAATAGTTTACACAATTTGACAACATGTACTCTTCGGCCCGTCAGGGATTAACCATGGAAAAAATTTCTTCAGTAGTAGATAAGCTATTGGATGAAACCATTTGGTTTTTTATTCCACTTAATCATCCAACAAATGCCACAAAATTAAAAGATTATTTGTTCTAAATTGAAAACCGACAGAACATTATTGGAGGCAATGGTTACATATTGTCAAATTCATGATGAGAAATTGGATGAGAATACTTTTACCACATTCGACATTCTTGAGAATTATGAAATTAACGATATTATATTTTCCAACTTTTGCAACATGGTGGAGGCGTCTACTTATGTAAAAAGAACACATAATACAAAGATAGAGTCCCTTTCTCAGCAAGCATGTGGAGTCCTTGACAGAATGATAAATGGATGAACAAATGTTCAACGGTTTGACAACAATTTTGAATTTGGTTGTCATTTTGGTGGCTCTGATATTTTTTCAAAACTTTTGCACTATTTTCTAATGTCAATTGCAAGCAGTTTTACATACTAACTTTATTGTTCCAGATACACTTGCTTTGAAAAAAGAACCATTCCACAAGGATATAATATTGATTTTTTTCGATTTCTTATGGAAAAAATGAGTTGAATGACTTTACTACAGTTCTCTTAGTAGAACTTTGGTTTTGTAATGATGTACGCAAGTTTTTGGAAATTGCCATAAAGAACTCCAAGATTAACTATAGAATGACTAGTGGCATTTATGAATATAAGTCTCAAAATAGGTATAGTTATGATATAGTTTTTACTATACATTTCTATACTTAAGAATTAAAAATTTTGGAAGCTTCAAAATACTCTCACACATTTGAAGACACATTTGATGAAAATGAGAGAGATTATGATTTCTAAATGGATTTATTGGAAAAACACCAACAATGTAATGATGAAAAAGTGGTTATTACTCTTTATGCAGGGACAAATTTAATCAAGGCTTGTTGTAAATATGGAAGAAGAATTGCATGTGTTGTGAAAACATAGTCACAAAGGATAATCATGTTGAATAATTACAAACATTTTCAACTATCAAATCCAGGATCTATTAATTTCTTAGAAAATTCAGGTACTGCAGTTTCTTTGTTGTTTCTCTTATAATACTTTGGATAATATTTTGTTTATATTTTTAATTGTCAAAGTGTTTACTAAAATGACTAATGATAGAGATTCTGAAACAAAGAATGATGAATGTGGGAAGCAAAAAAATAATCAATATAATGCTTATGATGTTGAAAAAAGTTTAGAAATGGAAACAGGAGGAGAAGAAGTTATCATACTAGGTACATGATTTGTCTGGTTGTTGCTCTTGTTACTTTTTGAATTTATTTAATTTCCATATTCAAAACATTTTTGGATGTCTATTATAGGGAATTATGAGAAGAATGTAATTAATCAAGACAATGACCATGGAATGATGGGGATAGAAATGGGTATTAACCATTGTAACTCTCTTTTTTTAATCTAAATTATTATTTTTATTATCGTGAATCATAGCATTTCATTTGTTGATTATAGTTGGAAATAAAGAGAATGAATATAGTGACTAAGGGAATGTCCCACAAACCTCCAATCAAGATCGAAATATTATATGGACAATTAAAGATGATTTGTTTTCTGTATAGTTGTTTAATGAATTTTGTTCATTGTCATAATTTATAACATTTTTTTATGTTTATTATAGAGACAAGCAAGGAGAACAAAGACATTGATCAAATGAATGCGAAACAAAGCTTTAATCAAGGACAAAATATAATATCAAGTACTTATAATTTGTCCACTTGTTTTCCTTATTATTTAATGATTTTATTCATTTTCACAATTCAAAATATTTTATATGTTTAATTTAGAGAAAAATAAAGGTAGCAAAGATGATGATGAGGTGCAAAGTTACAAATATGAAGATAATGTCATATCAAATACTTATAACTTGTCTTCTTATTTATTTTATTATTCTTTGAACGCTAATGCTTGTAACTACCATAACGTTGTACATTTTTATTATAAGAACTAATAGAAAGGACAAAATTAACAATCAAAATAATGTTAAAGGTGCATGTAGGTGTGTTTCTTTTTAAAGGTTTCATTACTAATGTTTTTCTTGGTATTGGTATTTGATTGAATGTTTAATAAGAAGTACTATTGGTAGTTGATTAAATGTTTAATATGTTTACTCTAAGTTCTATCAAGATGATAAAAGAACTTATTATTTCATCTATAAATAGTGAAAAAACCACTGAAGGTAAGTGTATTGTTTCAACAATTTATTTAGTAATTTTTGTAACATGAATAAAATGGTTTGACTAGATTATTTGTCATTGTGTTGCAGCCAAAATAACTAAAAATAAATTAGTTATTTTTTAACTAAAGGACATTCTTATCATAGCATTGATGATGAAGCAAAAAACAAAGGGCATATTTAGAAAATGGGAACTGATGTTGATTACACAATAGAGAAAAAATTATTTTGGATTCATCCACATGAAAAAACATTTTTTGAAATGTGTTTCAAAAATGAATATCTTTACATTGCAATTTGGACGACAACTTTGAAAGAAAGCACAACAAGAGTTTTAAAAAAGTTGGTTTCAGAAACATTCAAGATAAACTTGTGTTTATGTGGACTTCTTAAGATTGTAAACCACAAAAGTGACATAAGGTCATTGACAATCCAAGCAAAGTTATACACACTAAATCATTGAAAAAAGTGTGGGAAACGCATACACAATATGATGCAACCAATACTATGATAGTGGGTTGTTCACTTGAGAGCGTGAAAGATAATCCCAAAGAAAATGTGAGTCTTGCCCCTCCATTCATTGGAACAGATCAAGAGGATAATTGGTTGTTCGATGAGCTATGGAGAATGTTGCATAAACTCAAGAAGGCTACAAATGTGTGAGATACTTTTAAAGATGTTCAATTACATTTACAAGTACCTTAATATGACCGATGTCTATTTCATGTTATTATATGTATGACATCATGAATTATTAGTTTTATTTCACAACACTTATAAAATAATTGTTGATTTGGTTTGTCCTTACTAAAAGCAAAGTACTTTTATTTTCCTTATTCTTGGTGAGATACTGTGTTGATAATAATTATTGATTTTAATGGCCATTTAATGTTTTCATATCAAAATTTTCCATGCTATAGAATTTTTTACAATGGATTACATTAAATGTGAAAATTAATAGATAATTGGTATATTTGTTTGAATTAGATTATTACAATTATTTGTTTCAATTTTGGTTTAAGTTATCATTATACCTCTTAGAAATTAGTAATGTGAAGGATGGCCCATTGTATTTTTATAACATTTTTTATTCCATATAAGTTGAAAAACTAGATTAGGTTGTACGTAGCACCAACAATAAGCATACAATTTGTACTAAAAGAAGCACCAAAAGAATCTAAGGTAGAGACTCTAGAAATTAGCATATAAATAATTAGGTTTGAAATTTTAAAATTGTATTATATTGTATGTGGAAATTAATATATAATTTATTTGTTTACTTTCATTAGACCATTGTAATTATATTTTTCAATTGTAATTAAAGAAATCATTATAAATTATAAAATCAATGATTTAAATGGTGGGCCAATGTGTTCTTAGAATATTTTTATTCCATACAAATTAAATAAAGGTATTATGGTGTATGTATAAAATAAACATATCATTAGTTTGTTCATTTTATTGGGGCCATTGTATTTGTATTTTGTGATTACTATTAACTCATTGTAAAATTCCCTTTGCATACAAATGGAAATAATTCATAATAAATATTAACATCATTTTTAAATTGGTAGGTTTTTATGTCCTTAATCAATGAAGCGTTGAAGTGGAGATGTGTTAATATCATACATGTGGTTGCAGTGTAGATGCAGATGAGCATTACTACAATTCAAAATATGGTGATATTTGAAATGGAAGGAGTATTCTTCCAATCATATGCCAAAGATGAACTAAATTTTCATATTCAAAGAGAACCAGATTGGCAGTTTGGTGATGGGTCCTATTTTTTAAGGCCTTTTCAGTCAAGTATGAAAATGTTGCTTAAAAAATTATGATGTCGCAATATGGACATTAAATGTCACTGACAAGTATATTCGGAAAGTACTAGAAAAATCAAATATTGATATAGAGGACTTTAAATTTGCATGGGACAGGTCTCATTGTCATTTGCAAACAAAATTGGATGCAGGAAGAACAAGACAATTTTATGAGAAAACGTTGACTGATGTGTGGTCCCAATATGGAGATAATTATGAAGAATCAAATGTATTGCTAATAGATACAACAAAGCATACTTCTCAATTCATTGGATATCGATCAAACCACATGTTGATAAAATCCTATACAGGAAAAGAGCAAGATACTTGGCTTATGCAAGTTTTATTCCCCTTTCTTAAGACACTTCATCTTATCAATAAAAAACATTAGTACATTCGAATGTTCAATAGAACATGTACTTCATTGTATTGGATGGAGATAATTTCCTTTATAAATTTGTTGAAAAGTACATTCCAAATTTTTGATACATTTTGGACATAGTTTTTGTTGAATCAATTTGTATGATTTTATATTTTTTGAAATATATGGGAATTGCCAATTATATTAATATGTATATTTCTTATTATTTATAATTTCTTTTGCAATGACTTTGTTGTATCGATTTCTTTCTAAGATGTGTGCATGCGTTCTTAAATGAATTGTTTGTCATTTAAATTATCTTGCATGAACCATCGAAGCTTTTTATTTTTAATGATGTATGTTTACTTATATGCACCAATAATCATAATATATAAATGTGAAATATAAGTTTTGAAATATAAATCCTTGCAAACAAAGGTGTAATTATTGCTAAAGAAACTATGATAATTTACTTGATAAATGTTATGTGCACTATTCACTATTCACAATGCATTATTCACTATTAAGGCTGAATGATTTGAACTTTTTGAAGCATAAGATATGTGATTTCTTAATCCATAATTTTCATAAATTTATATGCCTAAATCAATTAATGGTTGTAACTACAATCATATCATATTGAAAATCAATAAGGCACAAAGTCAGTTATTCATTGTTTACATATAAAATGCACTAATATGAGTGCATAAATGTGATTTGTAATTTTTGAGATAAAAATCTATTGTAAATAATTTAGTATTTCTTAAAAAAAACATATAATTAATGATAATGATTGCTAAGTGGACTATCAAGGTTTGATTAGACACTATCATGGATGAATTATGTCTTTGAAGTGTAAGGCATCTGACTTTATTACTTAAAGTTAATTTTTTGTAAATTTGTATATTAAATAAATTGAAATCATATGATTTGAGCTAGAATTATATTATTGACTTATACTTAGTTATGTCCATTAATATGATTGTATAAATGTGATATATAATATTCGTATACTATGATGCAATTCTTCCAAAAATAAGTCTTATAATTTGTTGATAATAAGTATTAAGTGGACACTTTAGGCTAATGGGTGATGGCTCATAGGTGAATACTACTCGTTAAATTGTAGGGCATTCAATTTTTAATCCATAACTTATTCTTAAATCAACTATTTGTATATGCAATCATCTCAGCTCACATAATTTAATAAGGAGTCGATTTATTGACTTGTATTTAGTTATCACATAATTTATTAAGAGTGTATTAATGTCATATTGTATTGCTTTGAAACAAAACTCTATGTAAAGAAAAAATATCTTCTTAATAAAACATGGAATAATTAATTAACAACGTGTTAAGTGGATGATCTATACTCATTAAAGAGATGAGTCAAAAATAGTTGTATTTAAACTTTTTGCACCATAAGACATTGATTTTCTCATTGATATTAACATTTTGTCATTTTCAATTCTTAAATAGTTTATTTGTGATTTAAATAATTTCATATAAACCAATATGACTTGAAGAATTCTATTTGGTTATATGCATTGATAAAAGTTTATAAATGTGATGCATTTTTTAAATGTAGCTCTTAATGTAAGTAAATATATATATATTTTACAAAACAAATTATAAGTAATTGATAATGAGTTCTAAGTGGCCTATATAAATCCATTTATTGACTTTTATTTTCCTATCATGAGGTTTAATATAAGTGTATAAATGTGACATTTTGTTTTGAAATAAAATTCCATGTAAAATTAAATGTTTTTCATAACAACACATGGAATAATTATTTGGTAATGAATGTTAAGTATATCGTTCAAGTTCATTCAGTATACGAGTTATAAATAAATGAATTTAAACTTTCTGCAACATACGACATTTGATTTTCCCACCCCTATTAACATTTGGTAAATTTCAATTCTTAAATAAATTATTTGTAATTGAAATAATCTCATAGAAGCCAACAAGACAAGTATGTATTAAATTCTATTTAGTATGTATGTATGTATAAATGAAATTTATTTTTGAAATCAAGTTCTTAATGTAAGTAAAATATATTTTTTAGAAAATAAAAAATTTAAAATCAATTTTTGATGAGCTCTAACTCGTTTATTTTATTTTGAATCAACAACTTTTTCTAACTATGCATTCTTAAATCAATTACTTCTATATGAAATCATGCCATATAAGTCAATAAGTCAAGAAACCATTAATTGATTTTATTTAACTATCATGTGGTTTAATATGAATGTATAAATGTGACATTGCTATTTCTAGAATAAAAATCCATGTAAACAAAATGCATTTTCAAATAAAACATGGATTAATGAATTTACAATGAGCATTAAGTAGACTATTTAAGCTCATTCAAGAGATGGGTCACAAATGGATGTCTTTAAAAATTTTTCACCTTATGACATGATTTTCCCATCAAGATTAACATTTTGTAAATTTCAATTCTAAAATAAATTATTTGTACTTAAAATAATCTCATAGAATCCAACAAGACTTAGAAGCTATTTATTCAATTCCATTTAATTATATGTATTGATATAAGTTTATAAATGTAATTTATTTTTGAAAAAAAGCTCTTAACATAAGTTAAGATATATCTTTTACAAAACTAATTAGAATTAATTGATATGAGCTTTAAGTGGCTTATTCAGACTACATGAAAAATAAAGTGTCATAGATGAATGCCTTTTAATACATATTTAATATGCAAAATCAATATCTTAATGATAATTTATTTGTATTTAGATTAAGTATTTAATAATTAAAGAACACGGCGACTTATATAAATTTCAACTAAAATCCATGAGTTATGTTTCACAATTATTTCTTCCTCATTAAAAATTCTTATCATTTCTCCTCTTAGTGAAAGTAATGATTGATCATGGTTTTCCATACAATTGGTTGGTGCTATTACATCGAGACTATTATTGGTTTTGACAATGTTGACAAGGAGAGATACATATCCACACTACCATCAACTATACTAATCTTTGAAAACCCTTTCCTCCACTACTTACAAGAAGACCACTAATTCTTGTTTACTTCAATCTGTGACATTGTCCATCACAATGGAATGACTCGAATACCCATTTAAGAACTCTCATTTGATGTACTTGGCTTTGAGTGGAGATAGATCAATGGTGTCTAACCTTCTTGAAATACCTAGATCAACAATGCATAACTTTTATGATGGATGCATGGATGCTATGAAGACGAATGATCACCCCCGTCATTAGTGCTTCATAAAGGCACAAAGGGACTGTAGGAAATTGAGCACAAAAACATTTTACTAAGTTTTTAGTAGACTACTTTCAATGCAATGCAAGGGATGCACATCCTTTCCATTTACACTAAGATCCTCGCATCAACATCTTTCAATCAACAAGTCCTCCATAGGTTGTGGGAAAGGGGTTTAGAGTCGTCAGACACAAAATTCAAACATCAAGGAATCTAGTTCATTATCCATAACTATAATATCTTTATTGGATGTTAGACATACTAATATGATTTAGCTTGAATCAATTGCTTCTAAGAGTTTGATTTCACATTCATATTGTGTATTGATACTATTGTACATAACAACTTATGTTTGACCTATTCATGATCTCTACCTGGTTTGAAATTACTTAATTTTTTTTTATGTTGAATTAAGTTAATACGGCAATTTACAAAAGAATGAATGTTGTTGAAGGCCTTGTAATAGAATACTTCCAAATTTAATGAAATATGTGTTTTATAACAACAACTTCAATTATACAGCAAAACAAAGTACCCACAATTTCATAACTCTCCATAAACCATTGTCATCATCAACAACTTGTGTATAATTCCTTTTTGAGAAGAACTCTAAAATAAAAAAATCTTAAGTACACAAATGATTAAAACAATAATATTCATGAAAGATCCCCTAGGGTTTGAGATCCATCTCTCAATATTTTCTAGTGATGAGCATAAACTATTAAATCTGTGAATAAATTTCAAGATTCAAAAAATGTCTCATTTTTAATCCATATATGATCAAGCTTCAAAATTAGAAGTGAAGTTACCTTATTTATGTAAAAAATTAAGGTCATGGTCATTATGAAGGCTAATTACTAAAAATTAAACTAGCAACATCCTTAGCATTATTAGTGATGAACCAATATATAAAAGAGCATCTTGGAAAATATTGGTTCATATTAAACAACCCCATCAAATGAGGGAAGCTTTTAGTGTTGTCGAGGATGTGACCAACCCTCATGCCTTATATATATACCATTTCATACTCATTGATGAAAAAGATACGTCCTCAACCCTCATGCCTTATATATATACCATTCCATACTCATTGATGAAAAAGATATGACATACCCTACATGAGGATGAAATGTTCTCCATACAATATGAAAAAACTTATAAATAAACCGTTAAACCCAATAAAACTTGAGTAATATTGAAAACCTTTATACTAAAAAGAATACTGTAAAAATGCAAAAGTTACCACAACAAATGTTCTTATTGATATCACTATGTTAGGTCTCTATAATACTAGTGTAGCCCCCATATTGTTATTGTTATGCCCCATAGAAGCCCACTATAGTTATTGTTGAGCACTTACATTATTATTGTTATGTAGGCCCTAATTATATTTTGACCCTTTAGACTCCTATTTATAGGAAGGAGGTCTTATCATTTGAATCATCCAAGAATTGCTCATATATGTGATGTAAAGGGAGGTTTCCCCCTTGAATAGGCTTATTATCTAGTCATTGATCTATCTTTTCATATGTTTTTGTGCTATTTTTTATCTAGATACATAACATTTGGAGTCAGAGTTCTTGATTCTAGGGTTTTTGTTGCTTCAAATGAGACATTGTGGATCATTTATTTTTATTTTATTTTTTATATTTTGTGATGCTTCAGACTGTGAAATTGCTACAACATGGAGGCTAAAACTTGATGAACGTTTGGATGGAATTTCATATATTGGCTCACTATATTTTAGGATATATGGTCCAAGGAAGTTAGAGTTTCTATGTGCTCCAGAATTCGGTCTCAAACATGTGTCTTGGGGAAAATCATCATAACTTTCTCTTAGAGCATCAAATTTGAATTTCGTAAAAAATGACTATAAGTGAGTGAACTATAGTTTTTCTGGTATCATTTTCAAAGCCGAATGTTAAACAATGACATGTGTTATCTTGTACAAGTTCACTTTATTGAACCACTCCATAATTAGGTCGTCATGGAATATTTGGCATAACTTTATTTTGAAGAATCCAATTTCGGTCTAACTGGGGTGGTCGGAAAGAAGACATAGAGTGATACCATAGAACGCAATATCAAACCTTGAGAGGATGGAATCATAGATATACAACAGTTTCAAAGCAACCTTATCAACAAGTTCAAAATCAAGCTCTTAAAAGGTGTGTAATTTTAAATTTTCACAACTTTTGTTTGAAAAAACATTTCGAAGTGATTCAAAGGGCACAATGAAGAATAAATATCATTATTTGATTCCAAAGTTCCTCCCAAACAAATTTTTTTTGCACCCATTAAACCCTCAGAAAGTTCTACTATGACACATGAAGAAGAAGAAATACAACATGATCTATCAAAATTAAGGGACAAAGTACAATAATTTTCACTCTCACAAAGGGTCCCTGTTAGAGTAAAATATTTATGCAAGTGTGCAAAAATCCCTTCACTTAATTTATAGGTGACTTATAACCCTAACAACAAAAGATGGTTGCTCTATGCTTTAGATCTGCAATAAAACATGAAGAAAAATATCACAACACAATAGATCTTGTAAATAGAAACATATAACAACAGAAAATTAAAGTGCAATAACCCAATGAAGGACTTAATTAAATGATAATTTTATTAATACACCTCGTGAGGAGAAATTACAACATGGGTTCGTAGTTCCCTCTCTGTGGGGTGGGTCCTTTTCTTGTCCTTATGCTTCAGCAATGTGCTTCTCTCTTTCAACTTTCAATGGGCATAAAAAACAAAAAGATAGCTTGAAGTCAAGTGGGAGCTCAAATCCTATGAGACGATAGTATTTACAATGAAAATGGTCATGGTGAAGAATGAATGGAAACCCCTATATTTATAACAAAGTATTGAGCCAAATTAGGAATTAGAAAGTAATAAGATATTATTGACTAGATCAAAATCTAATCAGTGTGAATACTTTATTATATTTTTTGAGAGGGAAAGATATTCAAAATGGTCAAATATCTTTATTTAGAAAGTGGTTGAAGTAATTAACAAATGAACATGATTTATTAATCACTTTGTGAGAATTAAGAAAGAAATAATTATTAAATAGTGGTTTAATAATTATCTTATAAGGAAAAATAAATAAATAATGGTTTATTTAATTATTCCAAAGTGATTAAGTAAAAATAATTAAGACATAATTATCAAATAATGATTTAATAATTATTTCTAGAGAAAATTAAATAAATAATGAATATTTAATTATTCTCATGGGTTTTTTTGGATTTTAATGAGAAATAATTTAGAAAAGTGCTTTACTAAATTATTTCATATGGTGAAACTGGGTTTTACTATGGTAATACTAATCCTACATAGTATATTTTGATCCGCCTAGTAAGAAATGACTAGGTGGACATTTTTTGGGTGATAACAAATTTCCCCCCAACATAAGAGTGTCAGAAGAAAATAGTATGACTGAAATATGTTGTAGGTTGCACTTTCATGAGACACCGAAGGGGAGAGAGAGAGAGTTGAAGCAAGGAAAGGAAGGACTGATAATGGAGGGGGCGAGACCTACTTAGCTGATAGAAGTCTCCTTTTATTGGTAGGTATATAATCTCAAATGAGGTGGGGGAGGCATACCCATACCCACCGAGATAACTGGGTACAAATAATAATGATGTGCCCAACAATGTGGGTCTGAGAAACAAGGTACATGATACATGATATGTTGATGTCAATGAACTAGAAAGTGATACAATGATATAATGAATCCCATATACTTATTGTGCATGGAAAACATAGGCTGAGACTTAATACAATAACATTGATGATCTGAGTACATGAGACATAATGTCCCTCCATATTGAAAGAAGGAGGGAGATCACAACCAAAGGAGCCATGCTGAACAGGGAAGGGCTATGAAGATATGAATGGACTATCTAAAGGAGACATGCATGATGTGGTCGTTGCAATCATCGAAAACCGAGCCAATCAAATCTTTGGAACTACATCAGAGGTTGGATCATAATCTGTTTTCATTCGGGCATGTGGGGGGCTACCTAAAGGGCCACCCCCTCGTGAAGTCTGGAACATTTCACACACACTAGGGAAATGCTAGTACATTTTTTTATATCACTAGACCATCAAGTGTACGATTCTCGATCGTGTGATAATGAGCTGGAGTCGAGCACGTGAGAACCAACCAAGGAAAAGGGCAATGATAATTCTCTTCACTTGATTTGAGGCACTGAAAAATGATGAAAGATGGAACCAAGGTACACCACCCTCTATACCTCTCAATTGGAATAAATGTGTTGAAGTCGACAGAAGAGGGTCCGCCAAAGTTGAGGCAATGAGGAATCCTCAACACAGGCATAAGGATCATAGTAATGTGACTGATAGATTGACACCAGGGATGATGATTGGGGGGAAATATGAGTGGTGGACTGATGACTTCCCTTGTTAGAGTATATTATGCAAGGTTGACCTGACAACATCTGACTCGATTCAAGAGGGGATGGTCAATTACTCAGACAAAGGCTTTTCAAAGACACGTCAGTATAATTGGAGGACAGATATGAGTGAAAGGTGACGAATGCGACACAATGATGGATGATGCACTAGAACAGAACATGATGGGACTCTGAATAGAATCCATGGATGCAAGGGTGACTCATCTTTGATGCTTTGAACAAGGGTGACTGTATGATGTTACCACACTATAAAAGTCTCAAATGGGACCATAAAAACATGAGTAAATAATAGTTACTCATGAGGAAGCTCAACATATAATTCAACAAGTGCAAAGGAAAAGTGGTACTAGTGTACATGTGACTCATATGAATAGATTCAATTTTGGTGGACAACAAAGTGAGACTCAATGGAAAACATGGCTTCTTGATGAAGTGTCAAATTACCAAAAATGAGGAGACACCCATTATAAAGATCAGTGAGATATTTCCAATAGTGTTGACAATTCGTTAAACCGAGCTACGATTTTCAGATTTGCGACTTTCAAGTAGGTGAACTTACGTTTCTAAAATGGTCTTACTACTTCTTGGAAGGATGGTTCCTGGTGAAGAATTAAGGAAAGAAAAAATAGGGAATGAACTATTAGAGGAGGTCTAGAATCATCCCTGCCCACCAAGTCAAACATGGGGATCGAGTGGTAAGTGTGGTATCACATAGAGTAGAATATTTGAATATATGATATCAAGAATCTATGATATATGATGTGGATATGGATTTCGAGAGAGTTCGATAGGAAAAACTATCCAAGGAATGAAATGATAATCGTCCATACCTATATCGTTGAGGTCTAGGCCGAAACTAATATTGATCTAGTGAGAAAGTGGCTAGGGATGCCATCATGCCCCCAAGCATGAAATATTTCCCTGCAACATATGATGATGGAGGGTACTTATTGGGTATGCAAGGGAATTATTCCCCTAGTTTGATGACTTTGTGGAGTGCCAATGTGTTCCAAGTGCTCGAATAAATGATTCAACCATCCAATCCCATAGGCACGAGATCCTCAAGAGGATGATGAGTATATGTAGAGGCATAGGTGCCCCCCAGTTTTGGATGGATGGATGTAGCATGTTATGGACATGCCGAATGTATTTGGAATAGTGGATTCTAAACACATTTTGATGATGTGATTCACCATTTGTTGTTTATGGTTGTCTTCCCGTAGGAAGAATGTATGATGGGTGCAGTATACGAAAGGAAATGGTGGATTACCAATCTCACTTAGAACTGCGTATATGAATCAAATGGACTAAATTTATGGGTTCACATACATGGTGTCACCATACCAAAGAGTGGATTTGGATATAATTAATTGATGCTCACCTAGACGACACTTAGGTTGATCAACAACAATGTTTAAGGGATTGGGTTGCGGACGTAAGATGAAGGAATGATTAAATGGATCATTCCTAGGTTGATATAGAGTGACATGGGACTCTAGACGCTCTTCGAAATGGGGAAGAAGAGTGGTACTCGAGCAATCACTACCATATGTACTAGAAGGATTGTGGATAATTTCTTCTCCTATACTCTAAAAAATGGATGCCCCCTTACCCAAACATTGTGTGGCAATGTAATGGACACAAGGTGGATGTTGTTCAAATTATTGAGTTCGAAGTAAGGAGTGGTTGAACAAATCATCATCATGGGAGACATAGTTCACATACGCAACATCTACTATGGTAGACTGATGAAAAGTGGATACAAAGTCCACCTATGTTGATACAAAAGTGTCTTCAGAAGATGGTTCTAAAGAAGCACATTCAGAATCTCTTAGGGAGTCTAAATATATCGATCCAATGTATGATGATAGGTAGATAATATGGGTTGAACTATCTATCATCTTGACATCAAGAGGGGAATCATGATGGTGGGTTGAGAAACCTCCTATCCTAGAGAACCATTGGGGCCATTACCTCCAGGTAGAGAAGAAGTAAAGTCATTATGAGCGACATCTAACTCGCGAAGCACTTGAAGTGTATCACGAAATTCTCTGAGACAAGGGCAATGATGGGAATAATTTCCATACTTATCACATAAAGCACAAGGGCGATTTGTGTGTAAGGTTATGTTATTCTTTGTGGACTCGAGTAAGGTAACATGGACCTTAGGAATGTTAGGGTTGGGAAAAGTATCAGGCACCACATTTTTAATATGAGGGAGCTCAAGAAAATTATTGGTGGCATGTCCAATAACATCACATAAATCACATGAGGAGAATATTTTGAGGTTTAGGAGGAGTGGGAGTTTCTTTGGGTGCCTTGTCTTTGTTTCCCTTTTTCTGGGCTTTCCCCCCTCACTGGATTCTTTCACAATAGGAGTGACATCCCATTGAGGTTGTTGTACTGAAGCAAAGGAAGGGGTTGTAAGAACTAGTTGGACCTCGGTCAAAGTTATATTGGGTTTTAGTTGGTCGGGAGGAGTGTTTGTGAGAAGATCAATGTACCATACTGGGATCCCCAAGGTGATCTTAGGAAGATTGGACATGGCCATTATAGGGTTGGAAAATATTCCTAGTGGCGGAAATAAGAAAGGTATCTAATAGAAGGGATAATAAACTAGAGGAACTTCTCCTAGATGTGAAATGTCTTGAGGAATGGTTCCTCATTGGAAAGGACCAGGAGAGATACCAGTGGGAAGGAACTGACCTGGAGGAATTGTACCTAAAGGACTAGTTGAGTCTAGAGCAAGGGGTTGCAGAGGAGCTGGCTGCTATGAAGACATACCATACTGCTTACCAGTGGCTCGTGACGCTTGAAGTATGAAAACACACAAAGAGCTACACTTAGAAGGGGTAGGCGGAAGGCCATAATAAGCCACATGCAATGTGGAATCTTTATAGACTCCAGGGGAAATAAAAATAATGGTAGCGATGGTATTGTTGCCAGTCATCAATGAGATAGTGGAATGAGGAGAATTTTGTGACTAGGGGTCATAGTAAGTCAATTGATTAATAGTGACGATCTTTCCATTATGAGGGAAGCACATCTTGCGAAAGACTAAGGATGCAGAAAATAACATGGAATATGTGTAACTACGACCCAACATGATTTTATAATATAAAGGGGCATCAATGACTTCAATGTCAATCAAGAACATCTTGCCAAAAAAAATGGTGGGGTAGTTGTGATATAAATCGAGGGGCTACGAGGGGTGACTGTCCCAAGCACGAAGAGAGATAGTGGATGGTGATAGGTCAGGGGAACCAAGTTGCTTCTAGACACTAGTGGCCATTAAACAGGTGGAGGCACTTTTGTTTATTATACACCACTGTATAGTGGCATTTTTTATGGAGACTAGTATCTGAAAAGAAATAGATGAAGGAAGGGGGGGATATTCCGTTTTATCAACATCAAAGACAATCAAACAATCATCATAGGGATCCACAATTCACAAAGAAAATAATAGATATTTCCTTTGGGATGGGCACATCTGGAGGACTTCTAATGTTGACATGGAAGCATGAGACTATTCCAAGTCATCTATTGTATTATAGGTATGGGCGGCTTTAGAATAAACAACATTTCGACGTAATGGACCTTTGGTGATATTAGGGTGAACCTGTAACTTAGGCGAAGGGATTTGTATGGTACCAATTGGTGACTACAAGGGCTCAATGGAATGTTTGGGTTGGGAGTCAGTCACTGACTTATTAGGAGGATTTTCATATTGGCACAACCAAATCTGGAGGTTGATTTCTTCGCAATACATCATGAGGATATGGTAAGTATTTTTTCCATATTGTGAAGGTTGAGGGGCTATAATACTCTGTGTGGGTTGGGTAGCCACATATCCTTGATGAGGAAAAGGATTCGTAAGCACAAATGACTGTGATGAAGAGAGAGGGGGAGGAGGCGTAGCGATCGGATGAGGTCATCTAGAGGTAGTTACTTGAGCTTCCCATACTTAATGAATCTGAGGTAAAAGAGGACATTCATGAGTATAATGGAAAAAAAATCCGCAACTAGCACAAGGTTTATTGGTTCTAAGAGCCTTGTTATGCTTGGGTCATCTACCCTGTTGTTGGGTTAGGGGATTAGGCTGGTCACCCTTAGGGGCATTCGGTTGTCGACCTTGATTGCCTTGTTTATCTTGAGGTTTTTGATGTTGATTACCTTGCCCCTTATTCCTTATCTTGCGGTTCGGGGGATTGGTAGTGCCCTGTTGATCATACACTTGACCTTGAGGAGGAAGTTGTTGTTGTGGCAGAGGTGAGGGAGGAATCGAAGCGTGAGGCGCTGGTGTTGGTGGGGCTGGAGCGTTAGGAGGTGCATAAGGATAGTTAGGAGTCGCGATAACATTTTTACAACTCAGTTGAGTAACATCTGGCCCTAGCATTGACTGGTGAGGATGGGGAAATGCATATGATGTGCTTGTACCTTGGTAAGAGTTTACATGTGAAGGATTGAGAGGGGGATAGGTGTATGCAAAACTAGTGCCCCCTGGGTTGCCCATAACTCATGGGAGGTTGAGGATATTGTGGTGGTTGAGGATGGGAAAGAGATCCAATGATACCATCAATAACATGAGATTCCCCCAGTGCATTAGAAGCACCAAACCGGGGTAGATCGGGGAGGACAATATAAACATAACTTGACTAGGCATATATCAAATCATATTTTAGGGCTATCTGAAGAGCTTCTTCCCCAGTCCGAGGGAAGTGAGAGGCGAAATATTTGCCTATGGTGGCCAAACGATTTCTTAAAAACTAATCCATATATATATACGGTCTTCAAACTTAGGGTTTCTACACATGCTCCTCCTTTTGTGCCATTCCTGTACATGGTCAAAAAGGTGGGTGGTATAAGTTTGACGAAAAGAGGTTAATAGTTTGGTACTTGTGTCATATTAGAGAGGGAGCTGGAAATATGAAAGAAAATCCTTGGCAAGAGTCATAAAGGTAGAATGCGAGGCATGTGGTTAGTCCACATACCATTTGGCAACAACTCCAGTTAGGGTGCATTGAAAGAGACGAAGACAAATGGAGTCTTCGGTAATGGAATTTTATGAACACCACATGTGAAAAGAGTGAACATGATTGGTGGGGTCTTCTCCAAGGTTACATTCAAACTTAGGAATGTATGAGAGGAGTTTGGTGGGCATAAAAGGCCAATTTGGATCATAGAGAAGGGGATTGTTGATAAGCTGGCTAAAATCGGGGAGGCTTAGGCTAGCCGTACAAGGAAGAAAGGGAGAATTAGTGGTCATAATTGCATAGGTTTTGCCGACAAATTTACCTTGGTTAGGACCTTGGTTTCCACTGCCCACATTGGTTCCTGACATGGTGGCGGTGCAGGGTTGGGAAGATGCATAATCAAAGGAAGAACTAGAAGAATCAAAAGAACTAGAGTCAATATGGGGACTCAATGGAAGATTAGGAGGATGGGTTCAAACTCGACGAGGAGGAGTAGGATGTCCTAAAGGAAACTGGAGGTGAATGCCATGAAGTATCCACGAAAAATTCCTACAAGGCACATTGATGTCAAGAAAAAGATGAATCAAGAGGATAAAGGGTGATGATAAGAGAAAAGAGTAACAAACAACAAGAAAACAATAAGAAAACACCTAGTGTAGTGGTGCCAAGTGTAAACTATAATGATATGCTACTATAATTCAAGAAAACACATATTATCAAAGAAAAAATGACCTCTAGCCTAAAGGTGATCTAAATATGCAAAATGTCTTAGTTCTACTATTTCAGATGACCTTCCAAGTGACTTCTTACATGACGAAATCTGATCCTCGCAAGCAAAGTTGTCTAGAGAAAGGTGGGGTAGAGGACCAACTGCTTTCCCACAACCAATTCTATAGGGTGTTTTCCTAAGATTGGCCACTAAGGTTACCTTCATACCATGAAGGCGACCAATTCTTGAGTTTCCTGGTGATCAACCATGACACATAATTCCCTACCACATGTTGGGTAGCCTCAAGGAGAACCGCTTGCATCGTGATATAGACTAACCTCCTTTGAATCAGTTTCTGATGCGCTCCAGTTTTGGACTGTGGGATGGTGAAGGATTTTAAGCTCTCTAATATGTTGACATTCTATGTCTCAATGTAAGTGATCAATGGGTGTTATTGGAAACCTATCCCACTGATCCTACACCTAATTATAAATATTGTTTTGGCCTGGTTCCCAAGTGGGATTTATCTATTTGAGTTAAGTTATGATTAATGTGGAGAGTTTCAAGTCTTGGCTTAGCAGTGATAACCAAGCTCGTGTTCTCTTAGGCTGTATGTGTGTGAAAAATGTGTCAAGTGGATGAACTAATTAAGCATGTTCTGATGATGCCAATGTTGCTGAAAATAGAGTGTATAAACTATAAACAATACTGAAAATGAACAATAAGATAAACAACAAACTAAAGAACACAAACCCCCACCCAAGAGGGAAAGCAAGAAGCAAAAACGAGGGAAACAAATCAACTCAAAGGCACACAAAATGGCCAAAATATCTAATGTCTAAGGGACTGGGATCTAAAGGAAAAAAAATCTACTGAAAATGGTGTAGGAAACCAACAAAAAACTGAGGTGAAAATGTTGGAAAAAGACAAGAAAGAAGCTGCAAAAGAAAGGATACAAAAGGGGATCCTGAGGGGGAAAGGAAACACAAGATTCTAAATGGAATAAAGTGTTGTAAAAACCTGTCTAAAAGGACTGCAAAACAATGGACAAAACACTGAAAAACAGTGGCTAAAAATGTTGCACACTAGACTCCTCAACTCAACAATTATCTTCCTAAATGATGGAGGTGTAATCTAAACCCTAGGGGGATTTTTCCTTCCTCAATGAGAAACTACTAAGTGGATCTAGACCTAGATGTGACTGAGAAAAGAACATAAATCCTTCTCGGCACACATGCAACAATCTTGACAAAAACTGGAAAACCTGAATTGTTTTTTGAAAAATTACAGAGTGCAGAAACTGACTTGGAATGTTTTGGGATTGAAAAGTGTGATGGGCGCAATTTTGGGGTTGAATAGTGCACTGCGCATAGGAAAAGTGCCAAAAAGTGCATTGCATGCAGGAAAAGGGCCAAAAAGTGCACTCTATTCCCGCTTCTCTTGCTTGGTAGGTATGACCCATATTGTTCACCTCCTGCTTGACTAGTACTTGTGAGTTGCAAAAATATGCGAAACCCCAATATAAACGAAAATTTTTCAAAAAATGCATAAGAGATCTAAAAATAGAAATTGAGAGGATTACAAATTCTAATGAAACACTGAAAATAGCTAAAACAATCGTCACTAAGGTTCTGAATTACTACACCAGTGGAATTTCCATTTGTTAGCGACTAAAGTGTTAAAGACCCAGTGAAATCGCCATTTTTTAGTGTAAAATATTTCTTCAAGTGTGCAAAAATCCCTTCACTTAAGTTATAGGTGACTTATAACCCTAACATCCAAAGATGGTTGATTCTATGCTTCAAATCTGCAATAAAACATGAAGAAAAACCCTGCAACACAATAGATGTTGCAAATAGAAACATATAACAATAAAAAATTAAAGTGCAATAACCCAATGAAGGACTTAATCAAATGATAATTTTATTAATACACTTGGTGAGGAGAAATTACAACATGGGTCCATATTCCCCCTCCGTGGGATTGGTCCTTTTCTTGTCCTTGTGTTTCCACAACGTGCTTCTCTCTCTCAATTTGCAAGAGCTTCCAAAATGGGTTCGTGCTACTCGAGATGCAGCAGGTGATCTTGCTGGTGATCCTACAGATCAACGACGTACACGTTCTCAGTTCGAGAGAGCCTCTTCTTTACTGGCTCAAGCTCTAGTAAATTATGATCCTTACACCTTTGCAGAAGCTTCAGGCCATCCAGATTGGGAAGCAGCTATGAGTGAAGAATATCATTCATTGTTGGCAAATGATACATGGGATCTTGTTCCTCTACCAAAGGGACGAAAACTTGTTAGATGCAAATGGGTTTACAGAACCAAGTATGGACCAGATGGGAAAGTTGATAAACATAAAGCTCGTCTTGTTGCTAAGGGTTTTTCACAGGTTGAAGGCATTGACTACACTGAAACCTTCTCCCTTGTTGCCAAAATGAACTCTATCCGCCTTGTTCTTTCCCTTACTGCCTCTTTCAAATGGGAAGTCCATCAGATGGATGTTAAATCTGCGTTCTTGCATGGAGACTTGCATGAAGAAATCTATATGGAACAACCCATTGGCTTCATACAAACAGACTCCAGCCTTGTATGTTGACTTAAGAAATCCCTTTATGGTCTCAAGCAAGCTCCTCGGGCTTGGTATGCCAAAATGGATAGCTTTCTTTTAGAATCTGGCTTTTCTAGGTGTCATTCTGACAATACTGTCTACACCAAGAAAGTGGGAAACTCTCTTATCATCCTTGTTCTTTATGTTGATGATCTTATCCTTATTGGTAGTGATCCCAACCTTATAAACCATGTGAAGTCTAGCCTTAAAAGGAAATTTGAAATGACAGACTTAGGACACTTACACTATTTTCTCGGTCTTCAAGTCTTGCAATCCAAGGAGGGTATTTCCCTTTCCCAGTCCAAGTATGCTTGTGATATTCTACGTCATTTTCACATGGAAGACTGTAAGCCAGCCCCTTCTCCCTTTCAGTCTGGAGTCAAACTTTCAGTCACTTGTAATTCTCCTGAAGTTGATGCTACCTTATACCATCAACTTGTAGGAAAACTTTTGTATCTAACCCATACTCGTCCTGACCTTTCCTTTGCTGTTGGCCTTGTTTCTCGGTTCATGCAAAACCCTAGTGAAAGTCATTGGAAAGCAGCTAAAAGAATACTTCGTTATGTTCAAGGTACAGTTCAGTTTGGGATTCATTACAGTGCCGAAGCAGCTCCTCTATTGGTTGGTTTCACTGATTCCGATTGGGTTGGTGACCCTGATGATCGGAAGTCTACTGCCGGTTATATGTTCACTCTTGGTTCAGGACCTATTACATGGGCTTGTAAGAAACAAGCTGCCATTTCTCTTTCATCAGCAGAAGCAGAGTATCGTGGTGTTGTAGAAGCTAGTAAGGAAGCCTTGTGGCTTCGTCAGATCCTGTCAGAGTTTGGCTTTCAGCAGCAGCATCCGACTACACTTTGTTGTGATAATCAAAGTTCCATTCAGCTATGCAAAGATCCAGTCCAACATCAACGCAGCAAACACATTGAACTGCACATGCACTTCATCAGAAAGCTCATTCATGACCATGTTCTTGAAGTGCAATATTGTTCAACAGATGATCAAGTGGCAGACATCTTTACAAAGGCTCTCACAGAGGCGAAGTTCACTAAACTTCGATTTCTGGTTGGAGTTCAGGAAGTTGTCACTAAGGGGGGATAGGCTCTAGTGCCTCCTTCCTTCTCCTATTGTGTCATATTTGTAAATCCTTCAATCCTATCCCAAGTTGTTCTTAAGGGGGGATGTTAGGATATTCCGACACATAGGAAATAGTTAAGTACAACTTGGTCTAGTGTAGAGTTAGGTATAGAGTTAGGTAAAGTGTGTTTCTTTACCGTTGTACATTTTGTAACTTACAATCCGACAGTCACGATATGTAGTGATCCGACGGTTCATTCTCTCCTCGGTATTACCGACACTTGATCCGTGGCTTGACACCCGATTGGTCCATGAATTCTATTTAAAGTGCATGGAGGGTCATTTGTAGGGTAATCCGTGCATGAGAGAAACATATGTAAATTTCATTCTTTTATTAATAAATTTCCTGAAGTGGCCGCGTTGGCTCAGGCCGTGGACTGTTTCCCTCTTTGAGGGTTTTAACCACGTCAAAATATTGGTGTATTGATCTGCGATCTAGTTGTGAGCGGTGTCCTTTTGGTGTTCTGTCTGAGGAACTTACCCTGTAAATTCCTACAATCCACACCTAGAGAAAGGAAGGAATCCAAAGCAAGCGAACGTGGACCAACGGAGCTGAAAGAAGGGAGAAAAACAGCTAAAATATGCTTTAAAGTAGTTAAAACAGATTTAAAGGATGGATTGGATAATTCTCTCAAAGACTTGTTACTATTGTTATCCGCCATGTGTTTTATGCATGCATGTAATGAGAGCTTTCAGGGCTTTTTGTAGAAGGTTGATCAGATCCTTCCAATCCAATCCCACAATGTTCCTTATATATATGAACCTGCGTGTTCAAGAGAGATAGAAAGAGAATTAGATAGAGTGTGTAATCAATGCATAGTCCAGATGTAGTCGAGAGGGAGTCTGTTCCTAAGGCTGAAATGCCTTAGAATTGTAATTGTGTTATTTATAATATAATACATATGTGTTCTGTGGATTTCTTGCGTGTCTGTGTGATATGTTCTCTTTCCATTTCTGTATATATATATATATATATATATATATATATATATATATATGCACTGAGGGTTAAATCCCAATTTTGATGTATTGATCAACCATCAGGTGTGATGGTGATACAGAGGTATCAATGGATTTTATGCATGCTTGACAGGTCTCGTAGTAACTTTCGTTTAATGCAAAACCTTTCAAATGGAAAAAGACAAATTAAGGAGGAATCGGCAAGAATATATAGGAGCAGTTGGATCTCTTAAGATCAACAGCCCGAACCATATCGCATCAGCAACAGAACCATCGTCGCATCGGAGAAAGCCTTGGTCTTATTGGAACTAGCTGAGGATCAATTGCGATGGAAATAGTGCGACGAGCTGTGAGCCGTTAGATCGCGAGTCCGGATCAACGGTTCCGATCTCATCGGCGATCGGAGAAGTGGGAGTCTTTTGGAACTGCTGAAGTGCAAGCTCCGACATTCCGGAGCTGAAATCATTATAGGCCAGATCATAAAAGGGTGTCGGGTCCATAAGGGCCTTTATAACTGTGCGTTCCAACAGCCGGAACCGAAATCTATATAGAAGGTGTTTGAAGGGACGTCGGGTCCGCAGACCCTTTACATTGCAACCGTGCCGATATGAATCTGCCGATATGATGGATCCGAAATACGTATAAATCAGAGTGTAAGCGGCGTCGGGTCCGTCGCATCGGAGGGAAGTCCATTGGTTATTGTTGCGACGGCTGAAAACCCAAACCCGCAGATAATTATAAAGCCGGCATATATAATTTGAGATCCGGGTACGTGAGTTGAGGCGGAGATTATATGGTTTTCCTGTGTATAATATATGTGAGGCTGCGGGTTTTAAGGCTCAACGCTATAGTTAATAAAGCGATTGAGTGGTGGCTTCCGATGGGTGTAAACCCGCAGATAAAAGGGTGGCTTCTATTCTAAAGTATGGTCCATGGTTTAAGGCTTAAAGCCTTAGGCACTTCCGATAGGCTTTGTGGGCCATAACCCACAGGCCTGAGGATCGATTTATTTGGGAATTGGGATTTTGGTTAACCCCCAAATTCTCACCCCATCATCAAGTGGGAGCTCAAATGTTATGAGATGACAGTGTTGACGATGAGAATGGTCACGGTGAAGAATGAATGGAAAAGCCTCTATTTATAACAAAATATTGAGCCAAATTAGGAGTTAGAAAATAATAAAATATTATTGACTAAATCAAAATCTAGCCATTGTGAATACTTTAGTATATTTTTTGAGAGGGAAAAGATATTCAAAATGGTCAAATATCTTTATTTAGAAAGTGATTGAAGTAATTAACAAAATAAAAAAGATGTATTAATCACTTTGTGAGAATTAAGAAAGAAATAATTATTAAATAGTGGTTTAATAATTATCTCATAACGAAAAATAAATACAAAAATGATTTATTTAATTATTCCAAGGTGATTAATTCAAAAGTAATTAAGACATAATTATCAAATAATGATTTAATAATTATTTATAGAGAGAATTAAATAAATAATGATTTATTCCGTTATTCTCATGGGGTTTTTTGGATTTTAATGAGAAATAATCTAGAAAAATGGTTTACTAAATTATTTATTATGGTGAAAGTGGGTTTTACTATGGTCATATTAATCCTACATGGTGTATTTTGATCTACCTAGTAAGAAATGACCATATGAATTTTTTGGGTGATAATAGTAACCAAAAATGAATTGAAAGTGATGACAAATGTTAAGATGGATGGTTTAGAAGAAAAAATAAAAGGGGACATGGATGGTCTAAAAGTGAACATGGAAGGTTTAAAAGCGAACATGAAAGCTTTGAAAGAAGGTTTGACAAAGTTGCTACAAGAAAGACTTCCTAATGGTGACAAGTTAGTCTATGAAACTCATGATGATAACAAAAAGAATGTGAATCATTATTTTAAATACTCCAAATTTCGGTTGAAGGCCAACCACATTCCAAAGATTGATATGAGGAAGTTTGAAAACAAGGATATGGTAACATGGATACTACTGATGGAGCAGTTCTTTGATATACACGATGTGCAACATACACACAAATTGTGCATTACATATTTATATTGAGAGCCAATTAGTTTTTGTGGTATGTATGGCTTTGTTCTCATAAATCACTTGTCACTTGGACAATTTTCATAGAGGAATTGATAACACATTATGAGGATACAAAGAGAAATACCTTCTTTAGCCAACTGATAAATCTCAAACAAAAGGGTTTAGTTGGGGAGCACATTCAGGACTCCCAAAGATTGAATATAAAGGTAAATGATATTCCATAGGAGCATATAATTGATGTCTTCATAAGAACTTTAGATGATAACATCCAACATGAGGTTCTCCTTTGGGAACCTAAGTCATTGGAGAATGCATTGAGGATGGCAAGAAAATTTGAAGGAAAATTTATGCCCACAAGTGTTACAGGGAAAAGTGTCTATGCAGAACTGCTAATCCCACTAAGGCTGGTAGCTACCTTAGAAACAAACAAAGTAAAACTACTTTCGTTTTCCTTTATGAAAGATAGATGAGAGAAGAATAAAGGAGACCAACCTCTGTCTTGCGCTTGGTTCCTTGCTTGATTCCTCTCTCTTCTGATAGTCCTTTGCTACTTGCTTTCTTGTATACCCAGCTTCATAGAGTACCTGTAGAATCAAAGCATCATAACACTATATGAGAACATGGATCTATTATCATAAACAATCTAGGATCAGATGTAAATTGACCATACAAATGCATAAAACATAAATCACACAAGAGTATGGAGGAAAACTTGAATAGCTTTATTGATAATCAAGAAAGAGCCAAGAGAGTTACAACCAATCGTTCTGACCCAGCATCATCCTCTCAGCAAGTGAGCCCTTCTTCACCTCATGAAAAGCTTAGATCACCCAACACTATGATGTTTCCTCAAGAAACCAACAACAATTCCTTACAAGATGCAAAATTCCAGCCTCTGGATCTCTGGGATGAGGGATCCATATACAGATTTCTGCAAGGGAGATGAGTCAGCTTGTGAGATTTGATTAGTGTCTTCCCTTTGATAGTTCTTGCTTCCACTTGGAGATTGATGATCTCTTACTCATCCCTGGTTGAATTCAGAGAGGCAAGTGTCACACGAGAAGTTTCTGGAAGATTCCATGCTTCTCCACCTCGTGGATTGACACTGCCATTTGTCCCTTCTTGCCCATCGCACCCCATAGAAGGGACTTTTGAAATGCGATGCACCTACTGTGTGTATTTAGGTGAGATGCAACGCACTTTGCCTATGGAGCAGGTGAGATGGTCCAATTTTGACCAGTTCTGAGCAGTTTCTCATGGAGAACTTCTGGGAGAAGTTGTAATCAGTTGACCTTGTTCTTTTAGGGATTGGAACAACATTTTTAGGGACTTAGGAGCCCTTAGTTCATGGAAATTTATGCTTGGGGTTGCAGTGCCCAAAAATCTCTATAATAGTTGCCCCTAAAGCATGAGGTCATTAATCTTTTTTGATGTCGGGTGAAATGCTTTATCATGAGGATCCGAAGTTCTTTCAAGCTGGAAGGAGACCTGTAATAAGATACAATACAATACATTATCTTCATAATATTTTCATGATCTAGCTGAGGTGGGCATTCCCATGCTCAGCTTTATAAATTCATTTTTATGTACATAGGACAGACAATCGTCTGAGTGTAGGCTGATGATTCTGGTAGAGCCATCATCCCTTAGATTGGATGATTATCTGTGCAGCAATGATGTACATTTGATGTCTTTATTTTCTTGAATATATATCGCAGCTCGGATGGATGAAACTAGATCCGGGGTCTTCAATCCCATTCGATCTTCACTCAAAGTACAATTCGATCCATGTGAGAGATGTTCTAGAGTCGAACATGGAAAGGCATCGCCTGATTACCAGCCAATGATGTAAGTTGTTAACAGGCGCGAGAGGAATCACCGATAATGATAATGATCCTCAAGGTACTGCAGTACAATTCACGTGGTGTCAATAAGGGACCTGGCGTCGAACACCACGCAAAATCTTTCGGTCGAAGGCCATTGATGTAAACCTGTCACCGGAAGTGAGAAACTTGCCATTGAGGCATGCAAGCTTCAAAGTACTAAAATGGGTGTTCCTAGATTAAATTCTTGGATAATGAGCTAATGTCGACAAGAAGCGATTCGTCATAGGAGGGCCTTAATGAATCCCACATCAATGACACGGAACGGAGAAAATGATTTTAATGGAGGTGAAAACGATCTGGTGATATAAGGTTCAGGGTTGCGGTCATGAAAGAATGGAGCGTAAATGTATTGCAGCGGGTGAGACACAGGTGAATTATCTGAGTGACTTCTCTTGAACATATCGGCGACACTGACATGATGGATTGGTAGCATTAACCCCAAATGTGGATGGTGTGATGTGACCATGGTGATGTGACCGGTGAATGAAACAACCCAACCCGACTTGGATGCGGAGTGAACATGTCATGTTCAAGAGCGACTTGCTACCAACAAAGTTTCTTTGAATTTTCTTCCCAATTTTTCCCCAGTCATTGCTGACCAGTACCTCTTTATTTTTGTCAAGCTTGAGGAGGATAACATATGCTTGTTCTATAATTTTCCCTTCGGGCAAACCCATCGCTATGTTTTAACGAGCCTAGCGATAGTGAAACTCATTCTTGTTTGTTATGGACAAGTTTATTGCTATTAGGTTTTAACGAGTTTAATGACAAAAATAACTCGGTCCTTTTCAATTATAGAGAGTCTGAAAAGGGACATAAAGGAAACTCCAAAAATCCTTTTTCGTCATCTAATCCCTTAGGTCCGAAAAAGTATAAAACAATATAGAAGGGATGAATTTTCGGTACTTTTAACGAGCTGAACAAAACAAGCGCTCGATCTTTTTGTGTAATAATCCCTCAGGTCCAAAAAGATTAAAATCTAAAGGAGGGATAGCACTTCCGGTCACTTTAACGAGCTGGAGAGGCCAATGGCTTGGCAATATTTTCATATTTTATGAGTCAGCTGAAAAGAGCTTAAAGGAGACTCGTTTTTTGAGGAACGAGTGATAAATTCAGGTAGCAACTGATTCCAGGTAAGGTTTGGAATTTCCAATCACGGCAGTGTTACAAGGATGGCTAATTGAATCACTCTTTGTAGTTGTTCCTCAAAAGGGGTAAACAATCAAGTGGAGGTGAATGATCAGCCAATACAAAGTGGAGGTGATGATGAGAACACGACCAAGGCTTCAAAGGTTGAAGTACTACATTCACGATGGTTATTTACCGGAAATTGGTTCATTTTTTAATGAGCTTAAATGTTGGGGGAAACATTTGCTCATTGCTTATGTTTATTTTTTAACGAGCATGAAGTCCACGTTAAAACTGCTCGATTAATACAGTCGTATAATAAGAATGTCTCATATATAAAAACGACATTATTTCAAAGCTTTGCCCCACATCCTTTCTTTATGCAAGTTAGGAAACGACCAATCCTACGAGTTTAAAGGGTTAGAGGACCTACAAATTTAAAAAATAAATGGTCGCTCTTCTCTTGCATGCCAAAAGGTTTGCATGCCCCCAGGTATAGAGACATAGAGTTTCAAGGTTACCCCGCAATTTCGTGGACAAAACATTTGTTTTGCCAAAAGGCCTACCTCTTTCAGGTTACCAAAGATTGTTCTATTCGTACCACAAACAAAACACTTCTTCGGTGATGTCTACCGAAATAGACAAAGGAGAGTGGCGCAGACGCCACCACTCACATAACTTTGACGATGGAATCTTATTCCAGTCTAACTCCCTTTTCCAATTGTGGATGGGAGTGTCAGACTAGTCATATATCCTACGTGGAAACCTATGCTATACCTGAAGTTTTCCTGCCGAAGCAGACCAGGGTGCATGCCCCCTGGGTTTCAGTCATGTCCCTCGAATCACTCATGCTCATCAGGTGGACAAACTGGGGATTGATGAGACATTCCTTGCATGAAAAGACCATTCAGGGATGGTATATGACTATTTGCTATGCGTGAACCAGGGAATGATCGCTGGTCTACAAGCTTGACCACTCTTCCTTCGTGTGGAAAACACATTGCTCTAAAGAGTGAGGAGACAATGGCTCCCATGCAATAAATATAGTCTCGCCCAAGGAGTAGATTATAATCGAGGGGTCCTTGGACTACCATTACGTTCATGTGAATGGTTTTCCCTCTCAATGTTATGGGCACATTAGGAAGGATCCCTAACGGTCGACTGCTTCCTTTGTCAAAGCCTGTTAGATTTCTCATCTCAAGCAAAAGCGATGGTGAACCAAGCGCTTTCCGAGCAGTCGAGGAAAGGATACTCACAGAAGCCCCTTCATCTATGATGGTACTGGCCATAACCATTCTATATATTTGAGCAATGATTCAGAATGGTACAGTAGCCGGTAAACGGGGTCTACCTAGTAGATTCCAGTCAAAGGAAACAACTAGGTTGCTTGGAGGTGGGACCGAATAGATGTCCGGGTACGACTCTGACGAACTTCCTTCCTACGGTAAAGGAATGGGTAAATTGCCCCCATGTTCATTGGAGTCTGTGCTTACGAAAAGAATTTGGACGGTGTCATCCTTGTTCTCTTCGGTGACTGTATCATCTGAAGATGGAACCTCTGAAGCCAAGACTGGGTCAATTGCCGCCTCGACATTTTGACTTTCGCCTGGTATGGATTCAGATGGTTTTTCTTTAGTGATAGATACTTCGGCCGACCACCTGGGTGTGTCAGCCGGATTTTCAACTAGTGACGAACTCGGCAAGAGTTTCTTATATCCAGGAGGAAGTCGTAACGGTGAAACCAGACGATTGTCCAAAACTCTTTTAGCCTCGTCTAAGAAGGGACAACGAAGTACGACGTGATCGTCTTCACACAGTTTACGAGGAAATTTGCTTTTTCCTTTTTGTCCAGGGGCTTCACTTTCACTAGTCGACGGTGTATTTTCAACATGATCATCAGAGGTTGACGACACCGGGTTGTGCAAACGAGGAGACCAGTCCCTTAAGATCCGAGGGATGCAAGGACAATATCTATGAAAGTGGTCTCCCTTACAAATGACACATGGCGATTTAGGCCTAGTCGGTGCAGTGTGTGGATTTTCGCTAGACGATGCTGGGTTACCCCTTTTCGCCTTTGGCTCCTTCTTCTTCTTCTCTTTCTTCTTATTTTCCTTCTTCTTCTCAGGTACTTGATTTTTGGCTTTACCAGCCCCATCAAGCGAAGAGGAAGGAGGAGAGGAAGAATTGGATGAAGTAGAGGGTTGGGGGGTAACTCTAGAATTGTCTAGTTGCTGACTCGATTGTTGAGGAATCGCGGTGTTTTAAACGACGGAGGTTGAGAAAAGCCATACGGGCAAACCGATTGTCAATCCTGGAAGCGACAATGTGGCCATATGGGGTGCACCAACATCTCCCCAAGAGGAGAAGGGACTAGGATTTCCTCCAAGGGGAACTCCTTAGTTGGTGGGATCCATTTTCCTCAACCTAAGACCAACGTAGGAAAGGTGATGATTATTCCGTTTAAAATAAATTTTAGATGCTTTGACACAACTTGTTTTTTCAATTTTAAAGAGTCAAGAAAAAACAAAAGATGACTCTAGTCGCCTTCGATTTTTAATGAGCCTGAAGTGACAAGTGCTCAGATGGACCTCTTCCATTAAGGAGTCTGAAAAGGAACGAAAGGGACTACTATGGAAATCTAGACAGAGGGATTACCAAACCAATCGCAAAACTGCAGAATACTTTTTACGGTATGGCAGTCAATCTTCCCGAATGCTGTGTTCAGTGCATTGCGATCGATAGGGCGGCAGACACGGCTTCCTATGGATAAAGGATTAAGCCTATTGTGGTCTCCCAAAATATACTTGACGGTACGTGGGAGCACAAGTCCGTACTGGAACTTATCGTCTCAAAGTGGAGGAATCACCCAACCAACAATGAAAATAACAGTTACCAGGCTTTACGATGCCGAAATATGTCTCTAGCCTAGACTTCTAGATGTTGTGCGTTAGGTTCCAAAGCATTGTTAGATTCATTAAATTTATTTTATAGTTGATCTTGCTTAAGAAATTTGCCTTTCAGGTTCACCGCGTGATGTAGATGTACAATTCCTAAAATGCAATCTAAGATGATAAACAGTCGTTTTATCTTCTTTGTGGAATGAAAATCCTAGCTACTAAGGAAAGAGAAATGGCGTTCTTTCAGCAAAGAGCATAGAGCACACACTATATGCACTGTCCTAAATCAAACCAATCAAACAGTCTAAATGCAAATGCACATGCATGTATTTGTTTTCAGGCTTCTTAATATGTGAATGATAAAAAGAAAGCTAATGCGCAAATCTGAATTATTTTTCAAAGAGACAATTACTAACAAGTTTCTTTTCAAAATCAAAATGAAGACAATGACAACAATTTGCGATTTGGAAATGAAAACTTGCTTTCAACACTAGAAAAACTACTAATTCAGATCGAATACAATAGTAACAGGGTAATCGACTATCAAGAACAATCAGATTCTCTTCTATGACTGAAAATGACACTTGCGACACTTTCAAATCAAGAAACGATAGTACAATTACGTTACTTCTTTGTAAAGGAGAACTGAAAATGACTCAAAAAATACATAAAAACATTTACAGTTATTTGTACAATGGAGGCAGAATAACAACAAGGAAAGGGGTTTCAAACAGAGATGTACTGACTACAGGCAGCAGAACTCTTGAATAGATCTGAAAAGAGTGAACACAGAAACCAAAATTTAGGAACAATGCCTAGTCTGATCAACGCACCTGTAACACAGTGAAACTGAAATGCAACGCACCTACTACACTCAGGAAGTGTGTTGAATTTGAGATTCACAGAACAGACAGTGCGCTGGACCAGGGATGAGACTTTGATTGGGTTCCGGGTCATAGTTTGCAGTTCAGTTCAGGGATTTTGGCCGAGCAAGTGGTAATCAGTAAATCAATCACAGGGGTAGATCTAAGGAGGTTACTAGAGCCACCATGAGGGCAATTATAAAGCTTGTAAATCAATTGTTTAATTCATAAACAAAACCCAGAGATTGACTGAAGCAGCATTGATCTACTTTGCACTTGCATAGCAAATGCAGTTCGAAGGCTAGCTAGCTTGAATTCATGCTCCGTCTATAAGTTTATAAAGTAAACAAATGTAGATAAACAATCAATCTATTCGCTCCCCAGCGGAGTCACCATTTTGTTACAAGGAAAAGTGTCTATGCAGAACTGCTAATCCCACTAAGGCTAGTAGCTACCTTAGAAAAAACAAAGTAAAACTACTTTCGTTTTCCTTTATGAAAGATAGATGAGAGAAGAATAAAGGAGACCAACCTCTATCTTATGCTTGGTTCCTTGCTCGATTCCTCTCTCTTGTGATAGTCCTTTGCTACTTGCTTTCTTGTATACCCAGCTTCACAGAGTACCTGTAGAATCAAAGCAACATAACACTATACGAGAACATGGATCTATTATCATAAACAATCTTGGATCAGATGTAAATTGACCATACAAATGCATAAAACATAAATCACACAAGAGTATGGAGGAAAACTTGAATAGCTTTATTGATAATCAAGAAAGAGCCAAGAGAGTTACAACCAATCGTTCTGACCCAGCATCATCCTCTCAGCAAGTGAGCCCTTCTTCACCTCATGAAAAGCTTAGATCACCCAACACTATGATGTTGCATCAAGAAACCAACAACAATTCCTTACAAGATGCAAAATTCCAGCCTCTAGATCTCTGGGATGAGGGATCCATATATAGATGTCTGCAAGGGAGATGAGTCAGCTTGTGAGATTTGATTAGTGTCTTCCCTTTGATAGTTCTTGCTTCCACTTGGAGATTGATGATCTCTTACTCATCCCTGGTTGAATTCAGAGAGGCAAGTGTCACACGAGAAGTTTCTGGAAGATTCCATGCTTCTCCACCTCGCGGATTGACACTGCCATTTGTCCCTTCTTGCCCATCGCACCCCATAGAAGGGCTTTTTGAAATGCAACGCACCTAGTGTGTGTATTTAGGTGAGATGCAACACACTTTGCCTATGGAGCAGGTGAGATGGTCCAGTTTTGACCAGTTCTAAGCAGTTTCTCATGGAGAACTTTTGGGAGAAGCTGTAATCAATTGACCTTGTTCTTTTAGGGGTTGGAACAACACTTTTAGGGACTTAGGAGCCCTTAGTTTATGGACATTTATGCTTGGGGTTGCATTGCCCAAAAATGTCTATAACAACAAGGAGGTCTACCACTCAATTATAAAGATGGAAGTGTTCCCACTCCTATCTTTCCACAACCTATAAGGTTGACACTACAACAACTAGAGGGAAAAATAGCAAAAGGGTGGTGTTACAATTCTGATAACAAATAAACTAAAGGCCATAAGTGTATTGAGAATATATTATTTCTCATTGAATGTGAAAAGGAGAAAGAAAATGAACAAGAAGCATCGAAAGAAGAATATATACACCAGGAACCAACCCTAGGGGTTGAAAAAGAAGGAACAAATCTGACCATATCTTGTAATGGATTGGCGGGAATTACTACTCCTCAAACTCTCAAGGTAGAAGGATATATAAAGAAGACAAAGGTAATAGTGTTGATTGATTCAGGTAGTACCCATAATTCTATTCCTTGTAATATGGCCAAGGATTTGAATTGCTTTCTATACCCAACACCAGAGTGTCATGTGATGATTGCAAAAGGAGGAGCTATAAATTTCTTAAGGAAGTGCCATAATATCAATCTAGCCATAGGGGAATATGTATTGAATAGTCCACTGCTTTCCATCCTAATGGATGGTGTTGATGTTGTATTAGGAGTCTAATGGTCACAATATTTGGGGACAATAAATTTTAATTTTCAAGAACTTTTCTTGAATTTTTTCTAGGAAGGAAAGGAAATTGAATTAAGGGGTATCATAGGAAACCCGGGAAGATAATAAGCTCTAATAGCATGGAAAATATTTTTAAAAAGGAATAATGAGGGGTAATTGCACAATTACGCTCAGTATATGTTCAAACATCTAAGTCATCCAATTTATCTAGATATCCAAAGAGTCTTTGATAATTATTCCAAGGTATTTGAGGGTCCAAAAGGTCTCCGACCTATTCATGATCATGTTCATGCTATTCACTTGATTCCAGGATTTTTTCCTCCAAACGTCAGACCTTACAAATATCCTTATGCCTAGAAGAGTGAAATTCAATGCATGGTTGCACAAATGCTAGAAGCAGGTATAATTTAGCCTAGCCAAAATTGTTTCTCTTCTCTAGCAGTATTGGTGTACAAGAAGGATGGATCATGGAATATGTGTCCTGATTATAGAGAGCTCAATAAGCTCACTATTAAAGATAAATTTCCCATTCTTCTCATTAATGAATTGTTGGATGAACTACATGGAGAAATTTACTTCACCAATTCGAACCTTTGTTCAGGATATCATCAAATTAGAATGAAGACATAAAACATTCCAAAAACAACATTTAGAACTCATGAAGGTCATTATGAATTTTCGGTCATACCTTTTGGCCTTACTCATGCACCTTCCACATTTCATGGTTTGATGAGTTCCACTTTCAAATGCTTCCTTAGAAAAATTGTGTTATTATTTTTTGATGATATATTAATCTACAACAATTCTTGGAAAGATCATGTTCAACATGTTGAAAGGGTGCTCAAACTATTGGAGGAGAAACAATTGTATGCAAAGCCCTCCAAATGTTTCTTTGGGGTAAACAAAGTGGAGTATTTGGGTCATATTGTATCTCATAAGGGTGTTGAGGTAGACCCTAACAAAATTAAAGCCATAAAGGAATGGGAAATCCCCACAAGCTTAACGAATCTTCAAGGATTGCTTGGGTTGACAGGGTATTATCGCAATTTTGTTAATCATTATGGGAAAATAACAACACCACTAACAACATTACTGAAGAAAGATGCATTTTCTTGGACTCCAGAAGAAACTACAACCTTTGAACATCTAAAAGAGATAATGTGCCAAGATTCAGTCTTAGCTACACCACACTTCACAAAAACCTTTATTGTGGAATGTGATGCCTCATGAAATGGTATTGGTGTTGTTTTAATGCAAGAAGGAAGGAACATTTCTTTTGAAAGTAATCCAATCAAGGGAAAGTATTTACGCAAATCTATTTATGAGAATGCGATGTTGGCAATGCTACATGCGATGAAGAAATGGTGTCCTTACCTAATGGGAAGACACTTCAAGGTAAAACAAAATCATGATAGTATTAAATACTTCTTGGAACACACATTATATTCAAAGGAGCAGCAAAAATAGGTCACAAAGATGTTGGATTACGACTTTGAAATCATTTACAAAAAGGGAAGAAAAATGTTTTTGCAGATGCACTCTCAAGAAGGGATAAGGATATGGAAGCATTGCTCTATGTCATTTTTATTATACAACTTGATTGGATAACTAAAGTAAGGGATGAATGTAATAACTACAAAGAGGTGTGGACGCTCATTCAAAAGTTGCAGCAAGATCACAATCTATCTGATAAATTTATCTGGAAAAATGATTCACTATGGTACAAAGATCACTTTTATTTATGTAAGAACTCCCAACTCAAACAAAAGGCTCTTTTGGAATTTCACACCTCTACTATAGGAGGGAACTCGGGATTTTTAAAAACATACCACATGATTAAGAAAGGATTTTTTTGGAATCGCCTTTATGAAATTGAGAAGTTTGTGGCAAGATGTTTAGTTTTCCAACAAAATAAAGTTGAGACAATTCAGACCCCAAGTATTTACAACCATTATCCATTCCAAATAAGAATTGGGAGGAGGTCCCAATGGATTTTATCACAGGTTTACCCAAGTCCGAAGGAAAGAGTGTCATCATGGTGGTAGTTGATAGAATTACCAAGTATGCACACTTTTGTGCACTATCTCATCCTTTCAAATCCAATACATTCGATTATGCATTTTTGGAAAAGCTACATGGAAGCCCAAATAGTATTGTGAGTGACAAAAATCCCATTTTCACTGGTAATTTTGGGACAAAATTATTTTCTTGTCTTGGTACTCAATTAGCCCATAGCTCTTCTTATCATCCTCAATTTTATGGGAAAACCGAGATAGTGAAAAAATGTGTGGAAGGATATCTTCATTTCTTTGTATCTAATAAACAAACACAATGGGCGAAGTGGTTATCTCTGGCAAAATGGTGGTATAACACTTCCTTCCATACCACAACAAAAATGACCCCATTTATGGCACTTTATGGATATCATCCACCATCTATCACATCACCTTTAAGAGACAATTCTAAGGTCCAAGAAGTGGAAGATCACATCGAGCATCAACAACGAGTTCTCCAACTCTTAAAGGATAACCTAACTCTGACGCAGAATTGAATAAAATAACAGGAAGAGAACCATCGCAGTGAAAGAAGTTTTGATGTGAGAGATTGGGTTTTTTATGGCTACTACAATACAAATAAATGTCCCTCAAGAATGTTAAGAAGGATAATAAATTATCACCCAAGTGCTATGGCCCTTACAAGGTGTTGCAAGAAATTGGTACTATGGCATACAAATTGAAGTTGTCTACATCTTTGCAAGTACACCCAATTTTCCATGTTTCATGTTTAAAGAAGGTTGTAAGTGACAAGATTCCAATTCAAACTATATTTCCAGAACTTGATGAGGAAGAAAAAATCATATTGGAGGCCGAAGAAATCATAGAAACATGGATCCAGTAGCTACGAAATGTATCAATTTAAAAGTATCTCATTAAGTGGAAGAACTTACTTGCTGAAGATTCCACATGGGAGGATGAGTATTTCATATAGAAGCATCCAAAACTACTCAAACATTAAGGAAAACACTTTTTTTAAGGAGAGGGGAATTTTATGTCCATATAATACAAGCATAGCCCCCATATTGTTATTGTTATTCCTCATAGAAGCCCACTATTGTTATTGTTGAGCCCTTACATTATTATGTTATGTAAGCCCTAATTATATTTTGACCCATTACACTCCTATATATGAAGGAGGTTTTGTCATTTTAATGATCCAAGAATTGTTCATGTATGTGATGTAAAAGGGAGTTTTCCCTATTGAAGAGGGTTATTATCTAGTCATTGATCTATCTTTTCTTATGTTTTTGTGCTATTTTTGATCTGGATACATAATACACTAAAAAATTATATCTTCAAGGCATACAAAGACTTTCTTTGTGCTATAAGAAGATAAACGAGACACAAGGGGAGAGAGAGAGAGAGAGAGAGAGAGAGAGAGAGAGAGAGAGAGAGAGGACCAAGTAAAGTTGTTTGAATTACAATCAAAACCCTTTATTATGTTAGTTTGAATCCTATTATAGGTTGTAAACATTTTGTAGTTATTTACCTCAACATAACTCTTAATATATCTAACTTCTATAATGAAAAAGTGCATGACTTCATTTGGTTCTCTTGATTGTATATATAAATTTTAATTATCTAACTAATGGGGTTCGATCAACTAATTGTAATGAATATTGTTGGACATTAAATTAACTATATGCTGATACGTACCTAGTTTGAATCTATTAACAAGTTTACTAGGGATTACATCCATAAATGTGGAGAAGCATCCCATGGGTTTCCTTGTGAGGTTTTCCATAAAAATGCTATTGTTAATTACATTTCAAAAATTATTATGGAAATTGTATTCAAATGTGAAAAGTTCTTGTTTTGTAAATTGTATTGAAAATTCCAATGTTTAGCTCACCAAAGTGGACATAAAGTCAAAATTACTTCTATAAACCTATAATTGTCTATACAAATATCTTTTTGTATTCTTAGCATTTAATTGAAAACACATTAGGAATTTTTAAAAATTAAGGCATATGAAATATATTATAAATGGAAGAAAACATGCAACATGATACAAATATTTACCTTGGATATATATATGGGAAAACTAGCATATAAATGAAGCATTGTGTCTCTTTTCTTCCTATAATAAGGAGATTATAATACATATTACAAAGTTTCCCCATAGTATTGTGGAGCTATGAAATGTTATGGGCTTCTATGGTCCTTTACAATATGATCTTGTCTCTCTAATCTAATATCATCTCATCTACACTTTTGGCCAAATTATTGAATAGTTAGCAACTAGTGAAAAGGATGACCCTTTTCCCTCCTACTAGGTTTTTGATAAATAGAATTAGAGTTAGAATTGGGTTTTAAACCATATTTCTGCCTCCATGATGCTTCTAGAAGTTTCTAGGGATTACCCCTTGTTAATAATTCCACATATTTGAAATATAGTGAGCTTACATCGTTGTCACTTGGAGATATTTAGAATATTTAGACTATTACATTGTAACTTTCACATACTAACTCTATTTTAGGTGCATGTTAACTTGTTGGAAAGATCTCAATGAGAAAAACAATTTCCATATTGGATGATGTAAGATTATAATATTTATCATTTATCACTAGGCCCCAAAAAAGTTGTGTAGGGCTTCTAAAATGTGTCTAGAAGTAGAAGTTGATGCATTGAATTTTAAAAATCAACATCATCTTTAAGATGTTCCAATTTATAATCTCCCTTATCTAAAAAGAAATCAATAAATTCATATAATTCTTATATAAATTCAGCTTGAATCAATTCTTAACACGACTTTGATTACTTTTTAATCAATATAATACTTAAGAGAACATGTAACAATAAAAAACATAATAAAACAACAATAAGCAATAAGAGTTCAATTCCATAAATAAAAATCAAATGAAACTAAAACTTGTGGATATGATACTTTTTTAATTAAATTAAAAAAACAAAAATTGTATAACTACCTTTGAGATGAATCTCAATCTTTTATTGGTGACCTCTATTAAAAATATTTTATAGATATTCTATGAAGGTTAAATCTCTATCATCCATTTAATAATTGTAGATAATTAAATTAAAATTTTGAAAACTATGAACATAGTTATTATTATTAATCAAAAAAATATTTATTTTAATGATTAACATTTTCACACATATTTTTATTAATATGATTATCAATTTTTTTTTATTAAATAAGCAATAAGAGTTCAATGCCATAAATAAAAATCAAATGAAACTAAAACTTGTGGATATGATACTTTTTTAATTAAATTGAATAACACAAAATGTATAACTACCTTTGAGATGAATCTCAATCTTTTATTCCTGACTTCTATTAAAAATATTCTATAGATATTCTATGAAGGTTAAATCTTTATCATCCACTTAATAATTTTTGATAATTAAAGTAAAATTTTGAAAACTATCAACATAATTATTAGATATCATTTTTTGGTATTCAACTAAGTTAAATAAGTCATTCATCTAATATAATGCACTGTGAAAACCCCTAATACTTAAAACATATATATATATATATATATATATATATATATATATATATAAACATTTTTACATATATTTTTATTAATATGATTATCATTTTTTTAATTTAATAAAAATATGTATCCATAATAGTGCTTCTAACTAATTCTCTTAATGATAGATCTTATTCTCAACTCTCTCCTATAAAATTTGAACTTGTGACCCGGTAAAAACTAAACCTCATACATATTAATTGATACTACTAATAAACTTGTCAATACACAAGTGATAGTAATAAATATAAGATTAAAAGAAAAAATTGATTAAATTCAATGTTATCTTCTAATCTGAAAGCTACTAATAAACCACATTTGTCCCTTTTTATCATAAATTATACATAAAATTATCTGCAATAGAAAACAGAACTCAATATTAAAAAATTTAACATTTCAACATTCAAATGCAGAATGTGCATATCATAGGGTAAATTGAAAACTACTAATAAACCACATTTCTCTCTTTTTATCATAAATTATACATAAAATTATGAAAACAAAACTTTTTATTAAAAAATTTAACATTTCAACCTTCAAATGCAAAAAATTTAACATTTCAACCTTCAAATGCAGAATGTGCATAACATAGGGTAAATTGACAGAAAATAGTAAAATTCACAAAGAAAAATAAAACATTTTTAAAATGAAAGTTGATGGTAGAGATTACAACAATGTCTCTTCAGAGATTCATTCACAGTGATTGAGTTTTTCTACCAAATGAAATATAGCTTTTATAACGTATTCACATCCCTTTTGATATAGATATGAGGAGGGATTTTTATAAAAAATATCTTATTATTATTATTTATAAATTTGCGTAAATGAATTTTTATTATATTATTTTTTAAGAAAAATATTTGTTATTTTAAATAATCTTTTTATCTAATTTATGATTAAAATAAAATAATTATTATCTAATTTATAATTAAAATAAAATAATTATTTTAATTATTATAATTTTTCAATTATTTTAAAGATATTAAAATTTTTCAATTTATTTTTAAATTTTATTTAAAAGTAATAAATGATAATTTATAAAATATACTTTTTCTTAAAATTTGATTGATTTATAAAAGTTTGATTGATTTATAGAAATTTGATTACTTTTCATTATACATTTAAAATTATTATATTTTTTGATTTATTTTTAATTTTTTTTTTAAATTAATAAAATTATTACCTATAAAATATAATCTTCTTCCTACTCCACTATGATTTATAAAATATTGATTGATTCCATATAAATTGTTTTAAAATATTGATTGATTCCATATAAATTTTTTATTTGTCTGGTTTTTTTTATACGTTCATTTAAATTGAAGCCACATATAGGAAAAAACTATATTTCTTTTTAATATAGACATTGATTGAGTCCATATAAATTCTTTATTTGTCTGTTTTTTTTACAGGATAAGGATGCCACTTATAATGGTTCATTTAAATTGAAGCCACAGATAGCAAAACTATGTTTTTTTTTTCTAGTTAAAAATTCCCAAAACTGTGAAATTTTCCAACTCTTTTTTATTATATCATTTCTTTATGCAAACTTCTACAGAGTTTCTTATATATATATATATATATATATATATATATGATACTTTTTAGGATATGTCATTGGTTCAAATTTCATATTCATATATATATAAGATTTGAAGTAGTGACATATTGCAAATAGTGGCTTAACAATGTACCATTCATTGTCAAAGCAAATGTATCAAGAAATTTAAAAAAATAAAAAATAACTAGTAGGTATGCTTAATAAATAAACAAATAAAGACATATATATGCTTCCTAGAGAAATAAATTCATGCATATGCCTTCTAGGTAAGATGTTAAAATGTAGCCAAGGGTACTATTTAGTCTCATTGATAATACCAACCCCTGATGTTATTGTAAAATACATGACCCTACTAAAGGTGGCTCAATGATGACCACAAGGAATATTGACTTCCTTACAAATACTCTCTAGATTGAAACTGCCTATTGGTCATATCAAATTGCTTCGATTGACTAAGAGCTCAGATTCTTTCTTGGATATAAAGAAATATGTCAACTATCCAAAATCAAGAAATATTTGTTAAGAGTAGAAATCTACCCTCTCACAAATCAAATTTTATTTACATACAATAATGTAGCTACACATCTTAAATGTTATTCCTATAATCTCTAACTCTATAAATTTATATATATGAAAATCAAAATAAAATGAATAATCTTATTTTCAAATTATTTTTAATTAAAAATATAATAATATATATTTTTATAAATCAATATTAATTATAATAAATAATAAAATCCTCATTATTTTATATATAGATGTATATTTTTATCAAACATTTCCCAGAAAAAATTGAAAATTATAACTCAGGTAAACATAAATCGACAAATTGGAAAATTTCCTTCACACTCAGATTCATGTTCATGGTAGGGAAGTGAATTTGACTATATTCATAGAGGAGATGGAGCGGTCCCACTCTTAGAGTGTACCATGAGAAGTGAGTGAATGGCACACAAAAGAGAAATACACCATATTTATATTCACGGGCATTGTGATTGTGATTCAAATTTATGGAAACTGTAGTGTATGTGACCACAGATCAAAGATGAAAATGACAGGTCATTAATTATAAAAGGAATATTGTAAATATTAATTATCTTAATTTTTGTGTCATAAGATTTGAGATGTTTAGAATATTCAATAAAAAAAAATAGTCAATTATGTATATAAGTTTAATAAATAAATAAATAAAATTTATAAAAAATTAAAACTAGAAAATGATGAGGATATTATTTTAAGAAATGGAAAGAAAGAAATAGCAGAATTAGAAGAATAAATATATTTTGGATATTTTTTTAGGGATTGTGGTAGTTATGGATACTCGTTGATGCTTCTAAAATCATAGCACTAACATTGGGAATAACTACTCGGTTTAGACTTTAGTACAACCCTTTTTCCGTTTGGTGTGGTGGCTCTCACTGGATATTATGGGACCAGTGTCCCAATAATGTATGGTTTGATGAATGAGTGTTTTAAATATATAACAAAGATGATAGGTGATTTAATCTATAACTCTAAAATATACAGATATATCTATATAACCTGGGTAATCTCATAACAATGCGATTCTTGATGATTCCTAACAGACAAATAATCATATAGATGATTTACTTATCCATAGAAAGATGCATTTAAATAATGATTACTTGATTTAAGAAATTAAACATAGTAATTGTAAAAACATATCGCATGACATACTAATATTTATTGCTCACATATATCTTTTAATATAACAATTCTAAATCATTTAGAAATGACATAATATAGAGTTGCTTGAAGCATGTTAATACATCAACAATAGAAAATTAAATGGAATGCTAATTACATAAGAACAAGACAAAAAGAACAGTGATAGAAATACCGAATGCATTTGAGTCTCGTTATATAAGTAACATTCTAGTTCCACCTTATTCCGGAAACTCCAGGGAGATACAAAAAATGCAGGTCTTGATTGAAGTTCTTTCACAAAACATCTGAAACCTTGATCCACGACTAATAAAAAATAAATTAAGAAGTTTAACTTCTCAAGTATAGTTTTCGTACAAATTGAGGACCCCTTCTAAAGTAACATGAAATGGGCTTTATAATAACATTAAAACAAACTCTTCACAAAAATCGTTGAGAATTGTTGGAACTGCCTACATTAAAATTTGGGATTTGAATTGCAAAAATAGTATTGCGATTGCCTTTGAAAAGATTCATCACATCTATTTCTTCTCCTCTATCTGCAACCAACAAATTGAGAGCATGTTTTGAATTTCTGGAGGATGACTCATCCTTGAGTGTAGTTGTCCCATGTATGTGACATCTGAAAGCTTGGGCATCATGCGATCAACAACATCGGCAAGGAATTTGATGGTCATCTGTTGGCTATGCGGCTTGACCAAAAAGGACCAATACGCATCCCAATTAAGGCTTTGTATTTTGTTGAGTTGTTCATCTTTGGTGGCCAAATCTTGCTTCCATTGATTTTCTAATACTTTTGCCTTTGGAAGATTACCTGGGGAACAATTGGAAATTAAATTGGCTCCATATAAACCATCATTTACCATCACAATCACATTATTCATTATATGCCTAATCTTGGAGGTAGCCCTTTCTGCCTTTATCAACTGTGTTTCCCATTCCAAAAAAAATATATCTTTATGCGACTCTTGAATTCTCGGTAGTTTAGCAACTTTTCCTTCCTCTATACTTTGCTAGGAGAGGTAATTTGTGACCTTATCATCTGCATCCTCAAATTCTAATAAGGTATTAACTGCTTGATCGATCAATGATGTAGTTGTGATGCATAATGGGTCGATAAGAGATATTTTATGGCAAAGAAGATTCAGTTGTTGAGATATGACTTTATTTGCCTCTAGGGCTCCCTTTTTAAATTCCTCAACCTTGGGATAAAATTTGAACTGTTCTATATAGAGTTGTAGCTGTGTGATTTTCTCCTCTTTAGCCTTAATTTCTTCTTGATGTGTCAATTGAAGCTGTTCGAGCTCTTGAGACAACTGTTGTTGTTTTTGGATGGCATGCTAGTTAATCTTTTGTTTCTCCAGGTATAATTGTTCCTCAAGCTGCTCGTTCTTTCGTTTTTCTTTTGCCAACTGTTCCTCAAGCCGATTAATCTTTTGATCCTTTTCTTTGAACAATTGGTTAACCTCAGTTACCTTATCAATTGTAGCGGCTATGTATGTCCCTACAAATTGAGATAATTTAGTCAAATCCTCAAAAGGATTGACCTCTGAATCCTTCCATTAGACATTCATAGATTCAGATTTAGGAGTTGTGGATGATGTCTGATCTACTTTCCTCTTTTTCCTCTGTCTCTTGACTACAACCTTGTGTTTTGGACTGTAAAATACATCCAAGGGTGGTATTTCCTCAATATTAAATGTAATTTCTCTTGAAGGATTTTTCAGGGATTATTTCAATCTCTTTCCGAGTTATGCCTTTACTGGGTGTTCCTTCAATCGCATTATCAGGAACGATGGTCCGTTGTGTTGCGAGCGATGCTGATGTGATAATGTTTTAGAGGTCACTCTAGCTTTTGATCTGCTGATCAATTTTCTCCTATTATTTTATCAAGATGGGGTCAATATGAACATCTATTCTAAGGGGATCATTGGTCTTTCCACTTGTTTCCCCTTCCCCAGAAATCTCTTCAATAGTTTGCTCCCCACCTTGCTCTGCTTGTTGATCAATAGGGGTGGTATTTAATAAATCCAGAGAGACTGTCAGTAACCTCTGTGTCCTATATTCCATGAATTTGTCCATATTCTCGGCTCCCAATTTGAATCTTGCCAGATGACTTACTTGTGAGAATAACTCTGTTGAAGTGAATAAGTCATAAAACTCATCCTTCTCATGTATAAATTTACTAGCTTTCACCTGACTAGTGAAATTGAAAGTGACCTTGTTTGGATCATATTGTCTTTTAGGAATAACCGCTAGACTCAGATCCTTTGTTTTCTTTGCTTCTTTCTTAGCATGTTTAAAATCATGTAATGTGTAAGTGCCACAACAGAAGGGAAATGGAGGCCACTCTTGTTTCTTAGAATCTTTAAGGTTTGTGGACATCCCTTTTTCCACTATCTAGTAGGCTATTTCCCTAGCTAATAGCTTATATGGAATGTAGAGTGGAAGGACATGAGGATCTGTGATACTGCCAAAAACCTTAATATAAGTGAACTTCTCCTCCCCGAACCAATTTCCGATTGAAGTTAAATCAATGCTAGCCTCGTCAGACTGCCAAGAATCATGTTTATTAAAGATGACTTGATGGACAGGTAAAATAAAACCATGGCAAATCCTATATAATTGATTCTTGTAGTGAGACTTCCATAAATACTTATGCTAAATATTAATGGGGGTTGGATCGTGAATAGTCCATTTCCAACCTAGGATGGGAAATTTAGAATTAAAATAGATTGTGTCCATTATGTAAGCACTCATATAGAATGGGAGCACAACTCAGGTGGTGACAAATTTGTTCCTTCTATAATCTAGTATTTGACTGGCCATTTTATCTGATAGAATGGTTTCCCAATCCATAAAAAAGGAGTTGAATGCTGCTTCTATTAACGGAACCATTTCTATAGAAAATCTAGCAGAATTGGGGCTTCCAGAGAGCTTACATACCATAGTAGTAGCATAACAATATGGATATGCTAAGGAGTCCACATAGTACATACCAGAAGATTCATGTTTATGCTTGTTAGGAAAATGTCTCCACTGTTTGATAGGGTCTGACTCTATCTCATTCTCCTTAGCGAAAGCTTCCAGGAATGATTTGTTGTAGTATCACTGGGGATCCGGCAAGTGATACATTCCATTGACATCTTCAGGTTTGAATGTCCCGAACATCCTTCCATCGGCTATGAAGAAATCTCTGTCTGTTATATTAATACTTTCGATTACCCATCTCACTAGATCATTATATGGTAAAACTTTTGCTTGGGTTGCTATTCTATGGAGGAAGGCGCTGGCCAAATCACTGAGCGTGCTTTTTGTTTGATCAGTTCCATCAGATGTTGCTTCTTCTTCTATCTCCATTGGATTTTCTGCTTCAAGTAAAGCATATATGCCTTCCCACAAGATTTTACAAAGGTCTTGAGAAGTAGTATCTGCAATTAACACCAATTCTGCTGGTCCTTCTTCCACTGTAATTGGGGCCTTTTCCTTTCGAGCTTTCTTAGACATCTTGACCAACTGTGTGATTATGGATTAACACTACAAAATGTGAAAGAGGAGCATAATAGGTGAAAAGGTTGAGAGAAGAAAATACACAAATTATAGGCTACAAGCAATTATGCACATTAGATGCAAAAGATCTTACATTGTACATAGCCACCACAGATGAAATCCTTAAAGGACCTAACCATAACTGCGCCTTAATGCTTTTACTGTAATCTCATAAAGTAAAACTTTAATGCTCAAGTAATACATGTCGCATCGCAAGTTTTGTAATGGTCCTTTTTAGAACAGGTGTCGTGACTCTTGCGATTTGCGATTAATGATTGTATTATTTTAATATTTGTAGAACCATCACGTATCACAAATCGGGAGTTACAAGCACCACGCTCAAAAGGTTTCTTTGCATTGTTGCAATTGCGATGAGTGCTAAGCTGGCATGGGGAGACGACGAGTTTCAAACTTGGAAAATCACGCTTTTTCTTTATAATCGATTTATCCCTATACCGCATGTATTCATAGTATTTATTACTCACTTTTATCAAGAGCGTGATATGCTATAATTAAATCACATCGTAATTTTTCAATGAAGTGTTTTGGATGCTTCCCTATGAATCGGCGATATGCGATTGCAATAGCCTTATCGCATCGCAAGGTTTCAATGAAATGTTATAAGTCATTCCTTGAGATTAATGATGTGCAAGACGTGATAGTTATATCACATCGTATTTCTTATAAATGGCTTACTTTGATAAAAACTTCGTGATGAGGGTTTTGTTATGACTCTGATCGCATTGCACCTTTCCAACTGGATGTTCCTGAGTTCTAAAGAATTGCGATTTGCGATGAGCGGTCCTAAAAAATCATAAAACAACTTTTATATGACTAATATGGAAAATCTGTTTTATTAAAAAGATTGTTTTATTTTTATATTCTAAAGGGGACCCATTTCTTATTAAAATTAAAAATGAAATGGTGGGGGGGTGTTGTATAGCACAACAATTGGTGATTCACTAGAAGAACTAGTTATCTCTGAAAAATAATGAAATTTCTAAAACTTTCTTAAGTAGAATGAATTGAGCAAAAGAAAACTATCTAAGAATTGGTTAGATAAAAAAATCTTACTCTGAATAAAAAAAATATCAATTTTTCAATTTCATTTACAAACCCTTATGATAAAATAAAAAACATTTTTTGGTTTCTTCAAGCTTTGATTGGTTGTTAAAGATAAAGTAGGGGCCTCTTCCAACTTAGCTTTTAAATTTACTCTTTTGTCACAGGTAGTGCCTTTGCTGCCAACAAACATCTATAGTCTCGACAGAAGTTACTTTTTAACCATCAATCATTCATTGTCCCATCCATATAAGAGTATAACTTTTGAAAGATAAATCCAAAAATATATATCTACATGTATTTTCATTTTTTATTTTTTGGATAAAAGCCATTATCCTGGTTTTGGAGCCAGAAGATGACAATGCCATTCACTAGTTGTAATTGAACTGAACAAGCTGGCTCATAATGAGACCCCTTGTCTTATGATTATAAGCCATTACCCTGTTTTGGTATACAATATCGGTAATATCAGTTTAATTAGTTCCCTATGATCATGGTAAGCAAGCTCTTTATGAGACCTCTTATCTTTTAAATTAGATATATTTTAGAATTACACTCTGAAAAATCATAAACCTAGTGGATGGGGTGAATGACTTACTCCTTAAGAGTTTATGGATGACAATTCTAGAGTTTAAGTATTAGGGGGTTTACGCAGTGCATTATATTAGATGTCATTTTGGGATTCAACTGTGTTAAGTAAGTCATTAACGTATGACCATTTCCATGAGAGGTAGTCGTAACTAACTAATTTCTCATGATTTTTGAATAGTTCACTTAGCACTCATTGCATCGGGTGATGCTCACAGGGGTGAAGAAGTGGGATTGAAACTATTGAAATGAATCACATAGCATCAATCATCACTTCCGGGGCTTTCACCCGGTAACCAGGACTTCCCGGGAGGTCACCCATCCCAGATCGCCTCTGGCTCAAGCGCGCTTAACTGTGGAGTTTTCCCCACAATCAAGCCCACTTAGCTTGCTACCCCGTTTGCAAAACCTTAGCAAGTATTGTGCCTCATGAACCATTCAAGTAGAGATCCCTTCACTCTTTTTGAATTTAAGTATTAGGGGGTTTATGCAGTGCATTATATGATGTCATTTTTGGATTCAACTGCGTTAAGTAAGTCATTAACGTATGACCATTTCTATGAGAGGTAGTCGTAACTGACTAATTTCTCATGATTTTTGAATAGTTCATTTAGCACTCATTGCATTGGGTGATGCTCACAGGGGTGAAGAAGTGGGATTGAAACTAGTAAAATGAATCACATAGCGTCAATCATCACTTCCGGGGCTTTCACTCGGTAACCAGGACTTCCCGGGAGGTCACCCATCCCAGATCGCCTCTGGCTCAAGCGCACTTAACTGTGGAGTTTTCCCCACAATCAAGCCCACTTAGCTTGCTACCCCATTTGCAAAACCTTAGCAAGTATTGTGCCTCATGAACCATTCAAGTAGAGATCCCCTCAATCTTTTTGAATTTAAGTATTAGGGGGTTTACGCAGTGCATTATATTAGATGTCATTTTGGGATTCAACTATGTTAATTAAGTCATTAACGTATGACCATTTCCATGAGAGGTAGTCGTAACTGACTAATTTCTCATGATTTTTGAATAGTTCACTTAGCACTTATTGCATCGGGTGATGCTCACAGGGGTGAAGAAGTGGGATTGAAACTAGTGAAATGAATCACATAGCGTCAATCATCACTTCTGGGGCTTTCACTTAGTAACCAGGACTTCTCGGGAGGTCACCCATCCCAGATTGCCTCTAGCTCAAGCGCGCTTAACTATGGAGTTTTGCCCACAATCAAGCCCACTTAGCTTGCTACCCCATTTGCAAAACCTTAGCAAGTATTGTGCCTCATGAACCATTCAAGTAGAGATCCCTTCACTCTTTTTGAATTTAAGTATTATGGGGTTTACGCAGTGCATTATATTAGATGTCATTTTGGGATTCAACTGCGTTAAGTAAGTCATTAACGTATGTTCATTTCCATGAGAGGTAGTCGTAACTGACTAATTTCTCATGATTTTTGAATAGTTCACTTAGCATAATGAGTGCTAAGTGAACTATTCAAAAATCATGAGAAATTAGTCAGTTACGACTACCTCTCATGGAAATGGTCATACGTTAATGACTTACTTAATGTAGTTGAATCCCAAAATGACATCTAATTCTAGAGTTGTGGATGCTTAGCTGGAAAAAAGTCTTTAGCTTTTTATAAATAACCTTTCTCAACTGATAAAAACTAAAATGATTTACTGTATTTTCAAGGTTTGGAAGATTTCACAAATTTAAAGAGGATCTCAAAGTTTCATGTTTTATCTACTTTCCAACACTATAATCATTTCCATGAAAGTTTCTACTTTTTGAAAGCAAGTATTCACAATATTTTTTCAAAGAGATTTTCAATAGTGAAAAGCCAATAGTAGACTATTTACAACATTATTTCCTAAAAGAAACTAGCTTGCATAAGAAATATGTACAGGTAAGGAGGGGCTACCTCCTTAAGAAAATAATTTCTTTAAGATAAGCCCATTCGCAGGAAGATAATCTCTCTTTCTTGATAATTCTTGTAGTAGAAATGTTGATGAGCTTATATTTTCAATGATCTGAAATGGTCCAAGCCACATCTTCTGAAATTTGGTATGCTTACCTTTGTCTTCATGTGCTTTGTCCCATTTCAAAACGAGATCACCGATCTATAATGTTTTTGAGCCAGCAGAACTTGCATCAAAAGAAGATTTAATGACTTGTTAATGTTTAGCATGAGCAATTTTGGCCTTTTCTCTTTCCTCATCTAATTTAAGGATTTGATCAAACCTCAATTGAAAAGAGGAGGAAGGAATTTCTTCAATGAATTGTACTAGGGCTAGAGATGGGAGTGCTAAATTTGGTGGTATTACAGCTTCTTTCCCATACAACAAGTTAAAAGGAGAAGTACCTATTGAGGCCTCTTGAGTTATGTGATTTGCCCATAATGCAAATATTAAAGGTTTATGCCAATTATTTTGGTTTTGATCAACAGTTCATTTAATAATCTTGATGAGATTTTTGTTAGTTGACTCTGCTAAGCCATTTCCTTGAGGGCAGTAATTTGCAGAGTATTTTAACTTAAAACCTCTCTTAAGAGCAAATTCAACTATATTATTCCCATAAAAATAAGATGCATTATAAAAAATAAGCGTGTTAGTGATTTGAAAATCACTTATGTATGATCTCAGTTAATTAATGTAGGTATTACAGACTCATGTGCTAGTGTGCCTATGTTATTTTAAGCAACGGATCGATAAGATTGCGAAATACACAGGCATTGGAAAACAGTAAGAGAAACACAGCAAGCAAATGAAAAAACACAACAAATTAATAAGGAGTTCACCCAATCCTCCTTGGCTACGTCTCTTGGTCCAGCTTTCATTGGTGGCCTTTTTTATTGTGTCTTTAAGCTGAGTTTTTACAATGAGGAGCTCAAATTGAGTCTTTTGTAACAGATGATGCTTAGTAGGGTGGCACTTGGATTCCCCAAGCTACTAGAGTACACAGACTCCCCTTTACCAAGTCTCAACCTCAACTGGTCTTAATGGGATGAGTCCAATTTGGTACTCAGTTCTCGACAGATATCCTCACAGGGATTGCTTGAACCTCTCAAGCCTTCTTAGTTCTGTCTGCTCGATGTTGCCTTAGCTCTGCCGGTCAGATCGACTTATCTGTTCTCTGCTTCTTGCTTCACTCTCTATTCTGTCTCCTGTCTCTTCGTGGCTTAAAGCCAATCTTTCCCTTGACTATTCACTTCCTCTTCCGGCTCTTCAGATCGCCTACTCTGTCCGCTAAAATTCCCTGCTTCTGTGTCATCGCCACTATGTAACGTTTCACAGAGAGGTGACCACTTGTCTCCTTACGAAATGGGCACCAGCTTTTCCTCGAATGGTCGTTATTTCGGTTATTCTGCAAAATGATTCATCTGCCAACTCATCGGTCACGTCGGACCCCAAATTTCATATGCCTAAGCCTATTCTTCCGTCAAATCTGGTCCTCCATCGGGTGTAACCTCCGCCTTTGATCTGGGGCCTCCAGATCCTACGATCATTGCTTTTATCGCATGGGTGAGTTTCTCGACCGTTACCCTGCGATGAGAGCAATTTTCTCTCTCATCTAACGGAAACGCATCATTCAATGTATGGCATCGCTCGGTCCTTTGCCAAACTCGCTTATTGCTCGAAATGCCTCCAATATTATGTTAATTTTGGAGCGCGGGACCCACCTGTCGGTTTTAGCGCTTTTCCCATGGTTTTACTTGTTTTTCACATGACTGGGTGCCGGGGCTTTTCCTTCTCTGAGGTTTTTATCCTGCAAAGCGCAATCGTGCATCAGGAACAGCCTCTGTTTTCTGATCTAGACTCCCTATTTGCTAGTTTGCACCACTACGCAATCTCCATGGGCCAACGATCAACATGCTTTGACCGAGGGTCCTCATTGTTTTGTGTTGGCTACAACTGCCACTGTCCAAAGGTCCTTCCTGATAGCTCGTTATTCACAATATTTTTGAGTCCAACATCGTTTGAAACAATCATAGAAACTCTGATAATTTTCAAGGATCCAATTTGGATCATGGCCTTCCCACTGAAAAAGCTTTTGGACCACCAAAATTTGGTTTTCAAGCATCGACTAAGTGAGGATACAACTTTCTCATCTGTCCAATCTCTACCCATTTTGCACTGCTTGGCTTCGAACCCCTGAGCCCAATTCTGAGGTACTCAACTTCTCCTCTGTGCATTGTTCTCACCTTCCTATCCAAAACTATGTCTTCCTACAATTCATTAAGATATTCAGGTAGCAGGTCATTAATAGAAGGCAATTGACTCTGCTCTTCGGGATCCTCAATTAGTGAAGGTTCAAACAATCTCAAGATATCTACATTTACGACTGAGTAGATGTGCATGTAAGCTGGTAGATCAAGGCAAAAAACATTCTCACCAATTTTCTCAAGTATTTTGAAAGGTCCATACCTGAAAGGCTTTAGCTTTTTACCTTCACCTTGCATCTTGTCCTTGCAAATATATAGCCAGACTTGATCACCAACTTGGAAACTATGCTCCATCCGATGCTTATCATGCCTTGCCTTGTATTTGGCCTGGCTCTTTTCCAGCTATTCCTATACTACCTAGTGGATCTCTTGGATTTGTTCAATGAACCTAGTTGCCTTGTCCACATTGTTGTGTCCCTCAACTGTTGTGTCCTTACCAAAGACAAAATCCAAGAGAGACCTTGGTGTGAAACCAAATAGGTCTCAAAAGGAGATCTTTGTGTGGAAGAATATTTGGCTCAGTTGTAAGCATGCTGCACATACCAAAAATGTTCATCCAAAGCTTAGGATGCTTGCTGCAATATCCCCTAAGTAACTGGATCATTGTCCTATTGACTACTTCTGTCTGGCCATTGGTTTGTGGATGGAAAGTTGTGCTTTTCTTCAGTTTGGTGTCCATTAGTTCCCACAGACTTGACCAAAACTTTCCCATAAATCGGGTGTCTCGATCAGATATAATGGAAGTGGGTAATCCAAAATGAACCCATACATGTTGAAAGAATAGTTTTGCAGTTTGTTCAGCTGTAATATGTTTATTACAAGGTATCAAAATACACATTTTGCTGAACCTATCCACAACAACATACAAATAATCATGACCTTTCCTAGATTTGGGTAGTCCTCCAACAAAGTCGATGGAAACACTTTCCCAAGGATAAGAAGGAACTGGTAATGGAGTGTACAAGCCTAGTTTTCTATTGTTGGGCTTGCTTCTAGCACACATAGTACACCCTCTTACATATCTAGAAATTGTCTTGTTCATTTTTGGCCAATAACAAAACTTTTGAAGTTGTGCAACTATTTTACTTACCCCAAAGTGACCTGATATTAGAGAAGTGTGTGCTTCTCAAATTATCTTTACTCTTTTAGTTTGTGGAATGCATAGCTTCCCACAATGATATAAGAGTCGGTCCTTAATATGATAATCCAATTCTTCTACTCGTTTGCCTTGACTTAAAGTTGCATATACATCTTTAAAGTCTATATCTTGAGCATATTGTTCAATGTAGCTCTCGTGTAACACAAAATAATGCTTAAGTATAGTAGATGCATTTATAATGGGTCTAGATAACATATCTACAACTTTATTGTGTATGCCCTTTTTATATCTGATGACTAAACGAAATTGTTGTAGAAAACCCATCCATTTATAGTGTCTTGATTGTTGCAACTTAGTTTTGGAGTGTAGATATTGAAGTGGTTGATGATCAGTATGTATTACTGTCTCTTTTCCCATTAAGTAATGTTTCCACTTTTTCACACTCTATACTAATGCATACAGTTCTTTATGATATGTGGGATAGTTAATTACTGCAGAATTAAATGTCTCAGAATGATAACATATGGGACTACTGAGCTGTATCAACATTGCTCCCATGGCATAGTCACTGGCATTTGTTTGGATCTCAAAGGGTCTTTGAAGATCTGGCAGTGCTAGTACTGGTGTTGTATTAATCTTTTCTTTCAAGGTGTCGAAGGATTTCTTCTATTTTCCTCCCCACTTAAACACCTTGTTCAATCCTGTTAAAGCATGTAAGGGAGCTGCAATTAAGGAAAATTTAGAAATGAACTTTCTCCAATATTGTACTGCTCCTAAGAAGCTCCTAACTTCTATAGTAGATTTAGGTTTAGGTCAGTTTACAATGATTGCCACCTTAGATGGATCTATCTTCAATTCACCACCCCCTACTATATGTCCCAAATAATTCAAAGATGTTTTGCCAAATTCACATTTTGAGAGTTTAACATAAAGTTTTTCTCTTTTCAAAACATCTAGTGTCTGCTTAACATGCTTTAAATGTTCTTCCCATGTTTTGCTAAATATCAGAATGTCATCCAGATATACAATAACAAAATCATTAGGAAAAGGTCTGAGTACATCATTCATTATTCTCATGAAAGTAGCAGGAGCATTAGTTAAGAAAAAAGGCATAACCAACCACTCATACAATCCTTGCTTTGTTTTGAAAGCAGTCTTCCAGGCATCTTGTTCTATAACTATGACCTGATGATATCCACTATGCAAGTCTAACTTGGAAAAATAAACAGCTTCTTTCAATTGGTCTAATAGATCATCTATGCGAGGAAGGGGATAACAATTTTTTATTGTTATCTTATTCAGTGCTCGGTAATCAATGCACATTCTCCACGAGCCATCTTTCTTTCTCACCAAAACGATTGGAGATCCAGATGGTGATCTGCTAGGTCTGATGAACCCCTTCTCAAGCAACTCCTGCACCTACTTCTCGATTTCTGCATTCTCTAAAGTGGACAACTTGTACATTCCAATTTTAGGCAATGAAGCATCTTGCTACAAATTAATTTCATGCACTATTCTCTTTTTGGGTGGCAGACCTTTAGGTTCTTGAAACAAGATATCATACTCTGAAACAACTTTTTCTAAATCAGCTTGTTGTTTAGCATCACAACCCTCAAATACATTGGTTTTATTAGGTTTCTTTTCCTTTAAAACCATCAGTAAAAAATGTTTGCATGAATTTATCATTCGTTTCATCCACCCTGAGTTTATGGGAGTGTAATTATTCTTGAGCTTATGAGCTCTCACAAATTATTTGATTCCATCTTTAACGAGTAGATACTTGTTCTCATCTCTATAGAAAATAGCTTTTCTGTCATACAAGTAAGGACCTCCTAAAACAATGCCACATATATCCAAAGGAATCATGTCTAACTCAACCTCATCTACAAATGCTGACCCAAAAGAAAACTTGTGTTTGCATTGTCTAGTCACTTGTAGTTGTTCTTTATCACTTAACCATCCTAATGGGTATGGTTTGTTGTGAGGTGTAGTTAGTAATCCCAACTTCTTTATAATTGCTTCAGAAATTAAATTTACTTGTGAGCCACTATCAAACAAAGTATCAATCTTTTGATGTTTGGAAATAACTTGAATATGGAAAAACTCATGTCTTTTTCTCTCATTTTCTTCATCAATAGTAGATTGTGCAGAATTACTAGTAGATGCTTCAGAATTCTTACCTTTTATACCTGTGGCTACAATGGTTGTTTCATCTCCTGAGTCCGACCCCAAATCTTTCTAAATAGATACAACAATCTTCTTTTTCTTGCCCTTGAACTTCTTACGTCTCAGTTTCAGATGCAAAATCCAACGGTGCTTATCACCATGCCCATCCTTATTAAAGTGAGTGCGTGAAGCCTTGCTTTTTTGTGCAGTATTGGCCTTCCTTGCTTTCCATTTCTATGTTCTTTTCTCCTTATTCTTGCTTGCAGTGGGTTGGGATGATCCCCCAACTTCTGGGTTTCCATTCTTTCCTCTAGCTTCTAGATGCATAGCTTGAACAAATACCTCATCTATACTAGTGGGATTAAACATGAGGATAGCATGCCTCATGTAGCTGTGTAGACCACCGATGTACTTCAACAGAGTCTTAGGTGAGTCTAGTGAGATTCCTAGAATCAAAGCTCTCTTCCTAAATTCTTAGGTGTAACCTTGTACACTTTTCCCTTTCAACTGACGAAGAGTTTGCCAGCTCATCATGGCTTGCTGCATGTAGGCCAGTGGATAGAAATGCTTTTTGATTGCAGAAAAAATTGACTCTAGACAGAAAGAGTCTTACCATGTCTCTTCATGTGAGCTTGGGTCCTGCCTTCCCACCAAACCAAGGCAGTGCCTCCAAGGCGTAGGCTAGCCAACTGAATGTTGCTCTTATCTGAATCGATACTCTGCACTCTACAATAAACATCAATTTGTCTGATCCAATTGTCCAACTTTTCTGCATTCAACTCTCCATCATATATTGGTAAATCAAATTTAACATCTAGTTTAATCAAGGATGTCTTATTTTTATGTTCATGGCTATTAGGATGTGTGAGAAAGCTTTCTTCTTTCCCCTTGCCTTTCAAGTAGTCATGGAGGAGAGACTCTTCTTCTCCTTTATCTTGTTTGGAGCATGATGAATCTTCATCTTTATGTTTTCTAAAGTCCTTATACATTTCCTCTACCATGAACCTTATGGCCAGGAAACTATCTATAAATTGAGGGTCTGGCCCCATAGAACCTTCCTCTAACATTGTCTTTTGAGGATAGACTCTTTCAATCTCAGGATTAGTTTCAACCAACTCTCCTTCTCCTAATTTGATCTTTAATCTAGTTAGCATTCAACAACTAAATCTAGCACAAGCTTGTCTAACCTTAACAACCTATAGCTCTGATACCACTTGATCTAAAAATCACTTATGTATGATCTCAGTTAATTATCGTAGGTATTACAGACTCATGTGTTGGTGTGCCTATGTTATTTTAAGCAACGGATTGATAAGATTGTGAAATACACATGCATTGGAAAATAGTAAGAGAAACACAGCAAGCAAATGAAAAAACACAACAAATTAATAAGGAGTTCGCCCAATCCTCCTAGGCTACATCTCTTGGTCCAGCTTTCAGTGGTGACCTTTTCTATTGTGTCTTTAAGCAGAGTTTTTACAATGAGGAGCTCAAATTGAGCCTCCTGTAACAGATGATGCTTAGTAGGGTGGCACTTGGATTCCCCAAGCCACTAAAGTACACAGACTCACCTTTACCAAGTCTCAACCTCAACTGGTCTTAATGGGATGAGTCCAATTTGGAACTTAGTTCTTGACAGATATCCTGATAGGGATTGCTTGAACCTCTCAAGCCTTCTCGGTTTTTTCTACTCGATGCTGCCTTAGCTCTACCGGTTAGCTCAACTTCTATGTTCTATGCTTCTTGCTTCACTCTCCATTCTATCTCCTCGATCTCTTCTCTTATGTCTCCTCTTCTGTCTCTTGTCTGTTGTGGCTTAAATCCAATCTGTCCCTTGACTATTTTCTTCCTCTTCCGGCTCTTCGGATCGCCTGCCTCTATCCACTGGTATTCCCTGCTTCTATGTCATTTCCACTATGTAACATTTCATAGAGAGGTGGCCACTTGTCTCCTTACAAACTGGGCACCAACTTTTCCTCGAACAGTCATTATTTCGGTTATTCTATGAAATTATTCATATGCCAGCTCATCGGTCACGTTGGACCCCAAATTTCATATGCCTCAACCTATTCTTCCATAAAATCCGGTCCTCCATCGGATGCAACCTTCGCCGTTGATTTGGGGCCTCTAGATCCAATGGTCATCACTTTTGTCGCATGGGTGAGTTGCTCAACCGTTACCCTGCGATGAGAGCGGTTTTCTCTCTCATCCACCAGACACATGTCATTCAATTTATGGCATCGCTTGGTCCTATGCCAAACCCACTTACTGCCCGAAATGCCTCTGATATTTCTCCGGTTTTGGAGTACGGGACCCGCCTATTGGTTTTAGCGCTTTTCCCATGGTTTTACCTGTTTTTCACATGACCACGTGCCGAGGCTTTTCCTTCTCTGAGGTTTTCGCTAATCACACATCATAAACGGCCTCTGTTTTCTGATCTGGACTCCCTATTTGCTAGTTTGCGCCACTGCACGGTCTCCATGGGCCAACGATCAGCACGCTTTGACCGAGGGTCTGCGTTGTTCCAAGCTGGGTACGACTGCCGCTGTCCAGAGGTCCTTCCTGATAGCTTGTTATTCACAAGATTTTGGAGTCTGACATAGTTTGAAACAGTCATAGAAACTCTGATAATTTTCAAGGATCCAATTCAGATCAGTTAGGTAAACCAAGCCTTGTAATAATGAACTGAACAATAAATTCAATAATTGCATCAGAATTGGCTACCTTCAGTGGAATTGCTTCTACCCATTTTTTGAAGTAGTCCATGGCCGTGAGGATGTATCTGTGTTTCTTGGAAGAATGTGGAACAATCTCTCCAATAATATCAAGTCCCCACTGTTCAAATAGTTGCTCAATGTTTTCTGGTTGTAAAGGAAAGGCTGATTTCCTTTGTCCTTCGCTAGCAGTTTGGCATATCTTACATTTCCTTACATAGTCATGGGCATCTTTAAACAAAGTCAGCCAATAATATCCAACATGTAGTATTTTGTGAGCTATAGTGTCTCCTCCAAAATGTCCACCTGTTGGGCCATCATGCAATTCCTGTAAAACCATTTGTGCTTCAGTTTTTTCAAGGCATATTAATAAAATTGAGTCATAGTTTCTCCTGAATAACACATTATCAATGATTTCAAAGTGTTTGGCTTTTAATCTTAAGGCATGCTTGTTTTTGTAACTAAATTCAGGGGGAGCATATCCATTTTTCAAGTAAAAGATTAGATCAACATATTGAGATTCATAATTAATGATACTTATCTCATTTACTTGTACAATATTATATGAATATTCATGGTTTGGAATATTGGAAGCTCCTGCCAATAACCTACAAAAACCTTGTCTTCTAACAATTTTTGCTGGTTTAATATTGATATCATACTCTTGTAAAGTTGTTACCCAGTTAGCTCTCTTCTCTCCTACTTCCCTTTGAACTAGCAATTGTCTCACTGCAGAGAATGGGACTATTGTGTGCGTTTTTAGAAGGAATGGTCTAAAGTTTTTGATATACTTAAATACATCGAAAGCTTGTTTTTAAAATTCGAAATAGTTGAGCTCAAAACCTTGAAAATTAGAACTAAAGAAAGATATGGGTGCTTCTACTTGCTGGTCATTGATCTGTGTTAAAACAATAGGGTAAGATGTTTCAGTGGCTAAAGAATACAAAATGAAATGACTATAAAAGTTCAGAGTATTCAATGTAGGAGCATTAATGATTGCTTGTTTGATCGAGTTAAAGGCCTCTTTTTTGTTATGTCCCCATTTGAAGACTGAATTTTTATTAATCATGGATTGCAAGGGAAAAACTATATGAGAAAAATCAAGAACAAATATTTTCACGAAATTTATCTATCCCAAAAATGATTGCATATATTTCTTATTATGTGGCAAAGTGTTATAGACATATTTGGGCACTGCAACCCCAATCACATATGTACATAAACCAAGGGCTTCTAAGTCCCTAAAAGTGTTGTTTCATATCCTAAAGGAGCAAGGTCAACTCATTCATCATCTCCCATAAGTTCTCCATGAAAAACCACTAAGAACTGGTCAAAACAGGACCATACAGACTGCCTAAAGCAAAGGGTGTGATGCATCTCACCTGCCACATGCAAAAGGTGCGATGCATACTGGAAAGCCCTTCTGTAGGGTGCGATGAGCGAGACTAGACAAATGGCACAAGTTGTTTGCTAGGTGGAGACCCTAAGAATCCTCTAGAAACTGTTCATTTGACACTTGCCTCCCTGAATTCACCCAAGGATGAGTAAGAGATCATGAAATCTCCAAGTGGAACCAAGAACTATGAGAGAGATGACACTAATCAAAATCCCAGAAGCTGACTCACCCCCCTGCAAATATCTATATATGGATCCCTCATCCCAGAGATCCAAAGGTTGGAATTTGGTAATTTGCAAAGAGGTGCTGTTGGTTTCTCTTTGAATACATTTTTGGGTGATCTTGCTTTGTATGAGGTGAAGAGGGCTTTCAAGTTGGGAGGATGGCACTGGGTCAAACCAAGTGGTTGTAATCCTCTCTTCTACTACTTTTATCAATAAAGCTATTTGAGTTTTCCTCCATATTCTTCTGTATCTCTAAATATTGTTTTGATATATGCATTTGTATGGTCAACATATATCTGATCCTATATTTTTTACAGTGATAGATCTCTATGCTTTGATGGTATTATGCTGCTGTGACTCTACAAGTGCTCTTTGAAACAGGACAAGTAAGGAAGCAGTGGCAGGATTCTGTCAAATGGGAAAGGCAAGCAAGGAGCCAAGCAAAGGACTGAGGTTGGTACTCTCTACTTCTTTCTCATCTCTCTCTCGTAAAGGAAAAAACAAGTGACTTTAATTTTTTTGTTTCTAAGATAGCTACCTGTCTTAGTGGAACTAGCAGTTCTGAATAGACACTAGATTTCTCGATAACAAAATGGAAACTCCACTGGGGAGTGATTAGTTTGATTGCTTGTCTCTATTTGTTTGATTCATAAACCACAGACGGAGCCTAAAGTTAAGTCAGCTAGCCTTCGAATTGCATTTTCTATGCAAGTGCAAAGTAGATCAATGCTGCTTCAGTCAATCTTCAAGTTTGTTTATGAACTGAACAATTGACTTGCAAAAATCCTAAGTGCATTAGAGGTAGCTCAAGTAACCTCATTAGATCAGCCCTTATACTTTGTATTTACTGACTATCATTAGCTCAGCCTAAATCCCTGAACTAAGCTACAAACTATGACCAAAAACCAAGTTAAAGTCTCGTCCCTGGACCATCGCATCTCTTCTTGGCAATCTGGATGCATCGCACCTCCTATGTTCAATAGGTGGGATGCATCCCTGTTTCCCTGTGTTACAGGTGCGATGATCAGACAAGACTAGTTCTGCCTCTAGATTTTGGTTTTTTCTTCCTCTCTTCAGCTTTATTCAGGAGTTTTGTTGTCTGTGATCAGTAGACCATTGTTGAAACCCCCTTTCTTTGCATCATCCAACCTCCATTGTACAAAGATTGGTGAATGTTTTTATGTATTTTTTCCCATTCACAGTTCTCATTTACAAAATGGTAGCTTAATCGAACTATCGTCTTTGGATTTGAAAGTGTTGCAAGTGTCATTTTTAGTCAAGGAAAAGAATCCTTCTCTTTTTGATAGTTGATTACACTGTTACTCTTGTATCTGATTTGAATTAATAGTATTTCAAGTGTCGAAAGAAGTTTTTCAATTCAAAATAGCAAAGTGTCGTATTGTCTCCCTTTCTTTTTTTGAAAAGAAAATCATTAGTACTATTGCGTTGAAAGAAGATATAATTCAAATTTGTGCTTAGCATTCTTTTTGTCATTCACACATTAAGAAAGCGGAAAACAAATATATGCATGTGCATTTGCATTTAGACTGCTTGTTGGTTTTGGTTTAGGACAGTGCATCTAGTGTGTTCTCTCTGCTCTATGTTGAAAGGATTTCGTTTCTCTTTCCTTAGTAGCTAAGATTTTCATTGCAAAAAGAATATTAAACGACTGTTTATCATCTTAGATTGCATTTTAGGAATTGTATATCTACATCACGCGGTGAACCTTAAAGGAAAACTTCTTAAGAAAGATCAACTATAAAATATATTCAATGAACATAAAAACGCTTTTGAACCTAATGCACAACATCTAGAAGTTTAGGCTAGAGATGTATTCCAGCGTCGTAAATCTTGGTAATTGTCGCTTTCATTGTAGGTTGGGTGATTCCTCCTCTTTGAGATGACAAGTGCCAGTACAGACTTGTGCTCCTATGCACCATCGAGTATATATTGGGAGACAACAATAGGCTATATCCTTTATCCTTAGGAAGTCATGTCTGCCGCCCTATCGATCGCAATGCACTGAACACAGCATTCGGGAAGATTGAATGTCGTACCGTAAAAAGTATTCTATAGTTTTGCGATTGGTTTGGTAATCCCTATGTCTAGATTTACAGAGTAGTCTCTTTCATTCCTTTTCAGACTCCTTAAAGGAGAAGGTCCGTCTGAGCACTTGTCACTTCAGGCTCATTAAAAATCGAAGGCGACTAGAATCATTTTTAGCTTTTTCTTGACTCTTAAAAATTGAAAAAGCAAGTTGCGTTAAAGCGTCTAAAATTCATTTAATTCATAATAACATTTTCCCCACTTATTTTGAGTTGATCAAATAATCCACAATCGTGGAGTAAAGTCAATCAAAACCCCATCGTTCGCAGAGATTGACAAGTCAATAATCTTTGACTCCGGAAACGAAACCATTCCGGGCCAAGCGAACTCGTTTAACTGGGTCAAAGTTTCCTGGTTTGTTTGAAACTTGTGTTTCGACATCCTCTGAGACTCTAGTTACTCCAACCATTTCTGGTATCCCTGCCTCTACAGAAGAAGTTTCGTAGTTACAAGAGGACATTGGAACTGATCCTAATGTAACAGTAAACACTTCTATTCCTAAACCAGCTCCATCTAGGGTTGATTCGGAAGGTGTTACCCCTCTAGAATTTGTCGCTACAGAATATATACCTTCTTCGGCACCAAAAATATTTCACGGACCTGACGGTTTGCCTCTTCCACCCGGATTGATTGCTATAGAGGAGATTACGGAGGATCTTCCATCCAGTACTCCATCACATTTTGGAACTGGGATCCACCTATATCCTTCTACTTCGGAAGTTATAACTCCTTAATCGCAAGTTCCTATAGAATCGTTGGGAAGTCTTTTGGATAGACTCGATATGTCTGGACAACCATCGACATATAAGACTGTGTCGTTTGATATAGTGGTAGCAGAACCTCCTGCCACCACTCCAACAATGTTCGCTGGTATACCATCTGTCCCAACTAGCTCTCAACCGCCAGAGAGAGTCCACCCAGGGACTGTTTCGACAGTATGGTCTGTTCCCGTTTGTTCATCTGGAATAGTATCTGGAATTTCTTATGTTGAATCTCAGCAAATTGATCCTTCACAACAGTATCAATTTGGGCAGTCTAGTCTCCAAAGACCAATCATTCCTTTGAGCACTGGATTGCCGCCGTATGGGGGGCATTATACCCTTTCATTGTTCCCTCTGGTAGAACAACCATATGAGAGTTCACAACCGAATTCGGGTCAAATTGGAATCACATACAGCGGTTGGGCGCCAATACTACCTCAACAACCAAGAGTTGTATACTCAATGCAACCAAGTCTACCTGTGTCGAATATCCCCACTACACTAGCTATTGTGACAGTGTCGCAAGTACAAGCGTTGCCTATTGTATGCCAGCCTCAAGTTTCTTAGGTCGTATTACAACAGCCTCTTGTCGCCACGACGCAACCGCAATCGCCAACTAGTGGCTCCTTAATTGGAGTGACTTAGGCTCAAATGGGTACTATTACCCCTCATCTTGGTCAAACATCCAGTATTGGGCAACAGCAAATGGTTTCACAACCATGGCTGGAGCAACATCAACAACCGCAATTCCAACAAGCTTACCAAGGACCTGAGCAACAAAGCTTTGTAGGTAATGGGAATTCATATATTCAAAATGGTTATCATCAATCATCCCAAATTGGTTATGCCCGGCAACCTTATCAAAGTTATCAGCATCAAATGCATTATGTTGGTATTCAAAGACCCACTTCTTAGGTGATCCCATCTTATCCTGGGTACGCTTCGCCGAACCTGAATCAACAGTTGCCCTTCATGGTGACTTTAGAGTTACCAGATATAAATCGGCTAACGAACGATCCAATGGCTTATGCCCCTTGGTGGTGGACGATTCCTCATAAAATTTCGTCAGATATTCCTAAATTCAATGCAAATCTGAGTGAAGATCCATCGAATCATGTGATGTCCTTTCATCTATGGTGTTCCTCCAACACTCTAAATGATGATTCGATTAGGCTTTTCCTTTTTCAGCGAACGTTAACTGGTTTAGCAGCAAAATGGTACATCAAATTTCCTAGAGCTTCATTTGATAACTTCGGCATCCTTGCCACCACCTTTTTAACCCATTTTCAGTTACCAATAAGGTACGAAACAGGAACAAAGCTTCTTACCAATTTCAAACAGACGACGACCACTCACATATCTGATCATATTCATGAATGGCGACGTATTCATAGACTGGTAAAAACATATGTCCCTGATCAGCTACTAGCTGAATGGTTTATTAAGTCTTTGTTACCTTCTATTACAGAAGATGTGGCAAAGGGAGGAGTCATCATTGAAGAGCAGGTCATTGCTCATGCGCAATATCTAGACTTGATCTATACTCAGTCTGGCATGCTCTATGAAAAAATTCCTGATGCTCCAAGGCCCGAATTTTCCGTTCCTCCTCCTCCTAAATAAAACAAGGACTCTCATGCTGGCGATGGAATGATAGGTACGACAAGCATGAAATCGACAAAGGCTGCATCTAAGAAAGCCCGTAAGGTTTCTGGTGAAAATGCAAATGAATAACTTCTCGCCTTGGAGGTTAATGCTGTGTCGACCAACAAAGGCAAAGAACCGAAGCAACTAGGGGGAAAGAAGAAAGGGAAGAGCAAAAAGAAGAAATAGGATGATTCGTCTCCTAAAAAATCTTCTGCAAACCCTTCTGGGCAAAAGAAACCTAGTCAGCCATGCCTCATATGCGATGAGGACCATTGGATGAGAGATTGTCCATATAAAGCTGAAGTTAAGAAAATCTTTAGGAATTCAAGGACTTCAGCAGTATTGACTGACCCATTTCTGAACCCAGGAACCAATATGGTTGCTAGCAACAATGCTTCCCCATCCCAAGTCCTTATGCTGTCCATTTTGAAACAACAAAATGATGCTTTGATATCAACAAGGAATAAAGATTACAGGAATCCATGGTTGTCGAACAACAAAGCTACCGATCAACCTTGTAGTTCAACAACAACTTCGACCGAAGTTGTGCCACCCATCATTCTTGAGCTAAAAATCAAACCGTCGAAGGGAGTTGTACACAAATCAACATTTAATCCTCGTGCCAGAGCGGCACAGAATTATAATATAGTAGAGGACCTGGCCCAATCGCCGTCCGCTATGTCGACACTTGAGGTACTACAAAATTTCCCCTCCCAAAAGCAAGCTCTATTATCAGCAATAGGTGGGATTGACCCAGCAGATTCCAATCTTATGGCCTTTAATCATAAAGGATATGACCCACAGTTACCAGCTTAGCTCGCTTTCCTCATTCAAGTGAAAACCCTCAACAAAATTGTTCATCGAACAATTATTGATGAGGGGGAATCTACATGTATTATGTCAATGAGTTGCTGGAAAAATTTAGGCTCACCACCCTTGTCGCAATCGTCGATGATGTTAAAATCATTTGATGGACGAACATACACTCCATACTAGATTTTAAGTAACTTGCAAGTCGAACTGGGGGGAAAAACAGTAGAAATTGATGTTGAAGTTATCGATGGAAACCTCAATTACAACATCCTACTAGGAAGGCCCTGGATTTATGCTATGGCTGTCGTTGTGTCGACATACTTAAGAAAGATTGCATTTCCCTTCCAAGGAGGAATTAGAATCGTCGACCAACAGAAATTTCTCCCCAATAGTTCACAAGTTACGAGAAGCATTTTGATGATCCACGGAAGCTCTCAGTCGCTTCAAAATATCGGAGTAGGTGTACTAAAAGACCCTGCATTGATGGGTACTTTTGCCCTACCACCTCCGAACAACCTAGCGGAAGTGGCAACGGTGGGAACCTGCAATACGGTATCTTCCATTCAAAATATGTCTGAACACGATATTAGCATGGATCGTCACCAGGTGTTGCCTCCAAGCCCAATAGAAATATTGTAGCAATCAATGTTCTCAGCATGGGAGGCAAACCCCAATGAACACTCATCAAGCGTTTGGGTAGATAGGTCTAAGGAGTATGGTACCTCTTCAGATCCTTGGTCGCATGTACATTCTACAGACGAAGGAATTTTTCAGTCAATGAACATACAGGGGGCACCATGGGAAGATTACCACCATCGTTCCCATCTTCCGGATTACAACGAAGATTACTCTGACAACCTTAATCATCCATTAGTCTTTTATTTTCTATCAAATACTATAAATACGGTGGATTCTGAGAGAAATCTGTCCAATATTGAAGAAACTATCGCCATAAATATCTCAACCAAACCAGATGTTGTAGAAAATATTCATGTTGGCAAATCTTGTTCTTCTTCAGAACTGGAAGTATATTATGCTCTCTTTCATGAGTTTAGAGATGTCTTTGCATGGTCATATGAAGAAATGCCAAGCATTGACTTGAGCATAGTTGAACACGAAATTAAGATGTATCTAGATGTCAAACCAGTAAAACAACAACTTCGGCAGGTGCACCCAAAAAAAGCCGCTTCCATCAAGACAGAAATTGAAAAACTTCTTCATGCTGGTTTCATTTACCCGGTTCCTCTAACTGATTGGGTATCGAACATTATTCTTGTAATGAAAAAGCAAGGAACAATTAGAGTGTGCGTCTATTACAGGGATGTAAACCAAGCTTGTCCAAAGGACAACTACCCTACACCCTTCATCGACTAGATAATTGATGAATGCGCCGGATGCTAAATCTTTTCATTTATGGATGGATTTTCTGGGTATAATCAAATAAATATCCACCCACAAGAACAGTCAAAGACTACATTATCTGTCTGTGGGGCACATTCGCGTACTGTAAGCTACCTTTTGGTTTAAAGAATGGAGGGGCAACTTTTAAGAGGACAATGAATTATGCTTTCCATGACATCAAGAACATCGTTCAACCATACCTCGACGATCTTCCAGCTCACTTGTGAAAGCGGACCGATCATCCACAGCATTTGAGAGCAATATTTCTACGTTGCCGACACTACAAGATAAGACTCAATCCGCACAAGTGTGTGTTTTACGTCGATTCTAGTCATTTACTTGGCTTTGTAGTTTCAAAGGATGGAATTCGTCTTGACCCATGCAAGGTTTAGGCAATCATCGATTTTCCTCCACCTTCAAATTTGTTTCAGATTCAAAAACTCCAAGGGAAAGCAAACTTTCTGAGGAGGTTCATTCCAAAGTACACCAAAATGGCTAAAGGTTATATGCATCTTTTGAAAAAAGAAGTACCCTTCAACTGCGATCAGGTCACGTAAGCTTCCTTTCATGCTCTAAAGGAATCCCTAATAAAAGCATCATTAATGTACGCTCCTGATTATCAAAGAGACTTTAACCTGTATTTGGCTACAGCAGATACGACCATCGCGATGGTTTTAGTTCAAGAAGACAATGGAATCGAACATCCTATTATTATTTGAGTTGAAACTTAAATGATACAGAAAGTAAGTACTCTTATGTTGAAAAGCTGGCTCTCGCAGCTATTCAAGCAATATAGAGATTTCGACACTATATTCTCTTTCGAAAAACTACCATTTTGTCAGATTGCAACCCCATGACTTACATCTTGTCGCGACAGTTTCTTGGGGGCAAATATTCGAAGTGGATAGAAATTTTACAAGAGTTTGATCTAGAATTCGTAAAATCCAAATCAAAGAAAGCTCTGGTTTTCGCGGAGTTACTATGTGATTTCCCATCATCGTCCAACAATTCAACATCTAAAGCAACAATTGTGGATGAATTTTTGTTTCTGATATCTTCAAGCAATCCATGGTATGGAGACATAATCATTTATCTCCAAACCCAAACATATAGGTCCAATACATCTCACTTAGAACAACGACGTACTCGATACCAAGCAAAAGACTACATGATCGTCGGTGATACACTTTATCGTCATGGTGTCGATACAGTTATGCGAAGGTGCCATACCCATGAGGAGGCCAAAAAAGTCTTGAATGATTGTCATTCAGGCACATGTGGGGGGAATCAATCTGGTTATGCTATGGCATAAAAGATTTTACGAGCAGGATAATTCTTGCCAACAATGTTCAAAGATTGCATAACCGCAGTCACAAGTTGCCATGCTTGTCAAATCTTCGACCACAAAACCAGAATACCACCCGTACCTCTGCAACAAATAGTTGTTGTTGGGCCATTTTCCAGATGGGGCATAGATTTCATGCAAAACCCCACCTCGTCCGGGGGGCATGGGTATATCATAGTCGCAGTTGACTATTTTATGAAATGGGCTGAGGCGATGCCTACATTAAACAACAACGGCGAAACGATCGCTCTTTTCTTTTTCAATCATGTAGTCTCCAGGTTCGTTGTTCCATAAGCTATAGTCACAGATCATGGATCACATTTCTACAATCACATGATGGTTGAATTGGCCACCAAATTAGGACTGTCCCGCGATAGCTCCACTCCATATTATTCGCAAGCTAACAGGTGAGTTGAGGCAATCAACAAAGTCCTGAAATGCATGCTGCAAAGGATGATTGGAGTAAATAAATGGAGTTGGCACCTAATCCTGTACTTAGCCTTGTGGGCATACCCAACATTGGTAAGAAATGCAACCAGATTTACACCCTTTTAGCTGGTGTATGGCCTGGAAGCGATCTTACCAGTTCAATGCGAAATTTAGTCTCTCAAGCTCGCAGTTGACCTCCTCCCCGGAACTTCAAAGCAAGAGGCTCATTTCTTAGAGTTAATCCAACTGGATGAAACCCGTTGTGACGCTACCTTGGCTAACAAAGCACATAAGAAATGAGTCAAAGCACAATTTGACAAGAATGTCAAACCCGCGTTTTCTCAGAAGGTGACCTGGTCTTGCTTTACGATCATGAATCCAATAAGCTGGGAGCAGGTAAGTTCCAATATTTGTGGATGAGTCCCTACATTGTTAAATGTGAATTAGCAAAAGGAGCCTACGAGCTAGTAGATTATGACGGGATTCCACTGTCGCAACCCCGAATGGGTTGTACCTTAAGCGTTATTATGCTTGACTCAGCATGGTAACCTCTTCATATGCTTTTGTTACATTTTTTTTTTTCGCTAAGAGTGATAGTTTTGGTTAGGTAATCCACTTTTGCATCTTTTTGCTGATGTCAAACCCATTGGAATCATTTGCTGGATACAACGACGGGGCGAGTCGTAGTACGCGGAACCTATCTTCTGCAGCTTGGGCCATCTTTGATCCAAGCAACAAGTTTGTGAGTTTCAGAGGGGTGTGTATTGGTCAATCAACGAACAACATCGTTCAATATAGCGTGTTGATAGAACTCCTCTCTGATTCCATCGTGCATGGCATACGTTGACTTGTTGTCAGGCTAGACTCACAGCTCGTCATTCTACAACTTACAGGCATCTATTCTGTTGGGAATCCAGCTATCTATTGCATGCTCCTAAGGGTCAAGATTTTGGAAAGGAAGTTCAATTTTATTCAATATCAACATATCTCCAGAAACTTAAACACATTAACCGATTCATTAGCAAATTATGTGTTAGATAGGCATTTGCAACATTTGTAAAAGAAAAGCATTTTATCAATAACTGCATCAGGATCATATAACTTAACCGAAATAAAGCTCTGAAAATAAAAAATATATATCTAACTGTTTATAGTTTGTACATAGTGTTCTGTGTCCAGGACAAAATCGGTCATATGACCCAAAAACTCAAAATGCAAGGGGGCACCTTAATCTAATGGTGCTGGTGATAACTAGTCACCCCCTGTGCAATCATGCGCAAGAGCCTAGTCCATTGGCTCGGCACGCTAGTGGTATGGAGTTGTAATCTCAGAGGCAGCTCATCGATCCTCACGTCTGGAATACCAAGGGTGAGATCCTTGATCTGATCCTGCAACACTGCAAGGGTCTCGAATACATCCAGGTCGCGAAGAATGGCCCTCCCTACAGTCTCTCCTGCTGGAACGACAACTGCTGCTCTCGGGCGCACTATTGGTCGCACAGGCCCAATATCTGCATAAGAACATGAGTTTTGATTAGTCTTGATGAACATTTGAAAAACACAAGAACATTATAAAAACAATAAACAAAGATATGGTCAGAGATTTTTACCTATGGCACCCCACTGCTCGCCAGTCGGCGCACCAAATCTGGGTCACCCCGGAAATCCATCCCAGCATATGGATACTCAGCATAAACCATCTGCTGATGGTTGAACCACTCAAAGAAAGCATTAGAGAATGAAACCTGTGATTGACCAGCATGTCTAGCCATAAGGTCGACCCATCTCTGCATCCATGGCTCAGTCGGTAGTGGTAGGCTGAGTGAGATGTACTGGGGCTGCATTAGTGGGATCCTCTCCAAGGTGAAAGTGGTCAGAATAGAACCATAGCCAAAGTTCTTAGACCTTCCATTCTTCACCTTGGTAAGCTATTCTTTGATCACTGGAAGTACTGCATCACACCAATTGAATACCTTGGGTTCAAGACATTCCAAGGCATACTGCATATAGGACCTGTTCGCCAAGTGAAGGGCTGTGCTACCAGCCAATCTAACAAAGGTGAATAAAATAGTCCTCAAGGACTGGTTTGTGACATCTCATATACTAATCTTTCCATCCCTACTCGGTTGAAATCCTTCTCTACAGTACCGACGAATATAATCCCTCACAGATTCACCCCCATGGGCAGAACCTGATAATGAGAGAGGGGCACCACGCTTCGATAAACTGGTCAAAAAGTAGATGTCCTCAACAGTCATGGGCATGGATTTGCCTCTTATCTGAAACACTTGGTTGGTAGGATCCCATGCATCGAGGAAATATTGCAACAAGTTGATTTGTTGCCTCATGCTAGACATGCGGAAGAACTTGAGCAAGCCACAGTTCCGCAATGCAGTTACCATACCCAGATCATGTAGGGAAACCATGTCCTCATCTTCATGCTCCCGTTCATGCCATGTAACAGCCATTTTTGCTCCGATGAATCTCTGAAAAGAAAACAGGAGAAGAATTAGGATCCTGATTTGGCAAAAAACAGGAAAAATTTCCATGAAAAATCAGTGCAAAAGTTTTCCTCCTTGCGCCCATCGCACCCTAGCTGTGTACTAGGTGAGATGCATCCTGACTGGCCAGTGGCCAGCCTAGGATGCATTGCACCTTTCGATGTATACTAGGTGCAATGGGGTAATAACGAAATGTTCAAACCCTAGGGGCCCAGAAAAGCAGGAAAGCATGCTCAGAATTGAAAAAGGAAAGAATGCAATTGAAGAGCTCAGGTTTAGCTGCTACCTGGTCCAGACGGCACCGAAAATCGTCCACAGAATCTCTCAGAATCAGCTAGTGAAAATCAAGGGGGAAAACACCTCCAGAGCACCAACAGTCACAACTCCAAATGAAATGGTAAAATGAGGGGTAAAAAACTATTTTTAAGTTACCTTTCAAGTAATTTAAAGTATGATATTAGTTTCTTAACTCATTTTTTAAGCATATGTCCTCATTTCTAATCAGTTTGATGGAGCAATTGAATAGGTAGTATGATCATCAAAAGGAACATAGTTTTAAAGGTGAATCGAATATCAATGACCATTATCACGAGCAGTTTTATGCAAAGTTCAAGCTCGTTAAAAATTAAACCTAGCAATGAGCATATGTTCCACCAGAGTTTAAGCTTATTAAAAAATGAACCCACCTTCGATAAGTAACCATTGTGAATGATTATCATCAACTTTTGAGCCTTGGTCATGTTCTTACCATCACCTCCACTTTGTTTTAGCTGATCATTCACCTCCATTTGATTGTTTACCCCTTTTTAGGAAGAGTTGCGACGAGTGATCCTATTAGCCACCTTCTTTACACTGCCATGATTGGAAAGTTCCAAACCTCACCTGGAACCAGCTGCTATCTGAAAACATCACTCATTCCTCAAAAAATGAGTCTCCTTTAAGCTCTTTTCATCTGACTCGTAAAATATGAAAAGATTGCCAAGCAATTGGCCTCTCCAGCTCGTTAAAGTGATTGGAAGTGTTATCCCTCCTCTAGATTTAATCTTTTTGGACCTAAGGGATTATTACACAAAATGATCGAGCGTTTGTCTTGTTCGGCTCATTAAAACTATCGAAAAGTCATCCCTTTCGCATTGTTTTATACTTTTTCGGACTTAAGGGATTATATTACGAAAAAGGAATATTGGAGTTTCCTTTCTTTCTCTTTTCAGACTCTCTAAAATTGAAAAGGACTGAGTTATCCTTGTCGTTAAACTCGTTAAAACAATAGCGACAAACTTGTCCATTCAGACAAGAGCGAGTTTCACTATTGCTAGGATCGTTAAAACACAGCGACGGGTTTTCCCGAAGGGCAAATTATAGAACAAGCATATGTTATCCTCCTCAAGCTTAACAAAAATAAAGAGGTACTGGTTAGAAATGACTGGGGAAAATTGGGAAGAAAACTTGAAGAAACTTTATTGGTAGCAAGTCGCTCTTGAACATGACACTTTCACTCCATCAACATGATTGAGTCGGGTTGGGTTATTCCGTTCACCGGTCATATCGCCATTGGTCCACCGTAACATCCACTTCTAGGGTTAATGATACCAATCCATTTCAATGTTGCCGATATGTTCAAGAGAAGTCGTTCAGAGAATTCACCTACCTAGCTTGTGTCTCATCCGCTGCAATACCTTCACGCTTCATTCTTTCATGACCGCCACCCTGAACCTTGTATTATCAGATCGTTTTCACCTCTATAAAATCATTTGCTCCATTTCATGTCATAGATGTGGGATCCACTAATGCCCCCCTACGACGGGTCACTTCTTGTCAACATCAGCTCATTATCCAAGAAGCTGACCTAGGGACAACTCTTCCTGTACTTTGAATCTTTCATGCCTCAATGGCAAGTTTCTCACTTCCGGCAACAGGTTTAAACTAATGGCCTTCGACCGAAAGATTTTGCATGGTGTTCGACATTGACTCATGTATTCACACCATGTGAATTGTACTGCAGTACCTTGAGGGTCATCCTCATCATCAGTGATTCCTCTCGCACCTGTTAACAACTTACATCATTGGCTGGTAATCAGGCGATGTCCTTCCATGTTCGACATCAGAACATCTTTTCACATGGATCGACTTGTACTTTCGGGCGAAGATTGAACGAGTTTTGCAGACCCCGAATCTAGTTTCATCCATCCGGGTTGTGATATATTCAGGAAAATAAAGACATCAAATGTACATCATTTTGCATAGATAATCATCCAAACTAAGGGATGATGGCTCTACCAGAATCATCAGTCTGCACACAAACGGTTGTCTGTCCTATGTACATGAAAACGAATTTATCAAGCTAAGCATGGGAATACCCACCTTAGCCAAATCATGAAAATATAATGAAGATAATGTATTGTATTATATCTTATTACATGTCACCTTCTAGTTCAAAAAAACTCGGATCCTCATTATAAAGCATTTCACCTAACATCAAAAGATTTACGACCTCATGCTTTAGGGGGCAACTGTTATAGACATATTTGGGCACTGCAACCCCAATCACATATGTCCATAAAACATGGGCTTCTAAGTCCCTAAAAGTGTTGTTTCATACCCTAAAGACATCAAATGTACATCATTGTTGCATAGATAATCATCCAAACTAAGGGATGATGGCTCTACCAGAATCATCAGTCTGCACACAGACAGTTGTCTGTCCTATGTACATGAAAACAAATTTATCAAGCTAAGAATGGGAATGCCCACCTCAGCTAGATCATGAAAATATAATGAAGATAATGTATTGTATTATATCTTATTACAGGTCACCTTCTAGTTCAAAAACCCTAGGATCCTCATTATAAAGCATTTCACCTAACATCAAAAGATTTATGACCTCATGCTTTAGGGGGCAACTGTTATAGACATATTTGGGCACTGCAACCCCAATCACATATGTCCATAAACCAAGGGCTTCTAAGTCCCTAAAAGTGTTGTTTCATACCCTAAAGGAGCAAGGTCAGTTGATTACATCATCTCCCAGAAGTTCTCCATGAAAAACCACTCAGAACTGGTCAAAACAGGATAATACAGATTGCCCAGAGCAAAGGGTGCAATGCTTTTCACCTGCCACATGCAAAAAGTGCAATGCATACTGGAAAGCCCTTCTGTAGGGTGCGATGAGTGAGAGCAGACAAATGGCACAAGTAGTTTGCTAGGTGGAGACCCTGAGAATCTTCTAGAAACTGTTCATTTGACACTTGCCTCCTTGAATTCGCCCAAGGATGAGTAAGAGATCATGAAATCTCCAAGTGGAACCAAGAACTATTAGAGAGATGACACTAATCAAAATCCTAGAAGCTGACTCACCCCCTTCCAAATATCTATATATGGATCCCTCATCCCAGAGATCCAAAGGTTGGAATTTGGTAATTTGCAAAGAGGTGCTGTTGGTTTCTCTTTGAAGACATTGTTGGGTGATCTTGCTTTGTATGAGGTGAATAGGGCTTTCAAGCTGTGAGGATGGCGCTGGGTCGGACCAAGTGGTTGTAATCCTCTCTTCTACTACTTTTATCAATAAATCTATTTGAGTTTTCCTCCATATTCTTGTGTATCTCTGAATATTGTGTTGATATATGCATTTGTATGGTCAATATATATCTGATCCTATATTGTTTACAGTCATAGATCTCTATGCTTTGATGGTATTATGCTGCTGTGACTCTACAGGTGCTCTTTGAAATGGGACAAGTAAGGAAGCAGTGGCGGGATTTTGTCAAAGGGGAAAGGCAAGCAAGGAGCCAAGCGAAGGACTGAAGTTGGTACTCTCTGCTTCTTTCTCATCTCTCTCTGGTAAAGGAAAAAACAAGTGACTTTAATTTGTTTGTTTCTAAGATAGCTACCCATCTTAGTGGGACTAGCAGTTCTGAATAGACACTAGATTTCCCGATAACACAAAGGGATATCAGAAATCTCTTTTATCCTGTTTGGATCAATGTATATGCCATCTTTGGATACAATGAACCCTAAGAACTTACCTTCATTAAGATCAAAGAATGATTTCTTGGGATTTTAAAGAAATCCCATATCTTTTGCAACGTTCAAAGATCTGTTTTAAATCATGCAGATGATTGCTCCTTTTCTTAGAATAGACAGTTATTTCATCTACGTAAACAATGACTGTCCTATTGATCAAACCTTTGAAGGCTATATCCATGGCTCGTTGAAAATTAGCTCTATCATTTATCAAACCAAAAGGCATTTTTTGATAAGCATAGGTTCCCCATTTAGTTCTGAATGTAGTCTTTAATCTATCACCTATATGTACCAGTATTTGATTGTATCCTGAAAACCATCAAGAAAATAATTTAACTCTAAGCCAGCTATTGATTGACGTATCTGCTCCATTGTTGTAATGGGAAATCATCCTTCTGACATGCTTTGTTGAGATTTCTAAAATCTATGCAAATCCTAATATCACCATTCTTTTTTCTTACTGGTACTAAGTTTGAGATCCATTTAGAATGTCTAACAGGAAAGATTATCTTAGCTTTAAGGAGTTTATTCAACTCTACTTTAATATAACTTTCAACATTTGAGTGGATTTTCCTTAGCTTCTATTATATAGGTTTCTCATCAGAAATCATTGGGATTGTGTGTTGAATGATAGAAGTATCATAAGTCTTCAGATATTCGTAATTCCATGCAATTTTTTTTTTTTTATTTCTTTAATAATCCGAGGAGAGAAAATCTTTCATCTGATGAAAGTCCAAGTCCTATATTTACATTTTGTGGTTTGGCCTCAGTGCCGAGATTTACCAATTCGAACCTTAAAGTAGAACTTTGAAGTTTTGCATTAGTGAATTTTTTGAATCTATCTTTAATATCATAAAGATCTTCTAGCTTGACCATAGATTTAGGAATAGGATTTTCATTGAGTCTTTGTTTTAATTGAAGATCATGATCACTTTCATCGATAATATGATCATCATAAGATCCTTCAGAATTCAAGAAATTTAATATATCCTCATCATGATTAAACACATGCCAATTGGTGACATTATCTGGAATAGATGGCCGAAAGATTAATTCAATATAAAACCTATATGGACTATAATCCTCGGATGGAAGGAGTTTAGAAGCAACATTAGCCAAAAGATTGGCTACTACATTCTGAGATCTATGAATAGGAGAAATTTCAAATGCCAGAAAATGAGTTATGATTTCTCGAACAAGTGATTGATAATGTTTGAGATGTCCTGAAAGACAATGGATAGTATTTCTCACTTGTTTAATGAAAATTTCAGAATCACCAAATACTTTCAGATATTGGATATTCAAGCCTATTTCTTTATAGAGCCCTTGAATCAATGGCTCATATTCTGAAGTGTAATTCTAGCCTACATGATAACATCGTTTTTTCTCCTTTTGGACTAACTAAAATACATCCTGCTCCTGCACCATCATTAGATTTTGATCCATCAAAATACAAAGACCAAAATAAAGGCTTATTTACAGGATTATTTACAAGTTCATCTGCAACATTAACACACTTTGAGGTATCAGTATGAGAGAAAGTTTTGATTTGTGACATGACACTATTAATAGGAAAAGGGGATTGGTGAGCATAAAAATTCTCAAAAAATGATTCAGCCGAATAGTTTCCAAGAATGTTATTATTGAAGACTACAAGTTGATCTTCTTCTTCAAACTAAGTTATTGTATGAGTCAAATGTTTTTCGCAATCTATTCTGATTTGATTTGGTTTCCCATTATAGGGAAGCCACATGTGAGACCAATAAGTCAAAATATAACTGTGAAGTTTTTCGGACTAGTCTCTGCTAAGGATCAAACCATAAAACTCAGGGATGTTAGCAATTAATATATCAATTCTTTGGACAACCCTAGGATCAGTTGATAATCTGATAGTAAGTAAATTTATTTCTCCTAAGACTTGTACTTTAGTTCAATCTAATTGAACAATATGAACTGCAGACTTCTAGGGCTCAATATTTAACTTGGAGCAAACTAAGGCTGGCATTATATTTGATGAAGTCTTTGAATCTATCAAATAGTTATGCAAATTTCTATTGTACATATCGTAAGTCAAGAGAAAAGGAGGAGTATGAGACTTTGATCTATCCCCAATTAAAAAAACATCAATAGCATCTACCTTATCAGATGGTGGCTTTCTTGATCCTCTAGCAGCTTTGGATATTACACCAGTTGGAAGAGGAGAAGAAGGTACTACATTTAATTCTTTAAGAAGCAACTTTTGTTGATGTTTGAACTTGCTAAGTTCATGTAAAGAAATATTTTCTCAAGACTTCTTCATGTCTTCCACAATGTTATAATCCATGGAATCTGAAACTACTAGCATTTTAGAAGATGGGGGAGGATTGGAGGATGATGGTTGATTGTGGGGAGACACAACAAGAGTTTTCCTTGTGGGAGCTTTGTCTTTAGTAACAGGACTTGAGTTTTTCTTCTTAGAATTTGCTTGATTAGGCTCTGCTATACTTCTTCTTCTGGTATTTACTCGGAGACCTTCCTGTTCACTTTCATTATCAGAGTTGGTAAGATAAAGTCCCACATTCCATGACATTCAACCATTTCATCTTCTTCCGTTTCTTCAGCTGATAAAACATTATCTTCATCTTCATCATCATCCAAATCAGATTCTGCATTAGATATAGCATTAGGTGGTTTAGGATCAGTTGGCTGATTTCTTTTAAAGTTCCTAAATGGTCTTTTCATAGAAGTTTCAGCTACTTGCTTCTTTATTTCAATCATTTCATTAGACATAGTTTTAAGAACTTTTTGTAAACCTTCCATGTCATAAGGATCCTTGACTGCTTTCTTATTTGAATCATCTCTAAAGGTAACTCTTTTGGATTTTCTTTCTTCTAGAGAGTTTTTATTTTCCAAAGAAAGGATATATTTTTCAACAACGATTGCTTCCTTCATATTTTCTGCTAATGTTGGTTTAGCAACCCTATCAACGAATATGGCTATGTTTGAAGGCAAGGAAAAAATATACCATTCGTTTCGGACTTCTTCACTAGGCTTGGATGCCACAGGAATTTTATTCAACAACTTATTGAAGCATGAGTTGAAGTCTTTGATGGGTTCCTTTGATTCGGATTTCATATTGGAGAGATCATTAATCACAGTTGCTATAGACCTATCGTCTCCAAACTTAGTTAGAAATTGATCCTGGAAAGAATCCTAGCTATTGATAGACCCTGGTGGTAACGAAAAGTACCACGATCATGCTGCTCCTTGTAGAGTGTATGGAAATAGACTAACAACCACATCTTCTTCCGTTACTCTATTCAAGTTGATTGATAACATGAAATTGTTTATATGTTCTTATGCTAACAGGCCAATGTCAGGATTAAATTTTGGTAACCATTTTTCAAGATGTGTTGGCAATTGGCTCAAAGGTACAAGCATTCTAACAGCTCTTGGGTTGGTTCATGGCCTTGGTTGAGGTTGATTATGTGCCATCATTGAGCTAACAGTAGAAGATGGTAACAAAGCAGTTGAAAGTGATTGGGTAGAGGATGTTGAAGTTCTTGTACCTGTTTGGACTATGATTTGAAGTTGGGAAACATATGGATGACCTTGTAATGGTATGGATGGAATAGATGATGATGAGGACAAAGTCTCACTATTAGATTCCGATGGTGTCTTCCTAGCCCTTTTTCGACTTGGTATAGGGAATTCAACTGGTGGAATACCAAGATTTTCACTCTTTGCCCTAGTAAGTGGTTGTGATGGGATATATTGCGAAGTCACACTACCTTGGGATAACTCAGACTCTTCTTGGGATATTGAAAACCCTTGGAGTTTATGAATCAAAGACTGTACTTTAGGGGGTTCAAGAGAAGAATTGTCTGGTGTGTTTAGGATTTCAGCAGTGGGTGTTGTATTTTCCTTTTCAACTTCTTTCTTAGGAATAGGAGATTTAGAATGCGAAGGAGAAGTTGGAGGAGATGGTGAGGGAGTTTTACTCTCAGAATGGAATGTGGATTTATATTTACTCACCATTCACAGTTAGGCCCTCCTTCTAGCGCCAAAAATGTTGATGCCTCTAAAATCGTAGCACCAACATTGGGATAACCACCCGGTCCAGAAATTAGTACAACTCCTTTTCTGTTTGGTGTGGCGGCTTCGACTAGATGTTATGGGACCAGTTTCCCAATAATGTATTGTTTTATGAATGAGTGTTTTAAATATATAACAAATATGATAGGTGATTTAATCTATAACTCTAAAATATACAAATATATCTATATAACTTGGGTAATCTCATAAAAATGCGATTCTTGATGATTCCTAGCAGACAAATAATCATATAGATGATTTACTTATCCATAGAAAGATGCATTTAAATAATGATTACTTTGTTTAAGAAATTAAACAAAGTAATTGTAAAAACATATCGCATGACATACTAATATTTATTGCTGACATATATTTTTTAATATAACAATTCTAAATCATTCAGAAATGACACAATATAGAGTTGCTTGAAGCATGTTAATACATCAACGATGGCAAATTAAATGGAATGCTAATTACTTAAAGAACAAGACAAAAAGAATAGTGACAGAAATACCGAATGCATTTGAGTCTCGCTATATACGTAACATTCTGGTTCCACCTTCTTATTCCAGAAACTCCAAGGAGATACAAAAAATGGAGGTCTTGATTGAAGTTCTTTCATAAAAAATCTGAAACCTTGATCCGTGGCTTATAAAAAAATAAATTAAGAAGTGCATAAGTGCAACTTCTCAAGTCTAGTTCTCGTACAAATTGAGGACCCCTTCTAAAGTAACATGAAAGGGGTTTTATAATAACATTAAAACAAACTATTCTAAAAAATCACTAAGAATTGTTAGAACTGCCTACATTAAAATCTGGGATTTGAATTGTAAAAATAGTATTGCGATTTCCTTTGAAAAGATTCATCACATCTATTTCTTCTCCTCTATCCGCAACCGACAAATTGAGAGCATATTTTGAATTTCTGGAGGATGACCCATCCTTGAGTGTAGTTGTCCCATGTATGTGGCATCTAAAAGCTTGGGCATCATGCGATCAACAACGTCGGCAAGGCATTTGATGGTCATCTGTTGGTTATGTAGCTTGACCAAAAAGGACCAACACGCATCCCAGTTAAGGCTTTGTATTCTATTGAGCTGTTCATCTTTGGTGGCCAAACCTTGCTTCCATTGAGTTTCTAACACTTTTACCTTTGGAAGATTACCTGGGGAACAATCGGAAATTAAATTGGCTCCATATAAACCATCATTTACTAGCTCAATCACATTATTCATTATAGACCTAGGCCTGGAGGTAGCCCTTTCTGCCTTTATCAACTATGTTTCCCATTCCAAAAACAATATTTCTTTATGCGACTCTTGAATTATCGATATTTTAGCAGCTCTTCCTTCCTTTGTACTTTGCTAGGAGAGGTAATTTGCGACCTTATCATCTGCATCCTCAAATTCTAATCTGGTATTCACTGCTTGATTGATCAGTGATGTAGTTGTGATGCATAATGGGTCGATAAGAGATATTTTATGGCAAAGAAGATTCAGCTGTTGAGATAAGGCTTTATTTGTCTCTAGGGCTTCCTTTTTAAATTCCTCAACCTTGGGCTGATCTCTGAACTATTCTATATAGAGTTGTAGCTATGTGATTTGCACCTATTTAGCCTTAATTTCTTGTTGATGTGTCAATTGAAGCTATTCAAGCTCTTGAGACAACTGTTGTTGTTTTTGGATGGCATGTTGGTCGATCTTCTGTTTCTCCAGGTTTAATTATTCCTCAAGATACTCGTTCTTTTGTTTTTCTTCTGCCAACTGTTCCTCAAGCCGATTAATCTTTTGATCCTTTTCTTTGAACAATTGGTTAACCTTAGTTGCCTTATCAATTGTAGTGGCTGTGTATGCCCGTGAAAATTGAGATAATTTAGTCAAATCCTCAGAAGGATTGACCCCTGAATCCTTCCATAAAACATTCATAAATTCAGATTGAGGAGCTGTGGATGATGTCTGATCTATTTTCCTCTTTTTCCTCTATTTCTTGACTATAACCCTGTGTTTTGGACTGTAAAATACATCCAAGGGTGGTATTTCCTCAATATTCAATGTAATTTCTCCTGAAGGATTTTTAGGGATTATTTCAATCTCTTTCTGAGCTATGTCTTTACTGGGTGTTCCTTCAATCGCATTATCAGGAATGATGGTGCGTTGTGTTGTAGGCGATGCTGATGTGATAATGTTTTGGGGGTCGCTCTGGCTTTGAACTGCTGATCAAATTTCTCCCATTATTTTATCAAGATGGGGTCAATATGAACATATGTGCTAAGGGGTTCATTGGTATTTTCACTTGTTTCCCCTTCCCCAGAAATCTCTTCAATAGTCTGCTCCCCACTGTGCTCTGCTTGCTGATCAATAGGGGTGGTATTTAATAGATGCAGAGGTACTGTCAGTAACCTATGTGTCCTGTATTCCATGAATTTGTCCATCTTCTCAGCTCCCAATATGAATCTTTCCAAATGACTGAGTTGTGAGAATAACTCTACTGAAGCGAATAAGTCATCAAACTCATCCTTCTCATGTATAAATTTACTAACTTTCACCTGACTGGTGAAATTGAAAGCAACCTTGTTAGGATCATATTGTCTTTTAGGAATAACCCGCTAGACTCAGATCATTCGTTTTCTCAGCTTCTTTCTTAGCATGTTTAAAATCATGCAATGTGTAAGTGCCATAGCGGAGGGGAAATGGAGGCCACACTTGTTTCTTAGAATCTTTAAGGTTTGTAGACATCCCTTTTTCCACTATCTGGTAGGCTATTTCCCTAGCTAATAGCTTATCTGGAATGTAGAGTGGAAGGACATGAGGATCTGTGATACTACTAGAAACCCTAATATAAGTGAACTTCTCCCCCCCAAACCAACTACAGATTGAGTTTAAATCAATGCTAGCCTTGTCAGACAATCGAGAAGCAGGTTTATTAAAGATGGCTTGATGGACAAGTAAAATAAAACCATGGAAAATCTTGTATAAATGATTCTTTTAGTCAGACTTCCATAAATACTTATGATAAATATGAATGTGTGTTGGATCGTGAACAATCCATTTCCAACCTAGGATGGGAAATTTAGAATTAAAACAAATTGTGTCCATTATGTAAGCACTCATATAGAATAGGGGCACATCTCGGGTGTTGAAAAATCTGTTCCTTCTATAATCTAGTATTTGACTGGCCATTTTATCTAATTTAATGGTTTCCCAATCCATAATAAAGGAATTGATTGCTGATTCTATTAATGGAACCATTTATATAGAAAATCTAGAAGAATCGAGGCTTCCAAAGAGCCTACATACCATAGTAGCAACATAACAATATGGAGATGCTAAGGAGTCCACATAGTACATACCAGAAGATTCATGTTTATGCTTGTTAGGAAAATGTCTCCACTGTTTGATAGGGTCTGACTCTATCTCATTCTCCTTAGCGAAAGCTTCCAAGAATGATTTGTTGTAGTATCATTGTGGATCTGAAAGCGATACATTCTCTTGACATATTTAGGTTAGAATGTCCCGAACATCCTTCCATCGGCTGTGAAGAAAGCTCTGTGTGTTATATTAATACTTTTGATTACCCATCTCACTATATCATTATATGGTAAAACTTTTGCTCGGGATGCTATTCTATGGAGGAAGGTGCTGGCCAAATCACTGAGCGTGCTTTCTGTTTGATCAGTTCCATTAGCTAATGCTTCTTCTTCTATCTCTGTTGGATTTTATGCTTCAAGTAAAGCATATATGCCTTCCCACGAGATTTTACCAAGGCCTTGATAGGTAGTATCTGTAATTAACACCAATTTTGATGGTCCTTCTTCCACTGTAATTGGGGCCTTTTCCTTTCGAGATTTCTTAGACATATTGACCAACTATGTGATTCTGGATTAACTCTGCAAAATGAGAAAGAGGAGTGTAATAGGCGAAAAGCTTGAGAGAAGAAAATAAACAAATTACAGACTACAAGTAGTTATGCGCATTAGATGCAAAATATCTTACATTGTACATAGCCACCATGGATGAAATCCTTAAAGGACACAACCATAACTACACCTTAATGCTTTTATTGTAATCTCATAATGTGAAACTTTAATGCTCAAGTAGTACACGTCGCATCGCAAGTTTCGTAACGGTCCTTTTTAGAACAGGTGTCGTGACTCTTGCAATTTGTGATTAGCGATTATATTATTTTAATATTTGTAGAACCATCGTGTATCGCAAATTGGGAGTTACAAGCACCACTTTCAAAAGGTTTCTTTGCATTGTTGCGATTACGATGAGTGCTGAGCTGGCATGGAGAGATGGCGGGTTTCAAACTTGGCAAATCATGCTTTTTCTTTATAATCGATTTATCCCTATACCACATGTATTCATAGTATTTATTACTCGCTTTTATCGAGAGCACGATATGTGATAATTAAATCGCATCGCAATTTTTCAATGAAGTGTTTTGGATGCTTCCCTATGAATTGACGATATACAATTGCAATATCCTTATCGCATCACAAGGTTTCAATGAAATGCAATAAGTCATTCCTTGATATTAATGATGTGCGAGATGTGATAGTTATATCACATCGTATTTCTTATAAATGGCTTACTTTGATAAAAACTTCGCGATGAGGGTTTTGTTATGACTCTGATCGCATCGCACCTTTCCAACTGGATGTTCATGAGTTCTAAAGAATTGTGATTTGCAATGAGCGGTCCTAAATACTCATAAAGCAACTTTTAATTGACTAATATGGCAAATCTATTTTATTAAAAAGTTTTATTCCCTTTTATTTTCTAAAGGGGACCCATTTCTTATTAAAAATAAAAATTGAAATGGGGGGGGGTTGTTGTATAACACAACAATACCTCATCAGGAATGAATGAACCTCATGAATCAGAGAGTTTTGAGTCTCGATTTATACTGACTTTGGATAGATTTCCTCCTTTAGGGGTTCGAGTAGTTATGAATACCTCATTAAGAGGACTAAGGAGAGTGCATGAATCAAAGTGTGTTGACTCTGAAACACACTTTGGATAGAGTCACTCCTTTAGGGATGTGGTAGTTATGGATAACTCCTTAAGAGGAGTGAAGAAAGTTCATGAATCAAAGAGTTCCAACTTGGACAAAAGTAAGCACTTTCGGTGAACAATGGGCCTTTCAAAGTTGGATTACATATGCTAGTTAGGGATCCATCACTAGGGAGTGGAATGAAGCTTAAAAATATAATGAAGAAAAAGGGCAAGGTTGAATATTTCTTGAAACCTCAGTTCTTTGTAAATCATATTTTATTTTTCATATTGGGATCTAAATGGTTCAATATTTTAACAATGTTTAAAGAACAAATATTTGTTTTGTGCTACATGCACCTCAATAACGTGATTCCCATTTTTTTTATGAATATAATTTGTCATTTTTTCTTGTTGGAAATATGTGTATCTAAATTTAAGTTTAAATTCATGATTATTTTTGTAGATTAAGTAATTGAAAATATCATATTCGCGGGGTTTCACCGGGGAAGTAATACCATACCATGTGCATTCATATTGGGGGATATATATCGAGGACAAAATAACATAATATATTGAGCATATAATAGGGGGTAAATGGTTTTTATATTGGTAGGTATAAAAAATAAAGCTCAAAGTTAATGAGAAAATGTAAAGGGGTATAAAAAATGTTAATGAAAAAATGGATGCCTATAATATCTAGTGAAAGTAGGGGTTTTTAAATTGAGAAGGTGTATTGGGTTCGTATTGGTACGTGGTGAAATAATGTGATTTTTGGAGGTATTTTCCAATATGTAGTCAAATTAAGGGTATTGCTTAGTATTCCATAAACGCACCTGATATGTCAGAGGTTCATTGATTGAAACCCTCGTGATCATATCACTAGTTCAGTGGTTGAGTGCTTTGGGTTTTACACGAGATATCTTGAGATAATCCCTCTTGAGTTGGCTGCCTTTGTTGTATGCATCTTGTCATAATTAGGTTTCGATACTAGTGAAATGCATCCACTAAATGGAAGGAAAAACACTCATTTCCAGGAGAATTTCTTAGGAAAAATAATAACCTTGATTATATAAATAAAAAACCTAGATTTAACTTAATTCAATCATAACAATTTATTATGAATTGTCTCAAAAGCTTTTCTAACAAAAAATAACTATCTTTGATGACATTAAACCACCTCCTTTCTAGCTTTTCCTTTTCTTCTCCCTATGTTTTCTTACCCCTTTCTTTAGTTTTTATATCCTCTCCCTTCTTTCTATGGCCTTATTTTTCTCCTTATTCCTTGTTCTAATTTCATTAATTCTCCACTTTATTGTATTTCCCTTGTTTTCAATCATCCTAGCTTGCTTCTCTCGTTACCATTTCATATTTTTAATTCTTTCTTCTTATTCTTTTTCTCTAATTTTGCTGTCAACATGCTTCTCTCATTTTTTTCATATTTTTCACTCATTCATTTCATTTCATTTCTCCTCTTGCTCTTTCCTTTCCTCTCTTTAATTTTGTTATTTTGACATTTTTTCTTATTCCCTTTATTCTATTTTACTCTTTTTATTTATCTTGATTTATTTTTTAATATTATTTTGGTCATTATTTTATTTCTATTATCCATTTGATTCTTCATATAACATTTTAATTTAATTCAATTTGTTGTATCATTATTTTCTCCTGAATAATGGGAATTGAAATCACTTTTAAAAAATATAGTAAAAAAATAATTTAATATTTAGGAAGAAGATCAACAACATTATGATTTACTATTTTTTTTAAGAAATGAAATATATCAAGATCACTTTGTGATATTAAAAAGATTGCATTAAAACGTGGTTTTCAAAATTTAATTTTTGTACATTCATCTATATCCATTGAAGTTAATAATAACAATTAATTATACAAATTGGATTTATTTATACTCAAGCAAAGGAAGACATTTTTCATTTCTCATCTGGTAGCTAACACCCTTACATTTATAAATCTAGTTAATTGACATTATTTGCATATCTTATTTTTATTTTATTATTTATAAAATTTGAATAAATAATTGAGTGTATTTTGTTATATTTAGAAACATGATGTTCCTATACAAATCATTATTCATTATTTTGTGATGAATTTTTTTACCATGATTTTTAAAATTATGAGGTCTCTATCGGTTGGACAACCTTTTATTGTCATAAAAAGCAAATGTTGAAAAAATGAAAATGTTATTTTAAAAATATTTAAAAAAGAATATAATTAAAGTTTTATATTTGTATTAACCAAAGTTTTATATTTGCATTAATTTTGACTAAGTGTAGACAAGGAAAACTTCTTTATAGTGACATTACACCCTTTATAAAATTAAATGTCTTGTATTTAGATAAAGCTGTTAAAGAGCATCTTATATACGTATACACAATCTACTGGTTGGATGTTTTAAAAAATTAATGAGGTTGTTTACTTGTTCCATTCATTGACATATGATGTATGTCATTAGAATCATACAACCACTAGAATATCCATCTCATCAATAATGGTTCCAACTTTATTTGGTCTATTGAGAAGTAGACAAATTTCAATTTGGTCAATCATGTCTTGAATAAAGATTAAATTATTTTGAATAACCTTTTTTAAGATATAAATAATAAGTGTGCTAGCTATCTTATATTTCCAAAAATAAATAGAATAATTCTTATGTGCAATTATGCTCAAATTCCATTCATATTTTATAATTTGATGACACGTTTGTATATTCTACCACTATAATTATTTATTAGTGTTAAATATTTTTCAATTCCAATATTTTCCTACTTTCTTCAAATACAAATTTTACTAAGAAAATATCACTACTGAACATAGATATTATTACTTAGACTATTAAGCCCTATAAACTAACTTAAATACTTATAATGATTATTTAAATATTCTAACATTCCAATAAATATTTCAATATCGTTTAATAATTTATGGTCTAAATTCTTGAAATCCCTTAAATATATTTAATAATTTCCTACCTTGTGTACATATTTACATCACTATTTTTCTAATTACATTTTATAAAAATGAATTTGACAAACTATTTAATACCTGGTGTCCAACAACATGTATTACTATTTTCAAGTCAAATCACTGTTTATATACATGGAATTCAAATTCTATAGTCATTATTATAAAAAAGATATATTTGATAGTGTCCTTTTATGCCATGTTCACACTATCATATTGTGGAAATGTGCATTTATCTTCATTGATAGGAAATTTTTAGTCCAATTGATTTACATAAATGAACATCCAATATCCTATAATAACTCGTGTTGAAAGTCCATGAAATCATCAAAGTACCTTGCTCCATAGTTAACCTTCCACTAAATTGGTAAAGATAATGTAAATGATGTATGTATATTATTTGTTATTTACTTTTACAATTGTACTTTTGACTTTAGGCAGGCTTGAGTTGGAAAAAGAAGAGTGTAATCTTTTCTAACCATGGTGCAATTCATTGTACTCAATTGAGGGAAATAAAGGCCATAAGTTTCATAAAAAGAAATTGTGGAAATAATGGACCCATTTCTCCTATTCTAAATATAGGTTAAGTTACATGGTTTGGGTTTGGATTAAGCTTCAAAAATGATTAAATTTGATTTAGATTCAAATTTTCCAATGAGGTTTGGATTATATATATATACATCAATAAGTACAATTAGTACTTAGGAATCTTAAACTATAGTCTATAACAATATATTGGAAAAATAAGTATGTTTTTCAACTTCAAAATTTAAAGGGATATATGTACAATATGTCCATAATGTCAAATATTTATAATCTCTAAATTAAACTCAAAAAATCTACAACATAATCATAATTTTTGTAACATCTGTTGTTATACTCTTGCTTATAAAATGATAATTGTGATTACCACACCAACATGGAGAGAGCCATGACTGAAAGAACCTATGATTAAATATTTGAAAACTATTAATTAAAATTAATTAATTAAAACAATTGAATAAGGAACAACTGTTGGAAATAATACTGAGAGGGGGGGTGAATCAGTATTATCTAATTCTTTTAATAAATCTTCTTTATTTGTTCTTTGAATTATTTTTGCATGTCAGTACCATAAAATAATGAGCATGAACAAAAGAAAACAGATAGTCACACCATGGAACACAAGATGTAAGGTGGAAACCCAATGTGGGTGAAAACCACCTGCTGCAATATGTCTCTATCTTCTTTCAAATTAGAAACTCCTTTTACAATGGTTTTGTACTGGTGCAGTCCTTTACCAGTACGCAGGCTGCAACCTGCAGAGAGCTACAACTCTCTCTCTCGTTTTCCAGTCTCTCCTGGAAGGGAGCTACAACCCCCTACTTCTTTTCTTACAAGGACCACTTTTCATAAATTTTCAAACTGGATCCATAAGCATCAAATGATCATCAAGTATAAGAGAATCACCCAATCAACTGTAGTAACCAGATCAACAATAATAGGACCAAACCCAGAACACAACAATGATAAACAAAGATCTTAAGAGAAGTAAGCACCCTGCTCAACTGCTCGCCTGCTTACGTAAGCACCCTGCTCAACTGCTGGCCTGCTTACTGTACTCACCCTGCTCAACTGCTTGCCTGCTTACAGTACGCACCCTGCTCAACTGCTAGCCTGGTTATGTACGCACCCTGCTCAATTGCTAGCCTGCGTACCTCGCTCTGAGTCCATTGAACTGCCTGCGGACCTCCGCACCTGCAACCCTTCTGCGCCTGTGTATGTACGCACCTGCAGCCCTTCTGTGCCTGCGTACCTCCACACCTTCAACCCTTCTGTGCCTGCGTACCTCCGCACCTGCAACCCTTCTGTGCCTGCGTACCGGTGCACCTGAAACTCTTCGTTCCTGCGTACGTACGCATTTTTCTTTCACTGTACCTGCGTACCTTCGGGCATAGATGATTTCAAGACTTCAGAAATAACCCAGACAATCAGATCTACAGACCTGAACATGCGCCGAAGAGATCGCAGTCCATCAATAGATTCGCCTTATTTAGATCTAGACCAGATCTAGCCCTCATAAGATATTCAACCAAAAACATGCTCAAGCCAAATGATCTCCTTTGCTTTATATAGGAAAGCTCTTCCTTAAATCATGGATCAATACCACGAGCCGACACCATAATAACACAATACCGTTGGCTAAATACCAAGAGTAAAACATAAGAAAACCCCACATGTGAATTTCTTTTCCTTGAAATGTGTGCACTGGGGGTACGCACCTCCTGAACGGCTGACCTGCGGGTATGTACGCACTTTATGTAACACCGAACTGCGTGTACGCACCTTATGTAAGGTGTACCTACGTACCCCTTATTTTCTTCAATATTTGATAGCTGATCATCAATCTCTGCTGCTGACTTGAAGTACTGTGATCTATCACCTAAATGGGTTGCCATCAAGGACAACACTTTAGCCATAATGCCAACAATCTCCCCCTTTGGACTTGATGGCAACCTCAAACTTCAGCTTCATTCTCCCCCTTTGACATCAAGGGCAAAGGGTTATGCTCCCCCTAAGAACATGCTCCCCCTGAAAATGAACCAGATCTGCAACAAAGAACCATAATCCACCATAAAGGAGATAGAGACATATTGCAGCTACTTCCAAGATCTCCTTCTACACATCCTCCATAATGCCAACAATGCATTATATGCTCCCCCTGAACCTGTACCATCAATCAGAAGAGGTTCAGCAATAAGATGATGCATCAACAACCCCCAGCTTTTGCCTGAGGTATTCAAAAGTGTCCCTGGGCAATGGTTTGGTGAGAATATCAGCAACTTGTTCCTTAGAAGGAACATACTCCAACTTGACCTTCTGTTCAAGCACTTGTTCCCGGAGAAAATGATACTTGATTGGTATGTGCTTGGTTTTTGAATGCATAACAGGATTCTTTGAGATGCTGATTGCACTTGTGTTATCACATAAGATGGGGATTGGTGGTGTACAAGTGATTTGAAAATCCTGCAAAGTCTGCATCATCCAAAGGAGTTGGATGCAACAAGATGCAGCAGCAACATATTCCGCTTCAGCTGTAGACAAGGCAATCGAACTCTGTTTCTTGCTGAACCAAGATACCAGTTTGGAACCCATAAAGAACGCACCACCACTTGTGCTTTTCTTGTCATCCACGCTTCCAGCCCAATCTGCATCTGTATAAGCATGAAGTGTAAGATCTGTATCTCTAGGATACCATAAGCCATAATTTTGAGTCCCTTGAAGATATTTGAAAATTCTCTTCACTGCCTGAAGATGAGTCTCCTTCGGATTTGCCTGAAATCTTCCAACTATTCCAACTGCATGCATGATGTCCGGTCGGGTACCTGTCAAATAAAGTAAACTTCCAGTCATAGATCTGTAGGTTGGTTGATGTACTGCTGTAGATTCATCATTTGCACTGAGGCTACATCCTGTGACCATGGGTGTACATACTGGTTTTGCATCTTCCATACCATATTTCTTCAAAATCTATTTGAGATACTTGGTTTGAGATAAAAAGATTCCTCCTTCTTTTTGTTGGATTTGCAAACCAAGGAAATATGTCAGTTCTCCTAGCAAGGACATTTCAAATTCTTTCTGCATGACCAAAGCAAAACTTTGACTCATAGCTTCTTCATTGCTCCCAAAAATAATGTCATCTACATACACAACAAGTATTAGCAATTTGTCATTTTCAACTTTTATATAAAGATTGCTATCTGCTGATCCTTTTGAAAAGCCTTGTTGATGAAGATATTTGTCCAAATGGTAGTACCAAGCCCTTGGAGCTTGTTTGAGACCATAGAGAGCCTTCTTCAATCTGCATACAAGATTTGGATCATTTCCAAGAATGAACCCATCTGGCTGTTCAATGTACACTTCTTCTTCCAAGTCTCCATTCAGAAAGGCTGATTTCACGTCCATTTGAAATACTTTGAAGTTTTGAAAACTTGAGAGAGCAAGGAACATTCGGATGGCCTCAAGTCTTGCAACAGGAGCAAAGGTTTCTTCAAAGTCTATTCCTTCTTGCTGCGCATACCCTTTACAAACAAGTCTGGCTTTGTTTCTAATTACTTCTCCATTTTCATTCAATTTATTTTTGAAGACCCATTTCGTTCCGATAACATGCTTATCTTTTGGTCTAGGAACCAGCTCCCAAGTGTTGTTCTTTTCGATCTGCTCAAGTTCTTCATCCATTGCTTTCACCCAACATTCATCTTCGCATGCCTCTTTCACATTTTGTGGTTCAGTAGAGGAGAGTAATGCCAAATAGCTTGAAGCTTCTGCAACTGTTCTTCTTGTTTGTACACCTGCTTCTTTCTACCCCATAATCTGAGATTCTGGATGATTCTTCTGAACATATCTGGATGGAGTCTTTTCTTCTATTCTTGTTTGCTCCTCTGGTTCTTCTTGAGGTTCTTCTTCTTCATGATTCTGTCGTTGGGGGTAGCCTTCATCTTCTTCGATGTCTTCATATGTACTTGCCTAGGAATGTATCCCTTCTCATCAACCACTACATCAATGCTGTCAACAATTCTGCCAAGTCTTTTATTGTAGCATTTGTATGCTTTGCTATGTGGAGAGTAACCAAGAAGAATGCCTTCATCTGCTCTAGGTTCAAGTTTGCCAAGTTGCTCATCAGTATTCTTGATATAGCATTTGCTCCCAAAGATTTTGAAGTGCTTTACTGAAGGAGTCCTACCACTCCAGAGCTCATGAGGAGTTTGAGTGCTGTTCACCCGGACATTTGTTTTGTTGAGAATAACAACTGCAGCATGTGCAGCTTCACCCCAGAAAGTTGCGGGAGTTCCTGACTCATCAAGCATAGCACGAGCCATTTGTTGGACTGTTCTGTTCATTCTTTCCACAACTCCATTTTGCTGAGGAGTTGCTGTAGAGAATTCTCTTCTTATCCCATGTTCTTCACAGAAATTGAAAAATTCATTTGAAGTAAATTCCCCACCTCTGTCGGATCTGAGGCACTTAATTTTGTGACCTGATTCATTTTCAACCAAGGCTTTGAAGGATTTGAATTTTTCGAATGCTTCATCTTTGTGCTTCATAAGTCCTAACCAGACAAACCTGGAGAAATCGTCAATGAATAATATCAAGTATTCTTCTCCTCGAGGTGTTCTTTTCCTGAAAGGACCGCATGTATCTGTATGTACTAGCTCAAGAGGCATGCTAGCTGATCCTTCTTTCTCTGGAAAGTTAGTTCTGGTTTGTTTTCCAAACTGACATGATTTGCATATGGTGTTGTCAGGAATTTTGATATCTGGAAGATCGCGAACTGCCTGATATTTGCATGCTTTCCTTATTTGTGAAAAGCTTAGATGTCCCAACCTCCGATGCCATAACCAGTGCTCATCATCCTTGCTCAGATAGCATTGTTGTTGTCCTTCTTCAAATATGTACAGATTATTTGGAGTTCTTTTGCCTTTGATCACTGTTTTACCTGTATCAAGATCACGAACAAGACATCCATTTGATCTGAATATAACCTCGGTTCTTTGATCACACATCTGGCTGACACTTAGAAGATTATGCTTCAATCCATCAACATACAAAACATTTCCAGCCTTGACCTTTTCTTTTAACTGAGCAATGCCTTTTCCTTTTATAGTTGCAGGAGTATCATTTCCAAAAGAGAATTTCTTTCCCTTTTCTAGAGTAGAATAAGACTCAAGTTTTTCTTTATCACCTGTCATATGCTTCGAACATCCACTGTCAATGTACCATAGATTTTCCTGTCCTTCTGCATAAAATGCTATCCCACATCTTTCTGTTTGAGGTTCCTTTATTCTCCATGTTTTGGTGCTTGAGGCTTGTTCCTTTTTCTGCTGAAACCTGCTCCTGCATTCAGAGTCTTCATGACCAAAGTTATTGCAAATAGAACATTCAACTTCATTTTCAAGAACCGAAAAGTTGTTATAGGTCCTTTTTGTAATCCCCGTCATACTTCTTTGTTTTTGAGCTTCTCTAGTCATGATCGTTTTATATGCAACACATTGAGTTGCTTTGTGACCAAAGTTATGGCAAGAAAAGCATTGTCCATTGAATAAACTTCTGCGGTTATCGAATCTACCAGCCAATTGATTGTAATTTCTATTGTCATCTATTCTTGAACCAAATTGAGAAGATTTTACCTGTGGCTGGTTGTAGCTTTTGTTCACCCTTAAGATGGATTGCCCCTGATAGTTTCTGTTTGTAATTCGTCCCTGCTTTACCTGATGATCTTCATTGTTCTTTTGCTCATTTCTTCTTGCTGCATCAAGATAACTTTTTGAGGTGGATGCTTGAGAAGTTTCTCCATTATAGCCCAGACCTGTCTTGTTTAGTGGAGAGCGCTGCACATTGATAATCTCATCCAAAGTTTCAGATCCTTTGACAAACTTGAGATTAATAGCTTTTGTTTTCTCAATCTCTTTTCTAAGACCAACAATTTCACCTTCTAATTTTTCAAGATGTTTTTCCTTTTCATCAATTTGAAATTGTAGAGTATCAATGATCATGTTCTTTTCTTCTATACATCTCTTGAGTCTAGTAATTTCATCATAAAGGTTATCCACATTTATAGCATCCATATAATCATCATCTTCAAATGCCATTAACAACTTATATTCATTACCTTGTTCATCTTCATCACTGTTTGATAGACCATCACTATCTTCATGAGTGTAGTAGCTTTTCTTATTTGCATTTTGTTTCTTGTTCCATCTAGCAGGTTCCTTTCCTTTATCCTTATAAGGACATTTTGCAGCATAATGACCTACTCTTCCACAAGCAAAGCATTTAAAAGGTAACTTACCTCTGAACCTTCCAGAACCCGTTTGAAGATTTCTGACAAAATTTGATTCTTCTTCCTCTTCTTCTAGGACGTGGCTCGCTTCATAATAATCTCCTTTGCCTGATGCCTTGAAAGCAGCTTCTCTTCTGTCTGATGGACCTCCCTTTCTCATTTCATAAGCAGTTAGAATTCCATGTAGCTGAGACATAGTAAGAATTCGTAGATTTTCCTTTTCTTCTATTGCAGATACTTTAGATTCAAACTTGGGGGACAATGATCTTAGAACCTTTTCAACTACAATAGCCTCTTTTATTTCTTCACCCAAATTTTTCATACAGTTAACAACCTCATCTACTCGAAGAAAATAGTTAGCCACACTTTCATCATTATACATTTTGAGAGTCTCATACTGAATTCTGAGAGTTTGAAGTTTAGCATGCTTTACCTGTTCATCTCCTTCATAGCTCGTGACAATTTTGTCCCATATCTCTTTTGCGGATTTATAGTGCATTACCTTCATGAATTCTGATTGAGATATACATCCTAATAGAGTACTGACTGCTTTCACATTTGTTTCATACTTCTTTTTCTCGGCTGCATCTGTAGGAGTAGCTGAAGGAAAAGCGTAGCCTGTCTCTACAATGTCCCAAACTTCTGTACTAAGAGATGGAAGATAGGAAGTAACTCTTACCTTCCAATAATTGAAGTTTGTCCCATCAAAAACCGGTGGTCTGATTGATGCTTCTCTCTCGTAGTTGCTCATGATGAACGATCTACCTTCAAGCGATCAAGCTTCTCTGAAGGCCCTGCTCTGATACCAATTGTTGGAAATAATACTGAGAGGGGGGGTGAATCAGTATTATCTAATTCTTTTAATAAATCTTCTTTATTTGTTCTTTGAATTATTTTTGCATGTCAGTACCATAAAATAATGAGCATGAACAAAAGAAAACAGATAGTCACACCATGGAACACAAGATGTAAGGTGGAAACCCAATGTGGGTGAAAACCACCTGCTGCAATATGTCTCTATCTTCTTTCAAATTAGAAACTCCTTTTACAATGGTTTTGTACTGGTGCAGTCCTTTACCAGTACACAGGCTGCAACCTGTAGAGAGCTACAACTCTCTCTCTCGTTTTCCAGTCTCTCCTAGAAGGGAGCTACAACCCCCTACTTCTTTTCTTACAAGGACCACTTTTCATAAATTTTCAAACTGGATCCATAAGCATCAAATGATCATCAAGTATAAGAGAATCACCCAATCAACTGTAGTAACCAGATCAACAATAATAGGACCAAACCCAGAACACAACAATGATAAACAAAGATCTTAAGAGAAGTAAGCACCCTGCTCAACTGCTCGCCTGCTTACGTAAGCACCCTGCTCAACTGCTGGCCTGCTTACTGTACTCACCCTGCTCAACTGCTTGCCTGCTTACAGTACACACCCTGCTCAACTGCTAGCCTGCTTATGTACGCACCCTGCTCAACTGCTAGCCTGCGTACCTAGCTCTGAGTCCATTGAACTGCCTGCAGACCTCCGCACCTGCAACCCTTCTGTGCCTGTGTATGTACCCACCTGCAACCCTTCTGTGCCTGCGTATGTACGCACCTGCAGCCCTTCTGTGCCTGCGTACCTCCGCACCTTCAACCCTTCTGTGCCTACGTACCTCCGCACCTGCAACCCTTCTGTGCCTGCGTATGTACGCACCTGCAGCCCTTCTGTGCCTGCGTACCTCCGCACCTTCAACCCTTCTGTGCCTACGTACCTCCGCACCTGCAACCCTTCTGTGCCTGCGTACCGGTGCACCTGAAACTCTTCGTTCCTGCGTACGTACGCATTTTTATTTCACTGTACCTGCGTACCTTCGGGCATAGATGATTTCAAGACTTCAAAAATAACCCAAACAATCAGATCTACAGACCTGAACATGCGCCGAAGAGATCTCAGTCCATCAATAGATTCGCCTTATTTAGATCTAGACCAGATCTAGCCCTCATAAGATATTCAACCAAAAACATGCTCAAGCCAAATGATCTCCTTTGCTTTATATAGGAAAGCTCTTCCTTAAATCATGGATCAATACCACGAGCCGACACCATAATAACACAATACCGTCGGCTAAATACCAAGAGTAAAACATAAGAAAACCCCACATGTGAATTTCTTTTCCTTGAAATGTGTGCACTGGGGGTACGCACCTCCTGAACGGCTGACCTGCGGGTATGTACGCACTTTATGTAACACCGAACTGCGTGTACGCACCTTATGTAAGGTGTACCTGCGTACCCCTTATTTTCTTCAATATTTGATAGCTGATCATCAATCTCTGCTGTTGACTTGAAGTACTGTGATCTATCACCTAAATGGGTTGCCATCAAGGACAACACTTTAGCCATAATGCCAACAACAACCTCACAAATCCTTAGTTTGAGGGAAGCTTGCTTGCTCACTAGTTTTCCCTGAAGACAATTGCTTTCCCACCTAGTTTGAAAATCCATGACCCATACCTTGTTGAATTAAATGCAACAATTGCTTATGATCAAGAGAAGCCATGTTACTTGATAGATTTTAATGTGATGTGATTCGAGCCAAATTAGAGTTGGCAAAGTTTCAAAGTTTTTATTTATGAAGAGCAGATATTTGAATGGGTGGTGCTCATTCTCGTTCTCCCTTATCACAGACCGAGGAGGAAACCCTAGAGGGAAGACACCGAAGAGCCAATGTGTTGCTATGCAGATGAAATCCTATGTATATACACAACGACAGTAACTTAGGGGTCACTTAGGGGATTTGGTGTGATGGTTCAATTTGATTACTGGAATAGAAGTCAGTTGTTTGACAGTTCACTGCTTTTGATTTCCAATGGAACTGGATTCTTCTCCTCCTTCTGAGTTCAAAGACCCTGTGATCTTGGGTCTATACTTTGTGACCTTGGGTGTTAGCTACCATTATTGTGTTTGATGCCACTTGAATCCTTGTGTGAGCCTACGTTTCTAATGTGAAATTCAGTGATTAAACACACCGTTGAGTGATTACCTTATCTATTAAACCACTCAGTGCTTGCGGTTTGGTTTATAAATCAATAAGTGCTTTCCTTCTCTGTTAAACCACTTAGTTCCCGTTAAACAATTAAACACACCCGTGAGTGCTTGCCTAGTCCGTTAAACCAATAAATGCTTACAATTTGGTTGTTACAAAACTAAGTTATTTCCCTTTATGTTAAACCACTTAGCCCCTATTGAATAATTGAACGCACCATTGAGAGTTTTCCTTGTTTGTTAAAATAATCAGTGTTTGAGATTTGGATGTTACACCATTAAATGATTACCTTTTCTGTTAAATCACTTGGTTCCTACCAAATAATTAAGAACACCATTAGGTGCTTACCAATTGATTATTGAACCACTCCCACAATGGGTTCAATCCTTAGAAACCCAACAACACACCTATTTCTTTACTTCGAGGGAAGCCCTATGTTTTGAACTCAGAGAGTAAGTGAGACATTGGGGTGCTTATTACCTTAGAGTAGTTGATGAAACACCCAGACAATGGACTCCATCTCTTGAATCTTTAACTAAATCCATTGGTGTAAAATTTTCATGTGCAAGAATACCCTCATACTTTGGATCTGACTCAGGGGTGGTTAGTTGCAAGAGAGATTAAAATGTAGTTGGCCTATGGTTGGGTGGAGAGTGGAAGTCCCTCCTCTAGTTTCTGGATGATTTCACATACTTAGATAAGTATAATGAGTTATCTACATTTGATTTATGAAATATGGTTTATGTTTTAGATGGTAATGAGCTGGTATATGCTTATGTGTAATTCATGAATGAATATTTAAAACTATATATATTCATAGTTAATAGCTACTTATGATGTATTTGGCCATAAGGACTTCTATGTGTGTTGGGGCCTTCGTTTAATTTTGAAAAGGTTTTGATCAATTTTGGTTGACCGAAGGATGAGAAGGAAACAGGTGGAAACAACAGTTAGATTGCGGAGGAGTAAGTTGGACAATAGGGTAGGAACAAGCAGTTGTGGAAGAGTTGTGGCAAGGTGGCAACGAAAGACAAAGGCAACTGAGTGGGCAGGAAGGTGCAAGAGAAGTTGAGGGAGAGAGAAGTTGAGAAGGAACTGGCAGTCCAGGTGCCAGAAAGGAATATAAAAGGAGAGGGCCAAAAAAGAAGAGGGGTTGGTTAGTCAGTTGGTGAGGTTGTGGGATTCATCAAGAGAACATTTGGTTGCGGCAGACTGATATCAGAAGGCTGGAGCCTGGATGAGCAGGGACCTTGAGGCTGAGACTGAGCTCGTGAGTCTAAACCCAGTATTCCTTGTATTTTCTTGTGACAAATGTTGAAGATATATTTTATTGTTTTATTATTAATTTAATAGAAAAGAAAGGCTACACTGGTTGTAGAATATTATCTGCATGGGTGCGATGGTGTGATGGCTCTTTAAAAATTTTGAATGTCTTATAAAATGCATGTATTTAGTAGTTCCTGTTTAATAGCCGTTATGCTGTTATTTCTGTTATGTTTGTAATGTATATATATTTGTTATCGGATAATGCTTCAGTCAGTGCTCCTTGGACTCCATGATGAACCTTTCTTGCTTCCAGTCATGGCAAGCCTTGGGTGAGACTCCCTACCCTTTAGGTAAGGTGAAAATGTCAGCGTTGTCCTAGACTACAACAGATCATTGTTGGCCCTTTGTGCCTGAACCCAAGGTCTTTTCTCCCTGATGATTTTTTCATGCCAACAAATGGTTATGTTGCTGGGATTTGAAGTTACGAGGATTGGTTCAGACCATGGTGTCGAGGATATACAAGAGAGAGATCAGGGATTGGTGGAGTCATAAAGTATATTTGTTTGTAACAGAGCAAGATATCCGCTAGAATCAGCCGACCGACAAGGTGAGTGAAGGGATTTTGTATGCCGATGGTACTAATGACCAATATGAGATATTCTGGTGCAAGTTTCCGGAAGACCTATACAATTGGTTAAGAAGGCTGAAAGGGCAGAATTGGTTAGGGGGGTTGACGATAGGTTGTCATAGCTAGACCCCGTCGGATCTTGTACTACTTCAGCTGTTGGACAATGATCTGACTAGAGTAGTCGATTTTTGGGTAAAGACTATGGTGGAAGGATATATAGTCGAGTTCGTTGCCAAGAGTTATCAATCCTTCTCAAAGGCAGAAGCAGTATTTGGATTCGGATTAAGAGGAAGGTTGATGAGGGAAGTACTGACGTGGATTAAGATGTTTATGGTAGAAGAAGGATTATTGCCTTTGCCCACTGCTAAGATGGCAACGTTAAAACCCAGTACCGAGGGAAGTACTTAAGGGGGGAATGCTGCTAGTTGGGGAATAGAGATATTGTTGAAGGGATGGATGCAGAAGAATTGAAGAAAACTAGAGATATCAGAGCGTAGAGGAGGGCACTGTTAGCGGATAAGTGGTAGAAAGAGTGATTCAGACTTTGAAGAAAATAAGGATGGGCCCTCACCAAGTAGGAGCGGTGATGGGAAAACCTTGAGTCGAAGAGGGAGGAAAGGAAGATGTTGAGTAGGGCAATATTGGTGATAGGAGAAATAGGAGCCAGAGGGATGATGACGAACCTTCCCTACATGTTGCAGAAGGTAGATCGCAAGAGCAAAGGCCGCGTGGGTATGGAGAGGAAAGAGAAGAGGACATGGGCGATGTGATAAGGAGATTATTTAATGGAGAAGCATCCATTAAGAGTCAACAACAATACCCCCAAGACACATGTGGCATCTCCCTCGATCGTCCCTTGGAACCTTATTACGATCTGAAGGAATTTGTTATTAGCTTAGCCAAGGAAGTATGGGAATATAGTGCGCAGGAGAAATATAAATCCAATTTTAATATTGGGAGCAACAAAGGAGCTAGTAGTATCAGTAACTTAGGATTACAGGGATCCCAACAACCAAGGAACAAGGGGTTTGTGCTATTAGCTCATACCCAAATCAGTATGTCAAGGTCTTTTACCATATATCTAAAGTTTGCGGGAAGGGGAAAGGAGGATGTAGAGCAACACTGGTATCTCTGTGAAGCTATTTGGAGAGAACTTCAGATGCCAAACAATGTCAGGAAAATGGAGTTTCAGACCACGCTGAGGGAGAGGGCTTTGCACAGGTTTATAAAATGGGCAGAGTAGAACCAAAACCACATGATAGATGATATCAAGAGAGGATTTGTGTAGGAATTCAAAGTATCACAGACGGACCAGCAGGGGCTATCAAAGCTGTGGGAAATCATGCAGGAGGGTGAGATGGCCTGGGAGCTCATGCAAAGGTTTAAGGATGCCATTTCTAAGTTGAGTTACACTCTGGACTTGAATCACCAGCGGGACTGGTTTATTAAGACACTCTTTCCCCTAAGCAGAACACCACTGACGCAACAGAAAATCAGAACCCTCCAAGATGATTTGGAGAAAGCATCCCGAATATAAGCCATGGTTGGTGTTATCTCAAAATCAGACCCTGATAGGCTGCTGGTCAGGTTGACTCTAAGTAACTATTTCAAACCTACTTTAGGCTGAGGCTTAGCCTCCTCAACCTGAGAGGGCTCTCTCTTGATGGATTAATGATTTTGATTAAAGATAAGATGGCTAACTCTTATAGAACAACTGTGAAAAATATGAATGGTGGAAACACATTAAACAACTATCCATTGGGCTTATGGAGTCAACAACACCTCAATATAACAATGAACTCAACCTTACATGGAAGTCAGGGCATTCAGCATTTAAACATTCAGAACATAAACTCATATGGGACCACACAGTTTATAAATGTATACAGGAAGTCAGAGCACATTCAGTGAATTCTGAGTGATTATACATCCATACCACTGTAAGAATTGAGAAAAGGACAACATCACATATTCTAAACATAAAAAATCCTTCATGAATCCTGAGAAGTAAAGTCAAGCATGTATTACTGAAAATGAGTCTTACATAGGCCAAATACAAACTTTTGCGTAAAATTTCCAACCTTGACTTCATTGCTGTTTCAGCTATATATAGAGCTCTTATTCTAACTGATCGAGATTCCTCCTCAAGCATGAGGGGAATTCGAAAACTACTTCTATTACTGACAACTCTTAAACTCTAACTACTTAATAAATACAACAAAGTGTTGACTGTAGTTTTTTAGAGATCTAAATCAACTATGACTCTAACTCCATATTACATGCATGATGGCTTTAATTAAGATGATTCCTTTCTATGACATCTGGTTCTCTTTCAGTTTGGCTGAGATGGGTGTTTAATGCTCCATGTTAACCTTGGATGCTGTATCTTCTTCACTGTCCAGAAAAATTAGGAGACTATCCTTGCTTCTCGGCTTTATGATCTTCGAATCTTCATAAGTCGGTTTTTTAATTGTTGTCCCTCAAAATATGACGGTGGCCACGTTTTGATGTGCTGTCCGCTGTTATGAAACCTGATTTGATGATGTGTCATCCACTGTTTCGAAAACAAAAAGGAAAACGTATTCAAGCTGTCTGATACATGCTTCAATTTCCTTATGATATGACAAAATGCCACTTTTTGATTCAAACTATTTGTTTCCACTTGTGCTAGTCTGATTGGCTATTGTAACTTCAGGTGTTCTCGTTGTATACAACTGTCCTTCAAAATTTTCCCGCTTCAACTTCAAAACTGCTTGATTTATGTTGAAATCATCACTTTCAGCAGTTTCGTAGCGCGCTACGAAACTGCTGAGTTATTTAAAACAACTTGTTTTTAACCTGAGACCTTTATTAACCGAGTGCTTGATTGCCAAAAACTTCTTTAGACTTTCCAAAGGTCGAATAGGGATTTAGATTTCTTCAGAAAGATAAGATCAAGCAAACTTATCAAAATTTTGAAACAGAATCTTACTTGAAATGAAAACTCATTTAGCAGGTCCTTTAAGCTGGCTTAGCTGTGCCTTCAGATCTTCAATTTGTTTTTTCATAACCTTATTCCCAGCTCTCAGTTGCATATTGATCCTTCTGATGTACTTGGCTTCTTTGATTGCTGGTACTGTCCAGGTGTGAAATTGTGAATGGCCATCAACCACTGAATTCACCTGGGCTTCTACAGTTGCATTCCCTTCCCATAGAGTTTTATAATAGTTTGCTTGTATGACTGCATGTCTTCTAGCAGCTTTCTTCAATTTGGCAATCTCATGCTTAGCTGATTCTAATTGGCTCTTCAGGTCTTCTATATTATCTTCTTTAGATGTGATGACTGTTTTGCCTGTGTTTTTCTTTTTCCAACGTTGTGTCCCTTCCCCTGTTTCCTCTGTTCTTGACAGTGCTTCCTGTACTTTCTGGAATCTCCTTGTCATAGGTCTTCTAGGTTTAAAAACAAACTATTCAGCTGGCTCATCAAATTTAAGCCTTTTTGAGGCCTTGGCTTTCTTGGTGCTTTCTTGTTCTGACTGTATCAACTCAATTTGAACTGGTAGAGACTGCTCAAAGTCAATAGCCTGTAATAAGGCATTTAAACTTCCCTTGGACACTGGACTTTCTTCGACTGCTATAGCTTTACCTTTTTCCTTACTCATCTGGCTTCTTGTTCTTATCCTTGAGACTACTTCAGATGTGCTTGTTTCAGGTACAGTCTTTTTACCATGAGCTTTTTCCTTAGTTGATTGCTGAGGTTGATCTTGGATGATGAGTGGCTTCACTTGTTTTCTTACTTGTGAGTGTGGAACTCTTTTAGCTCTTGCTTCTGTTTGGAGCTCAGCTATTGTAAAATCTTTAGCAGGTGGAGGAGTGAGGCTAGTCTGGCTTTTGAAGCCAGCCATAAAAATGAATGAATTCCAATCTCTGTCTATCTTTTGGAGCCCATCTAAAACCAGTAGTTTGATCAAACCATGATGAAACAAAGAGGTTTCACAATCCTCTTTCCTCAGTTGTACCTTATCACACATCTTACTCAAACTACGGAAAAGATAATAAGGTAAGTCTATGGAGACCTTCCCGGTGAAATGCAAAAGGAGTTTAAAATGGTAAGAGTAAACCTTGTTATACCATCCTTCACAAGTCAGATATTTCTGTATGCAGGTGAGTAAATGAGCATAATATTCTTTGACATAACTCCCGGGCACTGCCTTACTTAAATCTTAATTTACAAATTCATCCTTCAAAAACTGCTTGCAAGGATTCATGTCAAACTTGAAGTTTTTAAACCATTGCTCTTGTCCTCATGGGATCTCTGTCACAGTAGATATCACTTCTGGCGAAACCTGTAATTCTATCATGGCTACTTTTGAATTCACGCCTGTGAAGTTAAGTGCAAATTCTTTAGTTACCTGTGCGTGTCCTCCTTGTAACTTTTTGCAAAAATTCCAACACCCGGCCTTTTTAAATGCTTTCTCCACCTCTTTATTTCTCAGCGTTATATCTAAGCCTTCAGGCTCAGTCCTTAGACATTTGTCGGATCTGTGCTCCTTTTTCTCCATTGATTCTTCCAAATCTTTGCAAACAATGACTACCAGCTCTGGTTGGGATTGTGATTCAGCTTCTATTTGAATTCAGCCTCGCTTGATTATCAGCCTCGCTTGATTATTAGCCTCGCTTGATTATCAGCCTCGCTTGATTATTAGCCTCGCTTGATTATCAGCCTCGCTTGATTATCTTTGTAGTTGAATTTTAAATTTTGCCGTTTAAAATCTTTCAAGTTGTAATCGTGCAGATTTTTCATTCATGCAAGACTTACGACCATCATTAAGATTTATGCACGGTGGTCTTTCTTGGAAATGATGATTCATGCGTATCAACAGATCTAGTGGTGGTGATAGTGGCAATGAGTGGTGAAATGTGATAAGAGGGGTACGTGAGCTGACATGAGAAGACATGGCCTATGAATCACCTAACGGATTTGACATTCGGGACAGATTCGCTGTGAAATGTATGAATCCATGATTTCGCAGCGCTGTCAGTTTTAAATTTGAAAGATGCACTGCGAAACTGCCTAATCAGAATTGCGCTGCGAAACTACAAAAAAGAAAGGTGACTGACATAAGATAACAAGTGGCTATAAAACAATGGTAGATGGAGGGGAACCAATGGGAGCTGAGAATAAGGCTTCACTTAAAAACTCTTCAAAACTTCAGATTCTAAGGGAAGAAAATTAAAACAAAAATAAACTAGCACTGACCTTTGTCATCGGACTAGGATGAAAAGTTACATATATCAATTTTAGTTCTAAGTGATAACAGTGGCTCCACTTGGGATAGTGTGCTCCTGTAGTACACTAAGAACTCGTATGTCCAGTGCTTTGTCCAATTTATGAAAACATAGATGGAGTTGACAAGCATCCTTTTCTAGCTTTGTGAGCCTTCACCTCGGGTTTGAGCTTCCTGTTTAGCTTGTCATTTATTTGCAACAAAGAAAGACTAAAAACGGTTATATACAATGTTGTGAGAAACTTGGCAGAGATTTAGTCAATTGTAATGCTTTAGGAACCTGCCATTAACAGGTCCTCCAGCATATGGTGTTCCATCAATCTCTTGTAGAATGTAGGTGTTATTCCCATGGAAAACAGAAATTTGATATGGCCCTTTCCACAAATTTTCAAATTTACCATGTTTACCTTTCTCTTCAATTCTAGCTTCCCATTTCAAAACTTTATCATGAATCTGGAATGTAACTTCTTTGATCTTTTTGTCAAATGCTCTCTTGATCCTGTTCTGGTTTTGTTGATGACTGTCAAACACCTCATTTCTTTTCTCTTGCAAAGCTATTAGCTGATTGATCCTTCGTTGTATAGCATTTGGTTCCTCTTCTAGTCCTTGAATCAAATTCATTACTGGTACTCCAAGGGATGTTGGAAATATAGCCTCTGCCCCATATACTAACTCATATGGTGATGTTCCAATGGACCTCTTTGTGCAAATCCGGTCAGCC